>CM034306.1:5000-720463 GCA_019925795.1 Dendrobium chrysotoxum | reverse complement strand
TTTTTTCTATAGAAGCGAGCTCCAGCACTTCTTGACAACCTTTCTCAAGCTTTTCTAATGGCTCCATTCTTTGTCTTGCTTGAGGTACTATTTTTTATGTCCCCCCTTACTTGCTCATATAGGATCTATAAAAACAAATAGCCACATCCTCTTGATTCACTGCTGCAGAGCCTATTTGGATATGGACCATATCCAGGTTTCCATGCAAATGTGTTGAAGAAGATCGAGTCCATCGAGAGCAATGGCCGGCTAGGAAGTAGAAGAAATCTTCTTTACATAAGAGCTCACTATAAATCAGTTTCACCATCTGTTGTGGCTACTTTAATTTACCTGTTAGTGAACTTTTACAGGTTTATTAATATATGTCTTGATGCTTATAGTTGAATGTTTGTTACTGCATGAGAGTTGCAGAATATCACTCATGTATATATATATATATAATATATATATATATATTATATATATATATTCGTTTGTTATAGCTATACTTTTTCATATTATTATTAATTATTGGTGTGTTATTTTTAGAAGCTTAATGGTGGCCGCTATTTATTTGAATAATTGCTTGAAAGATGTTACCTGAATTCATTGATTATTGGACATTTTCAAATGTTTGTATGAAGTTAAAGGGCTTTGGTTGTGACAGTTTTGGCTACTGTTGTTTTGCTATTTTAAAAAATAATTATACTAAGGTTCATTTGGGATGATTTTCTTACTACTAAAAGCAGCTTTATAGTACATACGTTTAATTTTTTTTGTACTAAAAAGCTACTTCAAAAAGCGGTAAGAAAGCCGTCCCAAACGAAGCCTAAAAGCTTTTTAAAAAGCAATAAAAAAGTTGTCTCAATTGAAATCTAATTTATAATGGGTTTGACAAATTCTCAATGAAAAATATCTTATATATCCTTCTGTCATGGATTCAATAAATTTAAAATGTGTAGATATTCAACAAATGATAGAGTAGATTGCAATATATTATCACTCATTGATAGAAAATAATGGTGAGAGCTGACGTGATTTTATTTTATTCATATAATTAATGACTGAAAGTAGAATAAGGTACATTTTTGGATATTTAAACTTTTGAAAACTTAATTGAAATTTTTTTGGCAATGGTATACCATTAAAATTTAAGACATTATGATTTCTATAATTAAATTTATTTTTCTAATAATTTTAGAAAATTTTCTTTTATTATATAGAGTGACTTTTTGGCAAGAGATAATTAAGGTCTGGTGGTCCTCTTGGCTTATAATTACAGTCATTAATTACAATGTTATATAACTGGTAAGTCTGGTATCATGTAATTGCTAATAAAAAGAAATTGATACAATTATTAGTAATGACTAATGATAGTAAAAAAAACGTGCATGCATTAATTGGTGTCAAATATAGTGTAAATATTTGGCCCATAATTTTTTAAAAGACTTTCCCATTCTGCTTTTAAGGGTGATGAAAGGGAGAGATAATGAGCATTATTTCAATCTTATATTATTTAATTATAATTATTACATAATCATATGATTATTATCACATTATTTAAAGTAAAAATTTATTGTATTTAATGTAATAATATATTCTCATTATTGTATAAATTGGTACATAGGCATCAACATATTACTTAATTCAATAATTATTGAAACTTTGCATCCATTGGAGGAGGAAAGTATATTATCAGCCGTGAGATTAGTGGATCTAGCCAGTGATTGTAGAATTTCGCTGAAAAGTTTTCTTATTCACCGTCACACAAATTTATTTATTTTTATTCACTGTCCCGGTGTGATAGCATTATCAAATGTTGTTCAAACAAACATATATGCATGTATTCAGGGGCGAAACTAACTATAATTTTTGAGAGTGGGCAAACTCTTAACATGAATATCAAAGCAAAGAGTTGCATTTCATTATGCTATGTTGTGTTGTATTTTGATATCTAACTTAATTTAGTTGATTTTCAAGAACCTGTAGGGGCTGTTTGATAGCACCCAGGATTTCATTTAAGTAAGATTTCATAAATCCTCTAAATCCGAATTTACTAAATCCTGAGGGGCCTAAATCCTAAAATCTGTTTGGCAACATTTATAAATTCTGTGTGACTGTTTGGCTATTCAATTCAGATTTAAGACGATTAAAAGATTTACATTGCATTTATTGAATAATTAAAGCATTTAAAGTGGTTAAAAGATTTAAGAAGATTAATTATTATTTATAATATTTTATAATAATTATTTTCATTTAAAATCATATTTAATCCTATTAATTATTTTAAAATAACTAAGCATTTAACTAATAATTTAATTAGTTTTACTTAATTATTAATATTTTAAATTATATTAATTAAGTTATCCAACAATAACTTAAAAGGAGTCTAGGATTTGCCTTTCCCTCTCTATTTCTTTCGGCTTCGGTCCTTTGCAGAAGCGTAGAGCTTTGCACGAGTTCTTTTTCGTCGCTGTTCCACTGTTCGACTTAGCTCCTTCGCGACGTTCCCTTCCTGTTGGATGTTGGAGCGGAAGTTACGACATTTTTGATCGGAAGCAACAACGGAGCTCGCTTGCTGTGAAGGTAACTTTCTCCCTTTCGCGCACTTCTTCGGCCAAATCCCGTAAATCCGCCGAACCAAAGGATTTCGTAAATCCGGGATTCACCACGAAAAGAGGGAATTTTCCGTCAACCACGGCTTTGATTTACTGTGAGATTTGGTTTTGCATTTTTGGCCGTTTGGCTGGATTTAGCTCAAATCCGCTTCAAATCCGGCATCCAAACAGCCCCGTAATGTAGCCGTGCCAGCACGTTTTACTTCTCAGTCCTCACTTCTTTTACCCTCCCGGCGGCAAAACCCCTCATTTTTGTGGTTCCTTCTTCTTCTCTGTGAAAACCCTAACTCCATACCTCAATGGACGACAACTTATACGACGAGTTCGGCACTATATCGGCTCGGAGATCGACTCTGACCAATTCCGAGTAGGAAGAAGACTCAAACGATGTCGGCACTATATCGCCATTCTCACGCTAAAGTGGTTCCGCGCCCCGTATGTATTTTTATATATCTATATTAGAAAGCTTGAGATCGAGCTTCTTCCAATGACGAAACACAGCTTGTCAGCACAAAATCATCGAAATAAACATGCCTCTCTAGCATTTTATATGTAATATGAGATCCTTTATTCAAGCAATAAACATCAAACTACCTAGAGGACTATGCAAGAAGCATTTAGTGTAAATCTCTCCAACTCACCAAAATTTTGACAATCAAGCAATGTGACCTCCAAATTTGTTAGCTTCAACATGTTAAGCCAAAAATAAAAATAATTCCTTAGTTCCTATGTTTAATGGTTGAATGGGATCCGCACAACTCACTTAATATGCATAAATATGGTCTATTTAATGGCCCTTTCATTGCCCAACATGCCAAAAGATTATTAAGCATAGGTGGCACCTATTTAGCATACCTAATGGTTGAAACTTATTCTCGAACTTCTTTGGTTTGACAAGATGAGAACTTCCCATTGGTTCATAAGGCTACAGCTAAATGAGATTCTTTTGACTTATCAAACCTTCAAATTGAGTAGCTTTTTTACCTATGATTTGATTATACTGATAAAATCATCGATATAACTCCCTAAACATTTTTGACCATGAAGCAAAGACTAAAGGAATGTTTCCCCACTTTAATACGTTTTTTTAGTTGAAATAGCTTAGTAAAATCAACATATCCTAAATAGATAAGTTGATAATCTCTATCTATTTATTCAGCATACTTTTATGGTTGAACCCTAATTTTGACATGATTAACATGCCCTCCAAGAAAGTTGGTTTTTTTTTTTGTGACTTAATTTGCCTCAAAGAACATGTTAAAATCGTCCTTCATCAATTCCATTAATTAGTAAGTATGCATAAGAGGAACCCCCAATGTGATTCAGTATGCTTTCTTTTCAAATTGGGCTCATTCGTAACAATTTTACTAGTCATAAAACATTAGATTGATGATAAGCTTTGTTAACTCAACATGCTACAACAATTAGGCCACAAAGCTATAGTTCTTGATAGATAGTGTTCAATGAGCGAACTAAGAAGCCAAAGTAATGACACCAAGCATAAGGAAGAGTAATCTATAATAGTATATGTCAATATGATGAAGCCAAGTTTGCACTTAGTCTGATTTCTAAGATTCTTTTTAGAGATCTATGGAATGAAATATCCTCTCAGAAATCCATGAGGTTGATAATGGGAACAAGAAATATGATTCAATCTAGATGTGCACCCAACATATTTGTTGACCTATTGTATAAGTAGTCTTGAAAGTCCAAGTTTTTCTCAACCACTAGCTCTGCACCATGGGTTGATAGTTGACTCATGTCCTACCACTAGTCAAGTTAATTGTTGAGTGAGTCAACCTTAAAAGCACTAGTGACTCTTTTTTGAAGTGAGCAACATTGTTCATGGTGCTTACTTTTGTCCTAGCCCTACCCACATCTTATCATTGGTTTACTCAAGTTATATAACCCCTTTGCAAGATTTAAAAATCAGTACAATACCTCGATGTGCCATTTGATCCATGGTCCATTGAATTTGAGCACATGTTCACCAAATTTTTATCTCGCCAAACCTATTATGAGATTGTGGCAACAACTAATTGACTAATATAATCCAATAGTGCCAGGATAGCGAACAACCTTCAATGGATTGGAAATTTGTGGAAACTCTTTGATTTATCAAGATATCTTTGAAACTATGAAAGTTTATAGAGAACAATAAAATATATATCAAAATGCAAATTTATTTGAACTAATAAAGAAAAAAATTAATTGTAGAGCCTAGTGATTATTTTAAACTGAGAGGTCTCTCTTGTGATTAAAAAGGTTATTAACTATGGTGCTTACTTCCAAAAAAGTTTAGAGCTAGTAACATGAAGTCCTCAAATGAGGACAAATTTTTTTTAAATAGTACTGCAACATTGATTTTCTCTGCCTTCTAAAATCATCCAAGATATGCTATAATATAGAGCCAGGTGAACATTTTGGAGTCCATAATAAGATGAAGTAATATTTAATTGTTGTATTGAATTTTATGCTGATATTATAATGCTAGCATTTTTTTAAGTTTATTCGAATGTAGTCATGCATATTTCTTTTTCTACTATGGTTATTTAAGTCATACTTATTTCACTTTTGATTTTGATTTTTGAAGACTTTCAGTTCAAAAATCAATTACGAAGTATTGGAATATTTGTACAAGGTATGTTTTATTATGCCGATGATATTATAAAAAAATACTTTTTCCTTTTTCTTTTGTCCCCCTGAAAAAAAATACAATCTTAATGCATATAGGGGTTCAGAACTAAACACTATATATTTAGAATATAGTGTAAATTTTTTAACAAAATGTTATCTGTAGCTTTTACAGTTTTGAGAATTGCCTTCGTTGTGTACTTAAAAAGTTAAACCTTTGTATACTTGTTCTAATTCAAAATATGATTAGGCCAAAAATCCAAGTGATGATCAAAGTCTAGTTGCCTAATGTGGTTGTATAGCCTTCTCCTGCTAATACCATCCGATGTTAAATATAATGGTTCACTGAACCAAACTATTCACTGTAGCAATAATATATATATATATATATATAGATATATATATATACACACACACACATACACACAATTGGTACTCTCATATGTCCAAGAATAAAGCTCATTAATTTGTACTGCATATATGTCTCATTGGTCACAAAATCTTGGGCTCTTTGACCTATCTTCCACCCTATCCATTCACTTCCCTATGTAGGGGGTTTGGTTGGAAAGAGGAATTCCATCGTTTTCCCCATTATCATTATTCCTTAATGGGTTGGAGCTCCCAATAAAGATATGATGGATTTTGGTATGTTACTTGTTTAACTTGGGCATCTAGTTGATGATAAAGCTCAAACAAGCAGGCAACACAGAACAGTAAAAAGAAACAACGGAATGAGAGCAAATACACTTCTGTGATTTCATTACTGTTACTAATGAATACACAAGTACATATATATATAGTATATAAGCAGATGATACTTAGCTATGGTCATGTGATAGTATGCACATGGCAGACCAGCTGTGCCAATCACAGAGAAGCTGTTGTAAGCCAGGGTAGTGGAGTGAGGAAATGATAAGAGGAAGTGCGTAGTGTGTTAGTTGGTTTAACATCCCCCCTCAAGGTGACAATTCAGGTTGAATGGTCAGCTTGGTACGAAACTCAGTGAATCAGGTGGCGAAGAGAGACTTTGTAAAAGATATCTGCTGGTTGATCGCGAGAAGATAATGTGATGTACAATAATGTGTTTAGCCAAGATGCAGTCTCGAATAAAATGGTAATCCACCTCAATATTTTGTTGTACGAGCATGAAAATTGGGTTTGTTAGCCAATGCAATGGCCGATGTGTTATCACAGTAGACCACAGTAGGTGTATCAAGGGAGATCTGAAACTCAGCAAGAAGTCGTCTTAACCACATGAGTTCGCTTGCTGCAACTGTTAATGCTCTATACTCGGCTTCAGTGGAAGAGCGAGCTACAGTGGTTGCTTTTTGACATACCAAGAAAGCAGATTGTCATCGAGGGAATATGCAGAACCCTGTTACTGACCGACGATCCACAGAGTCAGCTGCCCAATCAGAGTCGGGTGTAGGCCGAGAGTTGTAAGGACGGCTGCCGAATAGGTAATATGTATGAATGGGTGCCTTGCAGATATCTTACTACGCGTTGGAGTAGCTGAAAAAGTGTTTGGTAGATGGAGAATGCATATGTTGATATAAATAATTTACCGCAAAAGTAATATGGCCTGGTAATGGTCAGATACTGTAAGGAGCCTACAAGTTGACGATAGTAAGCAGGTTCAGGGTACGGAGCATCAGCTGGTAGTGATGATGAAATTTAGTAGGTAGAGGACTGAGAACCGTTTGCATTGACTCATTCCAGCTTTCGTGAGCAGGTTAGAAATGTACCTGGATTGGCTTAAGTTGAAACCATGAATGGCAGTTTCACCATCTGTTGTGGCTACTTTAATTTACATTTTAATGAACTATTACAGGTTTATTAATGTATGTCTTGGATGCTTATAGTTGAATGTTACTGCATGAGAGTTGCAGAATATTACTCATATTTTTTTTTTTCGTTTGTATAGCTACACTTTTTTATATTATTAATTATTGGTGTGTTATTTTGAAGCTTGATGGTGGTGCTATTTATTTGAATAATTTGCTTGAAAGATGTTACCTGAATTCAATTGATTATTGGACATTTTCAATATGTTTGTAGGAAGTTAAGGCTTTGGTTGTGACAGTTTTGGGCTATTATTATTTTGCTAATTTTAAAAAATAATTATCAATAAGAAAGCTGTCTCAAATGAAATCTAATTTGTGAGTTTGATAAATTCTCAATAAAAATATCTTACATATCCTTTTGCATTGGATTCAATATATTTAAATCTGTAGATTATCAACAAATGATAGAGTAGATTGCAATATATTATCACTTAATTGATAGAAAATAATGGTGAGAGCTGACATGATTTTATTCTTATTCATATAATAAATTTTAGGATATTTTAGCTATTGAAATGATTAAACTTAATTGAAAATTTTTGTACAATTGTATCCCAATTAAATTTTGGACATCATGATTTTCTATCCTTAAAAATAATGTTAGAAACTTTCTTTTATTATATAGAGTGACTTTTTGGCAAGAGATAATTAAGGTCAGGTGGTCCTCTAGCTTTTAAAATTACAGCCATTAATTACAATGTTCTATAAGTGGTATCATGTAATTTCTAATGAAAGAGAAATTGATACAATTATTAGTAAGGACCAATGATAGTAAAAAAAAAAAGAAAAGAGCATGCATTAATTGGTGTCAAATATAGTGTAAATATTGGGCCCATAAATTTTTAAAAGACTTTCCCATTCTGCTAAGGGTGATGAAAGGGAGAGATGATGAGCATTATTTTCAATCTTTATTTATTTAATTAGAATTATTATATAATCATATAACTATAATCACATTATTTAAAGTAAAAATTTATTGGATATATATATATATATATATTATCTTATTCTATTAATGTAATGTCCTTTATTGCTCTTTTCTTTTCCTATATACTACATTTGCATCAACATATTACTTAATTCAATAATTATTGAAACTTTGCGTCCATTAGAGGAAGTATATTATCAGCCGTGAGATTAGTGGATCTAGCCAGGTGATTGTAGAATTTCGCTGAAAATTTTTCTTATTCACCGTCACACAAATTTATTTTTTTTTATTCACTGTCACGGTGTAATAGTATTATCAAATATCGTTCCAACAAACATACATCTATATATTCAGAGGCAAAACTAGTTATAATTTTAAAAGTGAACAAACTCGTTACTTGATTATCAAAGCAAAGAGTTGCATTTCATTATGCTATGTTATGTTGTATTTTGATATCTAACTTAAATTAGTTGATTTTGAAGAACCTGCAGGGGCTGTTTGGTAGCATCCAGGATTTCATTTAAGTAAGATTTATAAATCCTCTAAATCGGATTTACGAAATTCTAAGGGAGTTTAAATCCTGAAATTTGTTTGACAACATTTATGATAAATTCTGTGTGACTATTTGACTATTCAATTCAAGATTTAAGACGAATAAAAATTTGCATTGCATTTATTGGATAATTAAAGTATTTAAAGTGATTTAAAAGATTTAAGGCGGTTAATTTATTATTTATAATATTTTATAATAATTATTTTCTTTTCAAATCATATTTAATCCTAATAATTATTTTGGAATAACTAAGCATTAAACTAATAATTTAATTAGTTTTACTTACTTATTAATATTTTAAATTATATTAATTAAGTTATCCAACAATAACTTAAAAGGAGTCTAGGATTTGCCTTTCCTTCTCTATTTCTTTCGGCTTCGGTCCTTTGCAGAAGCGTAGAGCTTTGCACGAGTTCTTTTTCGTCGCTGTTCCACTGTTCGACTTAGCTCCTTCGGCGACGTTCCCTTCCTGTTGGATGTTGGAGCGGAAGTTACGACATTTTTTGATCGGAAGCAACAACGGGAGCTCGCTTGCTGTGAAGGTAACTTTCTCCCTTTCGCGCGCTTCGTCGGCCAAATCCCGTAAACCCGCCGAACCATAGGATTTCGTAAATCCAAGATTTACCACGAAAGGAGGGAATTTTTCCGTCAACCGCGGCTTTGATTTACCGTGAGATTTGGTTTTGCATTTTGCCCGTTTGGCTGGATTTTAGCTCAAATCCGCTTCAAATCTGGCCTAAATCCGGCATCCAAACAGCCCCGTAATGTAGCCGTGCCAGCACGTTTTACTTCTCAGTCCTCACATCTTTTACCCTCCCGGCGGAAAACCCCTCATTTTTGTGGTTCCCTCTTCTTCTCTGTGAAACCCTAACTCCAAAGCTCAATGGACGACAACTTATACGACGAGTTCGGCACTATATCGCTCGGAGATCGACTCTGACCAAGATTCTGACTAGGAAGAAGACTCAAACGATGTCGTCAGCAAGTCCCCCGATGACGAATCTCTCCATTCCGATGAGGACGAAGCCAACGTGGTTCCGCCCCTGACTATAGTAGTTTATTGTTGCTACCACGTATCATAGCACATAACTCCAGTACATAACAAATGGGCCAACAGAAGTCTTTGTGGGTCGGTCACGACATTCTTAAGCACAAAAAGCCCATGCTTTCTACATCAAACAATCCGCAAAAAGGCAGCCCACCCCCCCCCCCCCCCCCCCCCCCCCCCCCAAAAAAAAAAAAAAAAAAAACATCTTACATACAGCTTCGTCTCCTTCACTGCTCCTTAATCTTCCTCACTGTCAAATTACCAACCGAAGAAAGAGAAGATAGAACTATTGGAAAACTCTCCTTAACCAGCTGAAGCCTCCTAAGGCAAGCCTTCGCCCTCTCGATAGCCACCTCGGCCCATCTTCCGGCGACCATCATCTTTTTCTTCTTCTCCAACCAGACCCTAAATCCTCATCGCACAAGACCCCTCCTCTCCTCTTCCGATTCGACAACACTAGAAATCAGCGACAAATGCAAAGCCAAAAAGAGTCAAAACAGGATGAAAACGGCTTCAATAGGAGCAGATAGAGGAGGAGAGAACGGACCTTACGTGCCGGAGGAGGAGGAGGAGGAGATGAGATTGGGGAAAGAAGGATTGAGATCGTAATCGGAGATTAGGGATTGGAGTTCGAGCTTCAGGTAATCTTCCTCAACTGCCCACCCTCACGCTAACGTGCCACGCAGGTTACGGCGGGACGAAGAGGCATAGGATGAAAACGGCTTCCTCAACTGCCCACCCTCACCCTTAAGTGGTTCCGCTAATGTATTTATATATATCTATATATCCATCTGAGAAAGCTTGAGATCGAGCTTCTTCCAATGAAGAAACACAGCTTGCGGGCTCTATCCCTGAACGCCCACATCTCAACAAGATCGCCGGCAGCGAAGTAACTCCGACGGTGAAACTCTTTGTAGTTTGAGCCCTTAAGCACGACGCCTCACTGGAATTCCACCTCGTAAGATAAGCAAATAATCTCACCCATTTCTATCATAAACTGTCACCTCAAGACCCTCATGTTCCCTTCCCCGTTTCCTCCCGCATGCTTGTGTCGGAGAAGGACAAACATGTGGAGGAAACGGGGAAGGGAACATGAGGGTCTTGAGGTGACAGTTTATGACAGAATTGGGTGGGATTATTTCTCTATCTTACGTGGTGGGATTCGAGTGAAGCATCCGTGCTTAAGGGCGCAAACACAAAGAGTTTCATCATCGGAGTTACTTCGCCGCGGCAATCTTGTTGAGATGTGGGCTTTCAGGGATGAATCTAGCAAGCTGTGTTTTGCCATTGGGAAGAACCTCGATCTCAAGCTTTCGATCTCTAGATATATATATATATAATATACATGCATGCATGTTTGTACATAAGTTACTATCTTTTTCTCATTGTATTATTCTTCTACTAAATTGTGTTAATACACAGGACTAAGGCATTATCTCTTTAATTTCAAATGTAGCTAAATGTCAAGTTGTATTGACTACATCAGTTGGAACATCATGTGTTTAATTTTTGAAGCTTTTTTGCTTTTGATTCTTTAATTTTTAGGGCATGAGGGACATTTGCATGGTCAATTTTGCATGAGCTAAAATGCCTTTCGTAATGAAATTAGCTCAACTTGTGCGCACTGCTCTTTTTCAAGAATAGTTTCATTTAGGTTATCTATCATTTCTCTTATTGTAATTTTTTATTTTATTTTCAATTTCGAAATGATTGTTTTAGGCTATCGAGTGAAAGGTTTCTCTGTACGTAGTTGTTGCTCCTTTGCTTTGAAACCTTATTGTTATTATAAATAAATAATTATTAGTTGTGTTAAGATCAGGAACTTTCATTTCTTGCTCTGTCTCTCTCTACCCCCTCCTCCCCCTCCCTTCCACCCACACACGGCCACAATTATTGCATAATTATGCAGGGTTGATACCTGATGGACTGATCCCTCCTGGAACAGTCAATGTTGGGCCGGTCCCTCCTGGACCGGCCAGCAATTACGTGAGGCAGGTGAGGCGGAACAGGCAGCTGCCCGGAAGAAATCCGGCCCCTTGGGTGGGGCCCGGGGAGATTTTCAAATGTGGAGGGGGTGGCTAGGAGGGAAAAAGGGATTTGGAGATGTTGTTTGGGAATTGCGAGTGTGACTGTTTGTTTTAAGTAAGATGTTTACCCTAGGATTGAGTTTATGTTTGGTTTTGTCGAATTGGGAATTTCTTAGGTCGAGAGGGCTCTAGCTGGCAGCTAGGGATTTGGGAGCGCATGATCTTCCTCTCTAATTGAAGATCGAACTGTATCTTATACTTTTCTTCATAAATATTCCAATAAAAAGCATTCTGGTGTGTTCTTGTTCATAGTTTTCTTGTGTTTGTTATTTGGTTTTGCTTAAATTGAATTTCAGTCAAGGTTTCTATCAATTTCTGCATTCATTTTCCATCAATAGCTCAACATTCTAATGAGATCAGGTGTCTCCAAATTATTATGTTTAATAGAATGTCTTGAACATTTAAAGTTAAATTTTATGAATTTCAATTGTTATGGCTGCATTTTGGATCACAGATGAAACTATTCTTTTTAAACATTGGAAGGAATGAAAAAGAGATTTAGAATTTTTGTTCAAGTAATTAGATGCATAAAGGAAGTTAATATGGTCTTAGTCAAAGGTAGAATTAGGCATTATATATTGAAAAATGAAAATGCTGCATTAAGATGTATTGAATGAATGTAAAGGAAAGAATCTTTCTGCTACAGCATAACATATAGAATGAAGAGGCATAATAAAGATTGATTCAAATATTAAATTAAAGTTAGCCGTAAAGAAAATTCATTAAGATAAAACCTTAGCCACATGAAAGAAATATTAATACTTAGAGAGTTATATACGACGATGTTTTTTTTTTTTTTAGTCTCGCATAAGAAAATAACAGCTTACACAATACCAAAAATAATTATTTTACATTGATATATTTTGGAAAAGGGTTATTATAAGAGGACGGCAAGACTTAGTAAGCTCCAATACATCTTATTATTTCCTCTTTGAAATACTCGAAGTTAATAAATTTTGATTTCTAGAAGGCCAACAAAGCTTAGTCGAACAAGTTGAAACCCACGTCTTCATCAGATTCCTCAGCACGCTCTTCCTTCTTTTCTTCCACTGCAGCCGCTGGAGCAGTAGAGGCAGCCGGAGTAACGGATGCAGCAGGTGCAGCAGAAACAGCAAATTTACTAAGATCCGAATCCTTAAGCATAACCCCATAAGCCTTCCAATTGTCCTCATCGGAAGAGCTGTCATCAGATTCCCTTTCCACAGCATTCATGTTCATAATCAGTTGACGAAAATTGAACCAATCCCCAAAGCTAGGATTGGACCATCTATTTGGAGCGGAGAGCATTAATACACGACGCATCCAACCCAACCGAGCAAGAATCTATCACCAAAGGTTGCCACGAGCCATGCCGATGGAGAAGAGAGCCCCAGTCACATCATAGCCCATCAAACAGAATAGCCATCAATAAACTTAAATCCAGCAAATAGAATGGTAACTAGTGAGACAAAGGCAAACCAGGGCCAACCTAGCAAACAACACCCAAATCATTTCCTCCCACGTTTACCCCTCCCACGAGAGGAACAAAAACAATAGGTCGGTCCACCTTTAGTGAAAAATCCTCACAGGTTCATCATCCCCACTAGCTTCCGAAGATGAATCAGATGAGCAATGAAGCCAATCAAGTTGCATCCTAATATTCTCACTGGATTTAGCACCCACATGACCAACCAGCGCGTTAGGTGAAACTAAAGTAATAGGGACCTCTACAAAATGACCAGTTAAAGAAGTTGTAATAGGAGCACCAGCTCCCACACCCACCACACCCAAAGGTGTAACCGATCGAGACCCAGGGGACAACTCAACAGGGACGCTAGAGCCAGCAGAAGCCTGCACAGTCACACAGGGCACCTTTATATCATTTAAAGCACACGGAGCAGACACGGCATCCACCACAGACAACACAGGAGAAGCATTAACATCACCGCCTAAATCACCAGCAGAAACACAAATCTGAGGGACATGAATAGAAGGTAAAGAGCTAGCCAAAATATCCTCAAAAAGCTTCGCATTAGACTCAGCTGCAACAACCTCATCAACCGAAATCACATTGTTACACGAAACAGCTCCACCAGCCAAAGGCTCCTTCGGCTCTAAAGCATTGGCCTCAACAGAATCAAGCACCCCAGAATCTCACAAACAATTCCAACAGGCGCCACAACCACAGGACTAGACAGATCCAACACAGGGCCAGGAAGCACAGGAGCACCAACCCCACCCGAACCCAACAAAGAATTAGACGGAGGCACAACGGGAGGGTCAATGATAGGATGCAAAATCCGACATTCAGCCTTTGAATGACACAAAGAGAATAATGCGAACAATATGCAGGAAAATCTTCCAAAACCACAGACTGCACATATCCGATGTTATCCAGGCCAATCCAAATTTTAGCAGGATATTGTTTGGTTACATCTAGTTCCACCAAAACGCGAGCAACAGACGGATGTGAGCCAGAGGAGGTCGCATTATCGATTTTTAAGGGTTTACAAAAAATGGAGCTTAATCCATGAAGAATGCGCGAGCAAACAAATGAGGCCGAAGATTAGGAAACGAGATCCAAATATGGATAACAGGCGATTCAACATCAATGTCCAAGGAAGGAGTCCATTTAATCAATTTCATATAGAAATTACTCACAAAATAAGACCTATGAGCAAAAATCCTACAGTAATCTAAATCATTAAAGAGTTTAATCAACACATTTCTCTGGTTAAGAACAGTAACAGAACATTCACCATTAAGTTTGAGGTTGAAGAAGAAAGACCTAATAACATCAACAGATGGCCGACGGCCAGGAAATTTTCCAACTAGAGTGAATTCAAAAGGAACCGAAAGAGAAAGAATTTCAGCTTCGGAAATCCATAAAGCCGGCATACCCCGATGAGAAAAAACTTTAAGGTCTGGAAAAGAGACGGAAGAAGGCGACACACCAGCTAAAACATTTTTGAAAGAAAGAGAGGAGGATCCATCCAAGAAACTAGGATCCTTAAAATAGGACGGCCCCATAAAACCAAAAAAACACAGGTAAACCGTAAAAGAAGAGAAGAGGAACTTCCCAGAAGTAGTCGAGGATCATCGCCAGGCGAGAAGCGAGAATCAACTGTAAAGGAGCGGCTAGGGCGAAACCCTAGCACACCCCAGAGAGGACGAAGAGTTTTGTCTTAGTAATGGTCTTAATATATACGACGATGTTGGTTTAGTTTGTTTCTTAAAGTTTAAGAAGATGCCAGATGATTGAAGAAAATATTTTAGTACTAGTATTTAAAAATAAAAAGGATATGTTGTTGTTGTTAAGGAATTGTATAATGGTCCATTAACTATTATAGAAATAGTTGTGGAGTATCCAAAGAGTTCTCAATTTAATGATATTGCAGTTAGGTTCACTATTAAGTGTATACCGATTGTATTGGAAAAAATAGAGAAAATAACATAATTTATGTTAGTAAAACCAAAATCGAGTAACTCATCAATTTTGTGGTGCAATGTTACTAATTATCAGTCAATATTCTTAGGTGATAAAGTGATACTTAGATGCAATATGTTTTATAACTTAGATATATATTATAGATAATAATGAGGAAATAAATGAGAATATAAAATCTAGAATTAATGTTTGGTGGCTATTCGTAGGAGTACTAAGCAATAAAAGAATATTATGGAAACTATTTTATAAAATTGCAATATATTAATCTTTGTGTTGGGCTATAAGGATGCATTACATAATGATTTTTATAAAATTATTAGTATTATCATTATGTATTTTTAACTCGAAGTCATATAACTTTGGGCATGAACTATGAAAGGGAGAAATTATATGAATAAGTCAAGCGAATAGATATGATGCGTATCAATTAGAACATGGAAGGAGTAAGCTAAATATTAATATGGCTATGAGTTTATGACAAAATTGGGAAGACATTAAACGACGTGGATGATGGTGGTTGATAGCTTCTACTTTTCACATTTTCATGGAGATTGATGGATATATGGGATAAAACAAAAATAATATCTATGCCTCTCAAAAAAGAGGGGGAGAGGATGAGTGAGAGAGATGGGCATGAGAAGATTGCAGCTAATTGTCTTCTCTTTCAATGTGAGGACCAGAGAAGAAGAAAACTATTGGAGCTATAAAGAGCTCGTATGAAATTATTATTTTATTCTACTAGAGTGAAAAGAGGCTTAATATTGAATCATTATCCTTCATTAAAAAACGAGAATTATGCCACTTCTTTTTAAATTATAATTTTAATATATGCATATGTGTGTATCTAATTTCATGATAAAAATATCTACCTTCCAACTAATTTCCTATTTTTTGTCCTTGATAATTTTCTAATTTTTCTATTCTTAATTGTGTTTGCATCACTTTAACAAAATTTTGCAAGAAGGGTATAATTACTTAATAATGAAATGGATTTATATTTTCAACATTATTTTAAATTTGCACTATATATTTTTACAAAAGCATGTGAGAAACCTAGTTGGAAGTGTTAGGAGTGTATTGCATTCCATTTTTCTAAATTTCCAATTTTTTACTTTAATTTTGATTTGAAGCTAAATAAATTTTTTTAGTGATTTGAAATGTTCCAAAATCTCTTGATTTCTCATATTTGAAAATAGGCTGAATCAGGTGACTTTGAAATCTTGAGTCATATCATCTCCTCACTATTTGCAACACCTCACTCTTGCTGCACTGTCCCCTCACTTGTGCTGCGTGGTCTGCCTTGCTCTTATTGTCACCATTTCCCAACCATATATAGGATAGATAAAAAAGAGAGTATTTGAAATACATTCTAACGAATAAAAAAATATATCAAAGTATTTGATTTGCATTTAGTCAAATAAGTCTTGCATTTCAGAAGTTCATGCATTTTGGAAACATTTGATTAAACAAACTCATAATAATTTCTTCTAACTAAAGGATTTTTATTTGGACCAAAATCAAAATTATATAAGTGAACAATGTAATAAATATAAATAAAATCACTATGGCTTGAAACTCTTATTGATATTTCAAAAATCCTATCATGAACTTCTGGCTTTAAACTATTTGTATTTAGTGAATGGGTTTGCTTCTTGTAAAAAAAAAAAACACATAAACCTTTTTATAAGACCTACCTTTTCATAGAAAATTAATAAAACTTGGTGAATTACAAAGTAGTGGGATGGAGCTATTATTTATTAAAAAAATTGAGACTTGGATGTCTTTTATCCTTTATGTTGGAAAATTATATATATATATCTATATATGCTTATAAATTAGAGTGTTTTTTTCAATTGCCTTCTATCTTCTTACATGACCAAATCTAATGGCATATTGATGTTCATTGCAAAATGAACAATTCTACAATAAATTATAATTTTAATATTAAATCACTTATGTGTGATTGACTTTTGTTGCATCAATTTGAAGGAAAAGAAACATAAGCATCCAACAGACAACATGAGCTCAACATCTATAAAATCTCATGGTCATGAGCTAAATTAGATGGTATGCTTCTTGTACCATGTCTTCACATTTAAATATTTACAATATATAAGTACTATGATTTCTATGTTAGAGCCAATCTAGGTTTAGGTTAGTTGACTTAGCTTGCGATCCTAAAGAGTCACGCCTATGCTTTTAGAGTGATCATGGGCTGAGTAGTCATCACACATTCCAAAATACCCTCACCCCCGTGTCATAGAAGTCTAAAGAAAATCCATGAGTGCAATTTTCCAATTATAGTCTTTTAGAAAATAAGTTATACGATGCAAGTTACCTCACGATGTAACAATGTATTTGCAGCATAATTTGGGTGCACCCATGTCCGGCCATCTTTTTTAGAACGAGGTTGAGTTGATTTTGACCCAATTTATCTAATTTGGTGTGGGATTCACAATTGGTCCTACACCTTTACATCATCTTAGGTGCAAAGTAACTCCCCCAAGAATTTTGTGGATCAAACCCATGTTGCTAAGAGAAACCCATCTTCTTAAGTCCCAAGATGAAATTGAAGCCCTACTAGATCCTTGTTGTGATTTTATGCAATGGACCCTCTTGTTATTGGAAGGTTTTCACACCTTTTTTTGTTTAACTCCAACACAACTCTACGGATTGATAGCTCATGGGATATGCATTATGTCCCGTACAGAGTTGAAGTTGGTTGCACAAGCTTTGCTCACTTTTCATTGTCTTATGGGTTAAAAGGTTCTTGTCTATGTTCAACACACATCATATATGTTTATATTTCTTAGCATGGTTATAAGGTTATTATACATAATTCCAACACCTTGTTTGTCTTCTTGCCTACCTTTCCTGATTTGTGCAGGATGTGCTTGGTCCACTCATTGCATTCCCTTTAAGGAAAAGACACATAATCACTGTTGAAATTGATATTTTGCAATAGAGGAGTGTTATGAAAGCAGTGTTGCAATGTACTCAGGATGACATGGACATAACAAACATTCATAATAAGCTAAACAAATAAAACATACTAAAGCTCATGAAATATTAATGAAAATTCATCAAAAAGTTTTGAGAATTTAAACTTAAATAGAAATTTTTTATTCCATCCTAATCATAAGAAACAAATTTAAAATTAGATTTGGAAAATGCCAATATAAATGGTTGGATTTGGAGGAGTCTTGATAGCACAAAATCATCGAAATAAACATGCCTCTCTAACGTTTATATGTAATATGAGATCCTTTATTCAAGCAATAAACATCAAACTACCTAGAGGACTATGCAAGAAGCATTTAGTGTAAATATCTCCAACTCACCAAATTTTTGACAATCAAGCAATGTGACCTCCAAATTTGTTAGCTTGAACATGTTAAGCCAAAAATAAAAATAATTCCTTAGTTATTATGTTTAATGGTTGAATAGGATCAGCACAACTCACTTAACATGCATAAATATTGTCTAGTCAATGGCCCTTTCATTGCCCAACATGCCAAAAGATTATTAAGCATAGGTGGCACCTATTTAGCATACCTAATGGTTGAAACTTATTATCGAACTTCTTTGGTTTGACAAGATGAAAACTTCCCATTGGCTCATAAAGCTACAACTAAATGAGATTCTTTTGACTTATCAAATCTTCAAATTGAGTAGCTTTTTTACCTATGATTTGATTTACATTGATAAAATCATCGATATAACTCCCTAAACATTTTTGACCATGAAGCAAAGACTGAAGGAATGTTCCTCACTTTAATACGTTTTTTAGTTGAAATAGTTTAGCAAAATCAACATATCCTAAATAGATAAGTTGATAATCTCTATCTATTTATTCAACATACTTTTATGGTTGAACCCTAATTTTGACCTGATTAACATGCCCTCCAAGAAAGTTGGGTTTTTTGTGACTTAATTTGCTTCAAAGACCATGTTAAAATCGTCCTTTATCAATTCCATTAATTAGCAAGTATGCATAAGAGGAACCCTCAATGTGATTCAATATGCTTTCTTTTCAAATCGGGTTCATTCGTAACAAGTTTACTGGTCATAAAATATTAGATTGATGATAAGCTTTGTTTGCTCAACATGCTACAACAATTAGGCCACAAAGCTATAGTTCTTGATAGATAGTGTTTCAATGAGCAAACTAAGCCAAAGTAATGACACCAAGCATAAGGAAGAGTAATCTATAATAGTATATGTCGATATGATGAAGCCAAGTTTGCACTTAGTCTGATTTTTAAGATTCTTTTTAGAGATCTATGAAATGAAATATCCTCTCAGAAATCCATGAGGTTGATAATGGGAACAAGAAATACGATTCAATCTAGATGTGCTCCCGACATATTTGTTGACCTATTGTATAAGCAGTCTTGAAAGCCCAAGTTTTTCTCAACCACTAGCTCTGCACCATGGGTTGACAGTTGACTCATGTCCTACCACTAGTCAAGTTGATTGTTGAGTGAGTCAACCTTAAAAGCTCTAGTGAATCTTTTTGAAGTGAGCAACATTGTTCATGGTGCTTACTTTTGTTCTAGCGCTACCTACAGCTTATCATTGGTTTACTCAAGTTATATAACCCCTTCGCAAGATTTAAAAATCAAGTACAATACCTCGATGTGCCATTTGATCCATGGTCCAATTGAATATGAGCACATGTTCACCAAATTTTTATCTCGCCAAACCTATTATGAGATGTGGCGACAACTAATTGACTAATATAATCCAATAGTGCCAGGATAGCGAACAACCTTCAATGGATTGGAAATTTTGTGGAAACTCTTTGAATTTATCAAGATATCTTTGAAACTATGAAAGTTTATAGAGAACAATAAAATATGTAACAAATGCAAATTTATTTGAACGAATAAAGAAAAAAATTAATTATAGAGCCTAGTGATTATTTTCAATTAAGAGGTCTCTGTTGTGGTTAAAAAGGTTATTAACTATGGGTGCTTACTTCCAAGAAAAGTTTAGAGCTAGTAACATGAAGTCCTCAAACGAGGACAAAATTTTTTTAAATAGTATTACATCAATGATTTTCTCTACCTTCTTAAAATCACCCAAGATATGCTAGAATATAGAGCCAGGTGACTATTTTTGAGTCCATAATAAGATGAAGTAATATTTAATTGTTGTATTGCATTTTATGCTGATATTATAATGCTAGCATTTTTTTAAAGTTTATTCTAATGTAGCCGTCATGCTTATTTCTTTTTCTACTATGGTTATTTAAGTCATACTTATTTCACTTTTGATTTTGATTTTTTGAAGACTTTCAATTCAAAAATCAATTACGAAGTATTGGAATATTTTTACAAGTATGAAGATGATTTATGGAAATGAGGAATATGTCTATATGATGAACAGGATCCTTAAAAAGGTTTAATTTTTGCCAACATAAAAGTTGTTATTGTGGTATATGTATGTACTATTTATAATTCCTTTTGTTTAAATTTGCTCAAAGATATTTTAGCATCAGTCTTGATACTGTTATGGATTATGTATTTGCTTTATAAAAAATAATATAGTCAGGCGGGCAAATTTATTCTCCTAAAAGATTTTCAATGCCTATAAAGATCGAGCTAGCCAATTAGATAGTTATTAGGCTTATTGATGATGGATGCCTATTTTAGACTTGACTTTGTTTTCTTTTGTAAGAGGAAAGAGGCGCTCTAACCTTTGAGATTGATTAGTGTATGAATAATATTTTAATCATTTATATTGATATTTGCTTGTATTAATAATAAAATGATCATTCAACTCTTTCAAAAAAATAAAGAGTTGACATTATGAATTATAATTTTTTTATTATCTTATATATATATTTTAATAAAGTTATTATTTTTTTTAAATATCACGTGTAAGCATGAATGAAAAATTTGAGAAAATACTTGAAAAGTCTAATTTGTCCTGCTAGAAAAATTGATGGCTCTGTCATTGATCCTCAATCAAATTAGAATATTTTTTAGTCTTATTTTTAAATTAAAAATCTAAATGGGAACTATTTGGGTTACATTAATACACTGAAAGAGGATCTTTTTTAATAAATAAAATTTTATTATTTATTGACTCGATAAGTAAATAATAAAATTAGGAGGGAAAAACTAAATGCATGAGAAAATACTAGAAATGTGGGAAGATAGAATCTAAAGATATCTGTTGTGGAGGTCATCCACACTCCAAACTTAAAGAGTTTTCTATGTTTAATGGGATTCTAAATAGAAGCATCTTGATGACTTAGTTAAATTTGATTAGCTTGAATATGCTAAGGTTCAAGGCTAAGAAGAGATTTGACTTGGATGATCATAGCTAAATTATCCTACAAGATTGTTTTCTTTAATAAGAGAATTATCTAAACATCTTATGACTCTGAAGGTCTGAGTTATTAGTGTTCATGGTTATCATTGGTCAAGGATGAGATTGGCAAAGGTGACAGGAATGGCTACTTGTTGGTTGCCCTTGACTTCTTTAGTGTTGATGTGCATGCATAACTTAAACTTCAAATAAGGCATAGATAGCTTAAAAAAAAAATTGGAACTTTATTGATAATTTCATCATACACAGGCTTAAATTTGATCCCCGAATATTACATATAATGTGTATTTTGCTTAGAGAAGTTGACAAGAGTACTAGGTAAAGTGATACTCACGATTGTGAAGTTGTATAAAATTTTAGTGGCGAGTTTGTATTTCTCAATAGTAAGGCTAATAGGAATGAAAGTGTAGTAGAAGTGCATGTTGACAGAATTCTCCTTGTCAATAAGGATTCATTTCATTTGAAGCATGATTGCTCAATATAAGTTTTGATGATAAGTGAATATTGAAGCAGACATTTTATTTCCTAAATATATGAATCCTAAAAAATTATAAAACTAGCTAGGATAAGGTTGTTTGAACAAGGATTTTTCAAGAGAGATGAAGATGGACTTCTCTAAGAAGAGATCATTCTACGATGGTATTAATTCCTCTCATTAATGATTAATTGCCTTACACTATTTGATGTGGAGTTTGGCCCTTTGTTTGCAAAAATCTAGTTTTGAAGAAAGCAACTAAGATAGCTTCGCATGATGGGTATCTTAATTTCTTAGTTAAATCAAATGCTACTTTGAATATATAATGGTTTTGTATTTGCTTAATTTTGGGATTTATCTAGATTGGGCTAGGCCACTCAATGCATTTTTTATTTGATAAGAAGGGTGATTTAGCTAACTATATGGCTATCATGATAATTTAATTTTTTAAAGATATTATTAATATTATAATTTTTTTGAAAAAGTCAAACAATAATTTTCCTATAATTATCACACTCTTGTAAATTTGCTTGAAAAAGTTGATTAACACCCTAAAATTTTTGAAAATTAATAAGAAATCAATACCAATGTGGTAGCTGTAGGAAAAATAAATTAATAAAAAATATCTCTAATATACTCGAAGAAGTATTTATTTTTTGTGCTGTTTCTAATTAATCATTGAATTGTTCATCCTTGTGGCTGTTGACTTGATCTTCTTTGTTGAATCTGGCCACGCTCAATTTAATTGATCAAATCTAATCAATAGGGCTTATAAACTAAACGCTGAAATTGTTTTCCATATTTGTTCCCATGACCATCATGGGCGTGATAAATGATGTCGGAAAATTATATTTAATTAGACTGAACTTTTATTATGAAAAGCATTACTTTATTTTTGACATAACAATTGGAAAAAAAAAAAAAATCAAACTTTGATATTATCAAATTACAATTTAAAAGGTAAAAAGTATTAATTTCTGCGATCGTGAAATCCAAATCCAACAAACATGCGCGTAGCAGTGAGCAGTTAACCAGTCAAAACACCTCGACTTCGGCCTACGAAGTTTGTGTTGTTTTTACACTTGGGGCCGGCCTTCGCCGACAGACTTCCGATCCGACGGTCTCTCCCCCGCTTGGCGACGCGATTGGAACACATAAAAGGGAAAATTTTCCGGATTCCGATTAGAAGATCATTTAACATTTCCTTCTCCAAATATCCATTTTTCCTGCCCAAGGTCGTGATTTTTTAATTGCATTGATTTCGAGGAAAAGGCGTCTATGATCTTTGGGCGGCGATCTTATTTTTGGAAGCGCTGGGGCGAGAGGAGTGCCGTCGGATGCTGCAGCCGTTGCCGCGGGCGCGGCTGCAGGTTTGGTTTGTTAGGGTTTGTTCGTGCGTCCTCGTCTGGACATGCTTAGCTCAGCTTGTTGCCGTCGGTGATCTTTGGCACGGCCATTCTCGGCTGCCAGTAGCCGTGCGATTTTTTCTCAGTTTAGGAAATGATGCTGCGGTTTCAAGTTTGTCGCTTCGCCACCAGTTTCCAGACTTTGTGCCCGCTTCTCCGCCCTATGTTCCCTTGAGTAAGTAGTAGTTTGACATTCTCTAGTATCTTCTAAGAAGATGTTTTAGGTTCTACTGTTTACATTTATTTGTCTTGTTAGCATAATGCGACTGCAAAAACAAGTTTTTTTTTAACTTAAATCTTAATGGGGAAGTAGATCGGGCTTTTGAGCAATTTAGGGGAGTAATTAAGTCATCAATCCATCTTTCGGTGAAATCCACACTCCTGTTCGGTTCATTCTTAATTGAAAAAAAAAAAATCATCTTGGCAGGCACAGGCATGGCATGTCTTGAAACCTATGGGACGGTTTCACTATGTAAAGTCTTTGCAGAAATAAAATCTTTAATATAATTTATTTCTTAGCTACAATATCTTTAAAGTGGCATGGAAGGCCATGCTTATATGGAAATGATGAACTCAAAATTTTAAAGCTTTGGGAAATTTAGAATTGTTGGCCAACAACTGAGAGATGATCAAGAAGATAAAATCATTTGACTTTATTGTATAAAGAATAAATGGAATAAATGCAACATGGTGCACGCCATAAGCTCCATGATCTGATGAAGTAGCAACACGAAGTCTGACTATGCGTAGCCCTTAAGCACACTGGCTTGACTTGACGAGCTCAATTATGGGTGGCACATGCGCTCATTTTTCTTTTTCATTCTTGAAACTTCTTTTGATTTAGGATGTGTTACTTTATAACTCAGTAATCAAGATGACAAGTAAAGCATTTTTTTTTCTTTTTGTTTGTTAGATTACTGCATAGAGATCCATGAAAATTGGCAACACGAACTTTACAATAATCTTTGAGTAGTTATTCTAGGGTTGTTTTTTAATGCCTACTGTACATAAACAAAATGCAGGAGTCTATAAAAGCAATGGTTATCTCAAAGTATCGTGCAATGGGGGTCTAAATCAGATGCGTTCAGAGGTGGTGATTATCCCTATAACTATTTTATGTCATACCTTAATTTGCCGGCAGAGAATATTAAGAACTTGCCAAATCTCTTTTATTGCCTCAAGTATTTGAAACATTTTATTTAATTTGTTGCTTCAGATATGTGACATGGTTACTGTTGCCCGTTTTTTAAA
This sequence comes from Dendrobium chrysotoxum, assembly GCA_019925795.1. Lineage (NCBI taxonomy): Eukaryota > Viridiplantae > Streptophyta > Magnoliopsida > Asparagales > Orchidaceae > Dendrobium > Dendrobium chrysotoxum. The sequence goes on along the minus strand of CM034306.1, from coordinate 695,874 downwards.
TCTAACATTAGTTGTTCCGGAGCTTGACAAGAGATCTTTTTGGGCAGACACCAGGTATTTTTCACTAGCTAAATGATTGTTATTTTATGCTTACTTTGATCAATAAATTGTAATTAAATCACTGTTTTCTGCGATCTCTAGCAACTTTGGAGACATATTTGATGTGAACCATTTCATCAATACTTTAAGGGATGAAGTGCATATAGTTAAGAGAATTCCAAAGAGATTTAAAGGACCAAAAAATATACTTGAGATGCCTCCAGTCAGTTGGTCCAATGAGAACTATTATCTAAGACAGGTATGGACTTTTAACATTTTTTTAATCGTGTATTTATATGATTCCATGCATGTTGCTTATTGTGGAATTAATTATCTCTTATTCTTGTATGATTGATTATCAATATTTTTATCAAAAGCTTTATGGGAAAAATTTAAAACATTGCAATATAAACTGGAATGTGATATTTTTGCAAATTTAGATCCTGAAACTAATTGCGAACTAGATTCATGTTTCCAATAAAAAAATACTTATTGATTATGCAGCTGGTGATCTAATTACACTAGATTTTAATCTAATTGGCCAATTATTTTTTACTGCAGATTCTTCCACTTTTCGATAAATACAGTGTCATACACTTCAATAAGACAGATGCGCGCTTAGCAAATAACGGCCTCCCTCTTGAATTTCAGAAGCTTAGGTGCCATGTTAATTATCAGGCATTGAAATTTACTCCTCAAATTGAGGCATTAGGGAATAAGTTGATTAAAATTCTAAAAGAAAGGGGCTCTTATGTAGCATTACACTTGAGGTATGAAATGGACATGCTAGCATTCTCTGGATGCACTCGTGGTTGCTCGGTGGAGGAAGCAAATGAGCTTAAGAGGTTAAGGTTTGTTTCTAAAATAAGAATACTTCTGTTATTTTTTATATGTAATAAGATTATCCAGTTGTTATAGGTCACATAATTATTATCAATTTTCCATATCATCATATTTGGTTTTCATAATGGATATTGTTTTTATCTCCTTAACTCTTGTTGTATGGGTTTATGCGTATATCAATGTTGCCTCCTTTAATCACAATTCTGAAGGAACACAAGATATTAAAACCCATGCAATGTCAAAGCAAAGAAACATCACTTCTTTACTAACCTTGTTATCCACCCTACAGATAGCTCCTCGATCTCCATTTATATCTAATGCGGACATCAAATACTTAATCCGCACAATGGAGCAAAAGCAGTTCAGCACATTCAAGCAATGCTTTAAGGTTGCAAGCTGCATGGTTACTAGAATCTATCATACATTTTCCAATGAAGATTGTGGTATTCTTAGTCTTTCACATGCTATAGAAATCATTTGGAAATCTAAATGGGTATCATTACTTATAAATCCATTTATCGTTCTTTTCAAGCTTGTTTCAAAAGCCTGCAGTAGATGATTCATGATTTCTGCTAGCATAAGTATTATCATGGATACGGGTAGACTATAATGAAATGAATGTCTTTTATCAGAACGAAGTTATGATTCTCATAAGCGAGGGTTTTGATTTGAGCTTATGATTATTGGAAGAAGGTGCTTAGTGATTCTAGGTCCCTCTCATTTTGATCTTATTTAAGTTCTCCATTTATAACAACTAAATGTGATGTAGTTTAGGCATATCTTCTTTTGATATCCTTCTAAGGTTAATCTTGTCATCTTCTTCATCATCATTGTATTAACCTTTATCCTAACTATTTGAGGCTTGCTTTGTGAATCCCCATTCTTTATTTAATCTTGCTAAGTGTTGTATAAGATGTTAAAAATACTCTGCAAATATTTTTTTGGACAATTTCAATTCATGTTACCTTATGTCCATTTTTTGCTTCATAATTTTTTAACACCAACTTTATCTAACCATCTAATGAGTTATTATCATACCCTTCATTATACATGCTCAAACTACTTAAATTTAATTTTCACTACATTATTTTCAATAGATGCTATATCTATCATCCCTTTAACATTTTCTTTATTTATCTATCCTACTTTTGCCACAAATCTATTTATATCTTGTTGAACTTGACTATTAATAAACAATTTATTGTCCAACACTCATTTTGATGCAACATAGTGGGTTTAGTTGCAGTTTTATAAATTTCTTGTTTAAATATCCTAATGCTAACTCATTTCATCGCAATACTGAAGAACACAAGATATTAATAGACCAATGCAAGGCAAAACAAAGTCACATCATTTCTTTGCCAACCTTGGTATCTAATCCTATAGATCCCTATTGATATCTAAGGCCAACATTAAACATTTAACATCATTTCAATCCATGCAATGGAACATCAACCGTTCAACACAGTGCACACACTTTAGAAACAAAAATATTAAATATCCATCTTAGCAAATGGCCTATAATGCTTGTCATCCTCTTCTTAATCCGAATCCTTACTAAGAAGCATGTGAGATTGTCATGCGCTACAAAATTAATGACAATATCTTTGAGTATCCTCTTTGTCTTTGTTCCATAGTGATGATTTTATGTTAGTCTTTATCCATTAGACCAAATAAATATCTAGAATACATTCATCCTATTGCATTGAAAGGTGTATTTGCTCAATCAATTATAGTTTTCATGAATATAAGAGACAAGAATAACTTACATCTCTATTACATTTCTGCTTATTTTGCAGTCAAATCAAGTTCTTTAAAGCACTTCTTTCAGGTTGCAAGCTACATGACTACTTGAATATTTTGTACATTTTTTGATAAAGCTTGCAATATTATTAACCTTTCACATGTCATCAAAAGCATTTGCAAATCAAAATGAGTCTCATAACTTGTTAAACTGTTTGTCTGGCTTTTAAATTTTGTTTGAAATGCCATATAAATAGACGATTCCTGATTTCTACTAGCATAAAATAAGTATTGTCATAAATATGCAATAAAATAAATATGTTGTTCATTAGAACATAGATGTGATTCTCATAGGCTAGAGTTTTAGTTTGAACTTGTGATTCTATTAAAAGTGCTTAGTGATTTTTTTTCTATATCATTTTGATATGTGTAAGCTCTTCATCATTTTGAATTGTTGGAACCATTAAATATGTTATTTACAAGTACATCTTTTGATATTTGATATTTTTCTTTTTTTAGGCTAATCTCTTCGTCATTAGCTCTATCCTAACTATTTGAGGATGTTTTTATGAAATCTTATTTTTCATTCATTCATGTTGAATATTGTATGATTTGCTAAACTTATTCTAAAAATATATATTTGGATAATTTCTTTTCATGTTACCTCAAGTCTACCTTTTTTCCTTTCTAGTCATTTGACTCTACTTTAACCAATCTTCTAATGAATGATTTTGCTAACTGTTGTATATGCTCAAACCACTTAAATCTATTTTTTCATTACCATATCTTCTATATATGCTACTGTCATTATACTTTTTATTCATCGTCAATGTATCCTTATTACTTTTGCCTCACATCCATCTTATCATTGCCATTCATATCATGCTCAATTTAACTTTTAACAAAGTTTTTACCGTACTACTCTCATGTCCATACAACATAGTGGGTCTCATTGCACTTAAAGAGTTGTATAAAGAAAATGTGTACAAAGACAAAAAATTTGAGTGTTCTGTGAGATATTGAGATGAAGTTTCTTGACCTGGAATGGATAGACTAAGCTCCTGACTCCACTAAAGGGAGTCGGCCAAATGCAGGGACTAGCATTATTGTGGTTCCTATTTTAAGGGGCTTATAACTCCTGAAAAATTAAAATGATAACATCCAAATTGGGCTCTGAATGCTTTTTGAAGCATTTTCCTTGGACTCTGAACCGAATCATAGACTCTAAGGTCAAATAAGTAACTTATTATTCCACCCGATGGGAAGAATGCTTATCATGGGACTTACGTCCTTAATCCTGAAGGGTTAAGAATTTTTTGACTGGTCTTATATCCTTTTTTAGATTCATAAATGTTACTCTAACCATCTATGTGCATTTTTGAAAGTGAGGTTGTTAGGTCTGAATGATGTAGGGAGTTGACACATGACAATTGACAAGCTCTTATAATAGCTAATATGGATATCAAGGATGCTTGTGCATTGATTTTATTTTATTTTATATATGTGCTAATGTGACCCTTAACTGTTTGTGGATTCATAAGGCTATGATATGATGTTGATTGACTAGGCTCTTTTTGATGAGCCACACATTTATGTTTAGGCTGATTTGCCATATTCGGTCAATGGCCTACAACAACATTAGTTGCTAGGCCTAAATGGGAAGTTAATTTGGTTTTAAATATTGTCCAATCGAGTAATAAAAAAAAATATTGTTTTGAAAATTGGGTTTATTTTGGTTGAGTAAGAAAATTAATCCTACGAGACATATTGTCATCATAGAATAATCTAAGATTTAACGTAGTTGTATATATGGAAAGTAGGAAATCATATAGTTAAAGCAGGAAATCTCTATTTAATTTCTAGGAAGCTCTAAAGTAAGGCATCGAGGTGAAAGGAGAGAAAAAAAGTAAACATTGTAGAGTCCTCATCCACTCAGACTTCTAACCTAGCAATCCAAGGGGGTTTTGCCCATAGTGCGTTGCATAACACAACACCAAGTAAATGTTGAAAATGCTTGTTGTATTATAAATAAAAGTCATTTCATTGCAATTAATACAATGTTTGTTATAGGGCTTTGAATAAAGAAGTTACCAATACATATTCGATATTCGAATCTTAGGAAGTCTACAAAGAAAGTAAAAAAGAGGGGTTCATATGCGTGTATGTGTGTATGCTTCTGTGTGTTGGAGGCAAATCACTACAGAAAAATTGCTCATTACTGGCGGATTTTTTGGCGACTTTCTGGCTGACTATTTTCCTGTAAATTTTCTTCGGATTACAATGAAATATTTCCGACTGATTTCAGGCATATTTTCCGGCGGATTTTTCGATGAATTTTAATAATTTCTAAAAAATGTTATATATTCATAATTTAATTAATTAATAATTTTATTGCTTATTATAATTAATTATTAACTAAATAACTTAGTTTAATTTATTGTTAATTTAATAACTTATTTTAATAACTAATTAAAATAATAAATTTTAATTAATTATTAACTTTAATATTTTATTTTAATTTATTTTTAAATAATTAAAATAATGTTATTAAAATAATAATTAATTAATATTTAATTTAATAGCTTGTTTTAATTAATTATTAATTAATATCTTATTTTAATTATTTATTCATTTTAATATTCTATTTTAATTTATTTTAAATTTTAATTTTTGTATTATTATATTTAAAAGAGCAGATTTTGTATTTAAATATAAAAGAGTAGACCTTTTAACACATTTTCCTCTATGGTAAAGCAGTTGGCTAACTGAACTGTGTCTAGGTTGCGGGTTCGAATCCTATCGGTGTCACCACACTGATCGGCAGTGCAGGCAGAAGGGCGGGTAAAGTGCGCGGTCTGACGAGCGGGCATCACGCGGTCGGTCGGGCAGGCAGGCAATCCGCGGTCGGGTGGGCAGCTGCCGGCAGGCGAGCAACACGAGGTCAGGTGGGCTGGTAGATTAAAATTTGTTATTTTTTTTAATTATTCCGGTGGATTTTTTCCGCCGGACAGCAGCCGAAAAATTTTTCCGACAAAAAAATTCTGGCGGAAAATTTTTCCGGCGGTTTTTTTTAACTGAAAAATTTTTCTGTGGTTTTTTTTTTACGGAAAATTTTTCCGACTCGTGTTTTATTGTCGAAAAGATTTTCGCCGGAAATTCACCAGAAATTTCCAAAATCCATCGGAAAATGAAAATTTTTCCTCCGAAAAATCCGCGGTAATACGTGATTTTCCTGTAGTGAATTGTCATAATATTGATCGCACAGCTTTCCTAATTCACAAATTCAAATTTACGGCTTGTGAATTAGGAGGGCCAAATGACTTGAAATTTAGCAATCTAAGTCAAGTGATATAGGATAACCAATGGGTGAATTATAAAGAGTAAATCCCTTAAATTTATCCCAATTTCATTTAGTATCTTTTTTAACTTTTACGAGTTAAATAGGAATTTATGACTAGAGAAATTGGAATTCAGTAATCTTCTAAGGGGATGGATCGGTTGGATTGATAGGTCTCCAAATGGTGCTTAAATGGTACTATGGGAAGCAATCTGCTATTGGCCTAAACCATGCTTGAGGTTATAAGTTGGACCGGCGATTTTTGTGTTTCATCCAAAATTTTGATAGGTGCTAGTTGACTTATCACTCATTATTCAAGCTTGCACGAGGCCTATTGCAAGGGGGCTCTAGAGTTATTATCCTAAAGTTGAGGTGTCAATATTCTACAAAGAGTATGGGTTCTGTTATGTCTAGTTGGCAACATCAGTTAGTACTCTATGAAGATGGATGATGCCAACGATGAAGTCAACTAATTGGTGGGTAAGACCGGATGGCTGTGAATAAAATGCAGTTGCTTGTAAGGTGTGATTTTCTAACTTCTTACATTCTTCAAATAGGGTGGTTAGAGGGGTTTCCTTTATGGAAAAAAGGGTATGCTAGAGTTGGTTGGTTGACTCTCCCCCTTGCTACGAGAGGCAAGTATATGAAGGACCACCAAGTGGATAGCTTGGTCAAGGTCAAGAAATGGCAAGGAAATGCACTCCGATAGCAAAGAGCATGAGGTGAATACAAGTTGTACTTGTTGAGGAAGTTTTAGGACATCCAAGGACATGGAGCATTTGTTCCTAAGCTCTTCTTTGATGTTATCGATAAATTTCCTAGTGAGAATGTTACTAGTAGCTCTTTGTTCCGGGACAAGAAACATCGAGATTAGGAGAGAAGGCCTAAAGATTCTCAGGCTTTCTAACTCCTTATGTTTTCTTGAATGAAGGATGTTTTAAGGACGAACGAGATTTTTTCAACTCTCGAGTGATCGACCAAGTGATTATAGGGTTGCTCTCTAACATACTAATCCAATGATTTCTGACCTCTCAGCTCCTCACCGTAGAAGGGTTTTTGTGGGTCTTTAACTCCTTTGAAGGAATCATTTTTCTAACCCCTTAATAAGAGCAAAGGGAAGGATATTTATAACCTCAGCCTAAGGCTTCAACGAGGAGTTGGATCTAGGTTGGCAGTAGGTGGTAGCTTGCTTAAGAAGATTTATAAGGTTGAGCACTTTGTAGGAAATCTTCCTGAAAAGGATGTGAGCCCATAAACCAACACGATCTTGCATGATTCTTTTTTTTTTTTTTTCAGGAATACTAGTATAGTTTGGTACCCAAGTGCCTTACAAAATGGCCAAAACACAAATATTTAATCATCGACTCTTAGAAACTTAAGGCGGGTAAGGGTTGACCTTGGTTTAGCCTGGACATTGATTTTTAGACACCTAAGGTGGGAAAGGATGGGATGTCATCATACAATGCTATTTGGTAGGGTTCTTTTATTCTCAGAAAATAGGCCAAGTTTGGTCCCAATGAGCATAATGGAAAGGCCAAAGCATGAATACCTAAACATTTACTCTATGACACCTAAGGTGCATGAAGGGACAACCTCCTTAGGGGAGGTTGCAATTGCTGAGTAGGGACGAGCTCTCAAGATGAACTCATTAAGATGAGCTTCAAGAAGGGAGGAAGTCAATTTTGAAATAAACCACCAAGGCACCAATTTCTCGGGAGGTACCGAGAGCGATATTGCTCTCAGGGAAGCTATCAAGAGAGATTTTATATTTTGGGAGGCATTGTCGAGATGCTAGTTTCTTGGGAAAGTCACCAGAAAGGTGTAGAGTGCGATATTGCTCTTGGGGGAAGTTGTCAAGAAGAGCAAATTCCCAAGGATAGTGATTGGTCAATGGCCGACTAGCATTGGACACTAAATGAGGCGGCCTCCCAAGACAAGTGGTTGACTCGTTAGTTTCTCATGATAATTCAACACTTTATCTAGAGGTCAATGAGAGGAAGATGGCTCTTGGGAGAAGTTGGGAGACGGGAAACTTCCTAGGGAGGGTGATTAGTGATGATTGATAGAGGAGAGGCCACCTCCCCTGAACGAGTGGTTTGGACACTAATTTCTTGGAGCAAGTCACTAAGACAGAAGTAAAAAGGGGCAATCAAGGTACAAAAGGGTTCGTTAGGGAAGAGTCGACTAGAGTCATTATAGTTTATTGTGATGGATTACAGCAAGGCTCTTGGCCATCTAAACTGAGGTTTGAGAAAAAAGGTTTTGTTCTTAGGATGGTCTTATAGACTTGTCTAAGTGATGGGCTGACAAGGCAATGGTCTTCAGGGTAGATATGACAAACTACTAGCCCCGCTAAATGGGCAAGACTTAGTCTTGAAGGGGGACCGGGGAGCCAAAGAATGAAATTAAGTCAGGAGACCTTGCTGTGCCAAAAGAGATGTCCTTATACGGATTTCAATATGGAACAGACTTTAATACGGGAGTATGAGTAAGGTGCAACCAATTAGGATTGAGAGACATGGCCATTTAGTCTCTAGAGGGCATAACTCTAGCATACTAGGTTGAAGTTCAACTATCCCAAAATGGATGCGAACATTGAGCTTGTCCTAACTCCTTATGCAGTAGAAATATTTGGGCAAATATGAGTGAGTTGGACATTTTGATGGTGCATTTTCAAAAAATTCTCCCATTGAACATGTTCTAACGCAGTACAAAAATTTATGGAAGAAAGGACCTGAGTTGAACAGTTGGTGTATTCTTCTCTTTGTTTATTTGTTAGTTTACTAGAAAAAACTCCAGTTCACTTCTTATGTTCAATGCTCGGTTAATGTATAGAGCAACAGTAATTTTTTAAATGCACTAGCAAAACCTTCACGTTGAACTCATACCCATCGAGTTTTAGTTGATGAATATGATACCTTATTAATATTCTATTTGATTATTTGCTCTATTAGGTATGCATATCCATGGTGGAGAGAGAAAGAGATTGATTCTGTAGCCAAGAGATTGCAAGGCTTGTGTCCCCTTACGCCAGAGGAAACTTCACTAGTTCTACAAGCTTTGGGATTCAATAATAGTACTCAAATCTACGTTGCTTCGGGTGAGATATATGGCAGCGACCATAGGCTTACAGATTTACGTGCGGCATTTCCTCGACTGGTAAGCTACCTGCTTAATAGATGAAATGAATTGCATGCTGAGCTCTTCACTTTCAGCAATTGACAAAAAATGCTTGATGGTTGGCTCCTTGATTTTTTTTCCTCTTGGTTATGTTTTACATGCCGCCTCGGTTTTTTACCTTTTGTTATTAAAATCCTAGTTAATGTTTTACATGCCTCAATTTTTGTCCAGATTTAAGCAAGATTTAGCTGCTAAATCAAATTTGAGGAGTTTTAATTTCTATTGTTTTGGTAAATTCTTTTTAACCCTCATATTGGTTGACTCAATAATTCTTTAAATATAACCATTCATAAGATATAAGGGATTTAAGGATTTCTCTTATTACAAAACTTATATCTTGAAATAAATAGCCAAGCAATTTATTACAGTTTAGTAAACTTTAACAGTTCTCATGTAAAATAATTATCAAGTTTCAATCTCTCAAGATTTATTAAATCTAGATTTACTAGACCGAGTTAAATACTACTTATAGTCAAACAGACCCTTTTGAGTTGGAATGTTTGAACAACACGTCGCTGCTTACCAATTAATTGAGATGATTTGAGATGTGACAATATACTGCTGTTTTAGTTTCGTTGCTGATTTACTCCATGCTTGATATTTGTGTACCTTGTTTTTAAATTTTAATGCTGGTCATACATTTTCTTATTTTCAGTTGAGAAAGGAAATGCTTCTTGACCCTGAAGATCTGCGTCAATATCAGAACCATTCTTCTCAAATGGCTGCATTGGATTACCTGGTTTCAATATCTAGTGATATTTTTATTCCTACTTATGATGGAAACATGGCTAAAGTTGTAGAAGGTCATCGCAGGTTTGCAAATTTCTATAATCATACCTTAGCTGCATAGCCTTACATGATGAATACAGCAGTGCTGATTTTTTTTTTTTTTTTTTTTTTTTTGCGGTGATGTTGGCAGATATCTTGGCTTCAGGAAAAGTATTGTATTGGATAGAAGAAAGTTAGTTGAATTACTTGACCTGTATGCCAATAAAACACTTTCATGGTCTGAATTTACTGGTACTGTTCAAGAGATCCATAAGAACAGGGTTGGACAACCAAGCTGCAGAAAGGTGTTGATTAACAAACCAAAGGAGGAAGATTACTTCTATGCTAACCCATATGAATGCCTTAGTAATTCGACCGAATGCGAGGAACCATCCAATTCTTCAGATGCTCTAAGATGAGTCAGTTCGGACGAAAGCATATGATAATTTCATGCCCCACTTTTACTGCCTTGGGATCCGGTCGTGGGAAATTTCAACCAGTTTTCATATTCTTTTTGTTCTTTAGTTTATATTAGTCTGTGCTTTCATATGAAGGCTGAAGAATGCAGTTACTGTGGAGCTTTGCGACTGTGCAAAGTTCTGCAGCCACCAGATGGAAGTCTGGAGTTGGTTGGAATGATTTTGCTCGCAGAAGATTGAGAATGGAAGAAGAATCTGGCAGCCATAAGGTTTACACCTACCTCTATTGGTAATGTTTCTTTCATAATGTAAATTTTTCAATATTTTCAGTGATTTTCCCCTCTTGATTGCATGAGGATTGCTGCAAAAACCACAATTTAGAAAATTTCAATTCATAAGTTGAGTAATTTTGCATTTAGTTTGTGTTCTTGAGAAAACCTTTGGCTTTTCTGTAGGTGTCCATATCACATTATTCATGGACAAAACTATTCATTAGAAAAAAGAAGTTTTATATGTAATATATGGCTTAAGAAAAATAATATTTTACATGTGAGATTTTTCGGTTATGGCGAGAACATCATTGAAATTGGATCATCGGACTGATTAGGAGGTTGCTTGCTAATTAGCTTCTGTCAAATCACGTTAACAACTGCTATGTCTGCGTGACGTAAAATCAACTCTACAATCATATAGCTGAGTATTAAAATTTACAGCTTGGATGCTTAGAACATCATCTGATTCATTTCATGGCATGCGTCAGCACTCAGTACTTTTTTAATAGAAGAAAAAATATAATTCAATTTCCTCACTCAAATCTTTATGAAAGTTATATGGGAGAATCTTTAATTTGTTGAGTAATTATATGAGAGATTATGAGAAATAAGAGTAATTGTGTTGACTTTGAATATATTAAGAGTTCTCTTTCTTTAGGCAATATATAAAGATAAAATATTTAAAAGGAGTGTGCCTAATGGCAAATACATTCTTAAGCAATAATATATAGGAGCATCATCATCATATCTTCAACAATTTAATTAGAAGCAAACCACCCACTTATTGAATTGAGGGAGTTCTTTAAGATGATTTTGATTTTTAATTTAAATTTCCTTGGCCGTTAGTCCTCCTTGAGGTTTGTTTTTCTTTTTTTATTTCTTAGTTATTTTAATGATATTTTTGGGTGCTAAGCAATATTTAAACAAGTAATTTAAATTTAATTTCTTTATAGTTAATATAAATTAAGTTAATCTAAAATAGGATTAGACAGTAAGATTTTTTTTTTAATGTAAAATTTGCTAACAAATTTTCATTATTATTTTTATATAAGATTGTTAAGTATCGACAACCACGATAAAGCTTAAATCTCATGCTTGTATTTGATAATCAACTAAATCTCATGGATAATATGAATGCTGGTTATATTGGGGTTGTCATCATCTTCCTCAAAGTACTAGAATAAACCACATTCAACCAAATAAAAAATGAGCTGTGCATGAATGCATGATGATGCGAAATGACAGCTCAAAACTGTCATAAAAAATTTAAGTGGTGCAAAACTCTCACAAAAAACTGATAGCAAATCTCTGTAAGGCCATCTCTAATTGAACACAGCATTTATCGTCCGCGAGCTACTCCACCTGATAGCGAAAGCCTGTGCTATTCTCGTGATGTCAATATTGACGTCGCGTTGTTCATAAACATTATTTTTTTTGAATAAATATATCCAGAATATTCTTTTTTGATGTTATAAAATAAAGTTTAGCTAGAAATGAGTTACTGCATTTTGATGAATTACTGTATTTTGGAGTGAAAAATAAATTTTTTGATTAAAAATGCTCTAAAACTGTCAACCAATCTATCAATGATGTTATGCAAAGTTGCCAATACATTAATAACAGCTATAAAAAATTTAAAACATAGTTTAGTGAAGTGAAATGCAATGCTAATATCCTGCAAAAAAATTGATAACAACTGTATAAGTATTTATAAAATAATTGCAATTTGATTGGGAAGTGAAATGCCATGCAAAGTTGTCAACAGAGCTATACCCCAAATAAATTATAAAGTTTCATCAACTTTAATCAGAATATATACAAACTCAAAAAATCCTATACAGTTATTAAAAAAATAAGAAAAAATTCATTCTGGTGAACTTACCCAATGGGCGATTTCTCTATAACATTCAGTACAAAAACAAAGACGCCCAACCAACTTTTGTCGATGGAAAGCTTCAGTTGCTTAACAATAATTAATACAGGTACCTTTTAAGAGTTCTGTCCTATATACATTTTGCAATCCACGTGTGAAAATATCAAGGAAAAAGTAAGAGAGCGAGCGCAAAGCTGCCTACCTCTTTGTACTATTCATTGCCGGCCAAACTGGTTTAAGGCCCTTTAATGATCAGGCTGTCAATTTACCCACTTGTATTTCTCACGCCAAAAATTAAAGATTAAAATAAAAAAGTGATAATCCTCAGCTGAGCTTTTAAATATCTCTCGAGAATATTTTTTAAAATAAAAAATAATACAAAATATATATTAAATAAATATCTTATGCGTTAATTTGGATAATTATATACTTTTTAGCTTTGATGCATAGTGGTTTTAGTGCTTAAGCTAGCGTTGTTAGTATTCTATGGGTAATTTAAAGCGAAGGGGCGAACGGCGGTGTGTGGGTAACACTGCGGTCTTCCGGCGCTCGACAATCCATGCCACCCCACGTGCGACTTTTATTTTAGGGCCGGCGCGAGATGCATACTTGAACCATCACGTAGCCCGCACAGATAGTACTTTTGCGACCATCCAGATCCACCGTCGATGAGGAAAGGCATCTAATTTGACTTGTTATCAATGGCGATGGCTGCTAGCGCATACAAGATTTTTATGCAAATATTAACATAATTTTTTCCCAAGATCGAGAAGGACACCTAGGAAAGCTGTTCTCCACACGACCTAATGCTACGTGCCATGGAGCGCATGGAGGTCAGCGTGGGGGAGCCCGCACGATAGCTTCCGTCCCAAATTATTTGGAGAATGGAAAGCGAGCATTTCGTTTAATCTCGGCCTCAGCTCCCATTTGCGCACATCCTTGCTTCACCGCCCCTTCTCGTTGATGGCGCCTGCGAACCCTAATTCGGCTCGGCCGCCACCCAAGAAAACGGACGGAAAACCCTAAAATAAGCTGAACAATCTCAACCTTGCAGATTCTGTAAGTCTACTTTCCGTTCTCCTCATCACGTTAATTTGAAATAACTCAATATCTTTAATACATGGGGAAATTTTCTGCGATTTTCAAGTTTCCGAATTATTTAGTTCATATACAGGGGAAACCTAGCCTTAAAAATTTATGTTATCTGTGGCACAAGGTAGGAGCGAGAATTTCTCCCTTTCTGGTTTGGATTGGCTTTGTTGGCTCGGAGATTGTTTTACTTGTTATGGCGCTAGGCCAATAAGGGGTTAACTATTTATTCATCAGGAGCTTGGGGGTCTGTAATTGCTGGAATCTATAAAATATTGATACCTGATTCACGCGAAAAATGGTGGAGGAAGGCAAGACGAGTAACGGACTCTCGTCTGGGCTGGCCTCTATATTGTTGGATGGTAATCAAAAGGAAGTTTCGCAGAGGTCTCATCTTGTCTCGTGTTTTGATGATCTTGGGAATCAGTCTGTGGAACGGACAATTGAATACATACTGGATCTTCCTCACAAGTCTATTCGTCCAACTTCTGGATTAGTTGATGTTGGTTTCATTCGCACTCTACTGAGCAAGCGATTACTGGGATTGGGAGTAGGCAGGAACTTGGATTTTATTTACAGGGATGGGATTTTTGTTTTTGACTGTGGTTTTGGTTCTAATACTGTTGCTATAAATAGGGCAAGTGTCTGTGGGGAAATTAGAAATATCAGGAAGCCTTTACTTATTGAAAGTTTAGCAGTATTCAGCAGCGCTCGAGCCAATGCATGTGTGTGGAAGGGGAAGTGGATGTATGAAGTCACATTGGAAACTTCCGGAGTTCAACAACTTGGATGGGCCACTGTTTCCTGTCCCTTCACTGATCGCAAAGGAGTTGGAGATGCTGAAGATTCATATGCTTTTGATGGAAGGAGGGTTACCAAGTGGAACAAGTACTCTAAAGCATATGGTCAGTCATGGGTTGTTGGCGATGTGATAGGGTGCTGCATTGATTTGAACAAAGATATGATTTCCTTCTACAGGAACGGAATGCCTTTAGGGGTGGCTTTTGATGGGATCCGGAAAATGGGGCCTGGGATTGGTTATTACCCGGCTTTTTCTCTTTCGGAAGGTGAAAGTTGCGAGTTGAACTTTGGTTCCCGGCCATTTAAGTACCCTGTTGATGGCTTTCACCCCATTCAGGCTCCACCAAGTTCTGGAACTGCTTCACTTTATTTGCTTCAATGCTTATCTAGGTTATTGGAGGTGCAGCGTATGGATAAATCTAATTCAGCATATTTTGAGAAACTGAGAAGATTGAAGAGGTTTGCTCCTCTTGAAGAGCTATATTTCCCTATCTCCCATGGCATTTGCAAGGAACTCTTTGCTATGATTCACCTGAATCACGGTTGCAGCGAATATATTTCATGGGCTGCACTTTTGCCTTTCATGTTAGAAGTATTTGGATCACAGAGGCCTCATGATTATGCTTGCTTGGATCAGATCATTGGACTATTCTTTGAATTTCATGGACATGTTTCGTTATTTCAGCATCTCATCATGGCTCTTTCCTTCAACTGCAAGACTGCCCAACTTGTTCTAGTGGATTGTCCTTATTCTGGACCCTACCCTTACTTAGCTTTGGCTTGCCATATGCTCAAGCGTGAGGACATGATGACTTTGTGGTGGCAGTCACCTGATTTTGAATCATCATTGGAAGGCTTTTTGTCAATAAAGAGTCCAAACAAGCAGGATCTTTATTTATTGATACCATCTGTATGGTGGCCCGGGTCATCAGATGACATTGGTTCTGAAAGTAGTATGATTCTGACAACAACAGCATTGTCTGGAGCAGTTAGTAAGGTATGCTAGTATAGGAGTATTGCTCTTATTTTTATTAAATATTCTATTGTTTTTACAATGCTTTTATTGCTGAACTTTTTATGTAAATTGACCCTGTCAGATGAGTAGTTCATGTCATCATCAGTTCAACTACTGTTGCATGTTGCCTTACTCAAAATAATTTTATTAGTACAGTTGAAATAAGAATAACATTTTTAAAAAATTATAATAAAATATATACAAATGAGGCTGTGCTCATAAAAAGAGTTGCTTACGTATCTTCAATGAAGGATCAAACTCACATACATTAAAAAAAGAAAAAAATACAAAGTAAAGAGCAAATTAAAGAACCATCCAAAGAAAACAGATCCACTCCGAAATGTAGAATTAACAAAAGTGTTATAATTACAAATGAAAATATATAGCAGGCAACTGATTGATTAGTAAAAGAGAAGCACCAAAATGTCTCAATAAATAAATATGAAAAGATTAGTGGCAAATTGTAATGCATTGCTATCAATGGCTCCGATATATGAAAAAGAGAGAAACTAATACCTCCAAATTGATGGAGTTACCAAGATGAACAACCATAGTTAGAATCTTTAAAACAAATTAAAAAGAATAAATCATATTAGAAAGCAATTTCCAATATATGATATTACTTTCCAACAATCCAGAAATCAAACCATCTTATGAAACATCTATCCTTTCCTAAAAGCTAAAACAAAACATAGCATACAAGCAGAATAGATATAACCCTAAAATAAATAACATTGAATGCCAAAATCAAAACACAATAATGAATTGATCAAGAATCAATGACAGATAGAATTGTATTACAAGCACCCAGAGGAAATACAGGGCTTAGCCAAACAACTAATGATAAGCACAAATAACCACAATCGCCATACTTAGGATAAAAGTTGCTTAAAATTTGAAAAAAGATGGATCCAAATATCATCAAAAACTCTATATAATTAGACCAGGGCAATCAATGTCTTGCCTCAATTTAAATATCATCACAGAATCATAAATATTGATTATTACATCATTACCCTGATTACGACATAATATGCAGGATTAAGAAGAAATAATCACATAGCCCAACAACTCTGCATGAAAACATAGATAGAAGCTTATGAAAGAAAGGAAAATATTCAAAAGAATCGAGGGATCAGAAGAACAACAAAAATCCACATTATCAATCAACATGCTGAAAAATGCTATTGAAAGCATGGAAAATTCTAATAAGAATATTATCATCTAAATCTAAATCTTGAACCAAGCAACCATCATTTAGAATAGACATATATAATGGCCATCAAATCTCTATAAGCATTATTTGCTAACTCATCTCTATGAAACAAACCAAAAAAAAAAAACTTAAAGGATCAATCAAATAAAAACTTCATTGCTTCCTTATGTAAGGCAACGTCATGTTTTCCAGATTGATTAAACCCTTTAATTTAAAAGGAAAACAGATTAGACAAAATTCAATAGGTTCAGTTAAATTAGCATCAAATCTAGCTAACCACTCTGCACAAAAATTTGCTTCTCTATGAATATGAGAAATTTTAAAATTTGTGGATTCAAGATGGAACTTTGTTTCCCTCAAGAAGTAAACAATATCAGCATTTAAGGTATTATTACCCTTAATAAGCTCAAGCAAAAGCATAGCATTCACCTTAATCCAAATATTAAAAAAATGTCAAGTTTTTTACAAATGTTTAAGGCGTAACAGAGAGCATATAACTCAACAAAAATCCTTGAAAATTGCTTCAGAGGACTTGCAAATGCCAAAAAATAACCTTTCCTTTATAATATCTCAAAATGCCACCGCAACAATACTTCTTCCCATAGATTGAACCTTCAGAATTAATTTTATAAATTCCTTTTAAGATTTTATCCAATATATCAAGTTACAAGAATAATCTTTCTCACAAGGATCAAGAGAAAATCTAAAAGAAATAACAATATATTCCACACCATAAAACTATTATAAGAGATGATGCTAGCAGTAAAAAAGGATTTTTATGCTATTGCTCACTCTAACGCTATATGAGTTCATTTTAGACCCATTATGTTTAGAGTAATTTCTATCAAGCCAAAGATACCAGATAATAGGAACATAAATGATAGTCTGAGTATGACCTTTAGCTTTACCAATACCATTGATAAACCACAACTGAACCAGATTAAAACAGGAAATTTTACTACGAAAATGAAAATTATTAAAAGGCTCATCATTCCACAACTAAACTTTTGAAGCTACTTCATCATTGATAAAGTCATGAGAAATATTTTTCTCATGAAAGCAACATTGACATTTAGAGTGTAGATAGATACAAGCCAAGAAATTAATGAACTGACTTGTTGGTTGCTGGTTGTATGTTCCGGAAAGTCCAGTTTGTCTTAGAAGGCATCAATAACGACAAGTTCTGCACAAGCGATCTTTCTTTTCCCAGATTCTGATGCAACATTGTTGAATATCTGTTGTGACTATTAGTGAACTGAAATTTATAACCAATTTATTGAACGTTGAATATCAAATCAAGCTGCATGATTGTATGTTTTGTTGTATGGTACTTTATTAATTCCTTTTCTTTTGATAAATGTTAAAGATGATTAATTTTCTTTAACTACTTGACTGAATTTACTGAATAATCCAGAACTGATTCTACAAAATAAATCGTCAGAAGTAGCCCCTTCCAAATTATCATGTACAATTTTTAGCATATAATCTTATCTACTGCTTTGTACAGTTCTTTTTTCTGTCTGCAGCTTCCTTCTTATACTTAGCTACAGTTTTTAAAGTCAATCCTTTATTTTATCTTCTTCCACTATGAACTCTTATAAATCAACTGTACATTATCTTACCATGGCATGAGGTTTAATTCTTATGTCTTTTAGGAGAACATTTGAAATGCAATGTTATCATTTGAGAATTCTTTTTGCCTGAATCATATTTTTTCGAAGCTATGTTAGAAATGAACATTGGGCTTGTGTAATATGCAGATAGAGGAGATGCACCGAGAACTTTGTTGCATGATTATGCGATTCATACCTCCAACAACTAGTCAATTACCCGGATCAGTGTTTAGAACATTTCTACAGAATTTGATATTGAAAGTCAGGGGATCAGAAAATAAGATGTCTCCTTCTGATGCTTCGAGTAATTCTACGCTTGTTTCTTTGTACACAGTGATCCTTTATTTTTTATCTGAAGGTTTTTCCATGAATGACATATATGACTTGATGGGCTCCACTGCAAATGCTGAAGTTAGGGGAGGTTTTTTGCATAGGGGGGGAAAGAGAAATTTCCCAGTGGGGTTGTTTCTAAATGCTGATACACATCGAGGTTGGATCTCTAGGGTTGGAGGCTCAACTAACCATTTGTTAAAGTCCCATCCCTTTGATGATGAGGAAAAAGTTATTTGGTGGGATGAAGGGTGTATGGATGACGATGATACAAGAATAACACATTCTACTAGGCAAAAGCCTTGTTGTTGTTCATCATCTGAAGTTGATATATTTAGAGGATCAAAAGATAATGCTAAATGTTTAGGTAGAAGTTCAAAGGGTCCCTGTACTTCTATTTCAGATAGGTCTGTTACCGCAGAATGTACTGCAGGCAGCTTGAATGATGCTATTGTGGACAAACCTAGTTCAAGTGACCGACCAGAGTCAGATTTTGGCTACCAAACCTTACAGCATATTGGGAGTGAATTGGTGGTCAATACTTCATCTTTAGATGTTCTACGAGAGGAGGAGTTGCTTGATATCATGCTATTTCTATATCATTTAGGTGTTGCTCCTAAATTTAGGCAGGCAAGTCTATCAACCCTTAATTTATGTAATTGTTTTATATAAGTACTGTTTAATTTCATATTAACGAAGACTCGTGTTAACTTTTGCCTTAAATTAGACAGACATATTGATATGCTTTAATATGAATCTTTAAATGTTATTGGTTCACTGAGTACTTATACTTTGTCCATTTCATGCATTGAAGTCTCATAACTAAATTTGATTAGATATGAAAATTTTTAATTCAATTTTTACTTTTAACAAGCTAATGATACTAAATTCTTAAAGACTTGTTTTGTTTAAGAAGCTGCTAGCTCTGAATAATAGATTTTGTGTTTATACAAAAAACATTTTAACAAATCATTAGCTCTTTCGCAGTGGTTTCATAACCGCTAGGAAAAACCATCCATAGCGCTTCTAATTGTAGCTCTTTTAACTGTTGCAACTAGCAACTATTTTAACTGTTGCTATTTAATAGAATTGTTGCAGTTAAAACCATTGTAATTCTATAGGTAACAAAATTGTGGCTGTTTTACGTTGCTATAATGATTTTTTTTTCTTGAGCCATGTTTGGTGGATTTTTTTCTTTTAGTGATGAATATAACAGATATTAGACTAATGGTATGATGGTTCAGGCTCCAGGACAACCCATCTACCTCTAGAAAGGTCCCCTTGACTATCTTGAAGATCTAGACATTAAAAAGTTTATGCTGGTTATGGATTTCAAGGATGGTGAAAGTTACTTAGCGTTGGTCATCCTTCCCTAGTGGAGTACAACCAAGTATGATATCTTAAACGATAGTTTGTCCTGAACCTTTATAACAAAGTATAAACCCAATAAGGTGGAAGCTCATCATAATGGAACATTAAATTATTGATGGCTTCACATATACTAAATGCCTTTACAATCAGTCGATGCATCCACTATATGCATTGAGCCCGTGGAAAATCACTCAAAACTTGGCTTTGATCCCAAACATGAATTCATTATCTAATGATTGCACTTAGCTGCAATAAGTGATTTAACTTGGATGCTTAGGAAAGAAGTGAAAGGAATGATAAGAGGATCAAGGCTTACTAATGGAAGAAAGTATAATGAGATCTATAAAACTTAAAAAAAACATATCTATTAGTTCATAATATGCTGTGATAGTAATAACTGACATAGACCATGGAGCACATACTCCAAATAAACTTGTTCGGAACTCATTAAGGGGGCTTGTCAATTTTGCAAAGCAAACAAGTATAGTTTTTTATATTTTAAAATATCATCCATCAAGTGCGAGCATTTCTCTCAAATAAAATTATCTATAAAATATAAATGACATAAGATCCCAGAAAGGTTTTCATTTTGTAACAATGCATGTGATTTGCCATGTGAAAAAGATATCAGTAGGACTAGTAAGGAAAGTTCTAATATTGACAAATATGATTGCTTTATCCACCTATTCATTAGTTCCATATAAGACCTTGATCATTGCACCCTCTAATGAAATCACCAGAACAAATAAGTCAACAATGAGGATTAGAATCCATAAAACTTGAATAATCTACCACCTGAAGATTTCCTAAACAATCAACTTTATGTAATTATGATCAAAAGGTTAAATGTGGTTGCACACAACCCAACTTCTATGCAACCATTGACTTGGTCGATATCTGTTAAATTCTCAAAATTATTAATATTTCTATGTTTTTCATCTTCTAGAAATTTATGAATAGAACAATATTTCAACAGAATATACTTTATACTTTTATGAAAAATAGAATAATTTTGTAAGCTGAATTACAATTTAACTGTCACAAAAGAATGATAGTTTGATTGTCCCATTGCTACTTTGCTTTCTTCCTAATTCCTCTAAGCAATTATTCACCCAAATCATCTATACTCTAGCCACAACAAGAATTTTTTGTAATCAAGTACCATTAGTTATTTAGTTATAAGAGTCATAATTTTTTGTAATTATGACAGCCAACCCAAAAAAAAAATCACCTATAGTATGAATAGGTCTTGTGATAGTATTATAATCAACATCACAACCTAAAGCAACATCTACAAAGTGTCCTCCAAAATATTTTTCCTTTTAAAGAACATCTTGGCAAAATATTATTCCTTTGAAATTTGCCTAAAATGATTGCGGTAGGCCTGAACTAATTAGAAACACACCTGATAAACATGCATGATGAAGATTTTCCATGATATATGAGGGACTCAAGATAAAAATATAGTTCATTTGAATGATAATGAAGTAAAAATAGGCGACTAGGGTATCAAATTTATGCTTTTATCCAAATTCTCTCTCCTTGAACCAAAAGATTTTTGTATATGCATAACTCTTCTTTTTTTTATGAATTTGGACATTATTTTGCTTGTTATTATATGTTAATTCCAAAAGTTGTGAGACTGTTGACTACAATGCCCCAACCAATTGCACGAGGATGAAACCTCCGGTAATGGTCGGATGGTGTAGGTGGCGGTTGAGGAGGGAGATCAAAGTGATGTGGGAGGGGTGGCTCCTAAGGCATGAAATGAGCAAATGTTTGCAATCAAAAATGGGGGAGGTTGTTGCTCATGCTTTAGAAAAGGAGGTGTACCAGCGGTTTTAATCATTTGAATTGATTTTGTGGTTTTAACCCCTACAAATGCGGCAGCTTTAACTGATTCAAATCATAGTAGCTTAAACTGTTTTAAATTAGCAGTGGTAAAACACTGCTGCTAGCAAGTATTGCTATAGGTATAAGTTTTTGATAGAGTAGGTTGTGAGTTATGAAATTATAATATCTTTGAGGGAGAAATTCTTTTAATTTTATTTTGCTAGGACTTGTTGTTGGGCAGGGTTGGGTGGGATATTTTTTTGCATAGTTTGATCCTTGTATCTTGGTTAGTGAAATCACATCTTTGCTAACAATAAGATGGGTATTGAAAGGATGGTAGTTGTTTGATGTTGTTTTCTTTGGGAAAACTTTGAGCAAGTTTTAGGCAAACAATGCAACTATAGTAGGATTGATTCTGTTGACTAAGCGAAAATACAAAACAGATATATGGTTGTGCTAAGCGAGTTGTGGTATGGAATGAATAATAGTTGAGGATGCACATGAAGGTTACCCATTAAAATTATTGGAAATAATTTGTAATCGCCTATGAATTTTGACATGAGAATGGAGGATTTGTACTATGCGTATTGGATCAGGAAAGGCAATAGGAGGCCAAAATAAAAAATGAAAATCAATAATATGTGATGCCTAAAAACCAAAAGGAATTCACTAGCAGGCCCCATTATTTTTTTTTCTTTGGCCACTTCTTTTTCTTACTCCTTTTACCTTTTTGTGGGCCATCTTATCATATGAGAACTAAGAAATACCCTTCATAAAATTGCAACGAGGTGCTATATATTTATTTAGGTTCTGGCACTACCTCGTAGATACAAACTCCACAAATTTAGTGGTAAGTCTGCATGCATCATTTCCTCGATATAGTGGGAGTTCCATGCGTGCCTTCCTCCCAAGTATTCTACTTCATCTCTCACATTTTGTGCCACTTCCATCCCTTTTATCGGTGACAACAAAGCTATATTGTCCAAGACAGCTTGAACTTCAATGGAAATCCAGTACCATGGTGTTATCTATAATTTCTAGATGTTTTTGGTGCTTGTCTTTGCCAATTCTAATTATTATTGAACAAATTTATGGGGATAACAACGATTTTTTTGAAGTTGATTTTGAGAATCATTATTTCCCTTTTTTTATAATTTTTTCCAGTAGTTGTTTTTTGTGATTTTTTGGTTTACAATCTTGCTAGCTTTTCTCCATCCCAAAACCTGAAATGAAATCTTTTGTTGCAGGCCTTCTACTACATGTCTCATCAGTCACATTCAATAGCTCTTTTAGATGACACGGACAAACAAATTAGAGAAAAATCTTGCATCGAACAATTGAAGAGATTAAAAGAAGCTCGAAAAAGTTATCATGAAGAGCTAATTGATTGTGTTAGACAATGTACATGGTAACGCTTTTGTCTATCGAAATTATTCCTACAACTTGCACTTTGTTCCTTCAACTGATTTTGTACTTCTATTTGGTCTTTGATTAAAAAAGTAGCTCTTTTGTCTTGCCTCTGCTTGTTTGTGGGTTTCAGAAATATGAGAAAATGACCAAATTGATCTCTAGAAGTTTAGGTGTGTTTATTTTAATCCTAAACTTTCCTAGTGATCAATTTGATCCCTCAATTCATACTAATTTGGTCATTTTGTCAGCTCTACTATTTGCTTTGGATGAAAATAATTGGGGAAGCTATACATGAGGGCATTTTAGACTTTTTATGGGCAATAACATTTGGTTGAGCTTGAAAGATATATATATATATATATGTATATATATATATATATATATATATATATATATATATAGTTTGTGTTCAATATCTATTGTTTTTCTATAACCTTATTTTAAATTATGATTTATACTTGTGTGGTGACATAATTCATAATTAATGATAATGATTTCATTACGTTTTTCTATTATGATTGATACTTTTCACATAAGCAACAGTCATGCTTCTTCAAATGGCTTTAAAAAGTTGGGCAAAAATATTGCTTTATCACAATTAAAAGGGCTTGCATTTTGATCTACTCACATGCATTATTATCATAATCTAATGCGCTATTACTTTATCTTATTTAAAATAGTTTTATTCTAAAATGTCAAAAAAATATTGTTACGCAACGCCATAAAAGAGAATTCGGATGCAGTATTGGTGTTAATACTTCTTCACATGGTATGACTGTTCTTACTCATCAGCTAGTTTTTCCATTTCGCTTTTTTTAGGTATCGGATTTCTCTTTTTTCTCGGTGGAAGCAAAGAGGAATGTATGCGACATGCATGTGGGTAGTGGAAATGCTTTTGGTTCTCAGCAATACTGGATCCATCTTCCTTTATATTCCGGAATTTTATCTGGAATCACTGGTACAAAACATTTCACGTGCTTCCTTTTTATTTGTTTCACCTTTTATTTAGTTACTGTTTTGTACCGTACTTTAGTTCCTCCTTTCTAATTCAAGGGAGAATTTTAGCTGATGCTTTTTTTTGTACCAAGTGGTAAACCCTGAAAGAAGAATGGACTCTTGAATAGATTATATATTTTATGCAATCTTAAATGCGATAAAAATTTAAACTCTGTTTTTTTTCCTGGAAAACATTTTTTTTCTTATCATTGACATCCTCTTTTTATCCAAAAGGGTCTCACATTATTCATGTTTTTGTGCTTGGTTAACAGTGAACCTTTTGTGTTCTGATAAAAACCCTGTAAAACACTTGCAGGTTGACTGTTTTCATGCACTGAGAAAGAGTGATCCTCCATATGTTTCTTCTGCAATTTTTATCAAGCAAGGGCTTGCTTCGTTTGTAAGTTTTAATTTGATTGTTTATTTTTCATGATTGTCCCTTTAATCTTTCTAACATAACGCAAAATCTCAATGTGGATTGTGATATTATTTCATGCAATTTCTTTTTGGTTGGTGGAATACGGGTACAAGTTTACAACCCTGTACATAGATTATTGTAGGTGTCTTAAATGGTTGAATTTGATTCGTAAAACTTGCATTTTAATGTCCTATGGCTATATATATGGTATACCAGGCTTCTATTTTTTAAATTTCAGGTTTCTTCGTTTATTTTGTTTATTATTTAAAATACAAAATTGTGATTCTGATTGGAGTTTGTTCTGCTTTGTTTATTTCCTTTGCTTCGTTCATTAAAAGTCGCTCTGAAAGGTAGGCTGTTTGATTGTGACCTGTTTCATACACGTCACTTATTTATTCCAATGGTGCCATAGTACTTACATCTCATGATTCACATGCCCATCTTCAGTGGAAATTGTTTTAAATGCGGGGTTTTGTCATCCAAAAGAGTTCTGATTGTCCTTGCAGTCTGTGCTAAGTGATACTTCAAATAACTTTAAATGACTTTCTTCATTTTAGAAACTACTAGTTAACATATTGTATTCTTGTATCATAAATGTTAAAGTTTTAGCTTTATGTTTTTCAGCTACAGTATTGACTGCATATTGTTTCTTCCATTTCTAGGTTACTTTTGTTGTCAAACACTTCAATGATCCACGCATATTGAGTGCCGATGTAAAAGATCTTCTGCTCCAATCCATATCGGTGTTAGTGCAGTGCAATGACTACATGCTTGCCTTTGAGTCTAACAAAGAAGCTGTGACGAGTATGCCAAGGGCGTTGCTTTTGGCTTTTGATAGCAGATCTTGGATTCCTGTAACCAATATACTTCTTCGGTTGTGTAAGGGTTCTGGATTTGGTTCCGCAAAGCATGCAGAGTCATCTTCAGTTCTTTTCCAGGTTATTAGGAGTTGATTGTATACTTTCTTGTCTTGTCTTTAGTTGTCTTAATTTTTGATCTGTTTGATTTCATTGTTTTTTGAAGGTATTACTTCGAGCAGTCGGCGTCTGTGATGAAGGATTATTCTTTCAATTTCTTAATCGACTTTTCAACACTCTTAGCTGGACCATGACTGAATTTTCCGTGTCAATTCGAGAGATGCAAGAAAGCTATCAGGTGCATTTATTTCTGTCCTTATCTTCTAAAGCATCCTCTGGTTAACAGTGTAGTGGCTTGATAGCTATAGGCTTGCCAGCTGCTGTTAGCAGCTGCTATCATTCCAATATGAAGGCTGGTGAATTGGCCATATGGTCTCACCTTTAGGTTTAAGTTTTTTTTTTGTCTCAAATAACAGTTCCCTCTCAGGGCCCCACTAACCCCAATTACAGTGTACAAATTGACTTATTTTCTTACAGGATGATCCTCAAAAACATGACAATGACGCAAATATGTCAATCAATTAGGGTTTGATATATATGTACATGAATCCTTCATGTATTTCATGCACTTGCACAAATGTTCCAATAAATAAAAGGGTTAGAATTGATGATACATTGATGATGGATCCCTTAGACTGCTTCTCTTTTGGTGTTCTGGTTGGGGAATTGCTTAAAACTAGTCTGGTTGCGAAACTGCTTAAACGTGAAGTCGAATTAAAAATGTGGGAGCATTTGAGATCATTTCTGTAACAGCCTTCTCTCCAAGATGGCAAGATAACCACTTACACATAGCAAAATCTATTTCTCAGCTGCAGTTTTATATAGTTCTTGTAGTTCTGGATTAGTTGGATGTTATATTGGTCTGGTGTAAGTTGCGTGCTATTAACTTATCAAATCCTTATTTCAATTCTTTTCAATGCCTACTTAACGAGGAAATATTGGAATGTGGACACTTAGTGATGGGTTGAGAACTCAGAAGCAGCTTCACGTTCTTTTTTTTTAAGCAGCTGCTTCTTTTACCTAGCTGAGCATATTTTTTCTTGGCCAGTTTTTTTTTTTTTTTGAAGGTTTGCTCATAGCTACCTGGATGCCAGTTTTAAGTTAACTTTGTAATTGACTAGTTGACTCATCCCTCAATTTTTTTTCCTCGTTTTATCTTTTTGGTGAACTTACTCTTTTGCAGATTGGAGACTTGCAGCAAAGAAAATGCTCCGTTGTTTTTGAACTCTCATGCAATCTTGCAAGAGTGTTAGAGTTCTATACTAGGGAGATTCCTCAAGCATTCATTCAAGGACCTGACATGAATCTTAGAAGACTAACGGAGTTGATCATTTTTATCTTGAACTATATGATTTCAGTTGCTGATACTGAGTTTTTTGACAAGTATGTTTGACCTATTCTACTTTCTGCAATCAATCTTGTCTTTATTCTGAATTTTGATCTCTGATTTAAACAGTTTCCGACAAGTGAATTTAAATAGCGTGTTAAGTCTTCATTAATGCTAGGAAGAGAGGTCAGACAAGCTATTAATCGAGTTGGGGTTGTCTGGCCAAGGCTAGTCTCGCAGTTTGAACAGCAGATTACTTTAGGTGGGTGATACAAGTAGCATAGTCTATTTACCACGGCTTGTTTCTGGATCAATTTTGTTTTTTTATTTTTCAAAAATATATTGTTTAGATGTTTTTTTAACTCTTTTATTTTTTATTTTAAAAAGTTATGTTGAGTTTTTTAAAAACACATATCACAACCAGCTGCTGCCTTCACCTCTATCCCACTGGCAATCGCCATCACCACTGCATAAATCAACTCATTCAATGTTCAATAAAAATATAATATGTTTTGAAGGTATCAAATATGTTTTATTTTATGTCAAAACATAAATAAAATAAAATAAAAACAAATGAGAGAACATCTACGACTATTAACCATGTGAGATCATCATATGAAATAAGCAATCAACTGAATTAACGATTTAACTTATGTCACATTATTTTGCATAATGAGGGAAGCTTTATCTCTAAAGGAAGTCCTAATGTTAATGCATAGGAAGTTGCTTTGCTTGCAGTTATGTTGTCTGATGTGCCCCCAACATGAACTTTTCATTGCCATTCTCATTGTGATAGAAAGTAGCTTTTTGATCAATTTGATCAAAGTTTTATTGAATGCTTATGCTAAATCATTCATCTTAAGATAATAGATTATGGGAATCGACTTTATATGCCCCGTAATAGTCGTAGTTGGAGAAATGTGCTCGTTGTTTGTTTTATTGGAAAAATATGCCTGAAAGTTTATTTTGAATCAAATTATCTTTCCAATGCTTATATTCTCATTATATAAAAAGAATGGTTTTCTGCTCTTCCACATTGCAGCTTTCTCCATTGCTTTCGTCGTCCTTTTTGAAGATTTTTTTTTTTTGGCTTAGCAGGGCAAGATGACTATGACTGTTAAGCTCAATAAAAAAATCAGTTGAATGATGACTTCAATAGACTTAGGTAATTCTTTTTAATATTTCTATCATATAACATAAATGAGGTTATTTTGGTAGAGTTCGAATGCAAAGTTAGAATATCAAAGAGACAACTTCAAACCTTATTTGAACAAGTATTCAAATCATGATCAAATAGAGTTTGAAACTTATTCAAATCATGTTAAATCATGGTTCTCACAAGGTTCAAACACATGCTTTAACTATAATGAAGTTATATGTTAACCAAGTGAAATAAGTAGCAACATTCTTGTACTTTATAAAGGATAATGGAAAGAAGATAGCGAAGTCCATTGGGCATTTATCAAAAAATAGAGAAAATGTTTGATGTAAAAAGAATTTTATTTTTGTAATATCTCATATATCTTATATACAAAGTCACATAGATTGATAATAATCAATTTAGTCTGAATTTAGAGGTGATATATCACTTTGGAGTAGTATAGTCCTTAATTTCAATTTCTCCAACTGAGTCATTAACAAATTACGATCTAACTTTTTTCTTGAAGAGAGATTAATTTTCGCCGATCTTACATATTTATGTTTGTTTCCCCAAAAAATATTTCACCTAAAGATTTTTATGCAAATGAGGATGTTGTAAGATTAGTCAGTCTATCATCTTTTGTTGATGTAGATGATATGGCGGTTCCGCCAGAACCACCTCAGCCGGCCCCACTTGGGCCGGCTTTTGTATACAAAACGAGAAACAAAAAAAAACGCCCCCCTCTTGCCGCCTATGCATGGGTCCCACCCAATTTAAAATTATTTGAAAATTGTTATTTTTGGAAAGGGGTAAGTCTTTAAATAGGGGAGGTAAGGGCTAGGGAAGGACATGCCTAGTATTGTGTTTCTTGGAGTTTCTTCCTGGGATTGGGCTCTAGACTCCTGTTTAGAGATTGTGGGAGAGACGATCCTCCTCTCGAATTGAGGATCAATTGTATCTTTGTTTTCGTTCTTGCTTTCCTTTGCTTTATATAAGACTATCTACCGTTTGATTGCTTTTCCATCAAACTTTTCTTGTGTTTTCTTGTTGTTTTATCAATTATTGTTAGGTTTGCTTGCGAACTCAAGTAGATCCGATAGGATTACTTGCGAACTCAAGTATTTCCTATCAAATTGGTATCAGAGCAAGTCTTGGGACCGGTGGAGGGCTGTTTTCGGCAAATTCCAGCAGCAGATTTTTGGCTGGAAAGGGAGGAAGTTGCTGTTTTTTGACTCCAAAACGCAGATTTCGTGAATCTACAAACTCCGGATTGTGATGGCGGCCAAAAAGGTGGATGCCTTCGAAGAAAGGATCGAAGGGGAGATAAATCAAATCAAGGAAACTGTGGAGGAAAGAATGTCTTCCATGAAAGGGCAAGTGGCCGATCTACGAGACATGATGAAGAAGATGTTGGAATTCCAAACCCAAACGGCGGCATCTGAGGCGAAGGGCCCTGAAGCGAAAAACATCAATTCTGAAATCCGTAGGGAGGAAGAAGAGGTGGAAATTGTGGAAGGGGGAAGAGGAAGACCCCATGTGGAGCCTTTCCAGAGGGAGGAGAGAGGAGGGAGATACAGAGAAAGACAAGGTTATGGAGGCGGGGAGCCAAGAGGTGCTGAGTGGGAGCACCGGGAGGGATACTATGGTCGTCGAGGTGCTGATTTTGAAGACAGAAGGAGTGATTTCGAAGGGGGTTTGGGACATGGCAGGACAAGGGAAGATCGGAAAACATGGGGGGAACCTAGCACTTGGGAGAGGGGAAACTATGGAAGAATCAGGGGGAATGACAGCGACCAGAAGGTGAGAAAGTTGAAGATGCTCATATTCGAAGGAGAGGATGCTTATGGGTGGATTTACAAGGTGGAGCGATACTTCGCCGTTAATGGGCTGACGGAGGAGGAGAAGCTGATAGCCGCAGGCTTGTGCTTAGAAGGAAAAGCCCTTTCATGGTACCAGTGGAGAGACCAGAGGAGGGTTATCAGGACTTGGAGAGAATTCAAGGATTGCATCATAGAACGTTTCCAAACCGATCGGGGAGGGGATTTCTATGAGCAGTTCTTTGCTCTGACACAGGAGGGGTCTGTAGCTGACTACCGGGAGCAATTTGAGCACCTAGCTAGCAGGGTGGAGCGACTCTTAGATACAGTATTGGAGGGAAATTTCATGAAGGGGTTGAAAGTGGAGATCAGAGTAGCAGTGAAGGTTCTGATGCCCCGTGACTTGGGGGAGTCCATGAAGTTGGCCCAGTTGGTGGAGAATCAGAGGAATCTGGAGATGGGAGCCAGGAGTAGCAACACAGGAGGGACTTACAGAATGACGACCACTCATCTAGCACCCAAGGGTCCTGCAACAGGATGGAGTCGAGAGGCCACCAAGGAGAAGACAGGAGGAAGTGGAAGTGGGGGAAATTTCAAGCGGCTGACAGAGAAGGAGATGCAGGAGAATAGGGCAAAAGGGGTTGTGCTTCAGGTGCGATGAAAAGTATACGCCAGGGCATTGATGCAAGGACTGAACTCTTCAGGTTCTCACCGTCTGTGATGACGAGGAAACTAAGGAGGGAGGGGAGGAGGAGACAGAGGAGGAGATGGAGGAGAAGCTGCACTTGGATCTGGCTGAGGTGTCCTTGAACTCAGTGGTAGGATTCACGACGAATCATACCATGAAGGTGAAGGGGGAGATCCAGGACAGGGAGGTAGTGGTACTGATCGATAGTGGGGCTACCCACAACTTTATCTTCAATCTAGTCGTCGACCAGATGGGAATGAGATTGGTGGATACGGGTTGCTACGGGGTGATGATGGGGATGGGGAAGGTAGAGAAGGGCTAGGGGATTTGTAGAGTGCTACTGACTATCCAGGGGATTCAGGTGAAGGAAGATTTTCTTCCACTAGAGCTTGGGAGTACAGATATCATCCTGGGGATGAAAAGACTGCAAACTTTGGGAGACACCAAGGTGAACTGGAGAGCACTCACGATGGAGTTGGTGATAGATGGAAGGAAGGTAGTGATTAAGGGAGATGCAGGGCTATCTAAATCCATGGTTTCTCTCAAAACTATGGTGAAGGATATATAGTTGGTAGGAGGAGGATACTTGGTGGAGCTGCACAGTTTGGAGGGAGCAGGATTAGAGGAGGGAGGGGACATACCCCTCTCCATTCAGCCGTTGATTCAGCAGTTCCAAGAGGTGTTTCAGCCACCCCAGGGATTGCCACCACAGAGGGAGCAGGAGCATGCCATCGTGATAAGGGAAGGAATGTCACCCATCAGTGTACGACCGTATCACTACCCTCAGTTCCAGAAAGATGAAATTGAAAGGTTGATTAGAGAAATGTTGGAGGCAGAAATCATCAGACCCAGCATCAGTCCTTTCTCTAGTCCCGTTCTATTAGTGAAAAAGAAGGATGGCAGTTGGCGTTTTTGTGTGGACTACAGAGCCCTCAAAAAGGAGACGGTCCCTGACAAGTATCCTATACCAGTTATTGACGAGCTATTAGATGAATTGAGTGGAATAGTGATCTTTGGCAAGATAGACTTGAAATCAGAATACCATCAGATCCGGATGAAGAAGGAAGATGTGGCCAAGACGGCCTTTAGAACTCATGAGGGACACTATGAGTTCCTGGTGATGCCTTTTGGCCTCACCAATGCTCCCGCTATTTTTCAGGCCCTTATGAATAAGGTTTTCAAACCTTATCTCAGAAGATTTGTATTGGTGTTCTTTGATGATATCTTGGTCTACAACAAGACAGAGGAGGAGCACTGGAAGCATTTGAAAAGGGTATTAGAGGTACTGCAGGAGCACCAGCTGAGGACCAACTTGAAGAAATGCAGCTTCGCACAAGACAGTGTAGAGTACTTGGGTCATGTTGTATCAAGGGAAGGGGTGGCAGCAGATCAGTCCAAAATTGAGGCAATGCTTAAGTGGCCAGTGCCAAAGAATCTGAAGGAGATGAGGGAATTTTTAGGACTGACAGGGTACTACAGAAGGTTCGTAAAGGGGTACAGCACTATAGCATGGCCACTCACCGAGCAGTTGAAGAAGGATGGGTTCCTATGGGGGGAGGCGGCTACATCAGCTTTTGAGAGCCTGAAGAAGGCCATGACTACAGTACCGGTCCTAGCCTTGCCAGATTTCACTCAGACCTTCATCGTGGAGACAGATGCATCCGGATACGGATTGGGTGCAGTGCTTATGCAGAATCGTAGGCCCATTGCCTATTTCAGCTAGGTACTGACCGCCAGAGCTAGGCTGAAGTTGGTCTATGAGAGGGAATTAATGGCCATCGTTTTGGCCATCGAGAAGTGGCGGCCCTATCTACTTGGGAGGCACTTCATTGTCAGGACAGATCAGCGGAGCTTGAAGTATCTACTGGAGCAGAGGATGGTGACAGAGGAGCATCAGCGGTGGCTGTCCAAGTTGCTGGGGTACGATTTTGAGATTCAGTATAGACCTGAAGTGGAGAATAAGGCGGCGGATGCCTTGTCTAGATGTATGGGGGAGCTGCAGACAGTGACACTATCGGTTCCTTTGATGCTTGATTGGGAGGCCATCAGAGAAGAAAGTGCTAGGGATGAGGCTTTGGGAAAGATCATGGCAGATTTGCTGAAGGAAGATGGTAGCCACCCAGGGTACTCATTGGAGGGAAACAGATTGCTATATCAGGGGAGGTTCGTGATGGCCCGAACCTCGATCCACATCCCGAGCTTGCTCCAGGAGTTTCATGGAAGCGCTGTAGGGGGCCATTCAGGCGTGCAAAAGACATACAGAAGGCTAGCTTCGGAGCTATATTGGAAGGGGATGCATAAAGATGTAGAGGAGTTGGTAGCCAGATGCGAGATCTGTCAGAGGAACAAATACATGGCTATGTCACCAGGAGGACTACTACAGCCATTAGCTCTACCGGGACGAGTATGGGAGGAGATATTCATGGATTTCATAGATGGGCTACCCCGTTCAGAAGGGTTCACAATGATCTTCGTGGTGGTGGACAGATTGAGCAAGTATGCTCATTTCATCCCCCTCCGACACCCGTACACAGCAGTAACAGTGGCTTCAACTTTCATCAGAGAAGTGGTCAGATTGCATGGAGTACCAGAGGCGATAGTGTCAGATAGGGATAAGGTGTTCCTCAGCCATTTTTGGAGAGAGTTGTTCAGGTTGCAGGGGACAGTTCTGAAAAGAAGTACAACTTATCATCCACAGACTGATGGCCAAACGGAAGTCGTGAACAGGAGCTTGGAGACTTACCTGAGATGTTTTGTATCGGAGACACCCAAGCTATGGGTTAAATGGCTATCATGGGCTGAATACTGGTACAACACCTCTTTTCACTCTGCTTCTCAGATGACTCCATTCAAGGTGTTGTACGGAAGGGATCCTCCCCACTTGGTGCACTTTGGGAGTGACAGCACTCCAGTTTCTTCAGTAGAGGAGTACCTGGAGGAGAGGGACAGAGTGCTGGAGGAATTGAAGAGACATCTACTGAGAGCTCAACAGATTATGAAGAAACAAGCGGATGGGCATAGGAAGGACATCCAGTTTGAAGTGGGGGAGAGGGTCTTTTTGAAGCTCCGACCATACAGACAGAAGACAGTCGCCAACAAGAGAAATGAAAAGCTGGCTCCAAGGTACTTTGGGCCTTATGAAGTGCTAGAGAAGATCGGAGCAGTAGCATATCAGCTGAAACTCCCACCAACATCAACTATACATCCGATCTTTCATGTATCACAGTTGAGAAAAGCTATTGGTGACTACACAGCCAACCCTGAGTTACCGGTGACACTCACGGAGGATTTAGAGGTGATCCTGGAACCCTCAAATCTGATAAGGGTTCGCCAGAAAGAGGATGGAACTAAGGAGGTGTTGATCCAGTGGAAGAACCTTCCTGACTACGAGGCCACGTGGGAGCCATTTGAGAGGATGAAACATCAGTTCCCTTGTTTTCACCTTGAGGACAAGGTGATTCTTTGGGAGGGCGGTATTGATATGGCGGTTCCGCCAGAACCGCCTGTAGAGGCTTTTGTATACAAAAGGAGAAACAAAAAAAACGCCCCCCTCTTGCCGCCTATGCATGGGTCCCACCCAATTTAAAATTATTTGAAAATTGTTATTTTTGGAAAGGGGTAAGTCTTTAAATAGGGGAGGTAAGGGCTAGGGAAGGACATGCCTAGTATTGTGTTTCTTGGAGTTTCTTCTTGGGATTGGGCTCTAGACTCTTGTTTAGAGATTGTGGGAGAGACGATCCTCCTCTCGAATTGAGGATCGATTGTATCTTTGTTTTCGTTCTTGCTTTCCTTTGCTTTATATAAGACTATCTACTGTTTGATTGCTTTTCCATCAAACTTTTCTTGTGTTTTCTCGCTGTTTTACCAATTATTGTTAGGTTTGCTTGCAAACTCAAGTAGATCCGATAGGATTACTTACGAACTCAAGTATTTCCTATCAGTAGATGATGATGTGAACATACATGTAGACGTAGGTGATACTATGGATATAGATTGTAAATGATATTGGTTCCATGGACACTTCATTATTGAAGCAACCATTAGAGACTATAGCCTTAGTTTATGATCTACCTAAAACTAGTAAAAATATGAGATCTTTTGATTCTTCATGTACCTTGGGGCTAAAAACAACAATTCAATATATGGAGAATACATGAGTAACTCTTATCCATGAGATACAATGCCCAGAAATATCTCCAATTCAATGGCTTTTGATATAATGACCTCATGCCCGTATGTATCTTCAACTCATTCGGAAGTTAGGTGAGTTTTTTAGAGCAAAGAAGAGTTAAAATGGATGTTACATCCATATGCCAATAAAAAAGAACTTTTAGTTCATGGTAAAGAACTTAACTAAAGAGAAATTCTTATGGAGTTTGTGATCCACGAAGTTGGCAAACTCAAATTTGTTTGAGATTGGGAGCTATGAATAAGAACTTACTTAAACTTTGGATGCTAGATCAGAAGACCATCAATAAGCTCAACCATGCTGTATTATACATATAATAAAAGAGAAGTTTATTGGATCTTTATCCTACTTGAAGCCAAAGACAATCATATCAAATGTGAAGAGGGACCATGAAATTAATTTTTTCTATGAAAAGGTTGGAATTGTCGTGGGAAAGCTATCATTTATGTAAGAAGGCCACTTGAAGCATCTTTTAAAAAAAATCATTCTATTTAGTTATGCTACAACAAAAAAAGTGGGCAATTATTGATTCTCAACTTGAGACTAGGAATTTTCAAGTATGTTTACTTCTCTTCAAATGTTTGTGTGCAAGGCTCTTGCATGTTTGCCTAATCGTGGGTGTGGATGGAATATTTCTAAAAATATGATGTTGACTAGTTTGCTAATGGTGGTGGCGCAAGAATTCATGTCATAATTGTTCGACAAGGTTTACGTTAGTTGTTGACTACCTCACGCAACCCTTTTCTTTTCTTATATAAGGCTTGGGACCTAGCAATGACAGTGTTAAAAACGTCGACCTTTTAATGACCCTGTTAGGGTAGTAGATGTATTAGATTTGGCTTATGTTAAGAAAGATAGAGATAGACCTATAAAGACTTGGTAAGAAAGGATTAAAAATGATTTTTTATTATATTTAAATGTGAATTTGATTCTTAATAGGCACACCGGAGAAAATGGATTTTTATGTACCTGACCCCACAATGGGATAAAACATTGTTGTGTAATGGTGCAAGATGCCAATACATGATTTATCTAGTGGCATTTGTAATAGCTAACTCAGAAAATAAGGAGTCATGGGTATATTTCATGATTAGAACAAGGGTGTCAATGCTTAGTGGAGAACTTAGTATTTGTCTTTGATAGATGTAATAGTATCGTCAATGCTTTATTCTCTTATTTTTTCATAGGCACGTCATGGAGCTTGCACTTATCATATTATAATGAATATCAAAACAAAGTTTAATACTGGTATTTGTTATGAGAAATATTTGTTGGCTTCCTAGGCTTACATGATAGTTGTGTTTACCTGAGCACTTTGACAAAATAATTGTCAAGAACTCAACATTAACGACCTACTTAGAGGATGAAGCTGGTTTTGAGTGGTGGGCTCATGTTTCTTCTTTGGACACGATACAACTTGATGACAATCTATATTTTAGAGAGTTTCAGTAATGTTATCATGATCGCATGCTCTTATATAGTGATTACTTTGTTGGGATTCAGAGTAGTTCTTCAATAGGTGTATCATTGCAATAAATACAAAAATTATTTTGATGAAGAAAAATGAAGCAGTGTGGAAGCTTGATAGGAAACACTTGTCGAAATCACAATAAATTTGGCTGAATTTGAATTTCAGTAAAGTGCAAAATCAGAAATAAGAAGAATGTAGGGGAAACACAAGCGAGAAACAATTATATTGATTGTAGATGGAAGAAAACACACAAGATAAAATGGATCCTCAATTGAAGAGAAGGATCCGACTCTCCCAATCTTTAGTTGGCGGCTAGAGCCCAAACAAAAAACTTAAGAACACTCCAAATTTAAGCAAAAATCCCATCCCCCCATCCCTAGGAAAAGAAACCAGTTAAAGCATACAATAGAAATCAAATACCCGAAACACCCTCCCACCCCCACCCACACCCACACCCACACCCACACCCACACCCAAATTTAATTTTCCCTCCTAATCCCCCTTAATTATTCCCTTAATTGATTGCTAGGCCTGGCATGCAGAAAAGGCATGGGCGGATGTTCCGCCTGAAATGGGCTAAAATCCTGTCTCAAACAAGCAGAACTATTCCGCCCAATGTTTAAAATTGCGCAATTGGGTATTGAGCCGTTTTTTGTTGGTGAGCGAGCCGTGAGCCTCAAAATAAAAAATTATTGCATAAAGTGCAAATAAAGATTAAAAGTGATTTTTATATAATACTTAAATAATATGTTAAAAGATGACATTATCTTTTTATTAAACTATGAAGTAGCAAATTGATATACATATGAAACAAAAAATTGCACAAGACGTAAAGTGACAAGTGATAAATTGTATGAAATATAATTGAAATATAAATATTACATGAGCAAAAAAATATTAAATATAGAAACTACATAAAAGTATCATGTAACATTAAGTTCAACTCCAAATTCTTTCTTTCTCAGTTTCCTACTCATCGATATTTAATTTCTAAAAAAAGTTGAAATAATTGGCAACAACTAGAACATCATCTGTACGGTCATCACTGATGGGGTCTTTATTTGAGTCGTCATTATAACAAAGTGGTCTCTCCCTTGTCTCATCCTGTGGAGTCCAATACCTCTCAATATGCTTCTTCTTCATTTATTTTAGTTATCTTCCTCTTTAATAAATATTTTTCATCAACATAAAGATGAGATTAATACCCCAAAATTTTTATAGGAGGAGGAGGTGGTGGTGTGCGACTTTCAAATGATTCTCGACGGCGGCTACGACGGTGGTGGCTGTGGCGAAGGCGGCGGGATAGAGGTTGAGGCATTTGAGAGGAAGTTGCTGCGACTTGGGGGTGCATAAATGTGGGATTTGTTCAGGGCTTTACTTTGGGATTTATGTAAGTTTTAAATATATATATATATATATATATATAAGGTGAGGCGTAAGCAAACAAACTTTCGGCGCAAGCCTCATAAAAAAAACTCGAGGCGTAAGCCTTGAGGCGTTTTTCATAGGAATTGCGTTGAGGCGGGCCTCAAGGCGAGCCTCATATTGCGCAATTTTAAACAATGGTTTCGCCTTATTAAAGCCGGTCCAAGTTGGTTGGATGGACCAGTCTAACAAAGCTCTTGAATTTGGCCATTTAAACTACATGCATTTGACGATGATCTTAACGGCGAGTCGGTGACATTGATTTGCTTGAGGGGACATATACATAAAAAAATTGATGTTATAGGTCTCCCGTGCGAACATGCATTGACTTTAACTCGGGATCGAGGTGTTAGATTATGTTCAAAATTTTTAAGCACGAAGCTTGTTTAGCTGTATATGTTGAAAATATATAACAATAAAAATGACAACAAAGAAAAATAGAAATCCTTAAAATGGGAGGAGGATATAGTGCAACGTAGGTGCAACTGATGTGAAATGCGAGACGCTAATTGAGTTACTTATAGGACCTAGTGCCCACCATCTTCATAATAGTTTTTATGTTACTCTGCTTGCTATTGTAAGAATATTATTACTACTTTGATTTGTTGTAATTCTTGAAGGAATTTCATTTATTGGTTGTAATGCCTATTTTGATGATGTGTTATGGCTGCTGGATTAAATTTTAATGTGTTGTTGGTTTACATTCTATTGTATTTATCTTATAATTTGTTATGTTATATCTATTGTGATAGCACCTTATTGTGTTGTAATTTATTGGATTAGATTATGTTTTATCTATCTTA
This sequence comes from Dendrobium chrysotoxum, assembly GCA_019925795.1. Taxonomy (NCBI): domain Eukaryota; kingdom Viridiplantae; phylum Streptophyta; class Magnoliopsida; order Asparagales; family Orchidaceae; genus Dendrobium; species Dendrobium chrysotoxum. The sequence continues at coordinate 657,530 of CM034306.1, read as the reverse complement.
TAATTTGTTTTAATTGAGCTATTGTGATTACACTCTATTGTATCAACCTTATAGTCTACTATGTTAAAATTGTTGGTACGCACTCAATTGTAGCTACCATAGGTAAATTCTATTTAAACTATTATCAAATTATATTCGAATGAGGTTCAAACATGATTCGAATATTGTTGGATCTTTGATTGAACTCTGTTTCAATCTTGTTGGAACTTTTTTTTAACATGGTTAGAACCTTGCTCGCATATGATTCCAACCTTATTTGAACCAATGTTGTTCGCAGATGACTTTAAATAAGAAGCTCGCAATCAAAAGTGGTATATTTTAGTCTAAAACAAATTTTTGTGCATATTTTCTTAAGGAAACAAATCACATGCATATTTATTCAATTAAAGCTATTATGAGGTATATAAAGTCGACTTTCTCTAAATTATTTGATTTTGCCTATCTATTTGGTATTGGCGATTGAATTTCAAGATTTTTGTGTTTTTATAGGTAACATTTTAATTTGAGATGTGTCAGCATGGCATGTTAACTTGATAGATTATATGATTACAAAAGATAACATCTCATGATTTGATTTCATTCATTTGTTAGAATTATTTTGGCTGTGTTGAGAAGTTATTGGTGACTGTTAAGATGAGCCCATGTCTTTTTGAGGGCGAAGGATCTAGGCTAAAATTATATGCGCCCCCAACATTTAAAAGGCCATGATGCTATTGTCAAATGAAGCGGGTTAAGGGATTGATGTAGGATGGCATTGGTGACACTTTGTGCATGGATCATGCAGCCTTTGACCACGGTTAGCTGGTAATATTTAATCTTTTGGATTTGGGTTTTAGATTTTAGACCATATAGGTGCCCCAAAAAGCCCTTCATGGACCTCGCATTACAAATAAAAATAAATATAATGTTTATTAAAGTAAATATAATCACAATTAAATTTAGCTTTTCACAAATTTATCTTTTCTAAGCAATTAAGTTTATTTTTTCATTAATACTTATATTTAAATTAAAGTAAATCTAAAATTCATTAAAAAATTAATTATCATTTATTTTAGAATCATAATTAAGTATCTAGAAGTAAATAAATTAATTTTTATGTGATATTATAATGCCAATGGTGAGTTAAGGAAATGAGGTTAAGCCAAAATACAACCAAATATTTTCTTAGTTTATCTTAGCATGTAATAGTTTATCTTTTTTTTACCAACCAAAAAACTTGACCCTGCTTAAGACTTAAGCATGCAATCATCTGTCTTAGCTTAACTTAAGCTCCAACCGAACTTGTACCTAGTCATCAAAGTTAGCCTATCAGGCTCCAAAGCTTGCATCAACCTCATAATGATCAAGCATGGGCTCCAAGTTTCAAAATCAAGTCATTTTAGATCCTCAAGGTTTCCTTCAGGAATACTAGTCTACAAGCAGAGCCCTACATAAGGTACTGGTCGAGTACCCATTGGGTATCCATGTTCTGTGCGGTCGGGCTTCGCCCACCCATGCCCACTCATGATAGCTATCAGGACGTCATACCCACCCATACCCATGCGTTGCCTTGACCTTAGCCGCATAGGTCATCATTCAATCGATAGAATAATAGATCGTTTACGTGAGCGGGCTTTAGACTGCTGCACTTCTTAGTCAGTGTGTTGTTGGCGTCCGAGAAGTTATTCTCAGACATGGTGCTAGCGGCCGGAATGCACAGAATAGAGCGTGTGACTAGTACCATGATCAGGAACATCTTGACACTGACGAACCCCCACCACTTTAGGACATTAAACTCCCTGTCCTAGTCACCGCACATCTTCTGTTCTTGCAGGTTGACCCTATGCGCCATGTAGGCCGTGAAGTCGAGGCCGACCCTGACTTGCAAGCTAGTAGGGGCAATGGTGGTGGCCATCTCGGCCTCATCATCATCTTCAGGCAAGTCATCGTAAATCGAGTAGGAGGCAGTGGCAATTCCTGCATCATTCATCCTGCTTGCTTGCGTGAAATGAACTTTGAACTCTTTTTTAAGATACAAAAGTATAGAAGTCACACAAATTGAGAATGTATTCATCATGTCTTCATCTGTAAGTCTATTAATTAATTCTTTTAAAATATTGAATAGCCTTTATGCATTTTCCAATTTTCAAGCAAGTCTATTAATTCTTTTAGAATAATGAATAGCCTTTATGCATTTTTCAGTTTTCATGCTTTTTGAAGACAGTCAGTTTATCCTCCCATGTTGAGCACCCACCCATACTCATAAGTCTATGGGCATACTCATACCCACCCGTATCCATTAGGTATGGGTGGGTACGTGGGTGGGTGTGGGTATGAGTGCCCAATGAAGGGCTCTGTCTACAAGCCACAAAAACTTGGATCGGCCTCACAATGATTATGCATACCCAGGAGCCTCTTAAACTTAGGTTAGTTTAAAGCTTTAGTGAAGTTATTCTTGCTCAAAATCCAACTTTAGGCAGCTCTAAATATTTTAAACCTGAATTTGGTAGCATCCATTGATTTACATTTGGAAATAAAAGAAAAAACAAGGGACTAAATAAAAGGCTATGAATTCATTTCATTGCTTCGTTCTCTTGACAAGTTATTTTAAGAATTTTGAAAGAAAGTTAAATAATCAACCTCCCAATTGATGGATGAAGATGCTTCGGCTTTAGAAAGAGATGCTAATCTAAATGAAAAATCTTTGTTAAGTTTTTTACCTTTTTCTTATCGTGCTTTGTATTAATGAAAAACAATAATGCGGATTCTATAGTAATTTTAAAGCTTTTGGCTCTTAAATTGGAAAAAATTTTGGCAGTTGCAACATTGCTCTTTTAAAAAAGATGGATGTTTAATCATTCTAATTCTCGATCGTTTGAAAGTTGCTTCAATGCTCTAGGTTGACTTGCCGTTAAGCTCTCGCCAAATGGAAACCAATACACTTGGCAAAGTTGATCTCGGTCTCTTTGTTTCCCTTTTAGAGAGGATGAAGGATGATTTGAGTGAAAGAGAAGAAAGAGTTATAATAATGACCAAATCATCATAGATGCCAAGATAACAATGATGATGTGTCTAACAAAACTAAGCTCCCTGAGTAGAAAGTTTAGGTTGGATATCATGAGAGAACATATGGAAATAGGATTGAAAAAAAAAAGAGAGATTTGTTGTTGAGAAATGAATTATAGAAAACGAAAGATATTGAAGGAAAAAAAAGAAGATGGCTAAGGGGAGGGGTGGACAAAAAGAACCAACCTAGTCTTCGACAAGAAGCAGTGAATGTAGAATAGCCAAAGGCAACATCTCCAATGGATCTCCTTTGTCATTTCTGTTGACTATAAAAAAAAATCGAAGCAACATACTTGCCTCCGATCCGGTCCCACATCGCGCGGTTTGCTTCCAAACGTAGCGACCTTTCGTTCAAAATGAAATAACCGCAAGCTTACTTCTTTAAAATGATCGGAAGAAACGATCGGAAAAAAAAAACTTACGCTCGTCTCGCTCTTTCGACTCCGACGTTGCTGTTCGACTTTGTTGCTTGACAGGAGCGTCTAGGGTTCACTTTTCATCTTCTCCGTTCGTCGTTGCTGTTCGGCTTCGTTGCTTGGCGGGCGGTGTAGAGATTGCACGCGTCGCTTCTCCCTCATCCGACGACATTGCTTCGCAGGAAGGAGAGGTCGCACGAGTCGCTCCTTTGACTCCTCCTTGCTGTCCGACTTCGTTGCTTCGTAGGAGGAAGAGAAATCGCACGAGTCGCTCTTCGGTTCATTCGTTGCTGTCCGACTTTACCTCCTACACGACCGACCCCGACGACCCAGCCCCGACGCCTGCTCCCGTGCGTGACTTCCGCTTGGCCCATGCCCGATCGGGCTCCCTCTTCCTCTCTCTGTTATATATGATATAATATATATATTATATATTATATATTATATATTATATTATATGATATATATAATAAAATAAAATAAAATAAAGTAAAATAAAAAGGGGAGATTGAGATTTTTAAACAGGTTTGGAAGTGAAGACCCGTGCCATGATCTTAGATCTGGGCAGATGGTTTGAAATTTGAAGACCCGCGCCGTGATCTTAGATCCGGGTGTATGATTTTGAATTTGAAGACCCCACGCAGTCGATCTTAGATCCTGGTGGGATGGTTTTAATTCGAAGACCCTACGCCTTCGACCTTAGGTCCGGGTAGGAAGAAATTAGGGCAAGTGCCCTCCCTTACCTCCCGGCGCCGGGGAGGGGACACCGGGAGGTTGCCGAAATCTTCTCGAAAATTCTGGATTTTAGTGAATAAAAAAAAAATAATTAAACATTCATTTGAAATAAGAGTAAATCAATTGTTTAGTTTAATTTGGAGCCTTGATAGGTGATTTTTTTTAATTGATTAATTAAGTTAAGTGAATAATCAATTAAATTTTAAATTTTAACATAACACAATATGATTCAAACTATGTGGCAAGAGAGGACTGATGGATTTGGCCTCGCAATGAAGCTGCAATTATTCAAGGAACGTTTATTTACATGAGGTGTTTGACAACCTTTAGCCACAAATTGCCTAAGAAATCTGAGCATATGTTATTGCATAGGTGCAAGTTCTATAATATGGATGGGCAATGTCAATTTAAAAATTGAATTGAAACATGGCATGAAGGGGAAAAAGCCTTTATGCTTGTGCTTGTGACGAGTAAGAATGAAAATTATCTTGCTTCTTACTGTTCTCCCAAATGCTATTTAATATAAATGAGAACTTGTTTGATATCATCCCAATCAAAAGACTATTTTCGAGATGCCTCGAGTATCTCTAAATGATATTGTCTCAAATATCTTCAAATGAGACATCTCTTTAAGAGATTCTATCGCAAGTTAAATTTAAGTGGAAGACTTTGAACTGTTTTAGCATTTCAAATGTTATTACTCTTGAAATATTAGAGGTCTCTAACTGTTAAAACATCACTTCTCTTCCTATAATTAATGAGATAGCAAAACTTGCAACGAGTTATCTCATTAATTGATTAGTCAACATTAATTTATCAATTAATGAATTGGTTAATTAATTGTTTAAGAGCATGTTTTAAATATGGGAACTTTAAAATACGAAAATATTTTGAGAGCAGTTTAAAATTTGAGAATTTTAAAAATGTGAGAGCAATTTAAAATTTGAGTTAAGATTCGAGAGCATTTTAAATTGATTAACTGGAGCAATTAAAAAAAAAATCAAATCAAATCAAATTTAAAGAATGTTCACACTAATGAACTCTGTACAACTCACACTAAAACTCAACTCCTAAGAAAGCTAACCAAAACACAAAATTGAAAGAAAGTCTCCAAAAATCCTAATCTAAACCCTGCCCCTGGTGGGCTCCAGTCCCAACTCCTGGTAAAGCTCCTAGCAGGCTCTAATCCCTACAACTGCATCACCTCTAGCTGCAAGCTCCCATTATTATAACTACTGGCTACGAACTCTGGATCAGCACATATCTGCACATAAAATAAACAAATATTAGTACATCATAAATAAAATAAAAAAATATTAAAATGCTGGAGAGTGATAAATCAAACTACTAGTAAAACAAAAGTATTGGAAAGCAAGAAAAACTAAGTACTGAAAAGCTAGTAGAGCCACAATGTAGTAAGAAAAAGACTACGAGCACAAAACAACTAAAACACTGACGCCAGTGTCAAAACCCCGAAGTGTTAAAAGAACAAACTCAAACAAACTCATAAATCTCTCAATCTCTCTGAGTGACGAACTCTAAATAATTGACATCCTCTCAACAACATACAATTAAAACCCTTCTGGGCAGCCTTGTTTATAAGAACTTGGTTGTAAGTCCCACTACCCGGTAGCTTTCATAAGAAAGACGTAAGCCCGACCTTAGGGAAAAGTTTTAGGTAAAATCAACCTAAACCCTAACCCCAAATTAAAACATCCGGCAACTTCTAATAGAAGCCGTAAGTCCGATCTCTGAGGGAAATATTTAGGCAATAACACAACCCTAGACCCCTCACTCGGGCATCCAAGTCTATAGAGCTTGGCTGTAAGACCCACAACTCGGGCCACTTAGCCTACAGGGCTAGGTCGTAAGACCCATCATTAAGCAACTTCTAAGGAAACCATAAGACCTACCCAACTAAAATCTTCGGATCATCCTTAATAAAGGCCATACGTCCCTACCTAAGTCTAATCAAACGGACATCCTCTGTTGAAAAATCAAAGCTTTAAAAGAGAATGTCATCTTTAAATAAGGCTTTGAAATACAGTAATTATGTTACTAATCCCATGTTGAAAGCATGTGGAATTTCTAAGATTTTCTACAAAACATATAAATCTCTGGGCATCCTAGTCTATAGGACTAGGTTATAAGTTTCGCTTTCAGGCAATTTCCTAAGGGAAAAATAAGACCTACCCAAACAATTAAACCCTTCTGGGCAGCCTTGCTGTAGAGTTAGGTTGTAAGACCCATCTTTGGGCAACTCATAAATAGAGGCGTAAGCCCCACTCCAAATTAAACATACGGGTTACTTGCTTTGAAAGTCGCAAGTCCTGACCCAATCAAATTTCTGTGTAACTTCTAAACGAAGTTACAAATTCCTAAATTAAATCAACTTCTGGGCATTCTAATGGATGTAAGCCCCAAAACCCAAATAAAATTAAAACACAAACCTAACCACCTCAATCTACTCGGGATCCCTGAGAGGAGGCAACCCATGGCTGCTAATCAGATTCCCTGGACATTACGGTCAATGATTGTAGTGTTGGTAGACTGAGACCTACGGTATACCCAGGACGACGGAACCATGGGATCTTGATCGGGTTTACCTCCGTTTGCCCCATAATTAAGACTAAAAATACCTAAAATTTATTCATCCTTAATCGAGAGTTCTCTCTTACGTGTTAAGAGAGGTAATTAACTATGAGTGCTTGCGCTCATGGGAAGTAAGGACCCCAGATCTAATTAAAGCCTGACTACCCTCAGGGGAAATCTGGTTAATTCTAATCTGACTTAAGGGAAATGGAATCCTACAGCTGCGAAGCGGGATTCACGCATTCGTGTCATTTTTCTTGAGTCAACAATTTCAACTAATGCACCTCCATCAAAATACATCTTAAGCGGTTTAAGGGTTTTCCCTCATCTTTGGAGTAACCTCTTCCCATCACTAATCTCTCTTTTCTTGAGGCACAAGAAAGCTCCTTAATAAAATATTTTAATGAATCTGTCAAGGATGTATCTTACTAAACTAAAGATAAGTCTCGTAAGAACATCAAAAAATAAAAAAAGTGCATATATACATGAATGAATTGACTTAAGCCTTTCTTACTAATCTTAGAGATTAAAATGAAGAAAATATCATCATATCTACTAAAAATGATGCACCTACGAGGCGCTTCCAACTCTTCATGAAGGATGGAGTCAACTTGTGGCTGCAAATAGCACTCGACTGGATTCACGTAGCAAGGGAAAAATCCTAAGATTGATCACTTAAGGATAAAAGACATGATTTAGGATGAAAATCAATGAGACAAATCAACTTAAGGATGCAGAATGATAAGCTCACCTTGTGCACTTTTATTGACTCAAAAGTCATGTTGCCTCTATAAAATATTTTAATTCATCATCCATAAAAGATTTTAATGAATATGATTAGGATGAGTCTTATCAAATTAATATCCGAACAACTTTCATCAAATTAAAAATAAGTCGCACAAAACACCCAAAAATAGGCAAAATAATATATAGATGAATGAATCAGCGTATGCCTTTCATGCTACTTATCATAAAGATTAAAATGAGAAAATTATCGTCATAACTATCCGAAATGATGCACCAACTAGGCACTCAAGATTCTTCATGAATGGCTGAATCGACTTGTGGTGCCAAAGTGCACTCAGTAGGGATTCTCTCAACAAGGGGAGAATCATACAACCAATTACTTTTGAAGGAGGAAAGATAAGCTAAGGATGAAAATCAACAAAACAAACCAACTCAATGATGCAGAATGATGAATTACCCTTGTGAGTTTTATAGGTCCAAAGTCATATTTCTTTCTCACTTACCTGCAATCAAGTTATTTTCTAACCATCTAAAAAAGCAAAGGGAGAGACGAGGCCCCACATGATTGACCAAGAGGATCTTGCCATGTATATCACCAGAAAAGTTCGATTGCATTACATTTATGTGAGGTTATAAAGTTTCTATGAATTTGTACTATGAACATGTCATACAAGCTGTTGATTGCTGAACGAACTGCCCCCCTCGCAACTGCTCGCTCCCAAACAACTCTCCCAAATGACACAACCATTCGTTCCTTACGTAACTCCCACTCACGACTCCTCTCAATTAAAGACACGTAGAACCGCTCCCTCCTCTTATTAATTCGACTCTCACACACGAAATCATTAGGCTCTCACATCTTCCTCTCGTCTCTATATGTCGCACGCAGACACAGGAAGCCGAGTTCCCTCTCGTTCAAACTAAAGCGCACGCGAGATCCCACCGCTTGATCTCTCCTCGCCTCTCCGCACAAAGTAAGTCGAATCCCTCACCGTCTGTCCCAGCCCCCGCACGCACGTGCTCAACGCATCAAGCTCACCTGCATACTCGCGCGTCCAGTTTGCTTGCTTGCCCAAGCCCGTGCGCGCTTCGGCCCACTTTTGTCGACCCACTTCGACCCTACCTCCCTCTGCTCGACTACCCAGTCTCGATCTGCACACGATCTGGTCTCCGGCTCCTTCTAGTGAGTGTGCAGTGTGCAGGGCAAGCTTTTGTAAAAAAAAAATAATATATTAAAAATAAATAAATAAATATATAACAAGTACTATGACAGGGATCACCAAAGATTTGTGCCGGGACCAATCATCGTCCCGAAGCCCTTGGCTGTCAAAATTGTGATCCGGCCAGGCTGATTAGAAAGGCAAGTGCCTCCCAACCTCCCTTCGCAGGGAGGGGACACCGGGAGATTGTCGGATTTTCAAGAAATTAAAAAAATTTGAAGACCTGTATCGAGACTAATAATTGTTTGGAAGCCCTCGGCCATCGAATCTCCAACAGGGCGGATTTGAAAGGCAAGTGTCTCCGAACCTCCATTTGCGGGGAGGCGCTGTTAGGAGGCTGCCAAAATTTTGAATGACAAAGGACCTTTACATAATTAATTTCAAATAAAATATTGTCAATTTAAATAATAAAAAAAATGCCATAAAAATATTTGAATAGTTGAACAATCACATTAATTGGCTCGGGCTAAACATGATTCAATTTATCACCAATACACAGTAAATAGGAAATAGCATAATACATGATATCAAAATTTAAATCAAATATTGGGCAGAGTTAATATATATATATATATATATATATATATATATATATATATATATATATATATATATATAATGGAAAATATCATGGAGCTAAGGGGGGGATTGTGACTGCTGTAATTATCCCTTTGGTATGTGATTAAATACACCTCATTCATGTGGCACATTATTGTCCAAATTTGCTTCCAGCCATGTAAGAAAATTGACAATAATCAACAACATTACTGTCTAGATTTGCTTTCAACCATATAATTACTATCCAGTCTGCTTACGCAGATTGATCCGTTAGCCATGTAATTACTGCTTTCCAGAAAAAAAACACAAGAAAGGCAAGCCATAAATTGCATAAACTACCCAGATTTCTCTAAAGCATCTAAGAACTATTGATGCAGGACTATGATGCTTTTAAATGAAAACTAGGACTTGCACAACTTATTAAAGAACATTACGTGATTAAATCTACTAGCAAGAGAAACGAAGAGATAAAACAAAGGAGAGATGCTTGCGTTTAGGCCAAACTACATATAAAGACTTGCACAAACAAAATAGATTAGAAAATTAAATTAAGGCTAACATAGTAAACATTCATTCGTAATCCCTTGATTAACAATGAGATTAATAGCAAGAAAGTACACTCAATAAAACCCTACGTTTACTAGGCTTTAGCAGGATTAAGCAGAACGATCCTTTTGCGCTTCTGTCATCATTCACAAAGTTAGAGAGCAACGAAATAATTGAAATAAGAAAGAAAGGTCAACCGTAGGTGGTGGGGAATCGTCGCCGGAGGAAGTCCTTTGATTTGCTAATGATACCGGCGATGATTGGTAGAAGACGATGGATGCAGTCCTTGAAGGGAGATGGTGACACAATCGGGAAGGTGGCGGGCGTGAAGCGGCCGACGATAGTCCACTTTCCTTTGGACCTTTGGTCGTCAATCGTATCAACTAGAGGAATGTGAATCCGTCCGAAGTATTCTTCGACGGTGGTTTCGTAGTCAAACCCTACGTCGAAGAAGGGGGAGCGGAGTATGTCAATGTTATCTTGATCATCTAGCACCAAGCCCGAATCCCAAGGGCGAGCTTCCATTCATAGCGAGTGGGCCGGAGGATGGTTGAATTCGATTAACCTTTGCTGTCCTTGAAGTATTGTTGTGAGGGAGGAGGAGTTTTCTCTTGAAATCCAAGGGAAAAGAGGAGGGGAAGGTGGCCGGCCAAGAGGGGGCGGGTAGGGGAGTTAGGGTTAGGGTTTTAGGAGAGGTTCCAAATTCCAAAATCTGAAATTATCTTCAGATTTTTGAAATTGGGAGGGAACTAGGATAGGAAATTAAAATAAGGAAAGGGAGAAGATTGGAGAGAGAGAGAGAGAGAGAGAGAGAGGGCGGGTTAAGGGTAAGGGGCCGGCGGCTATAGGAAGGGGAGAGGGGGTATGGGGGCTTAATTAGGGATTGCCTAATTTAGAATAAGTAAATTAAGAAGGCTCTAATTAATCCAATTGAAATTTAAATTCAATTTAGAATTATATTAGGCAACTTTCCAAAAATAGGATTAGTAATTTTGGAAAGTTTCCAATTAGAAATCCAATTGAATTTAAATTTATATGACCTTCCTAATTTAATAAAACAAATTTGGAAACCCAAATAGAGAGGGAAGGGCCAAGGGGGCCGGCGGCATGGGAGGTGGAGCTTGGAGGGGCCGGCGGTGGTGGAGGGGGGGGGAGGGTCGGTCGTGAGGGTAGGGGACGGTGGGGAGGGGTTCGGTTTGGTGGAGGGAAGGGGGAGGGGGAAGAAGCCGTGGGTTGGGGAAGAGGGGAAGGGAAGAACAAGAACTAAACGTTGAAACCACGAACCCGACACATCAAAGTTGGTGGGTAATGCACTCTCTTCTCCAAGGGATCTCTCCAAGCTCTCAAACTCACATATGCAGAAATTTTTTTATAATAATCATTCATTACCTCAAAACAATACAAAGGAGGCTTTTAAATAGCCTTAAACAAAAGACCAACAAAAGACAAACATGCCCTCATGGGCTTACAATCAAAACACCCATAAGTAAGGGTACGACGGTAACTAAAATAAAAGAAAACAAAGACATAATTAAACTCAAAAATATAAAGACTCGATCGTGGCCGTAGATCGACGGCCACGTCTCCGGTAGACTTTCTAAGTGTGGATGTCCTCATCAACTATACTTTGGTCAAAAGCATTGGAAAGATTGTTCTTGATCTTAGAAATCTTGGCTATACAGCTTTGACTGAAGATGCTTATGCTTCTTTCTATCATTTAGCTTTTGAAGGCCAAAGTTCATAACTTAGCTGTTGATGATTATAGGACCCCTGTTTTGCAGTCTATTAAGTAGTGGATACACAAGTTGCTTGTGAACTCTGTGTAATAAAGCAGCTGCCAGCTGTTGATTATCCAAACATCTTTTATCTCAGCTCTATTTGTTCAATTCCTGCATACTCTTTTATACTATTTAGGGGACTCATTTGACACTGATGTTCATCTTGCCTTATATCGCCATTGGCTTTACGCCCTCTTTCCTATCTTAGAAATCCTGATTAAAAAAAAAAGGATCATTCCGTTAAACCAGAGAAAGGATATAGCTTGAAGGGCTCTAGCTTTTCCGATCTTCTAATAAATTACAATGATATTGATAAGGTTATGATGATCATAGGAAAAGATCAGTAGTTCTAGTGGTTTTTGGAGGTTTCTATGTTGCAATATAGCAAGATGATACAATTATACTCTTGAATGCCACATCTATGTCTTTGGAGCTACGGCTTGATATTCTATTTGGTGTTTCTCCAAAGGACATTGCTATGTCGAAAAAGCCAAACTGTCTGCAAAAGAGAAACATAGTTTTGAATATCTTGGAAGTTTAATTTCAAACACATCCTTTGAAGTAACTATCTTTGCAGATGCAATATCTACATTCAATTGGAATTTAGAGTTATCAAGGATGGGTTAAAACTTAAAAATATTCAAGCACCCCCACAATAGTTCTGATTTATATGCTAAAATATATCCTATATGTGCTCCTATCATCACATTTGATTCCTAAATCCAAAAGTCCGAGAATATTGTGCGGGTCAACTATTCAAGTTTCATCCTCATTCTTGAAAGGACTGGAGTCGACCTGACTTAAATTAACAAATGAATGCTTAATCACAAATCGACCGAGATATTTAGTTTAAAGTTCACATTAGGCTTTCAAAGGCTCTCTAGATGAAACTCATCATAAAACATAAGCTCTCGATTTTATCTTTTGCATAATCATCAATTGTTAAATCTGATCCTCCATTAGTGGGCGAATAGTGTTAATAATGTTCAAATAACTAATTATTTAAAATATCTGATGATGGCTATGTTGATAGAAAATCTCAATCAGAGGGGACCCTATTTTCAAAATAGTCGAACCTAAGAAAAATACAAATCTTGTAAAGTGATTCGTCGTCACTCCAATGATGGCCGTGTTGAATGTAAATCTCAATCAGAAGGGTCAATACTCAAATCCTATTAAAATTTTAAAATTCAAAATATAATCAAATTCTAAACACTTAAAACTAAAATTACACTTACACCTCACAATAGTTTGATAAGGATGATGAATTGAAGATTAACTTCAGCTCACACTTGTGGAATGTATTACTACAATGCATTCTAAGTTGTTTCATCGCTAGCAAGGACGTGGCACGTGCCCTCTGACCAGGTGGTTTTATTACAAACTAAAACCACTATATTACGGTCACGGCCAAAGTCCGTGTGTTCCTAATGGTTAAAATCTCCCTTGAGTAATGAATTATATGTGCACTCTATAAGATATAAAACCTTTTGTTAACTAAGGTTGACTTAAATTCATCACCTTAAACAACCATCTCAGGTCTGCAAGATATTCTTGGATAAAACAACCCATGGTTGCTGACAAGTTTTCTTCTGTCAGGTTAGGTGGACTTCCTTCTCTGACTAAATAGACCAGGGAGCATGACAGCCAGGGATGACGGAATCATGGAATCTTTTTCGGGCCCGTCTTCATTCCCCCATCACCCATTTTAAGTGTATGGTGATAAATTTCAAATCTTAAATTCTAAAATTTAAAACCAAATTCAAATCATAAAATTGTTGCTATTATGTGCTAGGTTTTTATTGCGACTTGCTTAACGACTGGTCTTAATCTAAAGTTCCCTCTTGTTATCGGGAGGGGTAAGTAACTATAAGGGTTTGCTCCTATAGGAAATTAGAACTCGGATCATAAAGTCTTCACAAAATGAGGGTGAAATCTCTGGGTAGTGTCTTATCTAAAATCTAATATCTTTTGAAAATTTACCTGGAACTTAAATTAGGGGTGTCAAAAATTGACACGACCCGAAACCCGACCCAGACCCGACCCAAAAAAATCCGGGTTTGGGTCAACTCGTTTGTCAAACGGGTCGGGTCTGGGTTCGGATTTCCGACCTGTTTGAAAAATGGGTTGGGTTCGGGTTGACCCGGAAACCCGCGGGTCAACCCGAATTGACCCGTTTGTATTTGAAATCTCGACCCGAATTGGCAAATTTCAGATTCCCGCCTCCAGCGTCTGTCCCCGTGTCGCGTCTGTCCATCGCGGTCAGCGACTCAGCCCGTCGCCTCAGCTCGCGAGTCAAGACACTCAACAGTCCGCGTGGAGTGTGGACCTCGCCACTCCGCCTGACGTAGGGTCGCGTCTGTCCGTCCTCCGCACGCATCGAGCCAGCGAGCCACTCCGCCAGGCACCAGACGCCAGCGGGAGGGGCCAGTCGCGTCCGTCCGCGCGGACCTCGCCAGTCGCCACTCCGCCAAACGCCAGTCGCTCGCGTCCGTCCGCGCGATCGAACCACTCTGCATTCGCAGCAGGTCGACATCGACCCCACTCCTGCCGGCCTCACCGCACCGCCAACCGCCGTTTCGCCTAGCCTGACGTTGCCCATTTTTTGATTTAAATGGGTCAACAGGTCGGGCCGGGTCAACCCGGCAACCCGTGCGGGTCGGGTTCGTGTTTAATTTTCTGATCCGTGTATTTAAACGGGTTGGGTTCGGGTTGATCCGTTTACTTCCGGGTCAAGTCGGGTTCGACCTGAACCCGACCCGTCAACCCGAATTGACACCCCTAACTTAAATCCATTAAAACTCTCCCTGTCAACAAAAAGATAGTGTGGAGAGGCCGGAGCGCGAATTTTCGGAGCCCACACAAGCAAATTGCTATTGGTCAAAGTTATGCAAAGTTTATGCCAACTCAAAAAATCATATCTTTTTTCTTTTCAGATTTCTTTTTCTATTTCAAAAAAAGGGTTTTGAAATTGGGGGGAACTTATGTTGATAACAAAATTTGCCACCTCTTACGGATCAATTGGAGGCATATATGTGGATATGGCAAAATCTTTTGAGTGGCTGAGTTGGCAAAAGCTGACGTGGCATTGAATATAAGGTTTGAATGACATGAGAGCTAGATGGAGAAGACGGGCTAAATGAGTTCGCTTGATTAAGAGTTATTGGATAACTTGGTCGTTGTCTTGCTCGACATGACAAAAAAGATCTGTTGCATGCGGAGCATGTCTTAGTAATTATAGGGTTAGTCTGTGGCTCAACCAACCTCTCGTTTGGCTTTGCAATAACTCTACTTGACTCAAATGCCAAGAGTGCTGAAAGTTTGTATTAGATATGAGGGTGGTAGAGGTTACATGGAACACCCTCAAAATATACTGCAGATTTCAAACGTTCGTAGGACAGATGTTCGTATGCACAGGAGGATGATGCTGACAAAGGGCAGGAACATCCTTACTACAGGCCATGCAAGATCTTGAGATGGAACTAGTAATCAGTTGAAGCGGCGGCTTATCCAAAAATTCTTGGATAAGATTCACAAATGGTCTTGGAATTTTTTTTTTTTCACCGATCAAACAAAAATTCAGAGAAGGAGAAGAAAAAGTACTCATCCTTTAGTAGAAGCTCATCAAGGAAACTTGCTGGTCATGTTCTCCTAATTTCTAATTATTCAAATGTCTCAACTCAAACATCCACAGAAATAGAAAGAGTCGAAGACGTGAGATAACATGATTTGAATTTTGAAGTTTTATTTTTTATTTTTAATTTTATTTGAAGTTGTGTGAGAAAATTACAACAACAAGGGTTAAAGGCTAAGTGGAACACTTGACAGGAATTGAGGCGAAGAAGATTATTATGGCTGAATTCAGTTAGTTGGTATGAGCTAAAGATGATGATGATGATAAACAATTTCTTTTACTTATAAATGTGAAGTCCCTTATTCTTTTGAATGCTTAGTTGTGAAGTACAGTTTAAAAGCTCATTGTTTTTAGCAATCATATGATACACGATACTTAGATTATTAATGTAATTTTTAAGCACTAAATGAAAAAATTGGCCTATGACATGGCAATTTGATGGTTGTCGAGTTACTTCTCTTTGTTTATCACTCATTCTATTTGATGTACAATGAAGAGGACAATAATTATTTTTTTAGAAATAGGAAGAAACGGTGAGGACTTGAGGTAACATGGGTTGAAGTTTTGCGAGAAAAGTTGCGGGTAGGATTAAAGCCAAGTGAACGCTTGATAGAAATTCAGATGAAGAAAAATATTCATAAGGCTAAATGCAAATAGTTGGTATAATGCTAATGATGACGATGAGCTGGCTCGTGTTCCATTACTCTTAATTGTGAAGTCCCTTTTTTTAATATGAAAACATCACAATTTTAGAAATTTATTTGATACGCGATACTTGGATTATCAACATGTTTTTTTTAGTTCTATTGTGAGATCATTGGCCTATGACACGACACCAACAGCTATTCAACGATTTGATGGTTTGTGTTCTATACGCCTGTTTTTTTATCACTTATGTGTTGTTTGCTTCTTGTTTTTTTTTTTGCAATCCAGCTCTCTTAGGCGACCTGGTCAATATAATGAGAAGACAAATCGGTCTATGATAATGGCTCCACTTGTTGGAATTATCCTCAACCTAATGGATGCAACTGCAGAGTCAAATCATGGAGAAACGATTGATATTATTGGAGTCTTTGCAAGCATGGACTGTCCTCTAACAGTCCATTGTGGATTCCAGTACCTGCTTAGTTATAATTGGGTTAGTTCTAATCTTTAGCCTTGGCTTATTTTGAAATTGTTGCTGATGGAGCTTCAGCAATCTACAGAAATATTGCTCTTTTTGGTTAAAAATTGAAGTTCGTTTTATTGCATATCGGTTTAATTCTTTAATTAAGTGGATGTGGGGAAAAAAAATTGGTCAGATGAATTTCAAAGCAGTTGAATTTGTTTGAGATTAGTGCAAATACAGTTTGAGATACCAATTTTTAATTAGGTTATCCTGATACAAAATTTTTTTCTTGATTTCGTCTGTTTTAGAAGTCGGTGTAATGTCCTAACCCATAGTAATGAACTTGAAAGTTAGTGCCGTGATCTATCTGTGCTCTTAGTTGTTGCTGTTACCGTTTCAGGGCAATGTCTTGAGAGGGGAAGCCTCTCTTTCTAAACTAGCTCAGCTTGAGGAGTTCTCGAATTACTTGAGGAGCAGAATAGTGACATTGGAAGGGTCTGTTGAGATGGCTACCAAAGCTGATGAAAATGAAGAAGATAGCTGCTGTTGCATATGCTATGCGGCTGATTCTGATGCACAATTCGAGCCCTGCCGCCACTTTTCTTGCCTTGGCTGTATCACTAGACACCTGCTGAATAGCCAAAGATGCTTCTTTTGCAATGCAACAGTCACAAAAGTGGTTAAGATTGGCCAGAAAGCTGATCATATTTCAGGAGATTAATTGTTTGACCCTCAGTTCTGCTCGAAGCTTGCAGATGGTTTCTGCGATGATAATATTTGCTGAATGTGGGGAGGCATACCTTTTAATTTCGCCCCTTTTTTCCTTCTTTTGTTTTTTGAAAATAGGATGAAGTTAACCAACATAGTGGCTGTTCTAGAGGATTACTGGCTTCTGTCAGGTATAATGTTTATAATTTAATGTACATGTTATGTATGAGGGCCCCACGGCTACGGTTGGTGAATTAAATGGGTAGGATGTTGGCTGGAGGTTGATGTTAGGTGAATTTTGTAGGGCTTAGGCCATTTTAATCTGTAAATTTGAGTTGTAAATCGAAAAATATCCATCTCCCTCCTTTTTTCCGTTATTCTTATTTTACATATGGTGGAAATCAGAACCATTAGATATGGGCACGATTTGATTCGATCCTTAATAATCGGTAGAATTGTAGCAACACGAAACATATGATGCTACTTTGCATGTGATGTTATTAGACAGATTTGATGAGCTCTTTCTTGTTTTCTTAATAAAGGTCACCTAATATAGCAGATAATATAGTATGATTCGTTATTATTCTGCTTTTATGATCCATCAGCAGATAACTTGTTCTAAGAAATTCATGACAGGTTTATTAAAAGAAAAAAAAACCGAACTTTTAAGTACATAATAAGAAATATTATAACTAATTTACCGAAGTATGAGCTAGTAGATACTATGTTGTGATATTAAAACATGAATACGATGCCATATTTATAACTATATTTATGTTCCTTAGCTGTTGTGTGGGGACAGGGCTAAAAGTCTTAATAGCCTTGTAACTTTGCAGTTGGCCACTCTTAACAATATCAAATAGGAGAGTTTAGGTTTCTCTAGTAAACTGCATCTCAGACAATTTTCTGCAATAATTCTCACATCTGATTCTCCTATTGTATCGTGTTACTCGTAATTCGGTCCTTAGTTCCTGTTTGTTGACCCAAACTCTCAAATCTCAAATCGTTCTCTTAATTTGAAAAAAAAAAAAAAAACAGAGACGATTGACTACTAAAGCAATGCATTATTCATTATGCAAATCATCATTTTTCTACATCAGTTGTTTGACTTTTGATTAGTTCTTTTATAAATAATAGATTACAATTATGCAACTCTGATCAGATAGGTTGCATTCATTTTGAGCAACCGAGATTGTATCGTGGGAAGGTTTGTTTTGATTATAAGCTAAAAAATATTAGAGGTGTTGCATCTTGGAACATACATGGCAATAGAGAGATAATGAGCTTAGCATCCTAGCTTTCATTGAAATTCAGCACATATGCAGATAAAGAGAGAGGTTTAGTATTTATAAGTGACACTAGAGATTTTACATGAAAACCTTTGAAATGGGAGAAAAATTATGGGGCCTACTCAGTTGAAATAAATCTATCAGTATTTGTAGTTAATTACAGAGTATAATATATAGTTGAGGTTGGAAGAATCCAATGATAAGGGAGTCATTCTCAAGAGAATGTTAGCATGTTCATTTGGTTGGCAGGACGACAGAGGTCAGAGGGATAGTAACTAGAGGGTGACGGATGTCGGAGGAGCGTATTCGGCAGACGATGGAAGTCGGAGGGACTGTAGTCAGCGGGCAACAGTGCTCAGAGGGATCATAGTCGACGGGTGACACAGGTCGGAGGGGCTGTACTCGGTAGGAGACGAAGGTCAGGGGGATCGTAGTTGGTGGGCGACGAAGGTTGGAGGGATCGTTGTTGGCACGTGACGCAAGTCTAAGGGACTGTAGTCGGCGGACGACGGAAGTTGAAGGGAGAGTAGTCGGTGGGCGACGTAGGTTGGAGGGACCGTAGTCGACGAGCGACGGTGGTCGGACGAACCGTAGTCGACGGGCGACGGTGGTCGGGGATATCATGGTTGACGAGTGACAGTGGTCGACAGCCGAGAGCTGGTCCGTCGGTGGTTGGCAGCTGAGCGGTGGTCAACAACTGAGTAGTGGTTCGGTGGAGATTGGAGAGAGCTCTGATGCTTCAAAGATCTATAGCTCTACCTAAGCACCACTGTCAGTAAACTTTCATTGGCCGTCGTCGGACCACCGCTCCGCCGTCGATCACCATCAGGCCACTGCCAGGTTGCCAATCGCGACTGAACTTCCACCTAATAATCTTCGGACCACCGCTTGGCCACCAACCACAACCCGGTTGCCGACTGTCACCGGACTTTCACTCCACCATCGTCGGACCACCGCCCGGCCACCGCCCGCCGCTAGACTTCTGCCATACCGCCGACGAACCATCGTCGCCCACTGACTACGGTCCACTCCGACCTCTATCACCCGCCGACTACGATCCCCTGACCACTATGGCCTGCCGACTACGATCCCTCCGACCATCGTCGCTCGCTGACTACCGTCCGCCCAACCTCCGACTACGGTTAGTCCGAACTCCAAGGATTAGGAAACTTAGGGTTTACAGTAGAGAAGTCGAATCGGATCAAATCCAATTCTTACCACAAGTATGATAGATTCGACCCACCATCATGCTTTTCGGATGCCCCTCTATCGATGACAAGAGAAGAAAAGAGAAGATAGAAAAGATAAAAAAAGAAATGGAAGTGGCGGTGGAGGAAAGCAATGGAAGCAACGTAGGCTTTGCGAAAGAAGAGAGGATCTAACTTGTGAGGCAAGCTGAGACGGCTGTGGGTGGGTTTTAATGCCAACCGCACGCGTACCTTGTCGATTGACACTACTCAGCGACCAGCTTAAATAAAAAAATATTTAAAAAATAATTATAATTATGAATAAATCTCAACAACCTTTTCTTTTCTCGCTATCACATTCACAAACAAACAAACAAAGAGCGGGCATCTGGTTTTTATGAAAAAAATAACAGAGTGGCTAGAGGTAACTCGACATGATAAGAGACAACAAATTTATTTGTTTCTAAATCGTATGGAGGTGTTACATCTGTAGCTATTAGTTTGAAAAATCATGAATGAGATAAGAAAGCAGCATATATTTTGTATGATTGTCATAATGGGAATGTTTTTATGGAGGGCCCCAGGCTATAGGATTGGGAAATGCTTCGATAATCTTTGATTTTTCACCCTTAATCACATCACTTTGATCTTCACTGCATGTTGAGAGACAATATTTATGGGATTGAACAAGATCGCCACAAACAATGACAATGAAGCTAGAAGATGAGAACTTGTAAAATTTAGCCATTTTGAGAGCCTAATATCCACTAGATGTTTGTTTGTGTTTCAATTCATTATTAAGGTATTGCATAAGACGCCACAAGTAACACTCCTTGTTTTATAAAGGAATATTTCAATTCCTATTACATAGGATGTCTCACCTCTATCTTTCATGTGAAAGTTCTTCGAGAGATATTTATGAATCTCATGTAATAAATCAAAATCATTAGTAGCAATTAAGATATCATCAACATATATAATTAAAATATAAACTTCCTCTCATCAGCCTTCAGATTTATACATTGATCGATAGTGTTTTTCTTAAATTTAAAGCTCGCCCTACGTTGGGTGACTAGAAAGTTCCTCACTAAGCCAATATATCGCCACTCATCTCAATCAATCCTCCTCCTTTGAGCCCATCATACTCAACTACAGAACAAATTGTCACTCATCTCAATCAATCTTCCTTCTAGGTTTGCCCAATGACAGATAGCTTGCTTGATTGTTGACTTTGTCCTCTTATAGCCAATCAGGATGTGATACATGCCATAGATTATGGCGTTGTATTTTATAGATATTTTGTGTAGCCTATAATTTTATTTTTTCTCTATATAGTCTATTATGTAGCCATCAAAATTCTATAAATAAGGGGTGATGATAAATATTTTGGGACCTTAACACCTTTTCCTAATCTTTGGCTAGAGATTTTGAATCTTTGATCTTTCTACCAGACAAATTCGAATTCGAAAAACATAATTTGAGTAAAGAAATTATCATACTTTAATTTGTGTAAACCATAACAAAGAACACTAAAACTAATAAAATAATTTTGCGTAAGAAAATAGAAGCATTCATTTTCAAGCTTAAAATAATATATATCTATAGCAATTTTAGATTAAGAAATTTAATGTGTAGAAATAGAAGGAATATCAAGAATTTGAAAAAAATTTAAATGATGTTAAGTGCCTAAAATCAAGCAATGCGTTGGGACGGCTTCAACTAGAGCTTTGATTAGATTTGCCATGAAAACAAATATCTATCGCCATTGCGACAGGATAAACCAGATTGAAAATTTTATTTAATTTTTTATTATTTTTAAAATATCAACTTCATAAGATTATATAGCTGACGCCTGACAGTGTTATCTTATTACAAATAAATTATTTGAGAGAGGGAGGGCCGAAGATCAAGTGTCGTCTTCACCGCCCAACGTATCTATCTCGTCGGCTCGTCGCTGCTTTGCACTCGACAAAGTTCAGTCGTTCTTCCCCTTTTATAACCTAATGGCCCTATCTCGACTTCTCTGCCTCTCTTCCAACATCCAAGTTCTCTCCTTTGCTGCCAGCGACGCCAAGACCCGCTGCGACTCCACCACCTCGGCACGGTTTAAGACCGGCAAATTAACATTCTCTTCTCCGGCAAGGAGAGGCGGACGCGCCGTTGTAAGTGGCAGCAGTTCCGTCGCTGCAGGGGATGACTTGCCGGAGGATTACGGATCGAAGTTCCCGTCCGCGGATCGAAGTGGGAGGAGGAGGGCGGGGGTGCTGCTTCATCCGAGCTCGTTACGTGGACCGTACGGGATCGGTGATTTTGGGGACGAGGCCATCCGATTCTTGGATTGGCTTCACTCTACGGGTTGCTCTGTTTGGCAGGTATATATGTTTTCTCCACACACCCTTTTTTTTGTCGTGTTTAAGGCTCATTATGTTGCTTGAAGCTAAAAAAAATTGTTATTTTTTGAAATAGTGAATATACCAGGTTCCATCATTTGATTGAATGTGGTAGATATTGGAAAAAAGTTAGATTTTGAGCTTTTGCTACAAAACATTTATATATAAACAGAAATGTCGTTCAAACATAAAATGCGAGTTAACGAAATTATCGTTTTTCTTTCTTAAACATGTTTTCTTTGTACAAATAATCAAATGAGCCCTCTTCAATCAACTGATATAATTGAAGTTAAATGACTACTGAGGATAACTTGGTTTAGAGTTGTTTCAGTTGCTTTCAAGTGATCTGGCAGTA
The DNA here is from genome assembly GCA_019925795.1 of Dendrobium chrysotoxum. Classification (NCBI taxonomy): domain Eukaryota; kingdom Viridiplantae; phylum Streptophyta; class Magnoliopsida; order Asparagales; family Orchidaceae; genus Dendrobium; species Dendrobium chrysotoxum. Next base: position 635,222 of record CM034306.1, on the reverse strand, counting down.
GGAATGATGCTGAATCTTGGATTTTTTTTTCTTGGGATGTTTTGTGAATTAAACCACTAATATTAGAAGTAATAAGTTAGATATTAGATGTTGTTGCGCTTGAACTCTCTCCTTCATGCTAGGGGTCAAGGGTCCCAACCATGGGGTGATAGATTAATTTCAATTACTCTTTCCCTGTTTTTTCTGCAGGTTTTACCCCTTGTACCTCCCGGGAGGAAGTCCAATGAAGATGGATCACCTTATGCGGGTCAGGTAACTTTTTTGTGCTTGCGTGGAATTTTCATCATTGAATTTATTATCCTCAATCGATGATATTTAGTTAATCTCTTTGAAACTTATCAAGATGGAGATCAATGAGGTATCTTTCGGAGTTTAGCGTGTAATGCCCGATTTTAATTTGGTTGCTGGGTTTTGCTGAAGTGGATATTCTACAACCACTTTTTTACTTTATTTTTTGCTCACCTGGTTACATGAATTGATGCTATGCTGCTATACTCGAGGCACTTGCCAAGCTGAGATAGAAGATTTTAAGGGTTTCTTTTCTTAGGGTCTTTAAATACTTAAGGGGTCGTTTGGTTGCCTAAAAAAAGGAATGCAGTGTAAAAGGAATACTTTGAAGTTGTTTGGACGAGTGTAAAAGAAATGCATGACTTTATTTTTTTTGTTTGGCTTGAAGTAAAGTGAATGCAATGTAAAGTATAAAATGACTATGCCCAAGGTGGTCGTTGGCCGGTGCTGGAGGGCGGCAGGCGGTGGTTACGGCGGCGGTCTGCGGCGGTGGACGACGGTCGGCGGTGATGGATGGAGGCCGACGATGGGCGTCAGCAGGCTGCGGCGGCCGATGGTGGCAGACGGCGGAGACAGTGGTCGTCGGCGGTGGTTAAGGAAGATTTGGAGTGGTGTAAATGGTTCTTCCTCAAAATTGAGCGAGAATGATTTACCTCAAAAATGAACTAGAATGAAATACACTATATTTACTTCACTTTTGATTTGCTTTTCATCCAACCAAACACCAAACTTTTCAAAATCTATGCATTTACTCTACTCTACATCCTAAAATATTCCAACCAAACAGCCCCTAAGTTAAATGCAATTTCTTGTTAGAAAATCTTTATATTCTTAAAATGTCAGCCATTTGATGGTGCTAGTACTGGTCAAATATATCTGCATTTTAAGCTGTCATTAGGAAATTTTACTACTAGTAATTTATATTACAGAAAAAAGAAGCTTTTTCTCTTTACGTATTCATTAACAAAAAAAAAAAAGAGGGACAGCTTGGTCAAATATACCAAAAGGCCATTTCATTACATGTCTCACTTTTCTATTCCAGCATTCTCATGTTCCAAATTTGATGCTCTTTTGATGATTATTTGTAGGATGCAAATTGTGGAAACACTCTTCTTATCTCTCTTGAAGAGCTTGTCAAAGATGGCTTACTCACGGAGGATGAACTTCCAGAACCCATGTGAGCTTAAGAAAATATTATTTTTGCAGTTTTAATTACCTTGGTATTCATTTTTGGCCCGTTGGCCTTTGTTTTATCTAACAAGCAAATGTTGTCATTACATAATTTAAGGGATATGGAAAAGGTTCAGTTCGCAACTGTTGCGAATTTAAAAGATCCTTTAATAGCTAAGGTTAGTACTTGCAAAATGTTGTGAGATATAATTTATAAGCTGTTACAATATCCATTGCACTGGTTTAAGATTTTCGTGTAGTTTTCTAGACAATAAAATCCCTTTATTTAGCTTGCTTCCTTTACATTTTTCATAGACTCGCAATTAAACTGTGTGATGCTATTGAAATTGATTCTTTAACTAAAATGCATTTTCTGAGCTGTCATTTCTAAATGAGTTGGTGATATTAACCTCATTATCAGATATTATTTTTATTCAACTTTATATGAGATTTTGGGGAAAGAAGAAAGGGGTTTACATGTTTGATTATCTCTTCCTGCAAATGGGATCGATTATACAAAGCACTCATGGCTGTAATTCGCATCCTATTTTGAGGTTCTTTTGATGGGACATTAGATTCAGATATGCAATATACTAGTCTTGAGCAGTTCCAAAGTGAATAATAAAATTCTCATTTAAATAATTAAAGGGGGATTTACATGCATGCCACTCGCAAATTTTATTTTTCATATCTAACACCTAAAACTGAATATTTACTCATATGCCATCCAAAATTTTCTAATAGATCTATTCTCCCACTTTGTAACCCTCCATTTCGATGCTGTTCCTCACCATTTCGAGGACGCCAAGTAGCTTCATTAAGTTCTTCCCAAAATCTTGGTCCCTCATTCTAGTGCAAAGCTCATCTCTTTCTATCCCGCTGCAACTCTTTCTCCTTCCTCAACTCTTTCTCTTCCACTATGCAAATCCCAGCTTTGGCATTGTAGCAGAGCCTCCCAATATCAGATGTTGCATGACGCTGGACCTCCCTCAGATGCTTCTCCATCTCATATGGAAGTTTTGGAGTGAGAAAAGTAGATGGAGCACACTTATGCCTAGGTATCAATAAAGTTAGAAATAGATAGGCCACATCTGCTTCGGTTATTAATGAAATACAAGATATAGTGAAGAAACATCTAGATGTCCCTCCAAAACAAATAAACAATAGTTTAAAGATGACATATGGACTTTCACTACCCTATATGAAGCTATGATGCTCAAGAGAGCAAGCCTGAGATATCATTTTTTGCATCAATTAATGAAAAATACTAGTGGGTTCCTGTTAGAGCACACAATAGTACACCACAAGCTTACAACACTTATACTGCTTCGACTGCATCAGCACACACAACGGTAGGGCTGCAAATGAACCAAACCGAGCCGAGCCTGGACATGTTTGAGTTCGAGCTTGATTGTCAAAATTATGTTTGAGCTCGATTTGAAGCTTGTCGAGCTTCATTGACAGCTGTTCGAGCTTGTTAAAAAAATTACCGTTCGAGTTCAGTTCGCGAACAGATTCGAGCTGCTTTGTCGAGCTTCTAATGAAACAGCCCGCACACAAATAATAAACTGATCTTTCTTTAAAGCAAGCCAGCCACACCAGTCAGCCAACCAGCCAGCTATGCTTTGAACACATGCCCACCATGTCTTATTATATAGAGCAAATTCTTCAATCATTTCACGGTGTGGGACTAAAGTCACTAAACCATTTTTTTTTTCCTGAGCGGAAGCCGAGGCGGGAGAGGAAATATTTGATAAAATATTTCTAATTAGATTATTAAAAATAACAGTTAAAAATATGTCTAATGAAAACAATTAAAATTAAAAATATTAAATTAGTATAAATAAATTATTAAAATTGTAGATTTAATAGTATTTTTTTAAAACTCTAATTGAGCTCTAATCAAGCTTCTTAGTCGAGCTTGTTCACGAACTTAAATGATATTGTTCGTGAACATAAATGAACCGAACGACAAGCTATTCAAGCTCGTTCATTTAGCCATCGAGTATTTATTAAGAGTGTTTAAGCTCGTTCGTTTACCTTATCAAACGAACATGAACGAGCACTTATCAAGATGAGCCACGAGTAGCTCGTCGAACGCTCGGTTCATTTGCAGCCCTACACAGCGGCTCCACTACTCCTGACGCACCAGCCTACCAACAATGGCTGCTCTGCTCCTTCCTCAACCCATTGTCTCCTTTCCCTCTTATATATACATTCTCTGTAAAAGCACTGTCTGATTATCAATGAAAAGGAATGTGTTAACTGCTACTCAGTCTTCTTGTACTGCTCTATTCTAATTCAATTGTGCAGGACTTCAACAGTTCCTACACTAAGATCAGAGCTTCTCAATAGACTGGGTTTTCACATTAAAATACAACTATGATAGCGATGATAGTTCTTTCTAGAGATTATATGTAAGCATCAAGGTTTGTATCAACAGTGTTTCTGGTTGGATGTAGACTTCTGATAGGTCTTAATGCTTGCCGGTTGAAGTATTTGGGTGTGCTGCTCTTGCAAATACCCTTGATGGTAATTGTTAAATTCAGAGAATTGGAGAGGGAAAAGGCTTAGTTTTATTGCACAAACTTGTCCCTATTTATAGATCTATACAAGATATCTTAATAAAGAAACAAATAACTACATAATAATGCATAATTTCTTTTAATATAATCCTTCCTAAATCAACCATCTAAATATGAAAGGAGATCAGCGCGATCTAGGCGAGCCTCCCATAGATTCTCATCTTAGCCATGGGATCAAAATGCCAAGGGACGGCTTGGATTTAATAAGTGAGCCTCCTACGGATTCTCATCTTAGCCGTGGGATCAAAATGCCAAGAAACAGCTGGGATTTAACACTCCCCCTCAAGCTGGGGAATACAGATCCATCATTCCCATCTTGGTAATCAATCCCAAAAAGGTCGAGTTATCGAGTCCCTTGGTAACAATATCTGCAAGCTGTTCTTTTGATGAGACATGGTCGATACATATAAAACCACTGTCCAATTTCTCCTTTATGAAATGTCTGTCCACTTCTATGTGCTTGATCCTGTCATGTTGAACCGGATTGTGAGCTATGCTGATTGTTGATTTGTTGTCACAATGTAGCTTCATGGGTCCTTTCCACTTGATCCTTAGGTCTTCTAGAATTATCTTGATCCACAATAGCTCACATATTCCTAAGGACATAGCTCTGTATTCTTCTTCTGCACTAGATCATGCCACCACATTCTATTTCTTGCTTCTCCATGTAACAAGGTTTCCTCCAAGGAATGTGCAATACCTTGAGGTAGATCGTCTATCTACTGGTAGACCTGCGTAATCTGCATAAGTATATGCTTTTGGGTTATTCCACAGTCTCTTCTGAAGATAAATCCTTAACCTAGATTCCCCTGAAGGTAGTGCAGTATTCTATCTACTTCTTGCATGTAAGTGCTTTGGATTTTGTATGAACTGGCTGACCATGCTTACAGAAAATGCTATATCTGATATGGTGTGGGAAATGTAGATCAATTTCCTCACAAGTCTTTGGTAAGCTCCTTTATCCACATTTGGATCTTCTTTAGTTTCCCCCAATTTGAGATTTGGTTCTATTGGTGTTGGTGCCAGTTTACAAGCTAGTTTACCTGTTTCTTTAAAAAGATCATTAATGTATTTTTGTTGTGAAATGAAGATTCTTTTGTTGGAGTGGGCCACTTCAATTCCAAAAAAATATTTTAATCTATCAAGATCTTTGATTTCAAGTTTCTTTGCAAGACATTTCTTTAGAATTATTTTCTTCTTTTCATCATTCCCAATCAAGATGATATCATCCACATAAACTAATAAAATTTTGACTTCCCCTTAGTTTGAGTGCTTGAAGAATAATGTATGGTCTCTTTGGCTCCAAATAATCCAATTCAAAATATTGGGCATCTTAATTTAAAGGGATTAAGTTGTAAAACCCGCTTTTTAGGCAATTTTCTTAAGGGAAATCATAAGACCTACAAACAAATTAAATCCTTGGGCAACCTTGCTGTAGAGTTAGGTTGTAAGCCCCACCTTTGGGCAACTCATAAATAGAGCAGTAAGCCCCACTCCAAATTAAATCAACGGGCTACTTTCTATGAAAGTTGTAAGTCCCGACCCAAATTCAAATTTCTATGTAACTTCTAAACGAAGTTATAAATTCCTAAATTAAATCAACTTCTGGGCATTCTAATGGATGTAAGCCCCAAAACTCAAATAAAATTAAAACCAAAACCTAACCACCTCAATCTACTCGGAATTTCTGAGAGGAGGCAACCCATGGCTGCTAATCAGATTCCTTGGACATTACGGTCAATGATTGTAGTGTTGGTAGACTGAGACCTACGGTATACCCGGGACGAAGGAACCATGGGATCTTGATCGGATTTACTTCCATTTTCCCCATAATTGAGACTAATCACCTAAAATTTATTCATCCTTAATCGAGAGTTCTCTCTTACGTGTTAAGGGAGATAATTAACTATGAGTGCTTGCGCTCATGGGAAGTAAGGACCCCAGATCTAATTAAACCCTGACTACTCTCAGGGGAAATCTGGTTAATTCTAATCTGACTTAAGGGAAATGGAATCCTACAGCTGCGAAGTGGGATTCACGCATTCGTGCCAATTTTCTTGAGCCAATAGATTTCTGGCGACTCCGCTGGGGATTACTTTTCTCTTCATCTTTGAATAAAAAGAAAATTTTTAGTCTCAAAATACTAAACATTTAAAATAAATATAGATGTTCTTTTATCACAAATTTGTGTTTTCCTTTCCAGCAGAATTCAGGTTGACTCTAATCCCTACGAGTTCTGTTGGCAGGTTGATAATATGACGCCTGTGAAGTCCTTCATAACTGTGAACCTGGGTGAGGGAGCTAGAGTGCAGTTTCCTCAAGCTGTTCTGAACACAAGCTACGCTGGAGCAACCATTCAGTTCGGAACCATTTCCGAAGTTATGCAGTTCCAGCAGTTCCTTCCTGAGAATACTGTTAGCGTACCTACTGTCAAAGGTGTCGCTAAGAAGCCTATTACTGAAGCTGTCACTGAGAAGGCTCCTAAAAGGGCCTCTGTATTTTCAAGGCTCTCCATGGCATCTGCTACTGCCCCGGCTGTTCAAAAGAAAATTTCTGATCCCAAGCTGCAATCTGTTGGCTTGAATATACCCAGTCGGAACATAATCCAGGAGGAAGTGTCTGAAGAATACACTACTGAAGTTCCTGATGCAAGTACTAAGCTTTCCAGGAAAGCCAGAAGGAAGGCCAACGCTCGCTTGCGAGCTAATGGTTGGATGCCCAATACACTTCATGAATCATCGCCGCAGTTGGAGGTGAATGTACCCACAAAAAATGGTTTTGAACCATTAAAGTAGGTAAAGAGAAATGATGACAAATGTCAATTGAAGAAGTCTTTCTGGGAGACTTCGCGTTAGCAGCCACAACCGCCAAAGAAGGAAGAATCTACCTCTTCCAAGATATACAAAATATTGAAGGCTGTTAAAGATAAAAATCTGCAGCGAAGACTAAGGAAATCCGTCACTGAAGCTATTTTCTTGAATGCTGCTCATCCTCAGTACAACAAATTTTCAACAAAATCTTATAGAGAGGAGTTTAAACGTCCTCCCTACTACCGAGACCTGAGGAATTTCTGTCCTAATATGGGCCGATACCCATATTACGGAAGAAAACAGTTGGGAGGGCCTTCTGTTAATATACATGCAAGAGGCTATAATAGAAGATACGATAAACAAAGGCCCCAACAATGGCATCATGGATCTAATCATTCAAAAGTACATGCTGATGTTGGTGGTCATCAATATGTGACTACAAAAAGACAACAAATTTGGGTTCCAAAAAGACCCAAATATCCTGAAGCTCAGAAAGAGGTCCATCATAAGGAAATCTACAAAGGGCGACTTAAATCTCAGGTCCAGAAGTTATCCCCCAATAAGGAGACTTCTGTTGACATGATTGCTCCAGAAAAGGAAGAATATGTTGTCTATAATGAATCCCCCGACTCTCCAGTCATACATTGGAAGCGGCGGTCCCAACTTGGAGACGATCATGAGTTGGATGAAAATGATGGTTTCTGTGATGATGATGAAGAAGTAGAGGGGTGTATTGGTCCCATGGACATTGAGGTCGTCCAGATGGTTGATCATATACCTGATCAAATTAATCAGCGGTATACTCGTAGAAGTGCAGCTTTAAATTTGCAAAACGAAGAACAACTACGAGACGACCAAGAACAAGCAGCGGCTGTGAATAGAGCTCCACAACCAGAAGAAGTTAAGGAGGAAGAAACTGAAGAAGTTGTAAAGAGGTTGCAATTGAAAATGCAATCTATGCAACAAAAGAAAGATCAAGAAATCCATCACTTGAATGCTCGTCTTGACGAGATGAGTAATATGATGAAACAGTTGTTTGGACAACTTGGTATGATGGCTACAACAAGTCAACCACATATAGCAAATTCTCAAGGGAATGTTCAAACTACTCCTGATGTACCAGATACTTCTGATAAAAAACTAGAAGAGCTACAGGAGCCAACTCTGATAGCTTCTAAAGAAGATGAAGTGGTCAGCTAATCCCAAATTGAAAATCTCATCAGTCAAAAGGTTAAAGCAGCTATTGCTTCTGAAGCTGCCAACGACTTAGTAGAAAAAGGTCGTCCATATCCGGCTGAATATGATCAAGAGAAGTATCCAAAGGGATATGTTGTGCCAAAATTCAATTTATTTGATGGTACTGCAAATCCTCGTCAACATCTGGCGCAATTCAAAGCTACCTGTGGAAATACAGGAGGCAATGATGCTCTGTTACTACGACAATTTGTCAGTACTTTAACAGGCACAGCTTTTGAATGGTATGCTGAGTTACCCAATGACTCAGTAAGAACATTCATCGAATTAGAGACGATGTTCATTAAAAGATTTGCCAGTGCAACGAAGAAGGTGACTATTGCTGACCTCGCTCTTGAGAAAATGAAAAGAGAGGAATCAGTCACCAAGTACATAACCAGGTGGAGAAATCTCAGTATGAAATGTGAGCAGCAACTCACTGAAAAGCATGCTGTTGAGCTATTGATGGGGAATATAGATGATCATATGGCTCCATATCTGGCGATGGCTACAATCAATACTTTCCAAGAATTACTAGATCGTGTTGTTAAATTCGAAAGGTTACCCAGATCTAGAAGTGTCAGCTTCAATTATAATAATAATCCGCAAGGGAAGGGAAAACAGGTCAAGACCTTTGATTCGAGAAGAAGTGAAGTGAATACTACATTCCCGTCTTCCTTGGATAAGAAAGAAAAAGAAGATTCAATGAATCCATCGAAGATGTTGAAACAAACTAGAGAAAGATAAAGGCCTCCTACTTTGCAGGAGAAAATTAACAAGCCGTATTCTTTCAAAAAAGAATGTACGGGAAAGATTTTTAGGCATGCACTAAAGATCGGCCTTCAATTGCCAGAATCCCGCCCACCAGAACAGACTGGTATGACTGATGATCCGAACTACTGTCCGTATCATAGGATCATAAGTCACCCAATCGAAGATTGCTTCATCTTCAAAGATTGGGTTGAAAGAAATTATCAGAGCGGTGAACTTACACTTTCTAATAGTGTTCTTGTCAATCCCAAGAGGGAGAAAACCAATGTTATCTCCTCTATACCCTGTCAGAACACAGAGGACCAGAAAGGAAAAGCACCCGAGGAAGATGAAGGTGGTTGGGAGACCTTTATCTCAAAGAAAACTAAACAAATGATGAATGTCCTTCTGGCCATTGAAGGCATTCGTCGGAAAAGTGCGTTAGAATTGGAAGTTGATCCAAGACTTCTTTTTTTAAAGAATCTAGTGGCAGGGGGGTCCAGTTCAAGCAAGAAGAAATCATTGAAATACTTCAAAGACCAAAAAGGAAAACGTAAGTCTGGATCAAAATCTCAAAAAGAAAAGAAGAAGAAATTGGCAAAGAAGAATACTGTGATTCAAAAATATATTGATTCCATCGATGAATATTAGCAACCTTCAAGACGTCCTATCATACTGGAGGAATACATGGCTGATTTATTTCTCGACTCGGAATCAGAAAAGGAAGGGAGTATTCCAATCGAGACTTGCCGAGTCATAAATAAACGAGGTGGAAGGGCTGCAAGAGGACGCAATGCACTTCTTGCTATCTATAAAACCGATGTGAAAATACCTTCTAAGGAAGTACATTATACACCATCACTTTTTACTGATTTAGACAAAGAATTACATTTCCCCGATGAAGAAAGTGATCACAAGGGTAAGAAGATTCTTAAAGAAAAATGCCCAAAACTCAGAAGCAGCTCAGAGTCTGAGGAAGTTGAAGACATGGAAATTTCAAAGAACTCTCAAGCTGAAGCTAGCTCATCTTCAGAGGTGACACAAATCCAGCTAAGTAGTGGAAAGCAGGTTCCTCTACCTCAAAAAAAAATAAAGGATAAGGAGAAGAACATTCAGCTCAACGAAGCTGCTATTCCACAAGAGACTATTAAACCCAAGGTTGCTAGTGCAAATGTGGATTATAATATATTATCCCATCTCCGCAAATTACATGCATTGCTGAGTGTCTATGACGCCCTTCTTATGTCTAAGAACCTTCGGGAAACACTTATTGAAGCTTTGCAAAGTCCTGAACAGTACGAGGCCTTCTTTGCCGAGCAAAACTTGAAAGAAGCTTTGCATACACAAAGCACTGCTACAATCACTTTCTGTGATAGTGATCTGCTCCTGTGAACTGCGGATCATAATTGGCCACTATATGTTACTGCGGAGAGTAACAATATTGAAATAAATAGAATTTTGATTGACCCAGGTTCCTCTGTTAATCAAATGAGCCTCAAAACGCTCAAAGGATTGGCCCTGGACGTCCAGTATTTAAACAAAAGCACGGTGTTTTTACAAGGATTCAATGAGCAAGGGCAAAGAACGTTGGGGTCCTTGGTTTTACCTTTGAACTTTGGGGAACTTAATACGGAGGCAACATTTCACATCATTGATTCCAATACATCATACAGGGCACTTCTCCGAAGACCATGGCTCCATGAGTATGGTATAGTGCCTTCAACACTTCATCAATATATGAAATACATTCGAGACAATGAAGAATATCGCATTGATGGTGATGAACAACCATTCTTGGTACACGAAGTCAAAATCTACGATGACGCCAAGTACTTTATGCCAAAAAACAGCGAGCTTCCGAGAATTCAGGCTGCTACGCTAAATAACAGAAAGTTGAAAGATAAAGAAAAGAATAAATCAAAACAAATTTGCTCAGTGCCTCACCTCGGAAGTGATACGGAAGGGGAAGAGGATATCTCCACAATTTTTAAACCCTTAATCATAGGGAAAAGAAGGAGTGAACAATCAACTGTCCCTTTTGATTATGAAGTTAATCACGCAAACAAGGTACGGTGTTCAAGCAAACCGAGCATTGAAGGAGAAGAAGAGTTCCTTTATCAGCCCAAAGGTACTACAGAATTTCAGGAGGAAGGGGACCTAGCACCCAATTCTATATCTAAGAAATTCTGAAAAGTATCAATTTCAATGATAAGGGTGTCTGAAGTTCAGATATCTACAGATATCATCAAAATAGTACCTATGCCGGCGGCACATTCCAAAACATTGACTTCCTCCTCTAACATAGACATAGAAATGTTAAATACTTTCTATGTTCCTCCCAAAAGAGGTGTCAATGAACGTGGATCTATTTTCTATGAATCAAGAGTAATACCGCATCACATTACTCCTGAAATTGAATGCGAAGATGATTGGAGAAATGGAGATTTAAGGATAATCATTCCTCAATATCCTCCACCAATTATGAAAAAGCTGATAGAAAGAAGAATCTTCTTTGTGCAAACAAGCAAGCAAGCCCGTTACTTCAGAAAGCTCTGGCACAACGAGGAAGCACAAAAACCCATTGGCAATGGTTTGTCTACAACATGGGGTCTTGGATATGCTCGAAATTCATATCTTACACGAGCAGCATCTTATCATTATCTTGAATGCCCCCGGCGTCCGCGTATTACATACGCAACGTCCTATAATATTACAGAGAGGGAGGAGAGACCATCAGAGTCTGAAAATCAAACTGAAGATCTAATTATAGATCTGAAAGAAGCTCCAAAAGAGTTTGAAGAAGGCGGTCAAGTTACTGTAGATGAGCTCAAAGAAATAAATTTGGGTACAAAAGAAGATCCCAAACCTACATTCCTTAGTGCCAATCTCTCGTAGGATAAAGCAGAGGAGCTGAGAATGTTACTTCTCGAATACAAAGACTGTTTTGCATGGAATTATACTGAAATGCCTGGATTATCACCAGAAGTAGCAGTGCATAAACTCTCCATCGATACTAGAATACCGCCTATTAAGCAAGCACCCAGGCGACTGCGACTTGAAATTGAAGAACAAGACATTGCTGAAACTAAGAAGCTTATTGAAGCTGGTTTTATTCGAGAAGAGAAGTATGCTGATTGGATCGCTAATATCGTTCTAGTAAAGAAAAAAAACGGTCAAATCCGTGTTTGTATAGACTACCGGGATTTGAATAAAGCATGCCCAAAGGATGATTTCCCACTGCAAAATGCAAAACTTATAGTCGATAATACATCGAACCATGACATGTTCTCATTCATGGATGGATCATCGGGTTATAATCAAATCAAAATGGATCTAGAGGATGAAAAACACACCTTATTCCGAACTCCTATCGGCACATATTGCTACAAGGTGATGCCGTTAGGTTTGAAAAATGCTGGGGCTACCTATCAAAGAGCAATGACTCGAATCTTCGATGATCTAATTCATAAATATGTTGAATGTTATGTTGATGACTTGGTTGTAAAAAGTAAAGTTCAACATGAGCATGTAAATGATCTTAGGATTGTATTTGAAAGAATTCGAAAATTTAATTTGAAAATGAATCCATTAAAGTGTGCTTTCGGTGTTACGTCCGGAAAATTTCTTGGATTTATTGTGCGTCATAGAGGAATTGAAATTGATCCCTCCAAAATTAAAGCAATAGTGGAAATGCCACCTCCAAAAACGTTAAAACAACTTTGTTCAATCCAAGGTAGATTGACGTATATTCGAAGTTTTATATCTAACCTTTCAGGTAGATGTCAACCGTTCGCACGTCTAATGAAGAAAAATACACCTTTCATATGGGATGATGCATGTCAGGAGGCATTTAATAGCATAAAACAATATTTGCTACATCCTCCAATCCTTGCTGCCCCAATCCTAAGGAAACCCCTGATCTTATATACAGCTGCTCTTGAAGAATCACTCGGAGCATTGCTAGCACAAACAAATGAAGATGAAAAAGAAAATGCCCTCTATTATATCAGCCGACGATTAATAGGGGCAGAATCTAAATATTCACCAATCGAAAAGCAATGCCTAGCATTAATCTTTGCCACTCAAAAACTCCGGCATTATATGTTATCCCATAAAATCACTTTAATATCTAAAGTGGATCCATTAAAATTTTTAATGACTAGACCCACTTTCACTGGTCGTCTAGCCAAATGGGCTGTCTTGCTAATGCAATTTGACATAACATATATGCCACAAAAAGCAGTGAAAGGACAGGCTCTAGCTGACTTTCTAGCAGCCCATCCTTTACCTGCAGATTCACCACTCAACGATGAATTGCCAGATGAACAAACACTTGATGTGAAGGAAAGAGAAAATCTTCCAGAATGAGAGCTCTATTTCGATGGAGCTTCATCAATAAAACCATCAAAGTCACCTAAATTTCCGATAATTCAAGTGGGCATCGGCCTCATATTTGTTACACCCCAAAAAGGGATACTCCGGTATTCCTATAGCTTAACAGAGCCTCGCACTAATAATAAGGCTGAATATGAAGCCTTAATAGCAGGCCTTGAGTTGGCAATTAACATGAAAATTCAGAAATTTCATATATATGGAGATTCTCAACTCATAATCAAACAAATAATTGGCGCTTTTAAAATCAACAAGCCTGAATTAATCTCGTATCATGAGTATGCTTTGAAACTCCTACAACAAATTCCTGAGGTAACTCTCACTAGAATTACACGCAGTGAAAACGGTAAAGCTGATGCGTTGGCAAAACTAGCCAAAGAATTAGCAAATCCACAGGATGACCCAATCCTCATAACTGTTCAAAATAGGCATGCATTAACTCCAGCTATCATACAAGATAATGAAGGGACAGAAATGCAAGAGAGCTTGGCTGTATCTGATGAAAATGATTGGAGAGATCCATTCATAAGATACTTCAAGGAAGGGAGATTGCCCGAAAATAAATCCGTGGCTTCGCAAATATCACGGAGAGCATTAAGATATGCTTTTGTGAATAATATATTATATCGTAGATCATTTGATCAAACGCGGCTACGATGCTTGGGTCCCGATGAATCCCAAAAAGTTATAAGTGAAATACACGAAGGATTGTGTGGTGCACACCAATCTGGACCAAAAATGAAAATCAAAATTAAACGTATGGGATACTATTGGCCAAGCATGGTTCAAGATTGTATTGATTATGCTAAGAAATGCCATCAATGTCAAGTGCATGGAGATATCATGCATCGACCTCCCAATCCGCTACACCCTACAGTAGCGTCATGGCCATTTGAAAGCTGGGGCACCGATATAATAGGTCCTATAGAACCACCATCTTCTTTAGGACATCGGTTCATCCTTGCTGCCACTGACTACTTCTCAAAATGGGCTGAAGCAATTCCCTTAAGAGAAGTTAAAGCAGATAATGTGATGAAATTCTTTCGAGATAACATTGTTTATCGATTTGGAGTACCACGTCGAGTTATATCTGATAATGGTACGTCATTTAAAAGTGCTAAAATCTATAAATTTATCGAACGACATAAAATAGATTGGCGCTATTCTTCGATATATAATCCACGAGCCAATAGTTTAGCAGAAGCTTTTAACAAAACCTTGGTAAAATTGCTTAAGAAAATTCTCTCTAAAAATAAGAGAGAATGGCACGATAAATTGATAGAAGCTCTATGGGCATATCGCACCACTTATAAAACTGCAACGCAGGCCACCCCATATTCACTAGTTTTTGGAACTGAGGCAATATTACCTCTCGAGGTCGAGTTGCCGTCTCTTCGTATTGCTGTTCAATACGAATTAACTAAAGAAGAAAATGATCTTCTACGACTTGAAGAGCTCGAAGCTCTTGATGAAGTTTGACTTCAAGCTCAACAAAGTTTAGAATCCTACAAGGCAAGAATGACTAGGGCCCATGATCGAATGGTTCGTCCTAGAAGCTTTAAGGAAGGTGAACTTGTTTTGGTTCGTCGAAGACCTATAATTCCTCATCGTCGCCTTGGCGGTAAATTTGACCCAATCTGGGAGGGACCCTTCATCATTGAAATAGTGTATGAAGGAGGGGCATATCAACTCATAGACCTAAAAGGTCAAAGACCTATGCCACCAATAAATGGTCAATATTTGAAGAAATATCACTCATAAAGATTTTTATGTATGCAAATTTGCCTGCAATGCAGCAGATAAATCCCAAATCCCCTCCTAAAAGATAAGAGGCAATTTGTATATCTCCCTATAAGGTTGGAAATAAATTCAAACTCCCTCCTAAAAGACAGGAGACAATTTTTATATTCTCTTTCATTGCAGGAGATAAATTCAAATCCCTCCTGAAAGATAGGAGGCAATTTTATATCTCCTGTAAGACAAGAGATAAATTTAAATCCCTCCTGAAACACAGGAGACAATTTTATATTCTCCTATAAAATGGGAGATAAATCCAAACTCCCTCCTGAAACACAGGAGACAATTTTATATTCTCCTACAAAATGGGAGATAAATCCAAACTCCCTCCTGAAACACAGGAGGCAATTTTATATTCTCGTACAAAATGGGAGATAAATCCAAACTCCCTCCTGAAACACAGGAGGCAATTTTATATTCTCCTATAAAATGGGAGATAAATCCAAACACCCTCCTGAAAGATAGGATGTGGTTTTTATAAAAAACCCCTTTGCTAAATAAAGTAAGGATATTATAAATCTTCTATGCTCACAAACCTAAGGGTCGAGCTCTATTTTTATCAACCTACCTGAAAGGTTGAGAAATAAAATTCACAAAGTTCAACAAGCCTAAGGGCCGAACTTTGAAACCTTCTTCTATGCTCATAAACCTAAGGGTCGATCTAGTCGCATCAACCTAAATGGCTGAAACAAAGTTTTGGTTCAAGGATAGAACCTATAAGATCTTTTATGCTCATAAACCTAAAGGTCGAGCTAAATCCATAAAGTTCAACAAGCCTAAGGGCTGAACTTTATAAATCTTCTATGCTCACAAACCTAAGGGTCGAGCTACCTTAATCAATTTAAATGGTTGAAAGAAAAGAAAGAGGAATAGCATTGAACATAAATGCTAACTATCCAAAGATATTACAACGAATTTATTGTGTGAAAGCCACACAACAAATTCGTTGGGAGGCAATTTGTTGACTGTAAAAGAAAAAAAAAATTTCAGTACGAAGTAACAAACCTGCCTCCGCCGGCCCCACTTACACGGTAACCCCAAACAATGCACTTCTTCGTTCTTTTAACCTCCCACACGATACAAAACCTCCCCAAAACCGCTCCTTTTGGGTCATTCGAACTTCCTCAGTCCCTTCGCTGTTGTCCGACTTCGGCTCGCTCGTCGCTGTTCGGCTTCATCGCTTCGTAGGAGGAAGAGAGATCGCACGAGTCGCTCTTCGGTTCCTTCGTTGTCGTTCGACTCTGACTCCTTCGCTGCCGTTCGACTCCGCTTCTTCGGCTCTCTGTTGCTGTTCGACTCCATTGCTTTGCAAGAGGCGGAGAAATCGCACGAGTCGCTTCTTTGCTTCCTTCGTTGCTGTTCGACATCCTTGCTTCGCGAGAGGATAGAGATCCCACGCGTCGCTCTTCGGCTCCTTCGCTGCTGTTAGACTTCGTTCTTCACGGGAGGTGTAGAGATCGCACGGTCGCCTCTTCTACTCCTTTGTTGCTATTCAGCTTCTTCAATTCGCAGGAGGTGTAGAGATCGCACAGTCGCTTCTTCCTCTCCTTGTTGCTGTTCGACTTTTGCTTTACGGGAGGTAAAGAGATTGCACGAGTAGCTTCTTTGCCTCCTTTGTTATTATTCGACTTCGCTCCTCTGCCGAACCCAGTAGAAGCTGAACCCAACCATGCCCTAGCCGACAGATTGGGCTTCTCTCTCTCTCTCTTTCTCTCTCTCTCTCTCTCTCTTCTTATGATATAATACATGTTATAATATATATTATGTATATTATAGTATACATAATATTATATTTTAATATATATTATATGAGATTATATATGTAAAAAATGAAATAAAAATGAATAGTAAAAAAAAATGAGAATTTTCAAACATGTGTTGAAGACCTCGTGCCGTCGTACCTTAGGTCCGGCCGGGATGGTTTAAAACTTCAAGACCTCGTGTCGTCGACTTTAAGTCCGGCCGCGATGGTTTAAAAATTAAAGACCCCACGCAGCCGATCTTAGATCCTGGTGGGATGGTTTAAATTTGAAGACCCTACGCCATCGACCTTAGGTCCAGGTAGGAAGAAATTAGGGCAAGTGCCCTCTCTTACCTCCCGGCGCCGGGGAGGGGACGCCGGGAGGTTGCCGAAATTTCTCAGAAATTACAGAACTTTTTGAAGCAATTGGAAAGCAAATTAATTTCATTGAATTAATCAATAAATTAATCTAATTGATTAATTATAATTAATTGATTGAGGTTAATTAATAATTTAAAATTAATCAATTTAATCAATTAATTAATTGAAATTAATTAATAAATATTAACTAATTAATTTACATTAATTAAATAGAACTAATTAATTAATTAAGGTTAATTAATTTAAACTAAGTAATTAGTTAAAATTAATTAATTAAAAATAATTAATTAGTTAACATTGATTAATCAAAATTAATTAGTTGATTGACATTAATTAATCAAAATTAATCAATGAGTCAAAATTAATTAATCAATTAAATTTGATTTGATTCATTTTAAATTCAAGAGCATTTAAAATTCGAAAAGTTTCAAAATACGAGAGCTTTAAATTTTGAGAGTTTTAAATCTAAAACTTTTAAAATTCGAGGGCATTGTAATTGAGCAATTGGAGAAATTAAATAAAAAAAAATCAAATGAAATTCAAAGAATATTCACACTAATTGACTCCGTACAACTCACACTAAAACTCAACTCCTAAGAATACTAACCAAAACACAAAACTGAAAGAAAGTCTCCAAAAATCTTAATCTAAACCCTGCTCCTGGTGGGCTCCAGTCCCAACTCCTGGTAAAGCTCCTAGCAGGCTCTAATCCCTGCAACTGCATCACCTCTTGCTGCAAGCTCCCGCTCTTATAACTACTGGCTACGAACTCTGGATCAGCACGTATCTGCATACAAAACAAACAAATATTAGTACATCATAAATCAAATAAAAATCATCAAAATGCTGGAGAGTGATAAATCAAACTACTAATAAAACAAAAGTACTTTGAAGCAAGAAAAGCTAAGTACTGGAAAGCTAGTATAACCACAGTGCAGTAAGGAAAAGACTACGAGCATAAAACAACTGAAAACACTGACGCAGTGTCAAAGCCCCGAGGTGTCAAAGTCACAAACTCAAACCAAGTCAAATAAGTACAAATCTATTTAAACAATGAAACCCAAATAAAATCTTTGGGCTACTTCTAAGGCAAGCAGTAAGACCCACGTGTTAGGGAATTTCTAAGTGAAGAACCTTAAATCCCAAATCCAAACAAATCTCTGGGCAGCCTTGTTGATAAGAACATGGTTGTAAGACCCACTACTCGGCAACTTTCATAGGAAAGACGTAAGCCCGATCCTAGGGGAAAGTTTTAGATAAAATTGACCTAGACCCTAACCCCCAATTAAAACACTGGCCACTTCTAATAGAAGCCGTAAGTCCGACCTCTGAGGGAAATGTTTAGGTGATAACACAACCCTAAACCCCTCACTCGGGCATCCTAGTCTATAGAGCTTGGCTGTAAGACCCACAACTCGGGCCACTTAGCCTATAGGGCTAGGTCGTAAGACCCATCATTAGGCAACTTCTAAGGAAGCAATAAGACCAATCCCACTAAAATCTTCGGACTACCCTTAATAGAGGCCATAAGTCCCTACCCAAATCTAACAATGCGGACATCTCTTGCTTTAAGAGAGAATGTCATCTTTAAATAATATTTTAAAATATAGTAATTACAATACTGATCCTATGTTGAAAGCATGTGAAATTTCTAATATTTTCTACAAAACATATAAATCCCCGGGCATCCTTGTCTATAGGATTAGGTTGTAAAACCCGCTATCGGGCAACTTCTAAGTGAAGTCGTAAGACCCACATTTTTAGGAAAATTATTAAATAAATTGTGATGATCCTAAACTCCAAATAATCCAATTCAAAATATTGGACATCTTAATTTAAAGGGATTAAGTTGTAAGACCCGCTTTTTAGGCAATTTTCTTAAGGGAAATCATAAGACCTACAAACAAATTAAATCCTTGGGCAGCCTTGCTGTAGAGTTAGGTTGTAAGCCCCACCTTTGGGAAACTCATAAATAGAGCAGTAAGCCCCACTCCAAATTAAATCAACGGGCTACTTTCTATGAAAGTTATAAGTCCCGACCCAAATTCAAATTTCTATGTAACTTCTAAACGAAGTTATAAATTCCTAAATTAAATCAACTTCTGGGCATTCTAATAGATGTAAGCCCCAAAACCCAAATAAAATTAAAACCCAAACCTAACCACCTCAATCTACTCGGGATCCCTGAGAGGAGGCAACCCATGGCTACTAATCAGATTCCCTGGACATTACGGTCAATGATTGTAGTGTTGGTAGACTGAGACCTACGGTATACCCGGGACGACGGAACCATGGGATCTTGATCGGGTTTACCTCCATTTTCCCCATAATTGAGACTAATCACCTAAAATTTATTCATCCTTAATCAAGAGTTCTCTCTTACGTGTTAAGGGAGGTAATTAACTATGAGTGCTTGCGCTCACGGGAAGTAAGGACCTCAGATCTAATTAAACCCTGACTACCCTCAGGGGAAATCTGGTTAATTCTAATCTGACTTAAGGGAAATGGAATCCTACAGCTGCGAAGCGGGATTCACGCATTCGTGCCAATTTTCTTGAGTCAACAGTTGCATATTTTGGAGATCTCCTCTTCCTTGGTGCACCATAGAGTCCTCCATTTAGTCAAAACTTTGGGAGGAATTTGCTTCAGACATTGCAGCGGCAAAAGACAGCGATGAAGGTTATATCAAGCAGGGCAGCAATGAAGGCTGCGTTGATTATAGATAGGATAACAACAACAAGGGAAGGCCGGCAATGAAGGCACAACAGTACAAAAATTTCAGAATTCCGGCAACGACAATGAAGGCTCTGATACCATATTAAATTTAGAGAATTGGAGAGGGAAAATGCTTAATTTTATTGCACAAACTTGTCCCTATTTATAGATCTATACAAGATATCTTAATAAAGAAACAAATAATTTTAGAATAATGCATAATTGCTTCTAATATAATCCTTTCTAAATCAGCCTTCTAAATATGGAAGGAGATCAGCGTGATCCAGGTGAGCCTCTCACGGATTCCCATCTTAGCCGTGGGATCAAAATGCCAAGGGACGGCTAAGATTTAATAGGTGAGCCTCCCACAGATTCTCATCCTAGCCGTGGGATCAAAATGCCAAGGGTTGGTTGGGAGTTAACAGTAATAATGATTTGTTTACATTAGCCTTTGCCATTGTAGAAACTGAATCAAAGAAAACATGACAATAGTTTTTAGAAATTTGGCTAAAACAATTGGTTGTGTTATATCCATCAGCCTTTAAATTAAACATGGAAGAAGGCCTAGGTGAAGTAATATAGCATATCTTTTCAGATGCAGAGCACCGAGTATGTCTACTTCATTTGTTGAAGAACTTGAAGGAGTTCTTCATTACCAAGATGGTCATAAGGTTCGAAACTTGGTGTAAGTGGCAAATGCTAACACAAAACTTGAGTACGACCATAAAGTAACTGAAATATATAATGCTAATATGTCTGTTCACTCATATTTGCTTTCTTTGCCATACAAGCGGTTTAAAAGTCAGTTTATAACTGAGGTAAAGTTTGACTCTAACACAAACAAGATGGCTGAATCTTTCAAATTCTAGATTGTTGAGGCTAGAAGTAAGCCAGTGGTGAACTTCGTTGACATGGTCAGGGGAATGATTATGAAATTAAAGGCTGCAAGGAAGATGAACTCAATAAGTTGGCGAGGTGAACTAGTGTTCATGTTGATGAATACATTAGAGAAATAATTACAAGGAAAGAGCAATTTGATTTCAGGCAGTCGACTATGTCAAAGGTTGAGGTTGGGGATCTTCATAAAAGACAGGAGTTGATATTGATATGGGGAAATGCACTTTTAGATTATGGCAGTTGATGGACATCCTTGTATTAATGCCGTGGCATTCATTGGAATGAAACCTTTATGGCACATCTATGTTGATGATCACTATTATATAACTAGGTTAGCTCATCTAGCATTTGAATATAATTTTATTTAATTTATGTGTACTATCATTTTAGAACTTTTACTATTGTTACATATGCAGAATATCATATGAAGGTGCAATTGCAACTCTCCCTATCAAGGTTCAATGGTACATAATTGATGGAGTTCAAATTGGTGTACTCAATATGTCCAAGATCAAGAGGAAGGCCAAGAAAAAAGAGGTTGAAAAAGATTTTGGAAACAACTAAAATACTCCATAAATGCAGTCGATGTAGACTTCGGAGTCACCACAGGAGCACTTGCAAGAATGCTCTGAACAAACAATTGCTAATAGTGCCCTAACTTTTAGACCTAAATTACCCATCAGAAGGGATGTGCCTAGTGCAGCCCAAGTGGATGATGAATCATAAGAAAGCTCAGAATCACAAGAATGCTTACAATGTTTTTCAAGTTTTTTGTAGCAATCTAAGTGTAACAAGCAACTATAAGAATTACAAACTATTATTATTTTCTTAAAACAATGCGGCTGTGATGATCACAATCATTTTACAAGGATATATTGTAACAAGCAATGATTCAAGCTATTATAGGAATTACAATGTTTTTTGCTCAATTTCTGTCTTAATTCTGATTTAATCAGTAATGTCGTATATGTTTTATGATTCAATCAGTTCTGGATCGTTTTGTTTGCGAGCATTTCAGTTCTGGATTCATTCAGCTGCAGTTTCCCGTTTTGGATCATCCTGAACTTTATATTTGTAACTGCAGCTTGAAGTTCTCTGTCGTATGTGAAACTAAACTGCAGCTACATATTATACTACATTATAAGGCTAAAATCCACTACAGCATATAGGTTGCAGCAATGTACAAAATATAGGCTACATATTACAAACTTTAGGTTCCTTAGGTTTACAGCAACAATTATTGAATTGCTGATATTGAATTGCAGCATACTGAGTTGCAGCATATATTGAATTGCAGTATATATTAAAATTAATTCTTCTTATTCGACAGTTTCATATTGAATTGTGGCATATATTCTTGAAACATTATAGGTCTTTAGCTTATAGATCATCACATTTCTTCTAGCTGTGGCACTATTTCTTTCCAAACATTACATTTCATTCCAGCCTTGATATTTCCAAGCATCACATAATACTAATCGCTTTGATGAAAATGACAAACATCAATCGGGCTTGTTAAACCAGACAGCTTCTCTTTTAAAAGTACACTGAGGATTACGAGCATCAAAACTACTACAATAAATCATACATTGACAATTACCAACAAACATGAAGCGATCTCTTAAAGATCACAAACAACATAGCTACCTACCAATAACAAAAGATGATCATAGAGGATTAACTACAAACTTCTATATTAAGCCAACTTCATAACTATAATTGGAATTTGTAGTGCAATCAAAATTTTGACAAGAAACAAGATGGAGTCAAGTTTCATCTTGACACTATCCTCAAAATCTACTTATCGTTCATGTTTCATGTCGAATGCTATATGTTAAATGTCATCATTCCATCTGAAAATTTTGTAGTCATCCTTTATCCAATTTCTGGAGCATTTGTAAAATTTTCTTCCACAATTTTGGCCTCTATAGCAAGCAAGTAAATCACATTTCAAGTTACATCTATGGTAAATTTGGTGGTTATGCCTGCGATTTGAAGATGATCTGTGGCTTTAACTCATATTTTGAAGCACGATATCTGTTAAACAATACAAAATTAAAATTAGCTGCTAATTCACTACTAATCATCATCCGAATCTATAAAAATGCATATCTTCACTTTAAACTGTTTGAAATTACTTTAAATTGACCAAAAGAACTCATATTCAATAGATTCAACTCTATCACAACTGAGAAATAAATTATGCTGATTACTCTACAAAATGCCAAGTATTCAAGATTTTAAGTTGCCTTCTTGCAATATGTTTATCTTAAACCCATTTCCTTCAAGTTGATGATTGAAGTCTTAGAAGTAAGTTTGGCATATGCCAATATGTAATGGGTTTGGATTAGAAGTTAAACTAACAGCATTAATATTATTGATAAATCACTTAGAATTTTCAGTCTAGTTCCACCATAGCTTCAAATTTGTTTAAAAGCTTGCTGAATATGCTTTTAATCCATTCTTTCGTTCCTATAAACCCATCAACTTGAGGTTTTTAAATACCTCTGCAGAATACTTAGTTGTGATATGTTTGCCTAAAGATATCAACCAAACTAATGATATTCTCCAATAATTTGATAGTTAAATGCAAATGATCAAGCACCTAGCGAGCATCTAGCAATGTGGTAGTTGATGTCTCACGAAGATATGGAGCTCGCAAGGCAAGAATAATAAGAATCACGAATCTGCTTAGCATATGGCTTGCTAAAAGGGAAATAAGCGAAAGGGAGAAAATGTTTGGTGAGCTTAGCCGTAGATGTCTTGCAAATGTAAGGGAGCTCATGAAGAAAGAACAACAATAGGAATGACTATGTTGTGAATTTAGAGATCATGAAGAAGCAAAGAGGGTTGATGAAAGAAAAGAGAGCCATGGTTCACGAGGTGTGATGGTGTTCTGCGGCATAGTATTTTTGATGACTTCTAAAGTTTTGGGTTGTATAAAAGTAAATATTCAATTTTAGGTGTTCAATGTGAAAATAAAAAAGTTTTGGGTGGTGTAAATCCCCCATAATTAAAACCTTTTGATTCTTATCAACTATGATAACAACTATTTTTAAGTAGTCAAGTTGTATGATGCTCGCTAGGTGCTTGATCTTTAACTAAAAACCACAAGTGACATCTTGTAGTTGTTCTTGGATTGAGATTATTTTATTTCTTCTAATAGAACTTGTGCTATTTTAGCTCTTGCTATATCTTCTGCCACACAATCTATGCGATCGTTAACACTAGATAATTTGTTCAGCATAAATTCTTTTGTTATATGAACATGCTAACTAATATTGTAGATTTTAGGCAGCTGAGAGGCTCACACTAAGTCAAGGGGATCTCAAGCTCCAGTTTGAGAGTTTTTGCAAAGATCCTACTATCTCATGTAAGTATATTATCCCTTTACCCTTGCATTGTATTAAGCTATGCATCTCTCGAACATGTCTTGTGATGAACTTGGTTATCCGCCCTTCAAATTTGTTGATTGCTCAAGTAGAGGGATAGGAGATCTAGCCCGAAAAACTCTGTTATACCATTGATTTATTAGTTCATTATGTTTATCTTGTAACAACATTTTTTGCATGACTGCTAGTCTATGATATAAATGGTATCTATTGTCTATTGGTCGGAGATTTCAATTTTCTTCAATTCCTTCAGATAAAAGGGTTACAATGTGGAGAAATGGGACCAATCATAGAGGCCTTTTAAGTACATGTCTATCTAGTTTTACATGTTTTTCTTTTCATTATTCATATGATCATCCAAACATTCCTCTCACCTCTCAATAAAAGAAAAGAAGAAAGGCAACAAGAAATTTGAGCTTTGTATGCATGTATGCATGTACGCATATAAGGAGTCTTATTCTACTCGGGTATATGCTTATAACTATTTAAATAATAGGTACACATAAAATGATATAAAATTTTGATATTTATAAAATCATTATTGTACTTATTCATGAGCATTTAAAATAATTAATTAAAAATTTCATATTTCTATTTTAAAAAAAATCTCAAAGTAGTCCCCAGATTATTCATGTACGGCCAATTTAGTCCTAGAATATCATGTTGCCCTTATTTAATTGAATCAAAATAATCCTTCATATTGTAGTTATGATATAAAATTTATCCCAATTTTGTCCCTCAATTTTATAAAATTGATCCAAATTTAATCCCGAAGGGACCATTATGGATCAATTTTGCATAGTCAATAGACTAAATTGGAGCAACATTATACTTTGGGGTTAAAACTGGCATATACGAATAATCTGGGGGCAATTTTGAAATTTAACCCTTTCTATTTATATGAAAATACATATGCTATAGATTTATTTCATAGGAAAAGCAAGCATCAATGTATTCAATATTCATTTTACATTGTTGAATATAAGGAAAAAAATATAATATTTAAAAAATTAGCGAGCTACTAATACTTTTTTTTTTTGCAATATATAACATAAAAAATGATGATAGTTGTAAATGGGTTTTTATATTCATATATAAGTCAAACTTCATTTTTACTTCATGTCTTGCCACTTTCTACTAGCTTTAACACCATTATCTGAAACCAAAGAGTAATCTGAGGCTTCAGTGGTTGCAACCAACGCCCATTTTGATTATCGGAATATGACTAAATATTATTAACCTTTGGTCTTAAAATTCATAACGATAAGATTGGATCTGTTTAAAAACCTTGGATCCTCCTAAAGATGCATCATAGAACAGATGAATTTTTGCAACATAGGCGTTTGATTTCGCAGAGTTTGCATACATAATGATTTTTTCCATACAAATCATTACACACCTTGTTTCACACTCAAAAAGCCATCATCAAATTACTCATCTTGACGTGATATGTAATATCCAGCACTTTTTATTACTTGTGCGACCGCTCATTTTTGCATGTACATTCTTATCGTAAAATTTTTTTGTGTCGTGGGGGACTGTGATCTCAAATATTGATACTAAGTTGATTTTATTTTACTTTGAACCTTTTTTTCATTTATGTTTTACTTATTTATATATTTGTGAGCTCCAAAAATTCAGCTCCGGCCTCCGCCCGTTGTGCTTTTCTTTTCGGGGGAGTTTTAACGGATTAAGTTCCGGGGTAAATTTTGGGAAGACAGATGGGTTTGTAGATAAGACACTACCCAGAGATTTCGCCATCATTTTGCGAGGACTTTATGATCTGAGTTCTGGTTTCCTATAGGCGCAAGCCCCTATAGTTAATTACCCCTCCCGATAACGAGAGAAAACTTTCGATTAAGGCTAGTCGTCAATCAAATACGTAGAAGATACGTGTTATTTGGCATATAGTAACAACAATGGGCATTTGAAATGGGAGGTTTGAAGATTTGATATTTGAAATTGAAAGTTTCACCATCTTGTACTTAAAGCGGATGGTGGGGGAATGGATGATGGACCCGATCAAGATCCCATGGTTCCGTCGTCCCGGGCCATCGTGATCCCTGGTCTACTTAGTCAGAGGAGGTAGTCGACCCAACCTGATAGAAGGATCCTTGTCGGCAGCCATGGGTTGCTTCGTCCAAGGGAATCTTGTAGACCTGGGGTGGGTATTTGCCTAAGGGGACAAATTTGAATCCACCTTAGCTAACAGAGGGCTTGGTGCCCTATCGATCATATCATATTGATTCATATCTCAAGGATTTGATGTCAATAAGGAACGTATTGGCTCTGGCCATAACCGGTATCACGTGGTGCCATTTGGCGGCAAAATCACTCGGTTCAGAGGGTCCCGGGTCATAACCGTTTATCCTGCAGTGCCATTTGGCGGCGAAACTGCCGGTTAGAGGACACGTACCACGTCCTTGCTGGCATGAGATTGTTTGAGAATGGATCATAGTGATATTTTCGACTAGGCATTAGCTCTGTGTGAGCTAAAGTAAATTTCTATTTGTCCACCCCGGCAAATTGTTGCGGAGGGTGGATGGATTTGCATTAAGTGATTTGATGGATTATTTTCGATTTTTAAATATTTTGGAAATGGGATTTTTCTGGAGTTTTGGGTTTTTGGGTGGCATTTGAAATATTTGAAGTTAACCCCTCCGATTGAGATCTACATTCAACACGGCCATCATCGGGGTGTGGGGGCATTTGAAAACGTTTGTGTTTTGTGAGAACTTAAACTTTGTGTGAGTTTGGGTGCATTTGAAATGGTTAGAGTTAATCCCTCCGGTTGAGCTCTACATTCAACACGACCATCATCGGGGTGACTTTGAGGTCACTTGAAAAAGACTTGAATTTTATGGAAGTTTGAGGGCATTTAAAATGACTGAAGTTAACCCCTCCGGTTGAGATCTACATTCAACACGGCCATCATCGGGGTGTTTGGGGTCATTCATATTTATGGATTGAACCTTGTCCACTCTGTCGAGCTGTCGACAGAGGATTGGGTTTCGTAGGTTTTATGCTTTTGTAAGTAAATTCTCTTGATTATAGGCCTTGAAGGCCTAATATCAACGTATAAAACAAATATCTCAGTCGACCCCGCAACTGTATATTCATTTAATAGTTAGAGCCGTGTCAACTCCTATATACCTAAATAGAAGGATCAGGCTCGAACTTGAATTCACTTATTGACCCGCGCAGCATCCCTGGACGTCACGTGTGTACCAATAACACGCTCGTCGAGGCTCATATGGGTTTGGTGGTATTTTATAATTATTTATTGAACCCTGTCGACTCCTATTTACCCGCTTAGGAGGATCAGGTTCAAATTTGTTAACCCGCGTAGCATCCCTAGACGTCACATATGTTCCCACAACACGCTCGCCGGGGCCCATGCGGGTGTTTGGGGGCATTTTATAATTATTTGTTGAACCTTGTCAACTCCTATTTACTTGCTTTAGGAGGATCGGGTTCAAATTTATTAACCCGCGCAGCATCCCTAGACGTCATGTGTGTTCTTACAACACGCTTGTCGGGGCCGATGCGGGTGTTTGGTTGCTCTTGCCCCATTTGTATACCTATGTGTATACAAATTAAGGTGCACGTGCGGGGGGGCATTTTTAGGATATTTGACGTTGCTCAGTTGTGTGGGTGACCACCATTTGAATGCAGCGTTCCATTTTGGATGCTCGTAAATGCCTTCTGTCCGCTTATAAGGATGTTGCGGATCCGGTGACGTGGCATTGTAGCTTGTGGACGCCTTCTGTCTGCTTGCATGGATGTTGCAGATCCGGTGGCGTGGCGCTGGAGTTTCGTTTGGAGATTTGTACGCCTTTTGCCTGCTTGCATGGATGTTGCAGATCCGGTGGCGTGCTGTTGCACCTTGTAGAAGCTCGTATTTGATGACGGTCTCCTGCATCTGCTTAGGGATGGCACTTTATATTTATAGCGGGTCTCCTACAATAACTCGTAGAAGCTCGTACATAATGTATTCTCCTTGTATTTTGCTTGTGGACAACAGATTGGGTGTACAATGAATCTCCCATAACGGCCCATAAGAGCTGGTGTACACTGTACATCTTGCACTTTCGAGTCTTCATCTCTTGGATGATTGCTTTTTTTTTTACTGATGCCCTATATGTCGAAGTCCGGGGCTGACTCCTTGAACCAACGACTACAGTGATTAAAGGTACGTCAGACTGTCCATCATGCTCATTGTGTGTTGATCCTCAGCATTAGTAAGCAACTATGATATTTATCCACTAGTCAGCTGTCGTGGACTGGAGGAGAATCGTAGTACTCGTATGCATTTTTTATAGACAAGATATTGCGTTTGTTGAAGGCTCTTGCATATTCCTTATAAATTCTCATTGGTTGTGGGGTTGGATACCTTCATTTGTATCTTGATGCTGGTCGTGGAGCATTGCTACATTCATTACACCTTGGTCTCTTGTTGTAGAAGACAGGCATATCCATGTTCTTTGTTTCTTGCAAGATGCGTTGTATTTGACTTCATGTTAACATGAACCATAGGATGTGGCATTTGTTATGCATCGGAGAATCCCTTAATGTTGATCGAAAATCTTTATGTTGTTTGATTACAAGTATGTCATTGCATCCTCTACAATGTTCACATGTTATGATAGAAATTATTAGCCTTTGATGCTAGTTGGCAAGTTGCACTCCAATCCTCATAGCTTTCATGAATTTATTGAAGAATTTTGCATTATAACTTGTAAGTGGATTGCCGCCTTCCTTGCAACTCTTATTCAACATTGCAAGTGAACTATCATGGTTCAAAGGCCCCCTTCATACCACGACTTTGGCATAAAACCCTATTCTTTAGGCCACTCTTGTTACTTGCAATTAAATCACACTTGCGAATTCTTTACAATGAACTTGGTATCAAACTCATCAATCCTTTCTCAATTGAAATGATCGTTATAGTTTAATTGTTATTGTTCACATAAATTTCATATTTCCATTTTTAATGAGCTCGCATATGAGACTCTGCTTGCTTTTGTGAAATTGGGAAGAACCACATCTTTCTCGATTATCAATTATGACAATCCCATTGGGACTTTGCATTATCATTCGAATCAAGCCTTTTATCAATCATTCATTTATATTCAAGCTCAATTTATGTCTTTGTTCGATTCGAGTTCAGTTCATGCAATGTTCAAATTAGATCTAGGTCCAAGTTCTT
This sequence comes from Dendrobium chrysotoxum, assembly GCA_019925795.1. Taxonomy (NCBI): domain Eukaryota; kingdom Viridiplantae; phylum Streptophyta; class Magnoliopsida; order Asparagales; family Orchidaceae; genus Dendrobium; species Dendrobium chrysotoxum. The sequence continues at coordinate 605,862 of CM034306.1, read as the reverse complement.
TCTTTTCATTCAAGTTATGGTTTAAGCTCAACTTCTCATCCCAATTTCATTTTATTTAGATCCAAATCTTTATTATTAGTCATTTGCATTATGTCCAGAAGTCCAAGTACAAGTCCCCTGATGTTCAAGTTCTTGTCATTTGGTCCAAATCAAGTTTGTACTTGTTCATTTGAGTACAAATTGAATCATCATTAATTATATTTCTCTTAATGTTCAAGTTCACTTAGATTCAATTTATTGTCATTTAGGTCTTCTGTTTTTGTACAAGTCCTTGTCTTTTTAGACAAAATTTCGGCAGCCTCCCGGCATCTCCCCTGTTTAGGGGAAATTTCGGGAAACTGAGCCCACCCTACCACGCTACAAGAGCGTGTATGGTTGGTGTCGTGTGACACCAACAACAACAACAACAACAACATCAAGCCTTTATCCCACTACGTGGGGTCGGCTACATGAATCCTTTTTCTCCATTGTGTCATGTTAAAAGTCAAATTCTCGTTTAAATCTAATAAAGAAAGATCATTTTTAATATTTTCTAACCAAGTCTTTTAAGTCAAATCTAAGACCTCTACTTTCCTAACCGGGTCATCGGGAGGCCGCCGTTTTACGTGACCAAACCATCTAAGGCGACTCTCTCTAATCTTATCTTCCACTGGAGCTACTCCAACCTTTTCACGAATATGCTCATTTCGTATCCTATCTCTAAGGGTAAAGCCACTCATCCACCTGAGCATCCTCATCTCTGCAACACTTAACTTAGAATTATGCTTCTCTTTTAATGGCCAACATTCGGCACCATAAAGCATTACAGGTCTCACCACCATCTTATAGAATTTTCCCTTAAGTTTGAGAGGTACTTTTCTATCACACAATAAGCCTGATGCATTCCTCCACTTCAACCATCCAACTTAGATTCTGCTGATAATATCCCCATCTATATCACCATCACTCTGAACAATAGATCCAAGATATCTAAAACGTGTACTCTTATTAATGACTTGATCGGCCAAAGTCACAATGCCCTCACTAGGTCTATTATTACTAAAATTACACTCCATATATTCCGTTTTAGATCTACTCAAGCAAAAACCTTTAGACTCTAAAGTTGACCTCCACAATTCTAGTTTACCTTCAACTCCCTCTCTAGTCTTATCAACAAGAAGAATATCATCATCAAAAAGCATACACCAAGGTACATCCTCTTGCAAATGTCTAGTGAGAACATCCATGACTAAAGCAAAAAGATATGGGCTTAAGGCTGATCCTTGATGTAATCCAACCGAAATAGGGAAATACTTGGTCAAACCACCTTGTGTTTGAACACAAGTAATAGCTCCTGCATACATATCTTTAATGATTTGGTGTCGTGTGACACCGTGGCCAAATATCTTTTCATCCCACCACGCTACGCGAGCGTGTATGGGGTCTTCAAAGGTACCCGTATAAAGAACACAAGTGGCTCTCCCTACCACGCTACAAGAGCGTGTATAGGGCTTACCCACCTCGCCGTATGCGCCACACCGGGCTCCCTCCTACCGTGCTACGAGAGCGCGTATAGGTGGTTCTCTGGTCCACCGCAAACATCGAAAATGGGATTTTAAGTGATTACCTGCCTCGTCGTAGGCGTCGCACCGGGCTCCCTCCTACCGTGCTACGAGAGCGCGTATAGGTGGTTCTCCGGTCCGCCGTAAACGATGAGAATGAGAAATCTGAGTTTTAGAGATTTATACCTTTGAGGTCGGCGACAATGATTGGAAAAGGAAGTGTACAAAATCATATTACAAAAATACACAAAATCATTTTAATCCTCCTCTTTCCCTTGCACCCTTTTTTTTTTTTTTGAATATTTCTTTCCTCTCTTTTTTGGAAAACTTTTCTCTTCTCTTCTAGCTGACCAATCAAACAAGAAGCAGAAATCAAAACAAAGCTTTTCCATTTCCTCACTTCAGCATACTTCTTCAATCCTTTCTCAGCTTTCTCAAACTATTTTCTTTGTCTTGTTTTTGCTAATTGATAAATAATACTAATGGTAGAGAAAGGTGGAGAAGTGGAGGTGATCTCTTGGTAAAAAAGAGTGATACAAATGTTTGGCTAAAGAATAATTAAGAAAGGAGTTGGCTGGAGGGTTTGATGCCTTGACTTATAGTGAGCTAGAAGTGCATGCAAGAGGATGTAAACTCTGAGTTGAGAAATGTACTTCCTCAGCATTCTCATCTACAGCTCTTCCATCTCTTTGTCTTCTCTTGCTTTGATTTGCATAGTTGTTTGCTCCAGATTTACAAAAGGGGCAATGATTTTTACATCAAGAGATCCATTTCATGTGTTCTGAATGACAAGCGAGAGAGCTTGCATATTTGTTCCTGGTATCCTCGGATAAGCAACCAAGTTGGTCTTCTTGCCAATGCATCTGTTAGATGGGTCACATCCTGCTGCTTGAGAGTTAACAGCATGTGGCTTCTTTTCATTTGATCCCTCATCCAAAGTTTGCTTGCTGAGGTCACAAGATGCTTCACGGTTTCAATAGGGGCTATGGTGATTGGGCCCTCCTCAATAATCTTTTGATGCCTTCGCTGAACACTGCAATCACTACTATGAAGAGCATCAACGTTACCATGCTGATTACTCAGTAACTGAACTTCCGAATGTCGGCTCTGAGATGATTATCCTTGCATTATAAAGATTTTTTTTTCTCTGCAGCCACTCTTTAAATCATTAGAGCAGCTCCATGGAAGTTTTTTTTTGAAGGAAATGCTAAATCCTGAGAATCTCCATGCAATCTACAATAAAAAAACTGACTCCTTATCTTGGATAACCAACCTAAGAGTATAATCTTCAGTATTTACAAACACTTTCTTATCATCTTCCTCATCAACTATATCTTCCTCACTATCACTGCAAATTAAAGCTTCACCGCAGCTTTGATCATAATATATTCTTCTACGGCCAACAACGGATTGATCCTCCGCCATTCTCTGATTTCTGTCCAAGAAAATCCATGTAGTGTATGGAGATAGCTTTGGAATTTGCAGCTTATCAAAGAGGTGAAGGGAGGAAGACGTGGTTTTGTTGAATCAGACAGGGAAGTGGCGGAGGAAAATCAGAGAGCTATTCCAGCTCTTTGAATGGGGAGTTCGGCTGAAGGTGCTTGAACAGGAGAGTGGAACAGTTTTGTTTGTGGGTTTGGCCTACAGAGGAGGCGGGTCTTCAGCGGCTGTTGAGTGGAGGAGCTGAACTGGAGTGGGGAGTTTGGGATCAGGCTTTGAGTGGGGGAATAGCAAGTTGAGATGCTGTGAAGAGAACCCAAGTGAGGGGGAAAGATTGGCTGCAGGAGTTATGAACGGGAAAAGGGGATTGTCCGCTTGGAAGACAGCGAGAACAAAATAATTTCATTCAGTTCTATTTTAGCAATAAACCTGTCCGTTCAAGGTCATATGCGACGGTGATAAAAGAACGAATGAGGTAAGGATTTTAATGAGCATTTAATGGATTTGATCTGTTTCCCCATTTGGCCTCTGCTGTATTGTTAAAACTATTTAAATTAATTTCTATATTTCTGTTTAGTCATTAGGCATTAATTTAGAAGGACAGAGTGTTTTAATTGGTCCAAAACCGCTTCGATTCGCGCGCCATCTTCTTGATTTACGTGCCGACTGCTTCATTTAACGTGTCGAATTCGCCGAATATCGAAATTAGACAAAATGATAGTGCATTTAGGGTATCGGTCGCAACGACGCAGTCCGTTTCGCGATCGGACGTCGTTCGGGCACAAATTTGTGTATTTTTATATGTGGATTATCTCGATTTGCGTGCACCACTTTAATTGAACAAATTGGTAGTGCATTTAAAGTATTGACGTTATTCCGGACGCACTGGCGAAGTCCGTTTCGCGAACGGACATCATTTGAATAGCGGCGAGGCTAATTTTTCTCGAAATCCGTGCCACCAACTCGGATGATCCAATTTGAACATAGAAAATGTAGTTTTTAAGTATTTGCGATATTCTGATCGCAATGGCGAAATCCGTTTTGCGGCCGAACATCATTTGCACAGCGGCGAGGCTGATTTTTCTCGAAATCCATGCCACCAACCCGGATGATCCAATTTGAACATAGAAAATGTAGTTTTAAAGTATTTACGGTATTCCGATCGTAATGGCAAAATCCGTTTTGCGACTGGACATCATTTGGATAGCGGCGAGGCTGATTTTTCTCGAAATCCGTGCCACCAACCCGGATGATCCAATTTGAACATAGAAAATGTAGTTTTTAAGTATTTGTAATATTCTGAATGCAATGACAAAGTCCGTTTTACCCTTGGACCTTGTTTAGGCAGTGCCGATGCCTCTTTTCCTCGATAAGTGTGCTGCCTCGAGATTCATGCTCACAATTCGGATAACCCAAATTGAATAAACAAAATATAGTTTTTAGAGGTTGACAACATTCCGGACACAACGACGAAGTCTGTTTGTCGATCTGATGTAGTTTGATCAGCCTCGCGTTTAAATTTCGGGTGTCGGTCGTCCCTTTAGACCGATCTCATCCGATTGGACTGCGAGGGGCCTCGACCTAGCAAAATTTGATATTCTGATTGCAACTGTGCAGTCCGTCTGGCATTCGGAGATCATTTGACCCTTCAAGTAAGGTGTCGGGCCAACCCGCGCACTACTTGATTCATCATTTTTGTCCTTTTATGCGTGGTTTGAGTTGTGGGGGTCAACAATATTTCTTTGTTATTTTAGCTACTGTTCATAGTTTATGCATCTTTTTAGTGGTGAGCCAACAGTTCTGCTAGATCCATAGATCTAAAGGACTTTTTAGAGAAAGCTAAGGGAGAGGAGACACCATAAGTTGTGTGCTATACACTGCGGTGAACCTTGAGGAAGCTGCTGCAGGCTTGGCCATGGAGGCCTAGAGCTTAAGGGGTATTGCCTTGCTAATTGTCCATGGCATAACCCAGGATGTTATCAAACTTGGGGTCTAGGTGAACAACTTCGAGATCAAGCTCACAGTGCTGATCTAGAATTTGTAGTTTGGAGCCTTAGCTACTAAAGACCCAAATTGTCACATCATAAACTTTATAGAGATTCATGGTACTTTCATATATAATGGGGTCTCATATGACGTAATCATTGGGATATCGTTCCCTTTTTCATTAAGATATCGTGTTAAGAGCTGCCAGCTGGCTGAATTCGCTGCTGAGTGATTTGATCATTAACTAGTATGATTTAGTGTAAAAGTTTCTATCAAAATACTTCCACTAGTGAAAACAAACAGGATGCACATTGTCCAATTTTGTGTAGTTAGATGGAGAGACATTGTACGATGCTTGGGAGAGGTACAAGGATTTGTTAAGGAAGTGCCCGCACCATGAGTTACCAAAGTGAATGCAAGTCTAGACCTTTTGCAATGGTTTCATATGTGCTAGTGACATTTTTATAAATAAGACGCAAAAGGCAGCTTATGGCTTTCCTAAGGAAATGGCCACAAAAATTACCATTGGCTACATGATCAACATATCTCCAAGAAGACTATTATCGTTGTTCACAAGTCTACTCCAATTGTGGCACTCATTGTTGAAGTTGCTTCACTGTTAGAACAACTTAGTCCCTTCACTGTCAACACCATCCACGCACCCATCCTTCGCTATAATTTTTGTTGAGGCGCCATCAGAGCAGTGATTGTTAGGCAAATAACCCATTCAGACAACCTCATCTGGAGCAGGCACACTTTGTTCGGAACCAACAACAGAACATTCGTTACATCAACACCTACAATCTGGATTTCACCCCAACTATTCTGGGAAGATCCAGCAGGCTAGACAACAACAAATAGTTTTCAGTAGCCATCAGGATTTCATTAGCAATCTGGGTTCCAACAATCTATATATCAGGAGTATTAGGAGGAAGAGGTCTCTCTCAGTGGTCAATAACAATAAACGACACCAACATCAAGCCTTTATCTCACAACATGGAGTCGGCTATATGAATCTTTTTTCTCCATTGTGTCCTATTAAGAATTAATTTTTCATTTAAATATAATTAAAAAGAGTCATTCCCAATACTTTCTAACCAAGCCTTTTAAGGCCTACCTCTACCTTTATTAATATAGGCCGAATCTAATACATATACTCTCTTAATCTGGCCATCAGAAGGCCGGCATTTTATGTGACCAAACCATCTAAGGTGATTCTGTCTAATCTTATCTGCCACTGGAGCTACTCCAACATTTTCACGTATATACTCATTTCACATTTTACCTCTAAGTGTAAATCCACTTATCTGGTTGAGCATCATCATCTCTTCAACACTTATTATGCTTTTCTTTTAATGACAAACATTCTGTGCCATAAAGAATTGCAGGTCTCACCAGCATCTTACAAAATTTTCCCTTGTATAGGGGTACTTTTCTATCATACAACAGGCCCGATGCATTCCTCCACTTCAACCATCCAACTTGAATTCTACTAATAATATCTCCATCTATTTGACCATCACTCTGAACAATTGACCCAAGATATTTAAAATGTGTACTCTTATTAATAACTTGATTGCCCAAAGTCACAATCCCTCCACTAGATCTATTACTATTAAAATTATAGTCCATGTATTTAGTTTTAGATATGCTTAAACTCTTAAGGTTGGCCTCCATAATTCAAGTTTTTCTTCAACTCCGATTTGTTCTTATCAATAAGAAGAATATCATTAGCGGAAAGCATTCACTGATTTGACTTTGAAGGAACATCCATTCAACGACATGAATTTGCCATAAAAAATATTGAGGTGCAGATTGAGCAATTGTTGCAGCAGATTACAACGAGGCAACCTGTTGCTCTCCTAAACAACATAGAAATCTATCTGGAAGAGCACGTTAAAAGTGTTATTCTAAGAAATGACAAAGTGCTGATTGAGTCCATGGGCATTAAGAAGCCCAATTCTAAGCATTCTGAAGCTGAGCGAAAGGACAATGAAAAGGAAGCGAGGCCCAAGGCGAATTTGTTCATAGGCAATCCATCACCTTATATCCCAATGCTATTAAGTGTTTTTAAAAGTAGAAGCTTAATGAACAAATTTTGAAGTTCTTTGATGTGTTTAGAAAGTTACACATCAATATCCTCTTAACTGACACATGGGAGAAGATGTTGAGTTACATCAAGTTCGTAATAGAGATCCTCTCAATTAAGAGGAAATTAGAAAATATGAGATAATGGCACTTATTGAGGAGTGTAGTGCAATCTTATAGAAAATGCTGCCAGCAAAACTAAAAGATGATGGAAGATTTACTATCCACTGCACCGTCGGGAGCATGCATTCCATCAATGCCTTACGTCATTTTGGGAGGTCTAAATCTGATGCCTTGCTTTGTTTATAAGGAGCATGGGATCAGTGAAGTGAAGTTGACTATAATCTCTTTGCAACTAGTTGATCAATCGATTAAACATTCGACGGGGACAGTAAAAGGCATTCTCATAAAAGTTCATAACTTTCTATTCCCTATTGGTTTTCATTGTTCTTGACATGGAGGAGGATCAAGATATATCAATTATCTTGGGGCGCCCTTTCTTTGTCACAGGCAGAACATTGATTGAGGTGAAAAAATGAGAGCTCCTCCTGTGAGTTCAAAAAGAAGTGACATTCAATGTGTTCAATGTTATGAATCACCTGTTGTTGGAGACTGATAGTTACCTCATATTAGATATTCTTGACACTTGTTTCAAGGAGATTCCAGAGCTTTATTGCTTAGAGGAGTCCCTTTCAGCTTGTATTATGGGGATTGCACACTTTGATGAGCTTGAGGTTGTGGAACATCTCAAAAGTCTTGAGGAAGCAACACCGATGTTTATAAGATGCCATTCAAAGATCCAAGGGCAAACTAGTTTGAAGTCCTGTCCATCCATCCTTGTCTTGAGATTTTGCAAAATGCCTTTATGGTGGAAGATTCCATAGTGCCTATCATCAATTAAACAAAGTTAAATCAGGAACAATGTGTTAGAGCGGTCCACTGGACCGGTCTAGCCGGTCCAGGCGGGACCGGCTTACGGGCGAAACAGCGGAGCTTTTCCGCCTCATGTGGATGCCGCGAGAGCCGCCGAAGCAAACGAAGCATTTTAGAAAGGATTTTTGAGGGATTTGGGAGGAAAATTTGAATGTAGGGGCTGTTTAGGTATTTCCTTTTGATTTGTATGCATTAAATAGTTTATTTTCCTAGGGTTAGGGCATCTTGAATTTGGCTGAAATTTGAGATCTCTTAGGTTTAGGTTTCCTTTGGGCTCTAGCGGCGTCTAGAAAATTTGGGAGAGATCGATCCTCCTCTCGAATTGAGGATCAACTGTATCTTGCTATTTTTCGTTTCTATTTCATAAAGTAATACCAATTATCTACTGTTTTCGTGTTTTTGTGTTGATTTTTATGGAGTTTTCTCACTGTTTTCCGAAGATTGATAGGAAAACTTGAGATCTACAAGTGTTTTCTATAAAATTTGTATCAGAGCACATCGATCGAAGGGAGAACCAATGGACGGAAAGAAGGTGGAAGTTTTGGAGGGAGAACTTGATGCAAGCAAACTAGAGAGAAAGCCAGATAAAGAGAACAATAGGCAACACTTACTTAAATTAACTTCAAATAGTAGCAATCATCCACACTTCCAAAAGACAAATGAGAATTGAAACCAAACGAAACAAAAAGAAAATTAAAAAGTCGCTATCCTCAGAACAACCGTAGGAACAGTTTCCTCGCATGTATCGAAAAGTAGGTAAAGTAAAGTATATGCTTAGGGCTAGCAAACCAAATGGTCCACCACAGCAAGAAAGTCCAACCGTCCAACCAACTCCGCCGGCAAATGCCCTCCAAATCAACCAACCAACAACACCAAAAGAACCAGAGGAAGGATACAGGTGGAATGTAACTTGTGGAGAGAAGAAGAGGTAAGAAGCCCGAGAAGAATATAGCTCGCAAGCTATAGAAAAGAGGAGAAGAAAGGACAAAGCTCTCAAGCTTTTCCAAGAGAAGAAACCCTCAGGTTTTGGTGGCTATACCAAGCAAATTTCAACAACCTTTCTCATCCAAAATCATCTCATATTTATAGGCACAAGAAGGAAAACAAACAGCCATAACACCTCCAACTAAACCAATTAGATTTAGGGAAATGAAAGGCCAAGAGTCTCCAACAGCAGCCCCAATGTACAGCACAGAAAACAGGACAGAAACAGCCACGGAACAGCCAGAAACAGCCACAATATTATCCAGAAAACAGCCACAGGACAGCTCTACGAGGGAACCGAAGAAGCACACAGGAAACCAAAGAAACAGGCACAGGAATCCAGCCAGAAAACCACGGAACCAGCCCAGGCGGGAAGGAACCGAAGGGGCAAACCAGCAACCAAGGCAGCAGGCACAAGAAGCCCAACAGGTTTCATGGGAAACAGCAAAAACCACCAAAACCGAAGGATAAAGAAAAGAAACCGAGGAGACAGCAAGGGGGAAAACGAGAAGGCAGCAAGGGGTAAAGAAAAGCCACACTCCACCATACCTTTTACTATTAATGAGCTTCACAAATACCTCATACATTTTAGAATTAATGAGCTAAACTTCAGCTCACAAAAATAGAACTCCAATATCAGCTCCCAACCAAAAATCAGCAGCCACCAAAGGACCCAAGCTAGCAAACCAAGGTCTACCAAGCCCAAAGCACAACCTACCATGCTCATAGGATGCTTTCCATCATTGGATAGCTAAAAAAATGTAAAATAACTAAAAATAAAATAAAAACTATTGTTCAATAAGAAATACAAAAAACATGATTGCATCAGAACTTGGGCAACTCAAAGCACATTTTGAGGAGAAGATTGCTGATTTTCAAAATCAGATTACATCCGTCAATGAAAAGATGGATGAAAAGTTCGTCGTGGTGGAAGACATGTTAAAGAAATTGCTTGAAGCCAAAGCCAAACCGGTGACATCGAAAGCAAAGGAAACTACCGGCGGCTATAGAAGAGATGGGAACCCTAACACGTTTAGGGGAAGGGAAAATCCAGAAGTGGAGATCCTGGAGGGAGAAGATGGAATGCCTCCTCTAGAACCACTTTCTAGGGAGGAGATGAGCATTGGCTACGCAAGAAGGGGTGCTGAATTTGAAAGGAGAGGGGATGATTTCGATTGTCAGGGTGCTGATTTTGAAAGAGAAAGAGGAGATTTTGATGAAGGGTTTGGGTATGATCGCTAGAGGGAAGATCATGACAATTGAGGAGCACCTCCTCTTCGAGGAATGGGAGGTTATGGAGGATTTAGGGGAAACTGGTGTGACCCGAGGGTGAGGACACTGAAGATGCCAATCTTTGAGGGGGAGGATGCGCACGGGTGGATCTATAAAGTAGAAAGATATTTCACCGTCAATGGGTTGACAGAGGAGGAGAGACTGACAACGGCGGACCTATGTTTGCAAGGGAAGACTTTGTCTTGGTATAAGTGGAGGGACATGCGACGACCCATACGGAGTTGGATGTCGACCCATACGGAGTTGGAGAGAGTTCAAGGATTGTTTGGTAGAACGTTTCTGAATTGGCAGGGGAGGAGACTTCTACGAGCAGTTCTTCGCCTTGACAAAAGAGGTTTCAGTGATGGAGACCGGGAGAGATTTGAGTACCTTGCTAGCCGATTGGACAGCTTTCCTGAGATAGTGCTCGAGGGAAATTTCATGTAGGGACTGACACCAGAGATTCGGGCAGCGGTTAGAGTAATGAGGCCTCGTGACTTGGGAGAGGCTATGGAACTAGCTTAGTTGGTGGAGGATCAGAGACACCTGGAGAAAGGGGTGGAAAGCACTCAAGAGGCACGTATAGGATGGCCACCACCTTTTTGGCATCCAAGGAGCCGACACCGGGTACCTTTCGGGAGACTCCGAAGGAGAAGACTGTCGGTGGAAGACCCGGGGACAACTTCAAGAAGCTCACGGAAATAGAATTATAGGAGAAGAGGGCGAAGGGGATCTATTTCAGATGTGACGAGAGGTATACGCCGGGGCACAGGTGTAAGGACCGAACTCTTCAGATTCTTACCGTTTGTGATAAGAAGGAATGGAGGAGGGTATCGTCTTTCCACCTTGCGGACAAGGTGGATCTTTGGGAGGGGAGTATTGTTAGACCGGTCCACTAGACCAGTCCAGCCGGTCCAGGCAGGACCGGCTTACAAGCGAAACAACGGAGCTTTTCCACCTCCTGCAGATGCCGCGAGAGCCGCTGAAGCAAACGAAGCATTTTAGGAAGGATTTTTGATGGATTTGGGAGGGAAATTTGAATGTAGGGACTGTTTAGGGATTTCCTTTTAATTTGTATGCATTAAATAGTTTGTTTTCCTAGGGTTAGGGCATCTTGAATTTGGCTGAAATTTGAGATCCCTTAGGTTTAGGTTTCCTTTGGGCTCTAGCGGCGTCTAGAGAATTTGGGAGAGATCGATCCTCCTTTCGAATTGAGGATCAACTGTATCTTGCTATTTTCCTTTTCTATTTCATCAAGTAATACCAATTATCTACTGTTTTCGTTGTTTTGTGTGGATTCTTGTGGTGTTTTCTCGCTGTTTTCCGAAGATTGATAGGAAAACTTGAGATCTACAAGTGTTTTCTATCACAATGGAACAAGTTGTTGACAGTGTTGAGAGAATACAGGACTGCCTTAGGGTGGTCAATTGTTGACATCAAAAGCATCACTTCATCCACCTATATGCATTAGATTCTAATGGAAGAAGACCTCCAGCCTTAGTTAAAAATTAATGAAGCTTAACGTCAACGTGAAAGAGAGAGTGAGGGCTGAATTCTTAAAGCTATTGAACGCTGGAAACATTTGTCTCATTTTTTACAGTTCTTTAGGTAGTCCATTGCAATGGTGCCTAAGAAAGGATTATTGGAATGAAGATGATGTTTATGCTTCTTCTTCCTCTAAAATTGCATGCTTTATACTTCCCTCTTCCTCCTTCCTCAAGTTACTAAAGCTTTTGGAATGCTTCCATGGCATCTCTCTACATCATTTGCTGCACAGTGGAGGAAAAGGGGGAGATAAATATGAAAGGAAGTAGGTGAAGGTTTTTTTCCTTTCTTATGGTTGAGCATTACCCCCGTGCTAGTGATGTCACACCCTAATATCTAAATTTGAAAGAATTGTCTATTTTAACCTCTAATTGAACTACCAAAGCTACTAATAATCTATCAATATAATTTAGTCCAGTGGAAGTAATTAATAACATAACATCAAAATATAAAACTAGGCTCATTCCTCAAATTCATATACAATAATCAGGAGCCCATTAGTACATTAGTCAATCCATCTTTCTAGTCCTGATTACAAAAAAATAAAGCAAAATACATAAAAAAAAACTTGAATCCCGATCAATCTCACTCTAGTAGATCCTATACTTTATCTAAAAAAACATATAAAATCACGGAATGAACTAACAACTCAGTAGATTATCGGAACCTAGCATTGAAATTAATGCAAAAAAAGTAGAAATAGTATGCATGAAATCATTCAATAAATATTAGTATGAAGATGTAACTATAAAAATATGTGGTAATCACTGTGAATAGTATCAGGTCATATGAGTAATAACCATCTGTATATCTCATGAAAAGTGATCAATAACGAAATAAAAACTCAATCGATTCTATCATTTCTATACCTTTCAGTTACAAAATAGTTTAGTTCATATAGTTCGTATACTCACTTAGAAAATTCATACTCATATTATTATCATATGCATGTCGTACAGTAACTATGTTATAAATGCATTTCATGTCCAGTGCATTCTACCCAATATCAATGGAATATATTGTGTATATCATATAATTCATAACAAGTGATTCATATATTTATATATAATATGTCTTTGTATCAGTCTTAACAGTTATATCACGTATCTATATCAGTCATATCCTATATTATGTATAGATTATATCATGGCATGTCATATGTACAATCTATCATATATGCTTCTATCATATGGATATACTAGAAATATATCAATGTAAGTAATATAAGCAAGATATGATACCTGGCTACCTTTGGTGTTTTTCTTGTATCCAGTCCTGTAGGCCAACTCTACAAGAATCAGTCTTGATCATATCAATCTTATTTATAGGAATTACTCTCATATCACATATCACAACTCAGTCGAGTGACTTTCATGTAAGTAGTCATTACTTCCTGCTTGTTGGCATATCATATTAATCAATCTCATTGGGCCTTCTTTTTTATATCATAAGGATTGCATCACAAATTTTTCATTTTAAGGAAAGCCCGTCAGCCCACTCTAAAGTACATGATAATATGTCTATAGCCATTCTGAATCAGTCAATTATTTTCAGATAGCCTTTCTTGCCCTTTCTCATACATCTCACATCATATAGAACATAATAACTAACATCATATGAATATTCAATGCAATTATCAGTACACTCATCAATATGTTTGTAGTATGACAAAAATGCATGTTGACCTAACTGAATAGTAAATGGTTGCATGTCGCATATTACATGTCTAAATGTAGTACATTCCTTCCTGATCATTTTATAAATTAATATTACACAATCCATTTTAGTTAAATAGCATAGAACCAAAACCGCTCGGTGAAATTTCAATATCAATTAGTTAAAATACTAAAGAGGACGATATATATCACATATCAAAAGTTATGCGGTGAAAATTCATTAAAACGAGAGATAATGCATTTTAATCACTTTTAGGAGAGATAAAATTTAATAAATTGAAATCATTGAGAACAGAAGTCGGATTTGGGTTACCTACCATGATCAGAAGACTTTTCCTAACCAGAGTGAAGGATAGAAATGAATCGAAGCAGCTTTTCTTTCTTCTCTCTTTCTCCTCTTCTACTCTTCCATCTCTTACTCGACCATGCATGAAATGAGGGGGAGCGGAATGGCTTAGTGGAGAAATTATATTAAAAAATATTTCCAGTGCCTAGCACCACCTTAGTATCGTTGCGCTGAATTATTTTCAAAAATTCCAGAGAGCTTAGCGTCACGATGGCACTTTCCCGCACCTCCTAGCGCCATTGTGCTCCCAAGCACAACGCCGCAGTGCTCAAGCTATTTTTTTTTTCCAAATTTTTTAGATTTTCATTTTAAAATCATTTTCACAAATTTGAGGTTATTACAAGTGAATACTTTTTAATCCTTTCATCCCATGTTAAAGAATTATGTTTCTTTGTAAGTTCCCTAAAACTATCCAGATTATGTCCTCTTTCCCTACCACTATTTTTACACACCTCAACACCCCATAACAACCTCATTCCCTCATTTCAGAACCTTATCACAACTTAAACTTATCATATGGGAGATTTTACCCATTCCACTAGGCCAATTTGTCCCGGGTTACAGTTCTATGATCTAAATTCTCTTCCCAACATTTTGAAGGAAGAGAAGGTGGTATGCTCTAAGTTGGGGTGGATTCATAACAGTCGGGTAAGTTCATCTCAATAGCTTTTCTTTATTCATAAATTTCATTTAAATATGAATGAAGCTTAAAAAGAAAAATTATCCTTTTTCATTTTATTATATACATACCATTTTGAGTGTTGCTCTGAGTGTTTCATCTGACATTCATTCATGAAGAATGTTGTTAGCTAAGTATATTTCAACTCAGGTTGTGATTCTAAAAACAAAGGTTGACAAATAAAAGTTGTGGCCTATCTGATTGAAGACGGTGGCAATTTAACATTTATTTTTGGCTTCTTTATCATGTTTCTGAAGTTGTTTGACCATATTGGATGAAGCGTGAATTACTTGAATGAATCATGAATAGCTATCTACACATTTTCTTAGTATTTGGTAAAATGTTGAGTGGGTTCTTTTTGTATTGTTATTCATTGTTTTTCTCCTGTTTTAAGGCTGGCTTGAAGATGCGGCACTTTTCTCTGCAATTGATCATGTTATCAATACATTTTCATGGGATGAGTGGCCTGATCCTCTTAAAAATCGGCATCTTGGGGCCTTGGAAGATGTACAGCAAAGCAACAAGGAATTTGTAAGAAGCATAAATGCTAAGTACACTTCCAAATCTAAGAGTTTCTTGTACTTTCTCCATTCATGTGAATTTACTTTTCATGCAGATCTATATATTTATAGCTCAACAGTTTTTATTTCAAAAGCAGTGGAAGAAAATACGCGGTCATGCGCATGAGTTGGGAATTACTATTATAGGTGACATGCCAATTTATGTTGGTCATCATAGTGCAGATGTATGGGCAAACAAAAGGTCTTTTTTACTGGTAGGAAGCTTGGTGTGTACTTTCCAAAAAGGATGTTTTATTTCCTCGATTAGATGAGAAAAGCATTTCTAATTTTTCACCTTCTGTTTGAATAATAGAACAGGGAAGGCTTCCCAATTCTGGTTAGTGGCGTTCCTCCTGATGCCTTCAGTGAAACTGGTCAACTATGGGGCAGGTATGCAGTTGTTAAGCAAGTATTTTGAGCTGTTCTTTTAAATGCTGCCTTATCAGATGCCATTCAACAATTCTTAAACTGCTTTTCAGCACTCTTTCGTTATCACATTGTCTTGGTCAATTTATTGTGTCAACTATTGTAAAACCTCAAATCAGCAATCATAAGCGTTGCACGCATCTTGATACACCGCAACAAGATTTAAGTGAATTTTCAAAGTCGTCATATTTTGATGAAATCAATTTTATAAAATTCTACACAAAATTTCGAGTAAATTGGTATAAAGAACCTATAGTGAATTTTGCTTAAATTGTAAGTCAAAAATTTTAGAAGTTTCATTATACCTAAAGTACCCTTAATAATATTAAAATGAAATAAGGCATGTAAGGGCATTTAGGTACTTTGGGAATTTCTTAACATCAAAGCTTTAAGGGGACCGAAATCTTTTCGGTCCCCTCATTATTTTCATTCGGCCGAAACCGAAGGGGGAGGGAGACGGTGAGAGGGGCGACGGCAGGCTTCGGGCGGCGGCTTTAGGGGCAGTTTCCGGCAGCCAAAGTTGGGGAAATCGTAGGGGAAGAGGAGAGTCAAGGTATGATTTACTTAAGAGATTTTCTAGTTTTTGTAAAGTTTTCTTTAGGAGAAATTTCTAGGGTTTCTCCAAAATCTAAAAATTTCTTTATGAGATTAATAGGTAAGGTTAGGGAAAGTGATTTAATTGCAAAAACGAAGTTTTTCCCCTAAATTTTTGAGATCGGAAAATTAGGGTTTTCTTCAAATGTCATTTTTTTTAAAGTGCTTTTATAACTTTTGTCCCTAAGGGTTCCAAGAGGGTTTCTAAGGGTGGAAATTAAGTTTTCCTCATAAAATTTTATTTTCATAATTTTTATATTAAATAATCCGAAAATAGATTAAGGTATTTATAAATTAGGCTTGGGGGAAAGATTAGAATAATATTGGGATAAAATTGATGATTTAAAATTTTCCGAAAATTTTGTAATTTATTTAATCCGAAAATCTAACTTAAATTATTTTAATTTCATTAAGCATAGTAAGGATCGAATAGTAATAAATGAAGAGTTTCTACATTTTAGAAATGTATAAAGCTTTAAGAAAAAAAATTACAATTGACTTTTCTTTATGTGTAATTTTAGGTTTTGATCATAAAGGGACGACACGTGTCTAAGCGATGTCATACGTCGTGGAGATTTGTTATAATTGTGAAGTAGGTACTTGTATTTAAAGTAAATTTCATGTTTCTAAATTATATATCTCACATGTTAATATTATCTGCTTTTCTTTCAAGAAATGTTAAAATTTTGTACGTATGTTTATCGATACATTAAATGTGGAACTTTTAAGGTTAAATGTGATGGCATATTTCTTTAACTAAAATTTAGATAAGCATGAGAATATTCGTGCATGAAATAGTTTAGGCAACACATATGAAGTTCTGAATGACTTAATCCCTATAATATATATATTATGATTGCATGTGCATGTTGATGCGGAGTACCAAATGGTAAAGGGATTCTTTGGAGTCAATGGTAAAGGGGCTCTTCGGAGCCAATGGTAAAGGGGTTGAGCCAATGGTAAAGGAATGGCCAAATTTGACTGTGTATTTGATCAGTACAAACACTGGTACTTCCGGGACGGGTGTATTACATTATGATTAAGCATTTATTGCATTCAATCAAAGTGGAAAAGTATGGCTAGTAGCTGTCTAATTGTATCATGGCATGGCCATCTCTTTCCTTGAAGAATTCCAATCTCTATGTATGAAGTTCAAAATATTAGCGAAAAGGATGAATCTCCCGTTTAGTGCAATAAATGCTTAATCATAATGTAATACACCCGTCCCGGAAGTACCAGTATTTTGTACTGATCAAGTACACAGTCAAATTTGGCTATTCTTTTACCATCGGCTCCGAAGAACCCATTTACCATTGGCTCCGAAGAGCCCCTTTACCATTGACTCCAAAGAATCCCTTTACCATTTGGTACTCCGAATCAACATGCACATGCAATCATAATATATATATTATAGGGATTAAGTCATTCAGAACTTCATATGTGTTGCCTAAACTATTTCATGCACGAATATTCTCATGCTTATCTAAATTTTAGTTAAAGAAATATGCCATCACATTTAACCTTAAAAGTTCCACATTTAATGTATCGATAAACATACGTACAAAATTTTAACATTTCTTGAAAGAAAAGCAGATAATATTAACATGTGAGATATATAATTTAGAAACATGAAATTTACTTTAAATACAAGTACCTACTTCACAATTATAGCAAATCTCCACGACGTACGACATCGCTTAGACACGTGTCGTCCCTTTATGATCAAAACCTAAAATTACACATAAAGAAAAGTCAATTGTAATTTTTTTTTCTTAAAGCTTTATACATTTCTAAATTGTAGAAACTCTTCATTTATTACTATTTGATCCTTACTATGCTTAATGCTTAATGAAATTAAAATAATTTTAGTTAAATTTTCAGATTAAATAAATTACTAAAATTTCGGAAAACTTTAAATCATCAATTTCATCCCAATAACATTCTAATCTTTTCCCCAAGCCTAATTTATAAATACCTTAATCTATCTTCGGATTATTTAATATAAAAATTATGAAAATAAAATTTTGTGAGGAAAACCTAATTTCCACACTTAGAAACCCTCTTGGAACCCTTAGAGACAAAAGTTATGAAAGCACTAAAAAAAATGAAATTTGAAGAAAACCCTAATTTTTCGATCTAAAAAATTTAGGGAAAAAACTTTATTTTTGCAATTAAATCACTTTCCCTAATCTTATCTATTAATCTCATAAAGAAATTTTTAGATTTTGGAGAAATCCTAGACATTTCTCCTAAAGAAAACTTTACAAAAACTACAAAATCTCTTAAATAAATCATACCTTGACTCTCCCTTAGTCTTCCCGTACGATTTCCCCAACTTTGGCCGCCGGAAACCGCCCCTAAAGCCGCCGCCCGAAGCTTGTTGTCGCCCCTCTCTCTGTCTCCCTCTCCCTTCGGTTTCGGTCGAATGAAAATAATGAGGGGACCGAATAGATTTCGGTCCCCTTAAAGCTTTGAGGTTAAGAAATTCCCAAAGTACCTAAATGCCCTTACATGCCTTATTTCGTTTTAATATTATTAAGGGTACTTTAGGTATAATGAAACTTATAAAATTTTTAACTTACAATTTAAGCAAAATTCACTATAGGTTTTTTATACCAATTTATTCGAAATTTTACGTAGAATTTTATAAAATTGATTTCATCAAAATCCGACGACTTTGAAAATTCACTTAAATCTCGTCGCGGCGCATCGAGATGCTTGCAACGCTTACGATTGCCGATTTCTGGTTTTACAACCATGACCAGCATAATCAATTTTTCTTTTGATATAACATTGCCTAGACCATTATTGTTCCTTTCAGTTTTATCTCTTCTTGGATTCTCATGGTAGTGCCTAACTGACATGCATGCCCTAGAATCTAACAATTACCTTGATAATTGGAGCCTCTCATTGCCCTAAGACAAAGTGCTAGAAACTGGATTATTTAGGTTGGTAATGTGATGTCAAATACTCATTGAAGCTTTAAACATATAACCATTAGAAATAATTTCGGATGAAGCGTTTGCAGGAAACTTTAGCACTTCAGCTGGTTTTATTTTTTATGAAATTTCGTATCAGAATCGTTTAAGACTGTCTAAATTGAAAGAAAGGAAAAGGGAATATCAACCAGTTGTTAGTTTATTATGAATCAACGTCCATTGATTAGATTTTTTCAATCCTTTTTTCCATTCAATGCACTCAAATTCCTAGCATCTTCACAATGCCTTCGGAAACTGTTCTGCCTTGTTATTGGAAGGACTTGGTTACTTGCTGCTTTGTATGCAAATGTGAAGTTCGCTTTCTCTAATATAGTTCTGCTATTGACAGTCCACTTTATGATTGGAGGTCAATGGAGGATGGTGGTTATACATGGTGGATACAGAGAATAAAGCGCGCACTTGATTTATATGATGAATTTAGAATAGATCACTTCCGAGGATTAGCTGGTTTTTGGGCTGTTCCTTCCGGTTAGTCAATTTATTGGCAAGACAATTGCATATTCTAGTACCAGAGATATTGCCGAGTACTGCTTTTCTATGCTTAAAAACAAATTTCAAGGATAAAAAATTTATTTTAAAATCTATAATTTTCAGAGGCAAAAGTTGCAATGTTTGGACGATGGAAGGTAGGCCTGGCATTAAATTCTGTCTATTCTTTTCTTAAGGAATTGTTTGCAGTTAATGCTGTTTAATTGACAGTAGGCAGGACCAGGCAAAGCTTTCTTTGATGCCATTTTCAGAGCTGTTGGAAAAATCAATATAATTGCCGAGGATTTGGTATGCGTGAGAAAATTCCTATATTTTGATATCCAAAAGTATTTTCATTTGTTCACTCTTGCTGCGTCTTATAGGGTGTAATAACAGAGGATGTTATTCAGTTGAGGAAATCAATTGGGGCTCCTGGAATGGCAGTTCTTCAGTTTGGTAATTTATCTCTAGCAATTAACATGATCTGTGCCGGGGATGTTTATCATGATATTCTCTTTCATAGATATTACCCCAGTATGGCTTCAGTCTAAGTTGAATTCCATTGCTAATACGTCATGTTCTCTAGCTTTTGGCGGTGGCACAGATAACCCTCACTTGCCTCATAATCATGAGCTAGATCAAGTTGTATACACTGGAACCCATGATAATGATACAGTAAGTGTCATCAAAAAATTCTGTCCGTATGCTATACTGAGGAATCTTAATGTTATCTTAGAAGTTGCATTGGCTGTTTTTTTTTTTTTTTTTTTTTTTGAAGCACGCCCCTGTGCATTTGAAATTGTGTTGTGTTGAAATTATCTACGCTGACTAACTTCAGTGAAAATCATGTTTTCCTGCCCATTTATATTTTCATGAAGGATTTTTGTATTTTCTAGGCCTTGGGTTGGTGGGAAGGCCTGAAGGAAGAGGAGAAGTATCATGTTAGTGTATTTACTTTATCTTTTTTTAAAACTAGACTTTTTGGCTTTTTGTTCAGATCAATCATGCATGTTTTTCTCTTCTAGTTCGAGTGATACAAATGAATTTTCCCGCAGGTGCATAAATACCTTCAGATGAGCGGAGAAGCTAAGATTTCATGGGTCCTTATTCATGCAGCAGTTTCTTCAGTTGCTAGAACTGCTATAATGCCCATGCAAGACATCCTAGGTTTGGGATCCTCTGCTAGGATGAACACACCAGCAACTCAGGTGACCAATTTTCTTTGTGTTTTTTTGGTGTTTAGGTGCTTTACACTTGTTGCATTAAATAGAGTTTATATCTTAGATTTTCAAGAAGATCTAACATATATATATATATAAGTAAAGAGAAGGATGTATAAGATACCATAATTTTTATGTAAAAAATCCGAAAAGTATAAAAATCATGGGACTTGACCTCATTCAAATAATCAACTATATACTTGAAATTATATAAGTCCGCTCTTTATCACAGTTAGAGAAATGAGATTATAAAATTGGGAGCACTTGTTTAATTTCCCTATGATTGTTGTAGAGATTGTAAAAATAGTGTTAGGATGATGACAGCTATCTAACAATGTTAGTTGGGAAACAATGGTTGGAGGATGATGATCGAGTAATGATGGCTATCTAACGATGTTAGTTGGGAAACAATGGTTGCAGTTGCTTTATACTGTGTTAGAAAATTTGCAAAGATAGAAAGAGAGTTTTATGTCCTAACTTTGCATGAAGATCCAGCATATACATAAATAAAAGAAAAAAAAAACATCAGAGTTTTAAAGTGGAACTCGAAAAGGGGCAAATCCATGAGGCAGAAATAATCCACTATATTTGTGAAAATCATCGAAGTTTTCTCTTCTCCATAACTAAAGAAGATGAGATTGCAAAGTTGGGGGCACTTGCTTAGTTTCCTAAAGTTGTGAAAAAGATTATGGAGAAGTGGCGTGATGATTGTGGTAGGCAATGTTAGTCGGGTAAAGGTGGTTAGATATCAATGGCCGGTAATGATGGTCGAGCAATGGTGGTCGAACAATGGCTATCGGATGCCGATGGTCAGGCAATGGTGGTCGGATGATGAGGAATGGATTATCACTATCAGATGATGATGGTGAGAATGATGGTGGTTCGGCGACAACAGTTAGATGATGGTGGTGGCTGACGATGATTATCAGCTTCGAACATCGGATGGAGCTCTAGTGTTCATCAAATCTCAAATCTCTCTCCAATCTCACTCCAATCTCAAATCTAGATCTCTTTCATGTAGAGAATATTGGTCTATTTATTGTATTTTGTGAGTTGCATTTTTGTAAAATTTGGACAACATTTCATAACACCCCATCAAGTGCCCTATATTAAATCTTTTGATCATAAAATATTTTTTCAACATTTAAGTGTCTTAATGAGATAAAAATTGATATACCTTGGACTCATTGGATTCATCTTGTTGAGCTATTCAATTTGATTATAAGCATGCATAATTTGGTGACCATTTGGCCCTTAAATTAATGTACCAAAAGTTTTCAAATATACTTCGAGTGCGTGATTTGGGTTCACTTGAACTTTGATCAAATCACTTTTAATATCATTGGGTTTTTCTTATATAGATGTTCAGTTCGACTATATGTTTATTGAAATTAGATCTTGAATTTATTTTCAAAAGTTTTCAACACACATAATGCATCAAGATCCGTTTCAGTCAAGTTAATTTTTTTGGAGATGAGCATTTGCCCCCCAATTTTCAAATGTCAAAATCTTTTTAAGTTACGACGTAATACTAAGGTTTCTCAAAATCAATTTGGATTCATGCTGGGTAGGTCTACTATGAAAGCTATACATTTATTTAGAGGTTTGATGATGCATGCAAAGGGGGGGTCAAAATATTTTGCTATTTTCCTTGGTCTTTGGGCTGCTGGTTGCTTCTCGGATTGAGGCTTGGCTGCTTGGTTTTGGGCTGTTTTTGAGAGTTGCTATGTTTTAGCTCATTAATGATGGCTGTCCAGGTGCTTCACCTGCTTTGTGGCCCTTCAGTTTCTTCCTTGGGAGTAATTGTTGTGGGCTGGTTGTCTTTTCGATTTTGTCCCTGGCTGCTTTCCCGTGACCCCTCTGCCTCGTTTCCTGTGTTGGCTCCTCGGGTCCCTCTCTGGCTGCTTTCCCGTGGATCCCTGGCTGGGTTTCCCGTGGCTTTTCTTCCTGTTTTCTGTGCAGAATTTGGGGGGCAGTTGTGGTGTCTTTTGGCCTTTCATTTCTCCAAACTTGATTGGTTTTGGTTGGAGGTGTTATGGCTGTTTGGCTTCTTTCTTTTGCTTATAAATTGGAGATGTTTTGTAATAGAAAAAAAAGTGTTATGTGATTGATTTTTGGAAAAATGTAAGAACCTGCGGGTTTCTTTAGGATAGCTTGTGAGCTATGCCTCCTCTCCCTCCATTCTAGGAAAGCTTGCGAGCTTGTCCTCTCTTCTACTTCATCTTGGCTTCTAATCTCTTTCTTCCCTCCGCAAGTTTACACCCCACTTGTATCTTTCGTCTCAAGTAAAGAAGAGCTCCTTTAAGAGTTGTTTTTGTAAGTGTCAAAAGTTGTAAGAGTCTTTACCTTATAAAAGTCGTATTTTGTCGTATTTTGTGTTTTTTTTTATATCCTAGGAAGATTTTATTTTTGCTTGCAAAAATTAGGGGCTTTTCCTAATTTTTGCTTGCATCAATTTGGTATCAGAGCAAGTTTAGTATGTCCTAGGGTTGTTTGTGTCTTTTTGTTTGTTGTTGTATTTTTTTTAAGTGTTTGGAAAGATGAAAAATCAAAAAGAAGATGAATCAACAAGCAAAGGGGTACCATCGCAAGGCGCCTTCAACTTGTCAAGAAGATTCAAATTCAAGCTCATCAGGAGATGAGAATTTTCAAGTGGGGGAGAATTGATGCATGCAAATGGGGGGTCAAAACATTTTGCTATTTTCCTTGGTCTTTGGGCTGCTGGTTGCTTCTCGGATTGAGGCTTGGCTGCTTGGTTTTGGGCTATTTTTGGGAGCTGCTATGTTTTAGCTCATTAACGATGGCTGCTTCCCCTCCTTTGTGGCCCTTCGGTTTCTTCCTTGGGAGTAATTGTTGTGGGCTAGTTGTCTTTTCGGTTTTGTCCTTGGCTTCTTTCTCATGACCCCTCTGTCCCGTTTCCTGTGTTGGCTCCTCGGGTCCTTCTCTGGCTGCTTCCCCGTGGCTCCCTGGCTGGGTTTCCCATGGCTTTTCTTCCTGTTTTTTGTGCAGAATTTGGGGGGCTGTTGTGGTGTCGTTTGGCCTTTCATTTCCCCAAACCTGATTGGTTTTGGTTGGAGGTGTTATGGCTGTTTGGCTTCTTTCTTTTGCTTATAAATTGGAGATGTTTTGTAATAGAAAAAGAGGGAGTTATGTGAGTTATTTTTGGATTAAAAACCTGCGGGTTTTAGGATTGCTTGCGAGCAATGCCTCCTCGTCTTCTCTCCTTCTAGGAAAGCTTGCGAGCTTGTCCTCTCTTCATCTCGGCTTCTTATCTCCTTCGTCTCTCCGCAAGTTCGATGTCATTTGTATCTTTCTTCTACAATTATTAAAGCTTCTTTAGGGTTGTCAATGAGTCTTGTTTTGTCTTATTTATAAGAAAAGGTCTTTTATGGCTGTAATCTTTTTATTTTGAAAGTTTAAATTGTTGTTTTTAGTAGTTTTTTATTTATGTGGAATTGTTGCAAATTTTGTAATTGTGGACGTTTTTCTTGCCTACATCATTTGATGAGTAAGTATAGAGTAGGGCTGTCAAAATCAGGTCACGGGCCAGGTTTTGGTCCAACCCGGAACTTACCCGACACTGTTCGACCCGACCCGAACCCGACCCATTTTTGCAAACGGGTCGGTTTTTCGGACCTGAACCCGACCCGCATAGTGATAGTGTGTGAGTGCGTCGTCGAAGGAGGTACCTCAGATTGAAAGTTACAACATTTTGATCGGAAGCAACCAGGGGAGTTCGCTCGTTGTGAAGGTACCTCGCCACCTATGCTCCTTCATTGTTGTTCGACTTTGCTCCTTGGATGACGTTCCCTTCCGGTTGGATCGGAAGTTGCAACATTTTGATTAGAAGCAACGACGGGAGTTCGCTTGCTGTGAGTCACTACCTCGGCTCCTTCATTGTTGTTCGACTTCGCTCATTGGACAACGTTCCCTTCCGGTAAGATCGGAAATTACAACATTTTGATCGGAAGCAACGATGAGAGTTTGCTCGCTGTGAGTCACTACCTTGGCTCCTTCATTGCTGTTTGACTTCGCTCCTTGGACAACATTCCCTTCCGGTCGGATCGGAAGTTGCAACATTTTGATCGGAAGCAATGACGGGAGTTTGCTCGCTGTGAGTCACTACCTCGGCTCCTTCGTTGCTGTTTGACTTCGCTCCTTGGATGACGTTCCCTTCTGGTCGGATCGAAAGTTACAACATTTTGATCGGAAGCAACGACCGGAGTTCACTCGTTGTGAGTCACTACCTCGGCTCCTTCGTTGTTGTTTGACTTCGCTCCTTGGATGACGTTCCCTTCCGGTCAGATCGAAAGTTACAACATTTTGATCGGAAGCAATGACGAGAGTTCGCTCGCTGTGAAGGATTCCGAGTCAAAACTGGGTCAACCCGAACCCGACCCGAAATTCAAAACGGGTCGAAAATCAGGACCCGAACCCGACCCGTCTGGGGTTCGGGTTGACCTGAACCCGAAATTTTCGTGTTGGGTTCAAGTTGAGTTTTCGGGTCGTGTCAAATATTGACACCCCTAATATAGAGAGAATAAAGAGGATCTGCATATAATATTTATTGATTTATAGAAATCAAATGATTAAGTTCTAAGAGAAGTGCTCTGGAGAGTCCTAAAAAAGAAAGGAGTTAATAATACAATACATTCAAGTCATTAAAGATATGTATGTAGGAGTTGTTACTTGTGTTCAAACACAATGTGGTTTGACCAAGTATTTTCTTATTTTAGTTGGATTACATCAAGGATTGGCTTTAAGGCCATATCTTTTTGCTTTAGTCATGGATGTTCTTACTAGACATTTACAAGAGGATGTTCCCTAGTGTATGCTTTTTGCTGATGATATTCTTCTTGTTGATAAGACTAGAGTGGGAGTTGAAAGAAAACTTGAATTATGGAAGTCAATCTTAGAGTCTAAAGGTTTTCGTTTGAGTAGATTTAAAACTGAATACATTGAGTGTAATTTTAGCAATACTGGTTCTGGTGG
The DNA here is from genome assembly GCA_019925795.1 of Dendrobium chrysotoxum. Classification (NCBI taxonomy): domain Eukaryota; kingdom Viridiplantae; phylum Streptophyta; class Magnoliopsida; order Asparagales; family Orchidaceae; genus Dendrobium; species Dendrobium chrysotoxum. The sequence continues at coordinate 580,113 of CM034306.1, read as the reverse complement.
GGGGGGATTATGACTATGGACGATCAAGTCATTAATATGAGTACATATTTTAGATATCTTGAATCTATTGTTCAAAGTGATGGTAAAATAGATAGTGATATTATTAGTAGAGTTCAAGTTGGATGGTTGAAGTGGAGGAATGCATTGGGCCTATTGTGTGATAGAAAGGTACCCCTCAAACTTAAAGGAAAATTCTATAAGATAGTGGTGAGACATGCAATGCTTTATGGCATAGAATGTTGGTCATTAAAAGAGAAGCATAAAGTTAAGTGTTGTTGAGAGGAGAATGCTTAGGTGGATGAGTGGCTTCACTCTTAGAGACATAATGTGAAATTAGTATCGTGGGTGCAACTAACTATCCATGAGGTGTACATGAAAGGGTTGGAGTAGCTCTAGTGGCATATAAGAATAGAGAGAGTCGCCTTAGATGGTTTGGACACATAAAACGTCAGCCTTTCGATGACCTGATTAGGAGAGTAGATGTATTGGATTTGTTCTAGGTTAAGAAATATAGGGATATGCCTAAAAAGACTTGGCTAGAAAATATTAGAAATGACCTTTTTTTATTAAATTTAAATGAGAATTTGACTCTTAATGAGACATAATTGGGAAAAGGATTGATGTGGCCGACCCCACGTAGTGGGATAAAGGCTTGTTGTTGTTATTGTTGTAAAGTTTGTGTCATCATACAATATACATTAAGTTCTTACAAAATTCGCCGCATAATATTATAATTTTGAAAAATTCTAAGGCACGATCAGTTCTTTGACATCAGCGTGGACCTTTCAGGGTCATGAACCAAGTAAAATCTCTTCAATTATAATTTTTGCCTCTCTGAAGTTAACGTATCAATATGGGAGAGAATTAGCCAAAAAGGTTTTCTGTGAATTCTTCAAAATTGCTTGTACTTTTTTGTAGCGGCTCCAGTGGGCTTGCAAGTGTTAAAAATTGAGTCAAAGACATCGAAAAATAGTTGAATAGGCATTTTCGGGCTCAACATCACAGTCAAAATGAGCTAAGCTTGTCGTTGCTAGCATCGCTAATGGCATATGCGTGCGTGTACAGTTGCGTGTTGCTACAACAAACACCCACCTATTTTTTCAATTTAAAAATAGTTTCAATCATTACATATATGATTTAAATAACCAAGAAATTGAAGAAGTTTTTTGCAAAAAAGTATAAATTTACAAAAAGAAATTTATTACTCATTTTCTCCAGTTTCAATGCATCTCTACCATGAGTATCAAATTGCCCTTGATAAGCGGGGTTGTGAGTGATACACAAAAAATACGTCTTTCTTGAGTGGATCTCTATTCTCATTTCTCGCATCACTTTATTTCAACTACGAGTGAGCTTCCTTGACATAGTGATACTGAAATATCAACAAGGAATACAACAACAACATCAAGCCTTTATCCCACTACGTGGGGTCGGCTATATGAATCCTTTTTCTCCATTGTGTCCTGTTAAAAGTCAAATTCTCGTTTAAATCTAATAAAGAAAGATCATTTCTAATATTTTCTAACCAAGTCTTTTTAGGTCTACCTCTACCTTTCTTAACATAAGTCAAATCTAAGACCTCTACTTTCCTAACCCGGTCATTGGGAGGCCGCCGTTTTATGTGACCGAACCATCTAAGGCGATTCTCTCTAATCTTATCTTCCACTGGAGCTACTCCAACCTTTTCACGAATATGCTCATTTTGTATCCTATCTCTAAGGGTAAAGCCACTCATCCACATGAGCATCCTCATCTCTGCAACACTTAACTTAGAATTATGCTTCTCTTTTAATGGCTAACATTCGGCACCATAAAGCATTGCAGGTCTCACCACCATCTTATAGAATTTTTCCTTTAAGTTTGAGGGGTACTTTTCTATCACACAATAAGCCTGATGCATTCCTCAAATATCAACAAGGAATATTCTCTCGAAAATGCTGGTAATTTTCTTTAACACTATTTTTTTATTCATTTTTGGACTTTTTTCTTATTTGTTTCTGCATGTATCTTCACAATTTTGATTTAAATTTCTATTTTTTTGGATAATCTTGTATTTGTATGTTTTTTCCAAAAAATTTCATTGTGAAATTCTATCATTTTATATTTTTTTGGAGAATTTTTATTTTCAAATATTATGAAGCTAAATTTGTGAATTTTTGTCGTTAATGAATTTTGACGGTCAATCTACTAATCAAATAATCTTGAAATTTTTTTCAGACATAGATAACTTCTCCTATTGCCATGAATTTTTCTTCTAATTTTTTATATACTAATCGAAGAAGAATGCGAAAATTTTCTAGATCTTGAGAAAGAGTTCCTACTGAACTGACGATGTAACATCTATAATCACTAATGATGTTTTGATGATCCTTCACAAAAAAAATCACTTTTTCAATGATTAGATAGCTAAAGTTCCTAATAGATCCGATCGAGCACCATCTCTACCATTGAGTTATATTATTGTTTGCGAGATGTTTTTGCGAACAGACATTTGATTTCCCCTAGCTACTGAAGTTATCAAGATTATTACTGATTATGAGATTAGTCTGTCTCAATTATTGTGCAGGGATATGAGAATTATCGTTGTATTGATGGTCTTCTTTAGAAAGCGTGGAGCAATGCAACACATGAGTATTTTTAAGAATATGTAATGTGGGCTCCGAAAATTTGAGCTTTAGGCCCTGGCCTCTCTACATTATATTCAGGGAGAGTTTTAACGGATTAAGTTATAGGAAAAATTTTTGGAAGGCAGATTAAATAGAGATGAAGCACTATCCAGAGATTTTGTCCTCTTAACGAGGACTTTAAGATCTGAGTTCTGGTTTTTTATAAGCGCAAGCCCCTATTATTAATTACCCCTCCTGATAACGAGAGAGTACTTTCGATTAAGGCTAGTCGTTAAATAAATATTTAGTCTCTAGCATATAGTGGCAGTTGATTTAGATATTTAAAAATTGAAATTTTATCACTTGTCACTTAAAGCGGATGGTGGGGGGAATGATGATGAACCCGATCAAGATCACATGGTTCCGTCGTCCCTGGTTATTATGGTCCCTAGTCTACTTAGTTAGAGGAGGTAGTCGACCCAACAACCTGATCAAGGATCCTTGTCCGTAGCCATGTGTTGCTTTGTATAAGGGGACCTTTGCCATGTGTTGCCAAAGGGACGAATTCAAGTCAACTTTAGCTAACAGAGAGCTTTGTGTCCTATTGATTATATCCTATAATTTATTACTCAATAGTAAGTAGTCATTGGTGACATACAAGCTTTTAGCCATGATCGTAATACAGTGGAGTTGTTCAACCAAGCCACTAGGTCAGAGGGTCGTGGTCATAATCATTTATCACATGGAGCCATCATGGCCAATGCACATGTTATTTGTGGAGTCATCTGGCCAAACCACTGATTAGAGGACCAGCATCACCATACCACATAGAACCGTTCTGGCCAAGCTATGGGTTTTGTGGAGCAATCTGGCCAAACCACATATTAGAGGACAACTTCCACATCCTTACTAGCATAAAATTATTTGAGAATGAATATAAGTGAAATTCTCGATTGGACATTTGCTATTTGTAAGCTAGAGTTATTCTTCTTGAGTTCATCACCCTCGTCAAACATTTGTGGAGGGTGGATGAGTTTTGCTTTAAGTTGTAGGTAATTAATTTTAAATTTAAATATAAACTTTGAATATATATTAAACTTTAGAGTTTTTGTGGAATTTGAAAATTAACCCCTCTGGTTGAGATTTACGTTCAACGTAGTCATCATCGAGGTGAAATTAAGTCATTTCAAAAAAAAATGTTTGTATTTCCTCAATATTGGGAGGCATTTAATAGGTAGATTTCTTTCCGGTTGAGATTAGCTTTCAGCACGGCCATCATCGAGGAGAAATTAAAGTCATTTTAAAATATTCATATTTGTAAAAGTTTGGAGGCATTTGAAAGATAGAGTCCCCCACCAGTTGAGATTAGCTTTCAACATGGCTATCATCGTGGAATTTATATAGCTTGTATATTTGTCATTTGAACTGTGCCAACTCTGTTCCCCCGCTAACAAAAGATTGTTTTCGATTACTGATATTGTAAGTTATTGCACAAATGCTAATAACCGAGAGCTTTATGTTTTATGATGCATTTCATCTAAAGAGTCTTTGAAGGCCTAATGTGAACTTTAGATTTAAATATCCTCGCAAATTCGTGATTAGTCATTCGCTTGTTAATTCAAGCAGTGTCGACTCTAGTCTTTTCAAGGAGGATGATCAAACTTGAATATTTGACCCGCGTAGTATTTTTAAACATTTGAATTAGGAGTTCAAAGCATTGGACGGAGCACATGCAGATATTTAGTTTTAAAATAGAATTTAAAATTAGCTTGCTTTTAATCTCTGCACAACGTTCTTAAACATTTTTGTTTGCAAATTTGGCATTTTGTTGGAGCACATGTAGGGAGTAAAAACTTTTTAAATTAATGTGCACGCTTTCGATGAGTTACATCTCGAGGTGGTAGTACTCTTCTCAGTGTTGTCACATTCTTCCTGAGGCTGTTGCACGCTTTTGGAGGCAACATGCATATATTTAAAATTTGTGTTTTAATGCATGAAGGGGATTTTAGAAATATTTAAAATTTATCATTTGTGCAAGTAATTGTTATTGGAGTGTGCATAAGATTTCATTTAGGGGCCTACAAACGCTTTCTGTCCGCTTATACGAGTGTTGCGGATTCGGTGGCATAAAGGTGTATTAGATTTCAACTGTTGCATATAGGAGAGATTATTTAGCTTATTTTGCCTCATTTGAGTTGTCATTTAGTATAGTTCATAAGGGATGTCTATTTAATGAACACCAGGAGATCGTGCTCTTGCTTGTACGTGAGCTACATAGTTCACTACGAATCCCCTGTTGTCATTTGTAGGCAAACTTATTTGTTCAATACGAGCCCCTTATTCTTGCCTATAACTAGTTGTGTGCACTGCGAATTTCCTGCTCCTGTTTATAGGTGAATTGTAGCATTTATTATAAGTCATTTCTTGCTCGTAGGCGAGCTGCTTTGTTCAGTATAGGTCATTGTATTTCCCCATAGGCGAGCTAATATATTCATTACAGGTTCTTGGTTCTTGCCTATAGGCGAACTATCATATTGCAAGTTCCTTGCTCATGCTTGTAGGCCAACTAATGTGAGTATTAAAAGCCTTCTGTTGTTACCCATACGCAAGTTATAGTATCCATTAAAGGTCTCGTGCTATTGCTTGTAGGCAAACTGATTTGTTCAATACGAGCCTCTTGTTTTTGCCTATAAGCTAATTGTGTGCACTATGAATTTCCTGCTCCTGCTCACAGGTGAATTGTAGTGTGTATCACTACTCGGACTAATTTTTTTTATGTAAGCCCCCCTTGCTCATGCTATAAGCAAATTATTATTTGCACTACAAACTTCCTGCTTCTGCTCACAGGTGTGTTGTAGTTTGCATTATAAGTTATTTCTTGCTCGTAGGTGAGCTGCTTTGTTCAGTAGAGGCCCTTTTTTTTTCCCATAGGAGAGTTGATATATTCATTACATGTTCTCGGTTCTCGTCTGTAAGAAAACTATCATATTGCAAGTTCTTTGCTTGTGCCTGTAGGCCGACTTATGTGAGTATTAAAAGCCTTCTGCTCTTACCCATGCACAAGTTATAGTATCCATTTAAGGTCGTGTGCTATTGTTTGTAGGCAAACGGATTTGTTCAATACAATCCCCTTGTTTTGCCTATACGTTAGTTATGTGCACTACGAATTTTCTGCTCCTGCTCACAGGTGAATTGTAGTGTGTATTGCTACTCTTTTCTTGCCTGCAGGCGGGCTAATTTGTTTGATACGAGCCCACATTGCTCTTGCCGTAGGCAAATTATTATCTGCACTACGAACTTCCTGCTCTTGCTCACAGGCAAGTTGTAGTGTGCATTATAAGTCATTTCTTGGTTGTAGGCGAGCTGCTTTGTTCAGTAGAGGTCCTTTTATTTCCCTGTAGGCGAGCTGATATTTTCATTACAGGTTATCGATTCTCGCATGTAGGCGAACTATCACATTACAAGTTCCTCGTCCTTATAAGCAAATTGTTTTGTTCACTAGAAGTCCCTCGTAGTCAACTGTTGGCAAGCTATCATATTACAAGTTCTTCATTCGCGCCCGTAGGCAAGTTACTATATGCTGCAAATCCTCTGTTCAGTCTTTTAACTTTATGAACTTTATTTAGTTATAAGTTAACTTAAATGTTCATTAACTTAAATGTTCATTAAGTTTCGGTTCCCCGTAAGTTTATTTAAGTTGTTATTTTCGTTGAATTTTTAATTGTGCAGGTTGTATATAAATTTTTAAGTCCAATAATAGTTCAGATAAAATTTCGGTAGCTTCTCGATGTCTCCCTTGTATAAGAGGAATTTTGGGAGATTGTGCCTAACCACCACGTTACGAAAAGTGTATATAATTGGTGTCGAGCGACACCATGGCCGATATCTTCAATCCCACAACACTACGAAAAGTGTGTATAAGTCTTCGAGATACCTGCATGAAAGCTCGTAAATTTCTTGCCAGTATAAACCGCATACATGTACTTATAAGTGTCCCCTCTGCACTACGAAAAGCATGTACAAGGCCTACTCGCTTCTCCGCTAACATCAACTTCGAACTTCCTCTTGTTGTACTATGAAAAGCACATATAGGGGGTTGCACGTTATGTCGTAAACGTCGACAACAAGATTTGAGGTTTAGAGTTTAGTGAGCATTATACCTATGCATGAGCGAGGCGACAACGACGGTATCAAGAGCGACGAGGGTCGAAACACAAAATCTCTCTCTCTCTCTCTCTCTCTCTCTCTTACTGATAATAATAATAATAGTAATAAAGAGAGGAAAGTGAAGAGTTAGGTTCTCTGTTTTGGGAGAATAGGAGGCTGTTGAGGTATGTTGGGCTAGGAATTGAATTGAGATTTGTTTAAGTAGGTAGTGTGAAGTGTAGTGGGCTGTAGATGCATGCAAGATAATGTGGTATGGGTTTTTATTGGAAGTGGTACAAAAGCAATGTTGTGGGCTTTCAGAAGTGGGCTTGGCAAGAGAAGTGGAGAAATTGTGAGTGAGTGAATGGGTTATAGTTATTGGGCCAAAGGTAGGAAGTGATGTGGGTGCAGCTGGAATTAGTGGAGTCTTGTTGCTGGAGTTTGGTTGTAGCAGGAAAATCGGTGTAGGAGCTGGGAGTTCGGGTTTGGAGTTGGAGAGCAGAGGAGCTGCGGGTGTTAGGCTAGGGTGCTGCTTGCGATCGAGAGAGGAAGGGAGTCAGAGAGTTGTGGAGTTCAGACAGCAGGGAGGCTTTGACTCTAGCTGTAGGAGTTCGAGAGAGTGGAATAGTGTAGTATTGGAGTTGAGTGCAGGTGCTCGGGTAGTGTGTTGAGAGCTGGACTTTGTGAAGAGCAGGGATGGAGAAGGCTCTGTAGTGGTTTGGTGGTGAAGAAGATGAGCTGTCTGAAGATTTGAGTGGGGTCGGTTTAGCCTTTGGAGTGCGGAGAGGCCGGCTGGGAGTGGCTTTGCTTGAACAGCAGGAGGGAGGAGCTCAGGCGGGTGGATTTCGTGCCTTATAGGTGTGAGCAACAGAGGGCGAATGGGAGAGAGGAGAATGAGAGGCCAGCAGTTATGCAAGGGAAGTGTTGGAATGAAATTCGGGTGAGGGAGATAGTGGATCTGGGAGGAAATGAGAGTGATATGTATTTAGTTTAGGAACTTTTTATTTCTTTTGTTATATTATATTCCTCAGTTTGGCTGGAATGGGCGACTGTAGCAGGTTTTGGATGGGATTTTGGCAGGGGATTGGGCGGCTGTGTAGGGATTTGGGCAGGTTTTGGCAGGAGATTGGAATAGGATTTTTTTTGTTATATATATTAGTATATTTGATTTAACTTGAATTACTATTATTACAACTCTAAAATTAAGATAATATAAGAGCAGTATAGATTGGCCCATCCCATAATTCTTCTTTTTTTAATGTACATCGATTTGTGTGCCTCGCCTCGATACTCGATAGCGTAGTGGCTCGACGGTGTTAGTTGAGCAACGATAATGGCTGGCGATGATTGTCTAGTTCGAATGTTGGGTAGAGCTCTTAAAGTTTTTCAAATATTCAAACTATTTGTAAATCAAGTTTAGGTCTCTTTGATGTGTAGAATGAGATCTATTTATAATATTTTGGGGGTGGCGTTTTGATAAATTTGGCCACAATTCTATAAATAACATTCCATCAGACGGCCCATTTTAAATATTTTAATCATAGATCATTTATTAAACATTTAATGCTCTATTAACCTCAATTGAATGATCTTGGGACTAATTGGATACATCTTGTTGAGTCGCTCAATTTGAGTATTGCATGCAGAATTTGAAGATCATTTGATCTTTCAAATAATATCCCAAAGTTTTCAAATATGCTTCGAGACCTTAATTTCGATACATTTGGATTATGATGGGTTCACTTTTAGGGTCATTGGGCTCGTCATGTCTAGATATTTAGTTTGACTATAAATTTATTGAAAATATGGTCTTGAATTTATCTATAGAAATTTCCAATGCATGTAATGCATTAAGATTTTTGTCGATGAAGTGAATTTTTTGGAGACATTAATCTAACGAATAGTAACTGCAGCATCATTTTTAAACTGGTACTTAGCTGGAAAAATGTCTTCCAAAGAATGACTTAAATATTTCAATTTAATAAAAAATGGTTATAGTTGCTTTTTTGGGCCTAGACTTTTAGGAGCGCGTTCTAAAAGTTTGCTATTTAGGGTAAGAAGGATGTGGGCTCCGAAAATTCGGCCCCGGCCTCCGCCCGACTTTTTGTTTTCGAGGGGGAGTTTTAACGAACTAAGTTCCGGGGTAAATTTTGGAAGGCAGATGAGATAGTAGATAAGACACTACCCAGAGATTTCGCCCTCATTTTGCGAGGACTTTATGATCTGAGTTCTGGTTTCCTATAGGCGCAAGCCCCTATAGTTAATTACCCCTCCCGATAACGAGAGAGAACTTTCGATTAAGGCTAGTCATCAATCAGATACGTAGGGATACGTGAGTACCTGGTACATAGTAGCAGCATGGGTTGAAGGTTTAAGGATTTCAGAATTTAGAAGATCAAAAGATTTGGAGATTTGAAGATTTGATATTTAAAATAGAAATTTCACCATCTCAGACTTAAAGCGGATGGTGGGGGAATGGATGATAGACCCGATCAAGATCCCATGGTTCCGTCATCCCGGGCCATCGTGGTCCCTGGTCTACTTAGTCAGAGGAGGTAGTCGACCCAACCTGACAGAAGGATCCTTGTTGGCAGCCATGGGTTGCTTCGTCCAAGGGTACCTTGTAGACCTGGGGTGGGTATTTGTCTAAGGGGACAAATTTGAATCCACCTTAGCTAACAGAGGGCTTTGTGCCCTATCAATCATATCCTATTGATTCATATCTCAAGGATTTGATGCCATTGGGGAGCATACGGGCTCTGGCCATAACCATAATATAATGGTGCCATTTGGCGGCGACCACCTGGTTCAGAGGGCCCCGAGTCATAACCGTTTATCCTGCAGTGCCATTTGGCGGCGAAACTGCCGGTTAGAGGACTCGTACCACGTCCTTGCTGGCAGGAGATTGTTTGAGAATGGATCCTAGTGATATTTTCGACCAGGCATTAGCTCTTTGCGAGCTGAAGTAAATTTTAACTTGTCCACCTCGGCAAACTGTTGCGGAGGATGGATGGATTTTGCTTCAAGCGATTTGATAGTTGAATTTCAATTTTTAAATATCTGGAGTTGGGAAGATTTTTGGATTTTGGGATTTTTCAGAAGATTGGATTTCTTAGGGAATTTGGGATTTTGGGAGTTTTTCGTGGAATTTTGGAGTTTTGGATAGACATTTGAAAGTGCTTGTGAACCCCTCCGGTTGAGATTATCGTTCAACACGGCCATCATCGGGGTGTTTGGGGTCATTTTTATTTTATTGATTGGACCCTGTCGACTCTATCTACTGGTCGATAGAGGATCGGGTTTCATAGGCTTTGAGCCTTTGTTAGTGAATTCTCTTGATTATAAGCCTTGAAGGCCTAATATGAACTATAAAATAAATATTCCGGTCGATCTCGCGACCGCATATTTATTTAATGGTTCGAGCCGTGTCAACCCCTTTCTACCCGTACAGGAGGATCGGGCTCGAACTAGAATTCACTTATTGACCCGCGCAGCATCCCTAGACGTCACGTGTGTACCAATAACACGCTCGCCGGGGCCCATGCGGGTTCATGATTATATTTTCCCCTTTTTAGTGTACCTATGTGTATACAAATTAAAGTGCACACGTGTGGGGGTATTCTTGGAATATTTGTACACGCCTTCTGTCCGCTTGCATGAAAGTTGCGGATCCGGTGGCGTGGCGTCGTGCGATCTCCACAACTGTTGCTGGTAGGCGGGTAGATGTTTTCATTCATAGATTGGAATTGACTTCAGGATACTGCGTTTACTGAAGTCTTTCTGCATCTACCCATGAGTGACATGTTTTACATATATCTGTACTCGTAGAGAGATTATATGTATTGCAGATCTTCCTTTTTACTTGTAGAGGTCTGATGTATTCGCTTGATGCTGAATGGTGATTGTCTACGAGGGCGTTGTAACGTTCACTGCTTGTTGCTGCTAATTATCAGTAGGTACTTGGAGTTGAATTTTTGTTGATGATAGGAATCTTATCATATTCCTTCATCCCTGTAGTCGTTGTAACTATCTAAAGTCAATCTATTGCAAAGATTTCATCATCATTTGTGAATGGCTTGTACTTGCAGGAGTTTGGCATGTTGACTCTGATTTGTTTATTCATCCAAAATCCAATACTATGTATTCCATTCAAGTTCTTTATAGGTCATGTTGTTAAAGTTTCTTGTGATCGGATTCGAGTTCGAGCCATTTGTTATTCAAATTAAAGTTCTTTGCAACATCAGGATCAAGTTCAACTTCAATTTGAGTTCAAACTTAATTCAATCAGAGTCCCTCGATGTTCGAAATATGTCCTGTGCTTGTTCAAAAGCTTTCAAGTCTGGTCCCTTGTAGTCATATTGAGTTCAACCTTTGGTCCTCAACCGGTTCACTTGAGTTCAAAACACACGTCTTTGTTGTCCACATTTGTTCCCATTTGAGTTCAATTTGAATCCAATTCGTTGTCACTTGTTTCTCCTTTGGTTCAAGTTTTGACTTGAGTCCCAAGTGTCTAATGCTTTGTTCAAGTCTTCACAAATTCGAATGAAGTTCAAGCCACTTGTTACTAAATGTGGAGTTTCAAGTTCTTGGTTTGAGTTCAAGTTTTATTTTAGATTCAAATTCTGCAAGTTCTTTGTTGTTCAGGTGTTCAAGTTCTTGTCCAAGTTCTCACGTATTCTTCTTGAATTCAAACAAGTCCAAGTACGGTCTCAGATTCACCCGAAATTTCGGCAGCATTCCGGCATCTCCCCCGTTTAGGGGAAATAACGGAAAACTGGGCCTTTCCCACCACGCTTAAGAAAGCGTGTATGGTAGATGCCCTCTTTCGAGGACACCGCGGCCGTGTAAAGTCTTCAATCCCCCACCACGCTTAAGAAAGCGTGTATGGGTCTTCGACGTACCTGAAAAAGAAAAGCATTTTGTTTCCCCGCAGGTACGGGTACTTAAGATCGTCCCCACCACGCTTAAGAAAGCGTGCATAGGGCCCACCTGCCTCGCCGTAGGTGTCGCACCGGGTTCCCTTCCCACCACGCTTATGAAAGCGTGTATAGGCGGTTTGCCGGCTCGACACGAACGCCGAGGATAGGATTTTGAGGTGATTACCCACCTCGTTGTAGGCGCCGCACCGGGGTCCCATCCCACCACGCTTATGAAAGCGTGTATAGGCGGTTTTCCGGTCCGCCGCGAACTTCGAGAGCGAGAATCTGAGTTAGAAAATTATACCTTTGCGAGCGTCGAGGTTGGCACGTGGATCGAGGCAAGAAATCAATTATAATTTACTAAAATTAAATATAGTTAATAATCATTAACTATAGTTAACTATAGTCGATTATAATTAATGATAATATATTACATATAATTAATTGGAATTAATTATAAATATTTATATAACTAATTCTAATTAATTATAATTAAATAATAACTAATTATAGTTAACTATAATTAATTATCTTTAACATTAATAAATCATAATTTATATTAATTATAATTAACTATAAGTATTATAACTAACATTAATTATCTGTAACTAATATTAGTTATAACTAATATTAATTAGTTATAAGTAGAGGGAGGGAAACTACCTATAGAGAGAGATCGGGTGAGGGCTAGGTCAGAGTATGCTTGGAGGAATCGGGACAAGGCAGAGGAGGAAGGGGCTTCGGTTCGGCCCTGTTGGGATCGGGACTTGGCGAGTAGATGGGGACCGATTGAACTATAGGAGGAGAGCAAGGGGAGCGTCGGTTCCAGCGGCTAGGCGTCGGCTAGAGGAAAATAAGGCAAGGGTCGGAGGCTTCTATCGCAAATTCTAGGGCAAGTTGCGGGCTTGGAGTCGGCACCAGGTTGGGGTCGGACTGGTCGGCGGAGCTTTGGGTCGTGGAGCTCTGCCGAGGTCGGGGACAATGGAGTCCGGCTAGAGGAAAATAAGGCAAGGGTCGGAGGTTGGTTGCGGCTGAAGAGGTAGGTCGGTCCTTCTCTCTCTCTCTCTCTCTCTCTCTCTCTCTCTCTCTCTCTCTCTCAGCGGAACAGGGAGCGACGGACGGAGGAGAAGGGATCGGAGCCGAAGTCGATCGGCTGCAGGCAAGGGCCCGAGAGGTAGCGTCGGCCTGGAGTCTGGCTAGGGACTCGGTTTTGGGAGCAGAGGCCGACGGGAGGAGTTTGGTGGGTCGAAGTTGGATCGTGAGAGGAGGGAGGAGATCGGGAGCCTTGCGTTGGGTTCGGAGATTGAAGAGAGCAGGTGGGGGGCTTCCGATCGGGAGAGGTGAGGTCGGAGTGCTCTAGCCGAAGCCTCCTCCTCTTCTATTTATTGACGCAAAAGAGGCGACGTTCGAGGCGAGTGCGGGAAATCTGGGAGGAGACGCGAGTCCAGCGGCTTCAGCGGGATTTCTTGCGAGTTTTGCGGATTCGATGCAGGCTTTCGGCGGGATTTGCACACCGGTAAGAGCTCTGAACTTAATCTTTTGTTTCTTTGTTTGGATATTATTCAAAGGTCAACAAAGGAATATATCCACGAATATATCTGCAATGTATCTGCTATTCGGAAATTGAGAATAATTTGTCTACGCTGTGCATGGAAGTCATGAACAATGGGCAATACATAATTGACCTATTATCAAATTGAATATGGCCAAAATAGTACTGTTAAATGGATGTAATAATGACCTTAAATTTGAATTATTAAAGGCATAGGATTGTATGAGTTGTTAAGGGTAACATATATTATATAGACAAGAGATGTGAAAAATATAATTGGATGGAAAATATGCACCAGTGAGGCTATTTTTTTAGTAAAAAATTTTCAAAATGGTCTCCAGATTATTATGTGCGGATACTTTAGTCCAACAATATGATATTGCTTTAATTTGTTCGCTCCATTGTACAAAATTGATTTAAAATGGTCCATCATAATGTAGTTGTGATATAGAATTAATTCAAATTTAGTCCTTCAATCATCCATCCAAAATCGATCTTAATTTAATTTCAAAGAGATCATTTTGGATCAATTTTATATAGTTGATGGACTAAATTAGAGTTACGTGATATTTTGAGATTAAATTGAGGGGACTATTTTAAAGTTTATCTGATTTTTAAATATAAAAGAATGTAAGAAAAGAAAGGTGGAATAAAAGGTCCAATGCAAGGCTTACATAATGATATTGATGAACAGGCAAAGCATAGAAAGCTGAAATATATATAATTTTTTGGTTAACAATGAAATTTGTCTTATTTTTTCTTTTTCATTTTTAGAAAACCATGCATTATTCCAATGCTGTTTGCAGTTCGGAAACTGGAACTGGAGAATTCCTAGCGGTTTAAGCTTTGACAAGCTGGAGCCTGAGGCACATAGGATTCGGGACTTGCTCTCATTGTACAATAGGCTATGAGCTTTAATGATTAAATGACCATTCCTCTTATCGGTTTCAATGAGGACAAAATAACTTTGCTGCTATCTTGTTCGGATTAGATGGATGGCTACGAATGTTGGCCACTCAGCAGGGACTAGTTTGTTAGTTAATCATCTCAGCAGTCAGCAGAAAGGACAGCTAAATGAGTTGTGTTTGCTTCACTAGTTTCTTGTAAGAATTTGATTAAGAGATGCCTTTGGTTTTTAAATCAAACTTCGAACTTCCAATGGAGTTTTGCATTTTTATTAGAAAAATATCCAATGTGGACTCCATCCGAGTCTATTAAAGGATCTGATAATCAGGTTGTATATAATCGTTGTAATAGCTTCGTTGAATCATGCAAATAAGTTGGTAATCATCATCACCTCCAAAAAAAAAACAATGTTAGAGAGTATCCGAAAACCTATTTCATTGTATCCATTCGGGGCGTATAGTATTGATATAATTCAGCATGTCAAAGATGAAAAGATAATGTGCCATTAGGATTATAACTGATTAAGTCCAGATATGGGAGATAAAATCTCCTCATAAACAAATAGTATATTTCCTCAGAGAATATGAAATCTGCAGGCAAGGCATCATCCGGGATGCAGAAATAACCCAAGTTGAAGAAGTCTCTCGCAGGAATGTATTGTTTAAGGATCTAAGTGAAAGCTTATAATAAAAAAGAGGTGGGAGTGGCTCTTATTATGGTTCTTGCAAAATATACAAGCATGTTCCAAAGGGTAGATGTTTTATAAATAGGCTCATTCAAGAAGAATAAGTTAATGTTATTATAAATCTTGAGGGATAAATAGACTCATTTAACCAAGGATCATACAAGAAGAATAAGTTAATATTATTATGAATCTTGAGAGATAAATGTTATTCGTGCTTTCCAAACGGTAGATGTTGCTCTAGAGGGAATCATAGGCATGTGCACCATTTATATAAAAGAGATTCAATATTGTATAATCTTCAGATAATTTTAAATTTGCTCAAGTTTTGTAGAGTATCTAGAAAAGGCAAATCAAATCCACTAATATCCTTAGGGAGAGAAGATCCTTTCTAGGAGATGGTGACACTGCAATCAATTATTAATAAGATAGTATTTTTTCTTTTGAGCCTCTTGGGTATAAAGATAGATCGAAACTAGTAGTATAGATAGCTCCAAATTATGGATTTAACTAATTGGAATCTCCAACAAAGAAAAGAATATTCTTTTTCCACCAAGTCAAGATTGAAGCATTTCCATAATTTTATAATAGTTATCGGTCTTGAGTTTTGATGAAAGAGAATACATTGTAATCCCAAGTTATAGGTAGTCAGCCAAATCCAAGAAGGCTACTCAAATGATTTTGCCATGGGGGTGGATAGATTTGGAGAAACAAATAGATGGTTTGTTTATGTTGGCATTAAGACCAATGACTTTCTTTGAAAGGTTTATCATAGATATAAGAGAGTTGATGGTGGAATCCTCAACCATACCAAAGATCAATAAGTCTTCAACATACATGAGATGAGAGATCAAGAATTCCTTATGTTTAATTGAGTGAAAAGAGCCATCAAGGCAACTTCTCTCAATCAACTTGAAAAAAAAAAATCTCTAATGAATGCAAATGAAGGGAATAATTGGCATTCTTGATTTAAACCATTTTTAGAGTTGAAGTAGCCCTTAAGCGTCCCATTAATTATCACAAAATACTAGATATTTGAAGTGTACTATGCAGTCCAATTAACAAATCTAGGGAGAAATAAGTGAAGTTGTCTGTTGTAGAGGAGTTGAAGGTTCACATTTTCAAAGGCTTTTGGGGATCGTTTTGCATAGAAATGCTTAGAAGTGTTGGCATATTTAAAACCACTACGGATCTCATTAGTAGTTGAATTAAAAGAACCAGAATGAGTGGACAGCTCTCTAATATAGTTATGATTCCTTCTGCTCTCTTAATTTTTTTGATAGAGAAATTTGAGATCTTCTTCTCTTTTGGTAAGCCAAATGCACATTGCTCTTTATTTGATCCAACTTGTCTCACATTTATGGCTTCAACTATGAGTTGTTGAGTTTTCAAAGCATGATGAAGAAGATTAGGGGGTAATTTTTCAAATTCTCAAAAGTAAAGCTTTACTTGTTTTTGAGAGTTACAACTCTATTAGAAATGTAAGAAAGGATTTTATTGTAGAGAATAAATTGATGATCCCCATTTATAGGAACAAACCAAGCAATAGAGATAGTTTTCTTGAAGTTTGGGCAATAACACCTATAGTTTTTATACATGAACCTCAAAAAATTTTGAACGATTTTCTATTTGTAGAACGATGCAAGAATGATTTGAAAAAAAAAAAAGGGCTAGGAACCTTAAAGTGAGTTGAAGGAAAGTGACTTAGTTGGAGATCATTATAAGAAGCTCTATCCAAGAGGCATATGATTGGGCTCTGAATCTTATGATTGAACCAACTGAAAAAAAAAAAAAAAAAAAACTAGTGCGGGGAAGCTAAAAAAAGTTTTGAATTAAAAATACAATTATTGAAGTAAGCAAGCTTACTAGGTGGGGGAGCATTTCAACCAATCGTATCATTTGGAGAGCGGATACAATTGAAGTATCATAGAATAGGCTTTGTTTTTGTAGCATTGCACTATGGGTCATTTGCTACTTTAAATGCTTGCATTTGCTACATATCGACCACCTTTGTTTGTGAAGATTAATGTATTTTTCCCTACATTGAGTTGCTATTGATTGTACGAATGTCCTAGCATTTATTGCATGTTATTCGTAATCACCCGTAGGTGGAATACTGTATGCATGACAAGTTTTCTACAATTGTTTGTAATTACTTGTATTCATTGTGAATTTTTAGTTTCTGCTTGTAGGTAGTGTGTGCACTTGTGTCCACAGGGGATCTGTCATATTAGCGGCATATCAACTGTTGTTATCCACAAATGGATCATATCAGTCATTATCGCTCACAGGGAGTGTTCGTATTCATCTACAAGTGAACTAACATTTATTGCAAGGATGTCGCAACATTCATTGCATGCTACTTGATATCATCCGTAGACATGCTACTGTGTGCTCATTGTGCTCATTGTATATTGAATTTCAATGTTCGTAGATAACTATTGCACTTATCTACGAGCTGACTATCATTGACTGGAGGGACATTATAATATTCATTGTATGTTCCTTGTAGTCGCTCATAGGCAGTGTTCATTTAAAAAATTTGTAGTTTTTTCCCGCAGGTATAGAAGCAAATGCATGGGCACTTCATAGTGTCCCTGCCAAGCTAAGAAAAGCGTGTACCGGGTTCCCTCCCACCACGCTAAAAAAATGTATATAGGTGATTTTATGGTGCGCCGTGAGTAGGGGTGCAAACGAGTCGAGTCGAGTCGAGTTTAGGCCCTTATCGAGCTCGGCTCGTTAGTTGGAAAGTGAGCTCGAACTCGAGCTCGTCTCACTGTAAACGAGCTCGAGCCGGCTCGTGAGCCATGGGCGGGAATTTTTAAATTTAGGCGGGATCTTTAAAAATTAGGCGGGATTTTTAAAATTTAAGCGGGATTTTTAAAACTTAATTAAAATTTAGAAAAAATATGAAATGTTTAACATTTAAATAAAACTTAGGTGGTTTTTATTAATTTTTTTAATTTTTAAATTAAATAAATAAAATAAAATTATTTTAAAAATATTAATATTTATTCGAGCCGACTCGCGAGCTCACGAGCCGAGCCGGCTCAAGCTCGAACTCGAGCTCGAGCTCGACTCGTGAGCTCGATAAGCTCGGCTCACGAGCCCATAAACGAGTCGAGCTCGAGCCGGCTCGGCTCACTTACACCCCTAGCCGTGAGCTCCAAAAATAGGGTTGTGAGGGATTTGAGTTTAGAAATCATTGTACCTTTGCGCGAGTGATGGTGACAGCGGTGTCAGGGCGACGAAAAATGCTCAAAAAATACCTTTTCTTTTTCTTCTCCCCTTTTTTTTATTTTTCTTCTCTTTTCTTCTTTTTTTTTTTTGGCTCTTTTCTCATTTAAGTATTTATGTTTGTTCCTGAAGTAGAAATAGTTCGATCTGTTCCTGAATAGCTTCTCTCAAAAGGGTTTCAGCTTCTTCGGTGAATATCTTGGTAGAAGATAGAATTTTTTGGAATTTAGGTTTATTCTTTGTTAAGTAGGTACGTAACCCAACGAAAAAAATTTTTACCTGTCCAATTTCTAACGCATCAAGATTTTTTGAACTTTTTTATATAATAATAATAATAATAATAATAATAAAACTATTAGTATTAATGAAACTTAAGAGAGAGAGAGAGAGAGAGCGCTGTCAGGGTAAGTGAGGTAGTGGATTGAGTGGGGTTTCGCTATAGGCTTGGTAGAGGGAATTTAAGAATGGGCTTTGGGCCTGTAGTGGGTTGTGATGCTGGACTGAGTGGGTTAATGGGTTGGATTTTTAGAAGTGGGGCTGAAGATAATAATAGGTTTATGTGGAAGAGCAATGTTGATGTCTGTTGTTGAGGTCGGCACAGTGAAGTTGCAGCTGAAGGAATCGGGCAGGGACAGGATCCAGCCGGTTAAGTCGGAGGCAGTTGGGAGTTGGAAGGCCGGTCGAGTGCAAGGCTTGCGGCTGCAGCGTCTCTAGGTGTAGATGGGCCGATCGGGTGTGGGCTACAGGAGGAAAGGGGTGAGATCAGGAAGTCTTGCGTTGGGAGGCTCGGTTTGGTTTGAATGGAGGAGAGAAGTAGCTGATGTGAGGTAAATAAGTCTACTGCTGTTCTTGGATTTGGTTGAAGGAATGTGAGTGAAATTTGGCTGTTGAGGATTGCTTGTGAGGTGTGTGAGATCCAACTGGATCAGAGGGAATCGGACAGGGTGCGAACGTGAGGGAGATCGGCACAGGTAATGATTTAAGTTTTTTTTTTTTTTTTGTGCAGTTTCATTCATAATTTGTGAGATATTATAGATACTTCTGCAAAGAATCTTTCTCTCCTTAGCGCTATTATTAACATAAATGAATGTGATTAGAAATTGGATGGCATTAGAGAGGACCAAATAACCATGAATGAATTGCGGATTAGCGGTGATCATAGCGAATGAAAAGAGTTGTGTTCCATTTAATCTAAATTCTGCCATTTGGGGAGTTATAAAAATTATTGCAGCTATCTTCCAGATTGAGGATATTAAAGTATCTAGTATTGATGATGTACCCAATAGTATCTTGATTCAATTTTGTTTTAAGAAGACAAGAAAGGTCAATGTGGTGGTCATAGTCTAATTTTCTACGATCAATAATGATGTGAATATCACCATCCTAATAATGTTTCTAGTTTTTTTTAAATTTTTGGAGGCATTTGGCAAAGCTATTTGTTGAGAGCTGCCAATCAGGATATTGACAGAGGAGGAGGTGTGGCTTGAGCAAACCTTGTTGGGAGGGGAAGGACGTGGTCGACAGAATAGTGGCAATAAGAGTCGCAGCGGTGGAGTTTGACATTTGGGTCTGGTGGGTTATTGGCATGATTTAACATGGTGGAGGCAGGAATATTGAGATCATGTAGCAACGGATTGTTGATGTGGATGGTATTATCTTGGGTTTCCACTTCAGGAATGGTAGTAGAAGTAGTGGTATTAAAGGAGACAGCACGGCGGCATCACGAGTTCGTTCTACTTGTGCTGCGTCCATGATAAGGGGGGAGCAATAAAGGTGAGATGTTGTTGATTTTTTTTTTGTTGCCGTTTGGGGGAGGGATAAGAGATTTTGGACAACCTGATCCATTTTTTTCTCCTTTTAACTCTGTTAAACACTATTTTATCCACATTTAATAAAAAATAAAAAAAAGGCTTCCGCTCATATCAAAACGTACTTGGACTACATTTGCATACGAAAGAAAATTACAGCATCTGGAACCTGCTGAAGGGGCTGTCCTGTTAATTAGCATGAACTAGCCTTAGAAAAAAAAAAATCTCAAACTTGTGGCATCATCAGCCTACAATCGCGACTGGCTTGGATTCTTTGTCAATGGAATCCTTCACAGCATCCATCACAATCTGATTCTTCCTACTTATAGACGGCCACTTCTTCTCCGGCTTTGATCCATCTTTAATGGCTCCAACCAATCTTGAAAACTCTGAGATCATGCATGCCTCTTGTGGAAGCTCAGTGGAAACAACATGATTAGTGGGCAATGGCTTCCATCCATCAACAAGCTCTTTAAAACTAGATTCAGAAGCAAAGGTGAACCGAGCAGAATTCTCGTCAAAAGGATTTACAAAGTCACTCAGAGTTAAAGTTCCTTTTGATCCAACGACTGCTACTTCAAATGTTCTGTGAGCAAGGAAAGAGCAATGAAATGATGCGACGGTTCCATTCTCCCAATGTAAAGAGGCCCCGCATGAGAGAAGAAGACCAGCTTCATTCTTAACAGGGTTGGGAAAAGCAACAGCAGTTGTGGGCAAGTAATAGTCAGCAGCCCACAATATAAATCGGATGCAATACCAACCAAGATCACCAAGAGCACCAAGGGCATCAAGATCAGGCATCACTCGGATGTTATCATGGAGGAAATCAGGTTTCGCATAGAAGCTAGCTATGCTGTTCACCTGTAGGACAATAGGAGTGCTCGTAAAACATAATAAAACAAGGACTAGATATAAAGAAAAAGAATGTGATCAAACATGCTATTGGGAATTAGGTAGGCCTGCCCTTGGGCTGGCTGTTTGTGGCTATTTCTTCGTAAGGAAATTTCCTTGTTATGATTTAGTTGGAACTCATAAAGTCCTAAATATTTAAAACATTTCAAGTTAATAAATGAGATTACCATCTTCAACTGACCAAAGAGATCAGAATGTTGGTGGCGTAGGAGCTCATGCATCTTAGCAGTCCGAGGGTGATGCATCCACATAGTGCCATCCATAAACTGCACGTTGTTCATCTCACAGGCTTGGAGTATCTGGTCAAGCTCGGCAACACAGAGTGCGGTCGGCTTTTCAAGCAGGATGTGTTTTCCCTTGCTGGCAGCGGCCACTCCCCATCGAAGGTGGAGGCTTGTTGGCAGTGGCATATACACAGCATCGACATCGGGGTCATCAAGTAGAGATTCATAGCTGCCGTGCACCTGCGTGTTCTCCGGCAAGCCATTCTCCTTGATGAAGCGGTGAGCCTTCTCAGCGGATCTGCTGCCAATAGCAACCACGGTTGCGTTTGGGGAGAGCTTGATGGCTCGAGACACCTTGCGCGCAATGCCTGCACATCCCATGATGCCAAATCGGGTAGTTTCTCCCATCTTTTCTATGCTCCTCTGCTCTTTTCGTATGAATTAGCAAAACAGAGAGAGTTCAACTGACGAGATATGTGTTGCATACACCTTGCTCGTCTTCATTCATTCATCCATATTAAGTGCTATGCACGTTGTTAAATATTGTTCAAGTCCTTCACATAACATAACTTTTAGAGATATATTATCCTGATCAGTTCCTCTCTTTTTTATTAAGAATCATATCTCCTTTCCTTGCTGGTGGTAAAATTTACCAAATCATTAAAATATATTTTTCAGTATTTATAAATAAATATATATCTTCTACTTGATCATTTATAATTTTGACAAACGTTAACTAGTCAACTTGAATATGTCAATTCTTATTTTTATTTATTTGTCTAATGCCTGTGATTTTTTGTCTTAAAAAATCAAATCTTTTATCTCATGGACCTTTTAGCCTCATTCCAGACGCCAAACGACAGATCAGCCGAACCCGCGGCCTCCAACAAATAATTCAGCGCTTCAAAACAACTGGACAGAGCACATGTTTGTTGTTTTTTTCCCAAGTGGCATATGGATTCTTCAATTTTCTCCTTGTTTTAATAAGCTTGAAGCCATGCTAGCTTCAGACTCAACTCGTTCAAATCATTGATTATTTTATAGTTTACACGTACGAATAATATCTGCGCTTCAAAACAAATCAGCAATCGGCCGGCGGCAACAGCTATAGGCTTCCTTTGTCAGCTAGCTTCCTCATAAAGAATATCGCACCACCTGACGTCGGACTTCTACCGTATCACCGCCTGATGCCCGGACTTTTGCCAAACAACCGCCTGCGGCCCGGACTTCTTCTGGACCACCTCCTGACGCCGAACTTCTGCCGGACCACCGTCTGACGCCCGGACTTCTACCAGACCACCACCTAACATCCGAACTTCTGCCGGACAACCGACTGACGCTGGACTTCTGCCGAACTTACACCTTGCCACCTACGGTCTTTTGGACCTCCAACACCTGCCGACTACGTTCTTTCTGACCTTTGTTGTCTATCGATTATGATCTTGCCGACCAAACAAATATGTATATGTTGATTATTGTAATTTCCGCCATGTAATACGCTCTATATGATGTATATTTGCGACATCTATCCAAGGCCTTCTCCCAAGGAAGGGCCTTAATTGTAATCGATTGCAAATACTAGTGGGTTCATTCAAACTGGGCTAGGCCCCGTGGTTTTTCTCCTATTTAGGGGTTTTTACGTAAAAATTTTGGTGTCTCGTACAAATGCAACACTCTCTCTTATCTGATTGCGTGCTAGATCTTCGTACAAAACTAAGATGTTAAACTTCATAGTTCTCTACCGCCGCAAATATTCCAAGACTCAACAATTATAAACTCGAGAGGATAAATCATAAATTGGAGGAAGCTTCAATGATTATTCACTAAAAAATATTATTCAATTCTATTATTCTGGCTGAATTGTTCAAAAATAATAAAATAACGCCAGCAAGAAACTATTTTACAGCTGAATTCAGTCACAGTAATATATAAATTTACGTGATGCGATGATTTATGATCGTTGGTATAAAATAAATTATTAATTTTCAAGAGAGGTGATGAAAATGCTCTCCTTTCAAGATATGATATAAATCAAAATTGCCATTTTAATAAGATAATTCTACAACAAACAACCACTCTATATTTGTAAGATTTTTTTTTTTACAAAATAAGTTTGATTATCTTGTTGACCTCTGCTAATGAAACAAAAAAAATCATTACCTGCCCGAAGTCAGAAGCCCCATCCTGATATCCTGCTCAAATCCTGCCCAAAATCCCGATATCTGCTACAGTCCATACCCTGCGATTCGGCGCCGTCGCAGTCGTCCCACGCCCGCCTCGGTTCTTTCCTTATTCGCATCTATAAAACACGACCGAACTCCTCAAGGAATGACACTCGCGATCTCCTCCCCTATTCGCAAGCCTCACGACACTACTCCACTCCCATCTCCTACATCCCTACCACCAACAAAAATCCAAGTCCAAGAAGGTGCATCAAAGAGAAAGATCAGAGACAAGTGAATTCAAATCTGATCACAAGAGACTTGAATAACAAGGAGCTCAAACTTGAAAGTGATATAGGGAATTCGATTTGGACTACAAGGAATTGGATCTAGATTTGGTGGACACGCAATCACATCAATGCAAATTAAAGACCGAGGTCCTTCCAATGAACATCAAATAAAGGACTTGTGAATTCGGACTTGATTCGAATCAAGCACAGTGGACATAAACTTGATCCGAACTTGAAAGGGCAATACAGGAGAACTTGAACATGAACTCGAACTAAACATGATTTGAATCCAAATGAGCAACAACAAGGAAGTTCAGCCGGACTTGAATGAATTGAGCAAGAGATTGAACTTGCAAGCGAATTCATCAAACATATATGAGTAAGAAGAGACAACACATGGTGGATATGATGAATTCTTACAACCCTCATGCAGTCAAGCACACCAACTCGTCTACAAACAAAACACTGTTAATGAATGTATGCATGTATCACGCAACGGACACAATAATGTTTCTATGACGAACGCAAACTCCTACGAACCGTCGTAGGAAACTCTTCTTGTACACAAAGTTTCTACCTATGAACTATGGCATGAAATCTCCAGCGAATGTCAAAGAGCCGTCATGATAATTGGAATGCAAACACTATTAAGAGACATTCCCACAAGCAGTAACAATCCAATGTCGAACAAATGCAAGAAACATTGGCAAGTCATAGCGATCAATATGCAGCATGAGATGAACACTACGACACTCTGACAGTCTACAATAGTGCAGTATCAAGCAAGTATATTAGTCCCTTACAAACCAATGAAAATTGTCTTAGGGTTGCAGACCCGTCCCTACAAGCAAGTGCAATCGTCATACCACCTGAGATTGGTGAAAAGTGGACATGATGTAAGTACAATGATTCTCCTGTAAGCACATTTAGGAGATTGTAGTGAACATGAATATCCCTTACGAGCAATGGTAAATGATATAATATTTGTGGATAGCAACAGTAATCATAAGTACAGTGAACTCCCTGTAGAAACAAATACACACAACATCTGTAAACAAACTTGGAAGATCTGCAATTCATACAATCTCTCTACGAGTACAGATATATGTAAAACATGTCACTCGTGGGTAGATGTAGAAAGACTTCAGTAAATGCAGTATCCTGAAGTCAACTCCAATCTATGAATGAAAATATCTACCTACCTACCAGCAACAGTTGTGGAGATCATACGACGCCACGCCACCGGATCCGCAACTTTCATACAAGCGGACAGAAGGCGTGTGCAAATATTCCAAGAATACCCCCGCACGTGTGCACTTTAATTTGTATACACATAGGTACACTAAAAGGGAAAAATATAATCTTAAACCCGCATGGGCCCCGGCGAGCGTGTTATTGGTACACACGTGACGTCTAGAGATGCTGCGCAGGTTAATAAGTGAATTCCAGTTCGAGCCCGATCCTCCTATACGGGTAGATAGGAGTCGACACGGCTCGAACCATTAAATAAATATGCGGTCGTGAGATCGACCGGAATATTTATTTTATAGTTCATATTAGGCCTTCAAGACCTATAATCAAGAGAATTCACTAACAAGGGCATAAAACCTACGAAACCCGATCCTCTGTCAATCACTAGACAGAGTCGACAAGGTTCAAAACACAAAAATATGAGTGACCCCATACACCCCGATGATGGCCGCGTTGATAGAAGATCTCAACCGGAGGGGTTCACAAATACTTTCAAATGCCTCACAAACTTCCACAAATAACCAAAACTCCAAAAATCATTCAAAATCCCAAATCCCAAAATATTTAAAACTGAAATCCAATCATCAATCACATGAAGCAAATCCATCCACCCTCCGCAACAGTTTGCCGAGGTGGACAAATATGAAAAATACTTCAGCTCACATAGAGCTAATGCCTGGTCAAAAATATCACTAGGATCCATTCTCAAACAATCTCCTGCCAGCAAGGACGTGGTACGAGTCCTCTAACCAGCAGTTTCGCCGCCAAATGGCACTGCAGGATAAACGGTTATGACTCGGGGCCCTCTAAACCAGATGGTCGCCGCCAAATGACACCATTATATTATGGTTATGGCCAGAGCCCGTATGCTCCCCAATGGCATCAAATCCTTGAGATATGAATCAATAGGATATGATTGATAGGGCATAAAGCCCTCTGTTAGCTAAGGTGGATTCAAATTTGTCCCCTTAGATAAACACTCACCCCAGGTCTACAAGGTACCCTTGGACGAAGCAACCCATGGCTGCCGACAAGGATCCTTCTGTCAGGTTGGGTCGACTACCTCCTCTGACTAAGTAGACCAGGGACCACGATGGCCCGGGACGACGGAACCATGGGATCTTGATCGGGTCTATCATCCATTCCCCCACCATCCGCTTTAAGTGCAAGGTGGTGAAAATTTCTATTTTAAATATCAAATCCCTCAACTTTCCAATACTCATACTCATGCTGTTACTATATGCCAGATAACGCATATTTTCTACGTATCTGATCGACGACTAGCCTTAATCGAAAGTTCTCTCTCGTTACCGGGAGAGGTAATTAACTATAGGGGCTTGCGCCTATAGGAAACCAGAACTTAGATCATAAAGTCCTCGCAAAATGAGGGCGAAATCTCTGGGTAGTGTCTTATCTACAAACCCATCTGCCTTCCAAAATTTACCCCGGAACTTAGTTCGTTAAAACTCCCCCCGAAGAAACAAAAAGAGTCTGGCGGAGGCCGGGGCCGAATTTTCGGAGCCCACATATCTTATGAACCTAAACCAGAGAAATTGTCTTGTGATTTGATGAAATAAATGGGGGCTGTTTTAAATTAAATAAAACTAAGAATATTCTTGTTTTTTATGCTGTAATAAGAGCATCAATAATCCTTTAATTTGTTATGCATATGATTTGGAGACATGAGGGCGATGATGCCTTTTGCATGGGCCACATTGGTTCATTATAAGAGACTTTGTATGTATTTGTGTTGAGATGGATAAAGTGGTTGTCACTTCCTATGAGAATAATATCACCGTTGTATACTAAAATATATAACATATAAGAATGTTGACAGTAAATATAGTGATGCATCCGACTTTGAACTAACAAAGCCAAGATAAGGAGAAAGTGCAAAACTATTGATATTAAGTACAAGGAGTTTATTTGAGTTCATAAAGAGCTCGTTGTAGGTGACACACATCAGTAGGATTATTTTGATCATGTAATCTGAGAGTTGGCACATGTACACATCTTCAATGAGATGGCCATGAAGAAAGGCAATGTTGACATCTAGCAATTTGAGTGGATGATATTTTGCAAGAGCAATACTTAAAATGAGTCGAATAGTTGTTGGCTTGATGATTAGGTTAAATGTTTATTGTTAGTCAGTGCAGAGATGTTGATGAAAGCCTTTAGCCATAAGATGAGCCTTGTAGCAATTATATAGATCAATTTTGATTTGAAACATCTATTTGCAATCAACTATATTCTAACTAGGATGAGAAAGAGCAAGGGTCCAAATGTTGTTTCGCATGAGTGCATTAAATTCCAAAGACATAGCAACGTGCCTTTCAAGATGTTGAATCGAGATAGAGATTGATTCACTGATGGGAGATGTTGGGAGACAAGTAGTGGGGCTAAAGTTTTTATTAGATTTATGAATGTTATTTTTTGATCTAATTTGCATATGGTGGCTTTTTTGGAAGGGCATTTGGGCCACTCATAAATATCATCTTTAGATGTATCTTACAATAATATGGTTCCTGAGTGATCGTCCTTCACATAAAGGGAGTGCACATTATTAGTAGAGCAAAATTGTGAAATGGAGATGAGATTCTTTTTCGTAGAAAGAACACATAGAATATTAAGGTGAAGCTGGTGCTAGTAGAAGGAACAGTAGTTGAACTAGTATAAGTGATTGGAAGTCTCATACCATCACGAATTTGAATGTTGTTTTCAATAACAGGTTGCTCGGAAGTCAATAAAGAGATTTTGTAGATCGATCATGACATGATGTGAGGCCCTTGAGTTAAGGAACCACTCTGCTACAGATGGTGCCAAAGGATAGTGACCAGTTAGTGCAACATGCACATGAGGAGAATAGTATGTAGTTAATATTTGTTGTTGGATAGATATTAGCATATAGGTGAAATTGGGACATATTTGGGCTAAGTGATATTCTTGTGGATAGAATTGACATTGCCAAGATAGGGATTAGCTTGGTGGTTTCAATTTTGCTGAGGGTGTTGATTTGTTTTGGGTTTAGAGGGAGGATTATTTTTGTAATGTTGTAGAGATTTGTAGAAGCTATTGGTGAGTTTTTGAATAGAATTGGAATAGTAGTCATATGAGGTAGAGTAATTTTTTTTTCGAGCTTCAACTTTGAGGTGGGCCTCAAAATTTATAAGTTTTCAAATGTGATAAGATTTTCATGTATGCATAGCTGACCAAAGATTCTTATATTTATCATCAAGGCCTCCTAAAAGTTTTAGTGTGAGATCATCTTCATTAATTAAGAGGCCAAGCATGGCTACCTCATCAACAATAATTGCTCCCTTGTTGGGAAGACAAATGTGTTTTCTTAATTGAGTAAGACGACCATGGGATAGGGGTGTCAATTCGGGTCAACGGGACAGGTTCAGGTCGAACTCGACTTGACCCGGGCGTAAATGGGTAGACTCGAAACCGACCTATTTAGCTAAACAGGTCCAATATCTGAACCCAACTTAGGTCGACACGACCCGCCAACTTGTCAGATTTTTTTTTTCTAAAATGAATTTTACTGTTTTTTAAGCAAATTACAAATAATTACTACTCAAATCAAATATTGAAAATAATAAATAATAGACAATCAAACTGCAATAAAATAGTGAACAATAAATTTGAAATTTTATTATAATTTACATTTTACAACATGAAAAATTAAAGATTCTGGAATACTCAAATACATTACAAAAATTTTCATTTTATTAAATTGTTACAACTTACAAGTTACAAAAATATATTACAAATACAACTTAACAACTTTACAAGTATACAGCTGCTTTGCTTAATTGTTATCTTTCACTCTTTCAGCATTTGCATAATTGTCCCCTACTCACCAATGAAGAACCTGCAAGGTTGCAACCAAAAATAAAAAAATAAAAGCAACAATTCGTTGACTGCTAGCAACCAAAGTCATAGGCTCAGAGTGAATCTAGCAAAGAACCATTAGCTGCAACAATTCTAGAAAATGTGTCCTCCAATATTACAAATTGATAATGTGGATTTAATCAATTTAGTTTTTACTAAATAGTATCTACTCAAGCTAAAGAAATCCCTTTTACCAATTTATAATCCGATTGCATCTAATTGTGTTGCTACTGGTGTATAACTTCATCAAGTTCTTCATCGTAGCCATAAAAATCGACCAACCCAACAGCAGCACTACAACAGCAGCATAAAAATCATAACACAATCTCAGAGCCCAAACTAGAAACCCATCACAATATAACCCATCCAGCAATGGCAAGGAACAGCCACAAAACCAAAGAAATCAATAGCAGCTGCCTTCTCCACCAACAACAGCCATCTGCCATCTCCAATAGCAGCCCACTAACACCTCTTCCCATCACTCCAAAATTAGGTCACTTAAAATCAGCCCACCTATAACCCACTACAAGTTATCTCTCAGCCAATTTCTCCCCACTTCATACATCAATATCAACCCATCTAATGGAACAAGCACAACCCCAAACCAGAACACCCCACTAATGGAACAACTCAACATAAATCGGAAAAAAATAGCATATAGCAAGTCAAATATAATAACAACCGAGTTCTTACCAACTGCATAAAAGATTAAAAAGTATAAAACTTTCAGCAATCACAATGATCTTCATCGCATCTAATAATG
Organism: Dendrobium chrysotoxum; assembly: GCA_019925795.1. NCBI lineage: Eukaryota > Viridiplantae > Streptophyta > Magnoliopsida > Asparagales > Orchidaceae > Dendrobium > Dendrobium chrysotoxum. The sequence continues at coordinate 550,761 of CM034306.1, read as the reverse complement.
TTTAATATACAAATTATATAAATAAGAACAGAACTTCCAAACCATCAGATCAGGCCTACTTAATGTTTAAGATGTTATATTCATTGAGTCATTCACTACTCCAATTTGATTTCTGTTGAAATCCAAGCCTATTATGTCATCTGTCATTGCATCAAGCTCAGGGTTTTTTGTATATATTACCAAAGCAGCAATATTAATTTGTTACCATGTAGACTTCTAGTTAAATACTTACTATAAGTAAGATGTATAGTATTATTAATTTATTACCTTGCTCACCGTACGACCATTCTTTAGTGCATACCAACGCTTCCATAATATCATGTTTCAATGCATTTCGATATTGGTTGAGAAGTCTACCACTATTACTAAAAGCACTTTCGAATGCCACAATAGAGATTGGAATGCACAAAACATCACGATCCATGCTTGAGACCTGAGGAAATATGTACTGACTAATTTTCCAAAATTGTAAAATATCTAACTCACCATTCCTATCCAGCTTGGGTTCATCCAAGTATATTTCAAATTCTGACTTTCTAGGCATTATTACTTCTACCTTAAAATCTCATAATCCTGTACAAAGGACCAAAGGTCTTCAAGTTTGTGCTAAGGTCAATAATAAATGAGATTAGATGATAATAAAAGGTAAAATATAAAGTGGAAAACTAGAACCTGAAGGAATTGTGATTTAATGATTGTTGTTGACTAACTAGTTGAAGGAGTCCTTTGTGAAGATTGGGATGTTTGAGATGCAGTGGTTGAGGTTTTGTCATTTGTTGCTGAGTAGTTTGAAAATAGTGTCTACAACTTCTCCCTAACTTTGGCAATCTCAGAAACATAATTACCCGCATACAATTTCTTGTAATACCATTCGACAAAATTAAATTTATATATTGGATCAAGAATTACAGCTATAGCTAAAATAACACTGAAGTTTGACCAGTACTTCTCAAATTTGACGATCATGCCAACAATCATTCTTCTTATATACTTCTGCCCACAAGACATTTCATACTTTAATGTTACATATGTAGTAGAGACACATGAAAAATACAGATTTGCAATAAGGTACTTAGATCCAGAGAAGGCACAAGTGATTTCGTAGAAGGGTGCTAAAAACTTGTATATGTTTACCATTTTTTTTCCACTCAAAACTTGAAGGACATCACTTGTAGTTGGAGTCACCTAATTCCAAATGCATAAAAATATGTCTGAAGTAAATTGCACTGTCCAATATAACAAAAGTAGAATTCCATCTAGATGGTACATCTTACCTCAGGCCTCTATTACTTTTGAGAAAACTTTACCTCACATTCAATAAACTAATGTTTTCTTGCTTGAGAGCCCTTAACATATTTAATGCTCTCTCGCACCTTCACAACAGGTGAATCAATTTCTTTCAAACCTTTCTGAACAATAAGATTTACTATATGTGCATAACATCTGATATGGAAAAATTCACTATTGCATAGAAGACCATTTTTCAAATTCAAATGGTTTGTAGAAAATCAACATAAACGGTATTTGCAAAAGCATTATCTAAAGTAATGCTGAAAAGCTTGGTATCAAGTTTCTATTCAAGCAAAAATTGTTGGAGTTTCTCAAACAATGCTAATCCATCATGGGGGGTGGCATGAAACCAAAATTTATCACTTTTTTTGCAACTGCTAATTATTATCAATAAAATGTGCATTCAAGCAAATAAAGATATCTATGTTGATGGAAGTCCACAAATCAGAAGTTAAAGAAACTCTACTCTTACCACTAGACATGAGGGCTTGTATTTGAACTTTTTCCTTAATAAATATTTTCTAGCAATCATTTTGTGCAGCGTTTCTAAAAACAAACTGCAAATCAGGATGCAAGTAACGAAGTAATGCTCTAACATCGGCCCATTCCACACATTAAAATGGTCAATCATGCATAACTATATATGCAGTAAATAAGCTATGAAATTCTTGATAATCAAACTTATGTTCAACCATGGAAATAAAAATGCTGGAGTTACTTTGAATAATAAGCTGATCAATATTATGAGAGTCTCTTTTCTTACAGTTTTGCAGGTGACGTCTCAGATTTTCTATACCATTTTTACTATCACACAGATACGTTGCCCAACATTTCTTATATTTGCAATGTTATTTGCCATCCTTTGCATGTGACAACATTTCAAAATGTTCCCACATAGTGGATGTCAATCTACTCTTTTTTTTTTTTTTGAGCTATTCTCTCATCTCTTAATGTGTTAGCATTGTTAAACTCATCACTATCAAATTTCATTTCATTATCAATATGAACGTGCTCATTATGCTCAGAAGGATTACTTACAACAACTATATTAGAATCTTCCATCTAAACACAAAATTGTACCTTTTCAAAAAATAAGATATGTCAAACTTGATTATTCATACACATGAGTTACAAGAATGATTGAATGAGTTTAATCTATTGAACATTAAAATAAATCATAACACCAAATCAAGAGGTATTGGTATTAGACTAAATGAAAAAATTAAAATGAGAATTTTGAAAGAGTAAAAGACATTTAGTCATTCAACATCAACATACACTATCAGAGCATATCATTATAATATGCATTATGCAACAAACCTTAATCTCAACAACAACACTACATTACACTCCAACTGTGTAACATAGTGAATTATGATGTATAAACTAATAATCATAATAACGACAACAAGCCCTAATCCAACTGTGCAACATAGCAGCAAGCATCTCAGCCATTATAAACATAAAAACATCAACATTTCAACCCCAGTTCATAATCTCAACAAAACACAAAAATATAACAGTTCACACTTCAAAATAGCAAAACATAACATTATAACAGAAAACCCTAATCCCAATATCAACAGAAGAACATAATAAGTTCACAATAGAAAAACATAATAGCAAACCCTAATCTCCAGACCAACATGTGAACAACATCTCTACAGCAGTCAGCAAATCGCCACAATCATTAAACATTTAAACTCCAAATTTCAAAAATCCTAAACTAGAATAACCCTCAAAAGCCATTCAACTTCGCTTTCAAATACCAAATAGCAAAATCCAAATGGCCAAAGTGGGTCAAAACGAAAGAACAGATCTTAAATCAAAAATCTAAAATAGAAAGAACAGATCTTCCTAAATATTGGCAAAAGCTTTCTAAGCTTCCTGCGATCTATGTTGCACCGATACAGATACGGCGACACAAATACGACACGATACAGATACAGGACACTTCAATTCTTAAAAATACAGGATACGGGTAAGGCGCGGACACGACATTATAATTTATAAATCATACATAAAATTTAAGAAAGCAATCAAAGCATAATATTTGAAATGACAAAAAAAATGAAAGCAACATCATTTGTAGCCTTGTAGCTTATAACATCAAAATAAAAGTAAGCATTAAATGCCTAGTACAACAACAAAAACATAAACATAAATTGTCTAGCACATAAAGTTTCAATTATTCAATAGAATGAATGATATGATTAGCTTCTTCAGTGGTTTGTCTTTGAACTTCTATACCTTTGTAGCCTTTAGTTTTTTTCATTTTTCAACGGGACACGTGTATCTGATATGTGTGTCCTTTTAAAATTAAATATTATTTTAATTGGATCCGGCTTTGCCGCATTCGACAGCCGTATCCGACATGTATCGATGTCGTATCGGACGTGTATCCGTGTCCAACACGTATCCGATACAGCATACCTTCATAAATAGGTGTATCGGTGCAACATAACCTGCGATGTTCTGGATGAAGCAATAAAAGAAATTAGATATGGGGAGATAGAGCCAACAATGGCAATAAGAATAAGTTGGTCTTGGCGGATTCATAGCAAGCAAGATTTGGTGTCAAACATGGCTAGGATCCATCAATAAATCTTATGAGGTCATACCCGGTGAGTAGAATGACATTGAAATCACTATGATGAGCAGTTAGAGGTGGTGAGTTTTATTTGTTTGTTGGTGTTGATGGAAATTAGAGTTTCAGATCTATCAAAAGGGTTGATGATGATGCAGACAATAGGGTTAGATGAAATGGCAGAGGGAGAACTAGCCATTGGAGGGAGAAAGACCTCGGTAGAGTTATGGGGCTTTGATACTGTAAAGAATGAGATAATTTGGAAGAAAGATTATTTTGTATTATACATTTTGTATAATATTTATATATACATTCATAGGAAAAGAAGGTATATTAACGCAATAATAAACAACAATTTAATAGGGGAGACAAAAAATTAAGGAAATACAAAAGATAAACTAATTATTTGTTTATCCAATATTTCTCAAAGGAGAAATTAAAAAAAAATCCTGAAATGTTTTATCTTCTCAAGATGTGTAGACCACTGGAGCCCTAGGAAGACGACTTCGCGCCACAGCAAGCAAAGTAGCTCATAAACGCCTTCCTCCCCTGTAACATACAAATTAAAAACACATGATCAGCCCAAATTTACAAGTAATCACTTCAATTATAAAAAATGTATATCAATGTAGAAAAATAAGAATAATAATCCAACAAGGCTCTTCATAAGCAAAATTAAAAACTCTCGAGGATCCTAGCCTTAATACTAAAGAGTTAACAATCTATTGATAAAGTTTAGAAGAGGGCATTCATTCTACAGGAATCAGGGCAGTCCAAAGGCTGGTCTGATTTGATCACCTTTATCACCAGATTTTTTCAGATCACCTTTATCACCAGATTTTTTTTTTTTTTTTTTTGGACATCCTAGTGCTTCAATGATCAGAAAATAGAGTGCATGGTGCAATTAAGAAAATATTAATGAAAAATAATCAGCAAAAGCCCAACTGAGCTTGAACGGAGATAAAGACAACCGAAGCAGCATACCAGCCAAGCCTGTTTTTCGGGAATAACTGGAGGAGCGGAGGTAGCGGAGGCGGAGGCGGAGGCGGTGATGCCTTGAGAAAGTAGGTCGGCTTCGTTGCCCGTGGAGATTCGGGAGTAGTCGGACTTGCTCTGCTTGCGACTCTCTCTAATCTTAGAGAAATCCATGGAATAATCAGGCATACCTTGCAGCTTCTCCCAATCCCCGAACGCCGGCACCGACATCCAGTTATCCTTGGACACCTGCAATACACTCCCTCCAATAATCGCTTCATAATTTCTTTCAAGGAATCGCAGGATCCCAAACAGGATTTCAAGAAAAGAGACGAACGCTTAAAAAATTCTTACATCAATACTGTTATCCATGGAATCGGAGAAGAACAAGAAGCTGGCCAAGGAAATCGAAGAGGAGCGGAGGGTTCGAGGGGTAAGAACAGAGGCGAACGAGGAGTGAGTCGGACTCGCCGCGGCCTGCCAGAGGAGAGATAGATATCTGTGGACTGTGGTATGATGGACATTTTAAAGCTCTTCATCTGTAAATAAATGGTTCAATTATTATTTAATGTAATATTATATTATAGTATTATGATTTATGACATCCCTCCCGCTGCCTCATCAAGCACTTATTTTCTTCTGTAAGTAAATAAATAATTCACATTTTCTTAAGTGATCAAAATATCCAAAATTAATTATTCTCTTTAGTGATCGCATAGAATGATACGATGCGAGGCAATGAGCAGACATCTGCGTGTTCCGGCGAAACACAGCAAGATGCCACGTGGACGCATTCCTTCAGGCGTGAAGAATTATAGAGTTTGTTCAGGGGTGTTTTGGGGATTACACCTGTTTATTTTCTTAAATAGTTGGTATCAATTTATTTACAGGTAACGACTGGATCCGGTCATTTAGTTGACGCTTTTTAATACAATTATCCTTAAAATATTGATGATTAATATTTATTAGTATAATTACATTTGTTCTCTGTTGTTATATATTGCATATTTCGGTTGCACAATATCTTAACTGATGATTTGAATAGGGAAAAAAAACTCTTATTATAATTTTCTTTCTGATAATTAAGGAGAAACTATTACGTGTAGAGTTCGAACGTAGTTTGTGTTCAGATTTCAATCAAAATAGGCCACATAAGCCTGCATAAACTTGTGCACAATTTGCACACAATCTATATATAGATTATACACAGTGTACAGACAACCCGTCTGGACTCCGCACGTAATAATTTTTTCTTGACATATTTTTTTTATTAGAAATTAACCAACTTTAATTGCATTAGTAAAATTGAATAAATTAATTTATGTATTTATACAAAATTAAATCGGATTTGAAATTACAATTAAATTTATTCTATCGGTTCAAATACTTTTATAACCTTGAAAATATAATTCTAACAAATAAACCGAGCGGAATACAAATAATTGTTGAAAGTTTTCCTTTGGGTATTAGCTGTAATTAATTGGTAAGAGAAATGCATAATCTTTATCAATTTGCGGTATACGTTTTCAAATAGTATGACCGAATAATTGAAGCATTCTGAAGAAAAAGTCGCGTTCAAAAATTATAAAAAAACAAAATTACAGGCAACATTATATTTGTTATTTAATTGGAAGATAAAATTTGAAATATGATGATGCGTCATTTGAGCCAAATAATTATTGGGAAACACTCATACACTATTAGGTGCTTATCCATTTTCTATTACATGTGGCAAGTCATAGATGGATCTGTGTATTTATTATTAACTTTATTATTCAGCCATCATATATTTTTAATCCACCAATAAAGGTGAAATTTGAAGAAATATATTTATCTTTTTTTTTTAGAAAATATAACTCAAAATTTTCATCCAATCAAAATACTCTTGTTCATGATCACATGAATTCGAATGGGTGCTCAACAAAGTGTATACGTGATCTTTCTATCAAGAAGTTGAGCGACTATTCATCTTACTAGCACTTTCTATGTCGAGGTTAGTGATGTTATATATTTGATTAGATATTTTTGAAAATGTTATTCAAGTACTAAACTTTAAATCTAATACAATATTAAGCATCTCATTACCTATTTTGATCGTTGATCTAAATGCATTCCAACATTGATTGAATCTTATTTGCACTCTTAAATCTAAACTTGGAAGGGCATACACTATCTCAAGTGAAGCTTCATAGAAACTTGATTAAAGCTCAATCGCATCTTGTTCAAATCTTATTTGAACATTGATTGAATATTGATCAGACCTTGATCATACCTGGTTGGAATCTCGTATGTATTTTTAGAAAATATTTGAAGAATATTTGATTAAGGTTTAAACAAGATTCAAGTTATGTCAGATTGATGGTCTGGAGTTACGATGTAAATGAGAGAGATAAAGTTCGTAGAGCTTATTTGTTGAAGGGACGACATCAACTAAAAAATCATCATTTTTCTCAAATAATGATTAGAAATATTGTACGTAGATTTAACTCAAAATAGTTTGAAGAATTTTCTGATTGGATAAAATACAGTGTACAAAAAGATGATATCTTTTGTCTATTTTATTACTTATTTAAGCCACAAGAATAAATTATGACATGCAAAGGTGTTTGAGACTCAGTTGTTGTTGAGGGATTTAAGAATTGGAAGAGGAAAAAAACTTTTGGGACATGTTGGAGAACGTAATAGTGCACATAACAAGAAAAGACAGAAATTTAAGGCTTTAATGAAGCATCAAAAGCAAAGTATTCTTGATTTTTGGTTGAGCAAGGATGAGAAGAGCAAAAAAATATATCATATCATGTTGACTGCAGCTTTTGACTCTATTCATTTTCTTATCTGTTAAGGGCTATCATTCTATGGGCATAATTAATCATCAAGCTCAGATAATCAAAGAAATTATATATAGCTATTTCAATTTCTCGTGCATCATAACGAAGAAGTTGGAAAAGTAACATTTGAGAATACAAATGCTAAGTTAAAGTTGACTAGAAGAGGAATGATACTTTGAAAGCAATTCAGCGTGATAAAAATAGTTTTTCATCTAAGCAGTGAAGAGTTAATTAGTGGTCAACGTTTGAACCAAGAAACTAATTTGCAGCGAGATGGTGACACCCGTTGGAGTTCACATTTCATACATTAATTAGTCTGATGAAAATGCATGCTTTTATACTCGAAGTACTTGAAATTGTTATGAAAGATAGAATACATCAACAGTCAGTTGAAGCTGGTGTTTTAATACAGGCTATAGAGTCTTTTGACTTTGTCTTATCACTGCATTTTATTATTGACATTTTTAGGATTACAAATGAATTATTACAAACCTTATAAAGAAAGGATCAAAATATCATAAATGCAATGAAATTGGTACAAGTGTCCAATCAACGACTACAAATGATAAGGGAAAATGGATGGGAGCCTTTTTTGAAAGAAGTGTCACGTTTTTGTAATATTTTTAACATTAAAGTTCCAAATATGAACTCTATACTCATGGCTCGTCGACGGTTCAACCCATGCATTGTCCTATAATGTTTATTACCTGACTATACCGAGACTAACTCCACCGCTCATCGTCACCAATAGTGTCAATGCACGCCATAGCATATAAGTTGATGCATGTCATCGACATCAACTTTGACCGCATACAATAGCACCAAGATTTTATTGGGCTTATTGGTTCTTTGGCCTTCCCTCCTCAAAAAGAGAATGAACAAAAAATAATAAACAGCCTCTTGAAAATAATTACCACACCACATGGCTCTTCCAACTTATACTATGAAATTCATTATACATAATTTATATCTACTATATTGTATCAATACTTTCCTAATTATGAAAATAATATTATTTATAATCAATGATAAATAATAGTGTAATCATTCTAATTAAATCAAACCCTATAATTTTTTTTTTTTTTTAAGTTTTTCATATAAAAATTATGACGCCTAGCTTATAACCCTCTCTCATTCTCATATATGTTGGGCCTTCATCTAAAATTAAGATTTTAAATACTTTGTTTTTATTGTCATAAATGTCCTAGCGTGTAATAACAATAGAATGTATATTTAATACTTCATTAAATTGTTTAATTTTCAGTCCAGTCGTTTTCATCTTATATTATATCCAAAGGAAAGGTTTATTTATTCAAAAATTGCCCCAGCAGCACGGGTGAACGCTAGGGAAAAGATTAGAGAACACGAAACGCCTCTGGCTTGGCTGGCCTCAATCCCACTATCCCAGCGAAAAATATCTCTGTGAATCGGTCTGAGATCTGTCGCTTATTCTTTCTTTCTTTCTTCTTTCCTTGTTCGGAATTTGGGTTTCTCCTCCTACAATCTTCAATTTGTACAACTTCGCCGCCCTGAAACCCTCTTTCCATTCATGCTGATTGCGCCGGATCTGTTGCCACGGTTCCAGTATGCGGGATCCATGACGCGGGTTTTTTATTTATCGAACGATTTTATCCGTATGGATTATTGATTCCATCGTTCGTCCGTTTTTTTATCGAATTTTGTGAGAATTATCGTGGACTATTTGCGATGTTTGGTACGTTGGTGTTCTGGGAGGGTTATGTCAGCGATGAGATGATGGGTACCTTTGCCCCGATCGTCATTTACTGGTTCTATGCCGGGATTTACCAGATCTTGCCACCCTTGGATCGGTTCCGGCTGCACACCAGAAAGGAGGAGGAGCAAAAGAATTTGGTGGCAATATCGACAGTCATCAAGGGCGTTCTTCTTCAGCAACTGGTTCAGGCCACAGTCGCCCGAATTTTGTTTTTGGTAAGTCGAGGCTACGCTATTTTAGTGACATCCACTGAGTGAATGGAGAACATGAATTTGAAGACAAATTTTCATGCATACGTGTTCTTGATTTCTTTTTTCCGGGGTATTTGGGATTATGTTCGTGATAAAAGTTTTTAGCAGGTTTGCTAACTAGGATATTTGATTTCTTTTGTTGATGTTTCAGACTGCCATCCACAACGCTCTTGATATTTATATTAGGTGGCTGCCATCACTGAGCTCAATTTGTTGGTTGGGTAGCTGTAAAAATGTTTGGATAAATAGAAAAGGATATAAGCCATTAAAGTTATTGACTAGTTGTAAATGAAATAAAATTATGTTCATAATCAGGTTTATGAAAACTAGCCTTGCTCCCCCTTATGCCGAGAATAATACTCATATATGCTTTTGCAAAGATTTTTTTTGTTGATGTTAAGAAATTCTAATCCGAAATAGGAGGTCTGGTGGTACTGATAACATCTTTGCTGGGGAACCTGCGTGCTCCAATATATAACGGCAACCCTGATTTCGGACACTTTGTTGATGTTGATTGTTAGTTGGTCGCTGGAAATTAAATGCTTTCCAACCTTGTTGGGTACTCATGGCTCCAGCCTCCAGTTAGATTAAGTAAGGATTGCGTTAGTATGAATGACTCATTTGCACTGAGAAATTTAGTTATTGCAGCTATTGCTTATTTTTTAAATAGAGTACAAATTTATTAGCTATAGCTGTAGACTAACTTATTTATCGTTTCTTTTGTAGGATCCCCCTTAGGGTGTAGTAGTTGAACTTATTTGTAATTTGGATGCCTATTATTGCAACTTAAATAGATAGATAATCAGGATGATTATGTCATTACTTTATCAAATAGAAAAGTAACCTAGGACTTTGCATAAACATGCATCTGAAATCTTACCATTGGAATTGAACTATTTAGTATCAAGTTAACTTTGAAAAGCAAGGCGGAACAATTTTCTTTTTAAGAGCTTGAAATTACTCCTTGCATGTTGTCGCTGCAAATGACATTCTAACTTAAATCAATGCATAAATGAAATTTTGTTGAACTTTTTTTTTTCTTGGATTAAAGTAACTAGCATTCCATTGTGTTATTATTGGTTTCTCAACAGATTTTAAACGAAGGAGTGCATTCTTATATGCCTGGAATTGTTGGCATTGTTTCTCTGTCTACAATTTTAGCAATGGAATGCATGTAATCAAATGTTTAATGTATATTCTTAAGTTTGATCTTCCATTTATGACCAAAATATTGCTGTGAATAATGGACATGAACTTGAAAATTTTTATTGTTTCAAGGTTGAATATTAATAATCATTAGTTAACTCACTGGCCTGGTTGCTGAGAAGTTCATGTTTTTGTTCTAATGCATGTGAAAGGTGATATTTCATTTCTTCTCTCATTATTTTCCCCTTACACCTGAAGATATGTTTAATGCTATGTAGCTTGTATCCTCAACCAAATTTTGATTTCTATGGTATCAAATTGTTATCCAATCTAGTCCATCTTCAGATCTTGAAATACTTAAGATGTGCTAGGAATTTAGACTGTACATGTTGTCGTCAATAGAAATCATTTTTTTTTATAAAAATTAACAAGCATTAAACCATGAAAATTGTTTTCTTATGGGATATTCCATGAATTCGTTAGCAAGATTATGCCGATAGGGTATGTATGGAATGTCTGATATGCGTGAGGCCATTAATTGTGTACTTATGAGGATGATGGAATGGTGGATAGAAGTTTGATTACTTTATTTATTGTTTTTTTAGGAGAAATACAATAGAAAAAAGTTCTTTATGTGTTGCATTTCACTTAAGGGTCTAGGGTTCCTAATGTAACTACGATGATTCAAGGAATGTTAATAACAGAATAAATTTGGATTCAAAAATCAAAGACTATCACATATGCAAAACTCACTTTTCTTGTATGAAACTTTAAAATATGAGAATTTGAATCAAAATGATTATGCAATGCTGGATTAAATTTGAAGAAATCAACTAGAACTTTGAACATGAAAATTTTGCATGTAATTGAAATTTCACACTACAATTGGAGTCCCATTTATTGCCAATTCAATCAAAATTAGGATTCTTGCATTCTCAATATCAAAATAATAAAAATACAATAAGTTAAGAAAAGCGGTAATCAAAGCGAAGAAGATCCACACCTCATGTCTATGCAAGGAGATAACTTCCCCCAAAATTTGATAGTCGATTTTGTACCTTTGGTTTCAAAGATGTCTGCGATGTTGTAGTGGAGGACTAACTATTATTGATCAATGCACTCTATTGGTTTGCAGAGATCAATGTGAGATAGATTAAGTATATCTATCCTGAAAATTTCTCCTACATGTAATGTAGCTCCAAACATAGTTTATTTTAATTTTGAGAGATGAGGTTTCCCAGAGGAGCAACGAGCAAGTTCCTAAGGTTAGTTAAATCTGAAGCATGTCGAAAAACACCACCGATTAATAAGTCAATGCTTGTGTTTACATCGGGTAAGATCAATATAGGTATGGTAAGGTCAAAATCAGAATGAGCCTTATGGGGCTCTGAGAGGATAAAGGGAGGAACGTCCTGAGAACCAGGATAGGTAGACTCAAAAGTAATGAAATGGATGCAAAAGAGGGACTTATATCTTTGACATTGAATATAGGGATATGCCCAAAATTGGACCTATGATGCCATGTAGCGGCACCTGTTAAGGAGTAAAGGAGTGAACTGATGTAAGAAAGTAAAGAATAACCTACTGAGTGCAGATGGCACTTTGGTCAAGATCCCATGATTTTATCATCCCGAGTTCGTTAGTGACCTTAATCCACTTAGTCATTTGGCGATCTAAAAATCTTGGTTAATAACTATGGGTTAGGGGTGCAAATGAGTTGAGTCGAGCTCGAGTTAGACCTAACTTGAGCTCGACTCGCGAGCCAAATTCTTAGCTCGAACTCGGCCCATGCCACTAAAAACTAGCTTGTCGAACAGCTCAATTCCGCGGCTCTAGCTCGCCGTCCGCATCCAAGCCTGTGTCGCGATTCTGCCTTCTGCTTCGCCATCCGCAGTTTCACAGTTCCTACTTTGCACTCGAGCTTGACGAGTAATTGTGCCGAGCATCCTAAGGATCAAACTCGAGCTCGATAATGCAACGAACTCGAAATTTTGCTCGAGCTCGAAACTTGATAAGCTAGACTCGCGAGCTTGTTCACGAGTCGAGCTCGAGCCTGCTCACGAGTCGGTTTGACTCGATTGCACCCCTACTATGGGTTAACTCATTCAAGAGAACCTTATAGATCAAGGGTGTGAATTTAGTCCTAATTTGACAGACAAGAACTACACTTCATTATATATGAGGGAGAAACCCATATTGGATTTATAGTACTGAGGTACCTATGCTCTAAGGCTAAGGGGTAGGAAAGAATGGTATCTTCTCCATGTGTTGAAGAGGGCATCAAAGATGAGGCTTATAACAGTCATGCAGGATAAAAAATGCCATAATATCTTCTTAATATGCTAGAGAAGATTGGGTGAATATGAAAGTTTTTAACATCTCCTCAATATGGTAGACAAGACATCCAAGGAGGAAGGCTTATGAGTACCTATGCTTTAAGGCTAAGGGGTAGGAAAGAATGGTATCTTCTCCATCTTAGAATTCCAAGCTGATATTTTGATCATGAAGAAACATTAGAAACCCTAATACGCGCCAAAAAAAGTAAACTAGTAGAAAAGATTGTGGGCAAGGATTGGATCGCAAAGTGGACCCACTTTGCTTTCTGTCAATTTCTCTCCTAGGAGAGAGCGAGAGCGACAGAGATGGACTCCAAGCTCGAAACTGGCGAGCAGAAACAAAAGCGAGATGAAAAAGATGAGGTGATACTGAACAGCATCGTTTACCTGTTAACGAGGTGTGAAATGAGTACAACTGTGAGCACAAAGAGGGCCTCGAACTCACAGACTTCTGAGCTTTGAATGCGATCGATCCGCTCGCCCGTTGAGTTGCTCAATTCTCTTGTCACGTAGCACCTTGTCGGAAGCCACACGTCGTGCAAAGCCGTCGAAGTCGCTGTGGTGGAATGCTTGAATCGCCGAAGGATGCGAAATCACTGCACTTCTCCCTGACGCCACGAGCATCTGAATCTAAAAATTGTCGTCGATTTACACTTCTCCCCGACGCCAGCATTGGCATCCAAAGCAGAATAAACAACGTGGATGAAGAAATGAAAATGCTTCCTGTGGGCTTCTCTCTTTTTCTATCACGTGATTTACTTTTTCGCTCAAAACGGGCTGGTTTCTTTACATGGAAAATGAGCTACAACGTGGGGTTTGGAATACATCAAGATTTATTTTACTTTACATTGTGTCCAACCAAACACCAAAAAGTAAAAAAGTAATGCATTTGATTTACTTTGCATTCACTTTTCTCCAATCAAGCAACCCCTAAGTTTTAACTATCAATTTTACTGTTTACATGTGAAGAAAGTAAGTTGTTGGCCTATTTAATCGCTTTTGATATGTAAATTTTAAGTTTTATTTATTTTTTAATAATTTACTAGACCACATCTTTCTAGTTGTATTTGAAAACCTTAATCCATAAACCATCCTGCATCATGAGGAAGAGAAGATGTAGGTTTGGCCGTGATGGGTAAGAGCTTGAGCATGTGAGGGTTGTGGTTTTAAATTTTTTATCCGTTGAGTTTAAGATTATGCATTTAAACCAAATACGTTTTATATTTACAAGTGTATTTTATTTTATTTTATTAATTGAAATATTATATTTTAACAAGTGATATTTGTATAAGTTGATAAAATATTGCCAAATACTTAGCTGTGTTTGGGTGTTGGGGTACTTAGGCTAGTTCCAAAATTAACGGATCAACTAATTGTATACTCTATCTACTTCAGGCGAATTGGATATCCTACTGGTGAGAACAAGCGCCATCCGTAATATTACATGCATCTGGCCTTAAAAATAGGATTTTTCATTGCTGCATATTCCATTTTGTGCTCAAAGGGATATGGATTTCAAAATGGTTCAAAGAAAAATGGAGTGAGATGTAATGTTGTTATGTTACATCCCTAAACCCTAAACCATAATGATATTGTGGCACTAGAACATGTGCTAATTCTTGGAGCTTTTTTTCTCCATCTGGATTAATGTAGAATCGGATTTTTAAACCCCCTTTTTGTGTGATTTCACTCAAATTAGTCTCCTTGTTGATTTGATTAACATAGTTTCTTTCCTTTTGTTTCATGTTCATCTTAGAACATCTGCCATCATTATGACATTTCAGTTGACCCTTGTAGCCATATATGGAGTTTTATGGTTATTCACTTCTTTTGATTGAGGAGGTTTGGCGTATATTTTTCACATATAGTGAGCAGCTCTAGTCCTGCATTTACATTTTTTTTTTGTTGAATGGATGTTTGCTCATATTCCTTAACCATATGCTCTGACTTGAGCTTCGATTTTTTTACCATTGTTATTATGTAATTATCCCGTTAGACGGTCAAGCTTGGTGACAAAATCTAAAGAAAGCAGCTGAAAGAATGGTTTTGATTTGGATGCTTCGTTTCTGTTCAATTGTCAAGATATAAATTGCAAGTGTCTTAACGCTTATTAGATAGTATCCATCTAGATGAAAAGAATTGTGCAATCTGATTCAGGTTGGAAAGCTTATTCTTTCAACATACTGCTGGCTTTTGTGACTAGTCTTGTGACAAGTTAGAAGTGTGACATAACTTGAATAGTGTTCACAAGGCAAGCAGGTATGCGAGACTAGGATGGTTTATTTTTATTCAAATATCACTATATAAAATGGAAGCGTTGAACTTACTAAACGGCACCCCATCAAACATGAAAGGTGTTTAGACATCTGGTGGGAGATGGGAAGATTATTCTATCAATATATTGCTAGCTTTTGTTGGGATAAGTCAAAGTGTGGCATTAGTCGAATGGTGCATGAGACTAAAAGCCTTTTTATGATTGAAAGAGCACTAGTTAAATCATTTTAAAATTTTGACATTCTAGTGACAAATTTTCCATTTATTTCATTTTAACGCTTTATTTTTTTTTGAATCAGGTAACTGGGAGCTCAAGTCCTACAGAGAAACTCATACAACCATCGGTTCCAGTTCAACTAATCCAGATCTTTATAGCAATGATAGTCATGGATACGTGGCAATATTTTGTGCATCGTTACATGCATCAAAACAAGTTCCTGTATCGTCACATACACTCTCAACATCACAAGCTGGTTGTTCCTTATGCAATCGGAGCCCTTTACAACCATCCCCTTGAAGGTCTCCTTTTGGACACATTTGGTGGTGCCATTTCCTTCTTGATCTCTGGCATGACTGCGCAAACAGCAGTTTTCTTCTTTTGCTTTGCGGTGATGAAGACTGTTGACGATCACTGTGGGCTTTGGCTCCCTGGCAACATTTTTCACATTTTCTTCCAAAACAATACAGCTTACCATGACATCCACCATCAGCTTCAGGGGGCAAAGTATAACTACTCTCAGCCTTTCTTTTCAATATGGGATAGAGTACTGGGAACCCACATGCCCTATAGGTTAGTCAACCGGGAAGAAGGTGGTTTTGAGGTCAGACAATTGAAGAGTTAGCTTAAAGCCGTAATCATCAATGTAAGAGGGGATAATGCAGGCAGGGTCATCTATGATCAAAGAACTGAATATATGCTAGAAGAATTACCCTGCCATTAACGTGATGATGTTTATATGGATGGGATCCTGGGTTTTCCTTTCTCGATAAATTGCTTCTCTAGTTTTTTTTTCTTTGTAGTCTGAAGTATTAGAATGGTTTGACAACTCTTGTAGAAAGAATCTTGTTATTATTAAATCTGAATATTATTGATCTGTAGAGTTTTGCATTTCATCAAGTTTTTCTGATGCACCTTGCAGTTGCAGATACTGCTGTGTGTATTGGACTGGATTTGCTTTTTCTTTGTCTCTCATTACTCTGATTAAATGCATGCACGCTTATGTTTTAGTTGAAATACTTCTAACTGGACCCTATTATTTGAAAAGAAAGTGTTTTTCCATTATGAGATGACTGCTGTGCTTATTATTAACATTTCTATACATAGAGTAGCATAAAGCTATGTTCTGTGTAACTTCTGATCATAGCGGGTTTAGAGAACAGAGTCGCCAAGGTTTTTTGCCACATCCAATGTCTAGACTTTATATCAGATTAATTGAATGATTAAGATTTTGTTTGGAATAATTTTTTATTGTTTCTTAAAATATTTTTTTAATACAACAATTAAAATTTTTTAATAAAAAACTGTTTTTAGAAGTATTAAAAAAATCATGTCAAACGAAGCTTAAATTCATTCTCAAACATTATCTCATTTACTTTGATGGCCCTCACTCACTCTCTCTCTCTCTCTCTCTCTCTCTCTTACGGCAAAATTATTTAAAATTAATATTTGAATTGTCATTCTCTTTGAGAATTTTGAATAATCTTGATTACTAAAATGCATGAATAAAAATAAACTTGAAAATTAAGTCATTTGACGATCTAGATATTTTTAATTTATTCTACAAAAATGATAAAATTTTATTCAGATGTGCTTTCTTGTTATAAATATAATTAGCAATGTGATTTTGAGTTTAAAGCTTATATATCACAGTGAATGTAAAAAGAAACTTGGGCGGAGAATAATAACTTCTCTTGGTGAATAAAAGCTCATCTCAACATAAATATATTTATAACTCAATAGAATCTCTATGAAAGCACAATAACTATATATAAGAATTTTTACCGATACACAATGTCATCTAACCTTGTATGTTTCTGTGAGACGATGGCAACTGGAAAGAGAAGACAGGAGTAGAAGATTTATGTTCCTTTGGAATGTTTGGGAGGTTTATTTTTTGCATTTTACATTGGGGGGAGAGAACCTAACGGTCAATTTTTTTCAAAAAACGTTAGGCCGTTGTTTTAAGTAAGAGAATGTGGTGGTCGACTGTTGCTTAATCAGAGAATAAGCGATGACTGGATTTCATGTGGTTAAATGTTATTCCGGATAGCTCGTTTGGTTTGCTCGATGGTTTTATCTTATTGTTATAAAAGTTGGATAGAAAATTTGATCAATTAATCATTATATCCAATTATCCACCCTATTTTCGAGGGTAATGCTAGATAGGACAAAATTTACAACCAAATTTTTTTCTCTGCCTTTTTCAAAATTAAGAAATTGGAATAGAGATTGCGATTACCAATGCAAAAAAAAAAACTTTTAAAAAATTATAGTAAAAAATAAAAATAAAACATAAACCATTCCAAACAAAATCTTTAAATTACATGTTCCAAACAGCAGACAATCACATAACTCACGAGAGGCAATACTTATTGTCCACATTTCCAATCATCAATACACAAATGTAGCTTACAGACAGGACTTCAGCAGAGGGACTTATTCCATGACTTACGGACCAAAATAAAAATATAAAGGACACTCCAACAAATGCAATCCACACTGATTATGACGATTACCCACACAAATAATAATAATAATAATAATAATAATAATAATAATAATAATAATAATTACTAGAGTAAAAAATTACACTCTGATGGAATATATAAGTAACCCTATTTACAGCTCATAATAAATCAAACAATATATATATAGGATAGGTATATAGAAGACAGCAATCCTATATACCTGCAGTCCACACTTCTATAATAACAAGGTGGAAAGATCGCACTTGAAAACAAGCATAGAAAACTGATGCAGATTATCATGACCAATTGACCTAAAAATCTCAATAAGGATCAATGAAGCAAGAAGTTGAGAGCACATACTAAGATGGTCATAGGCTATTAAGAAGAACTCTTTTGCATGAATGTGACTTGTTTGAATTGGGCCGAGGATCTCTTTTGCAAGAAGGTGTTTGGTTTATATTTGAGGATGGCTTTGATGAAGGCACTCTCAAGACGCTTAACAGAAATTTTCTCTCCTGTAAATTTAAAAAAATATCAATCAAAATTAGTTTCATCAATAATGATTTATTTATCGTTAAAAAAGAAAACAATAAAGTGAGTTCGAAATAATCAAAAAGGACAAGTAAATAGTAGTCAATTGGTGAAATATTTTAGATAAATGCTTAGCAAAATTTAGGAAATTTTTAGATAATCAAGTTTTCTTATCTTAAATTTCATTCTAAATTGTACTAATTCCAGGTTGGTGAAATATCAAAGGGGATTCAACAATGCCTCGAATGCTTCCTCTAAGATTTTGATATCTATATTTGCATTCTAGGATTGAAACAACTAATAGAGCAACAAACACATAACGTGCAAAAAAATTTATGTTCCCAATATTGCAACATGTCAATTAGTCACATCTCCCTTCCTATCCTTGACTTAGTTTTAACGCTACAAATCACTAGCATTAGGTGACAAAGAGATACTATTAAATGAAACCTGCCTAGGATTCCGAGAACAAGGAAAATATGAATTTTTTTAAACGGATAACATGAACTTTTAAATTATACATTTCACAAGAAAAATTTAATAGATATAAACCCCTAAACTCTAACTGACATCTGCACAAGCTTAATGTTTAGTATTTCAAGGTTAAATTTCAAAACTTACACTAGATGAAAATTCTGGACTAGGAATCTCCTCTGTGAAAGAATGAAAAGGTGGGACGGTTTTAAGAGGGGAGTCAAATTCTGAAATCGATGAGACAAGTACGTTTTCACTACTTTGAGCGAGCTCTACAGAAGGCGGCATGGCTCCACCTGGAAAATAAACTATTCATACAAGCCCTTCATAATTCTACTAATAAAACCTCTGGATATAATTTTAACATGATCATATACCTTGGCAAACAAATTTAACTGGAGCAGGGGTGCCCTGATGACTTTGCCCTTCATTGCAACCTACAGAACAATGTTCGAGCAGATGTTCATCGATGTTAATTCCCGGATCATCATGAGTACACCCAGTGCTCATAACAGAACTAGTCTGACAGCCATCTTGATCAGCATCCCTGTTCATTAGGCCATCTATTTACTACAAAATGAAGAAACAAAATAACTTAATTCTCAAGGTATATCAATGCATATTGCCACCTTGATAGCTGAAGTTCTGTATCCACACATTGGAAATCCTTGAACACTCCTTCGAAGTTATCCAACAGGAAATCCATTCCAGAAAAACTACTCAATGTTCCTTCTTCCCGAGTCTGGATCAAATAATTCTGAAGTTCCTTAATAACCAAATGTGACAAAACAACTTTTCAGCTCGCAGTGCTAAAAAATATATACATAAACGAAAAGCAAAGAAAAAGGAAAATTATAGAAGTGAGTTTTGTCAAATAACCAAGTACCTTCCAAGAATCTTCGAGACTCTGGTTTTTGTTTTCAGAGTATGCTTTAACAGCTAGAGAGCTGAGTAATTCAGCTTGTTGCAACAAAGCAGTCAATTTTGGATCATCCCTTCTAAGGAAATTGCCCTGGACCTCACAATTTGCAATTGCTTCAACGGCAAGTGATGCATTTCTCAGTAAACTTCTAATAAGAGTAAAACCAAGCAAGAAAATGATGAAACAAGAACATCAGTTTCTATGACGACTTACTATCACATGCTGTAGGCTTATTGCTATCGAGATGACATTGTGCTGATAAACATCTCAAGTTATTAAAGTTTTGAGTAAGAACTGTCAAAGGTGGCCTTGACCGTCCACCACTAATACCATGGGTTGGAGCTAATCTTTCATAGGAACTGAAGTCTTCTGCATTGTCCGAGCTGCCACACCTACAGTGCAGAAATAAAATGCATAATTGCAGTAACTCTGCTGTTTTGCTAGATTTTGAACATACCCAGTTTGTTGCTTATTTGCTGAATGTTCCACCATGATTTTCTTATTGCTGGGGTGTGTACAAGAATCATTATTTTCCTTGGATATTGTATGATGCTTTGCTCTCTTTTTGCAAAGGGTAGAGAAACGGTTCTTCACTGCATTATCTGTTCTGCAGGAAGACAGCAACAAAACATTAATATTATCCATCTTCTTCTTCAGTAAAGATAAAGCATTATTGTTGTGCACAGCTGTCTCCATTACCTTCCTGAAACCACCTTTGCAATCTCAGTCCATCGGTTCCCAAATATCTTCTGAGCCTGCACATCAACTTAGAACTCCAACATCAGAAATTAAATTCTTCATTAAAAAAAAGAGCATGTGGTGCTACTTTATAAAATTTAGTTTTTAAATCGTATGATTAATCCATAAATAATATAAGGGGTTGTTTGCTTTCCAGTTACAGAAAGGGGTTCGAGGGAATTTAATGCATACCCACTCAAAGAAACTTTTTTTTTTCAATTTAAGTCAAGTGGCACCAAAACAAGAAAAAATGCATGGTCACTATCTTGATCAAAATTCCAAATTAATTGAAAATTCTCTATTTATAGCAGCTGGAGATAATGAAGAATATAGTCCGGGTTTGTGATTAAGCATTTGCCAGTATTTTGTAAATTCAACATCTGATCATGGTTATTAAAGCCACCCTAATTCCGGAATTAAAAAATCCTGCCAACAAAATAAATTAGAGATTTAGCAGATCATCTTGCTTTGTGTCCGAAAAATTTCAAGGTTTAAGTTGGATTAAAAATGTCGATAATGAAACAATTTCAATGGCTTAACACTTGCAAGCTTTTCTATAGTGAAATTGACATAAATTCTACTCACTAGTAAATAGCCTCTTTAAGGCACGCGTATATGCAATGGCTCAAAAGGGTTTAAGAATCGGCACTCAGACCGCTTTTGTTTTATACATTTTAAAGTAGCCCATTTCTGAAATAACAGAAATAACCAATAGGCTGAAATAAAATTTAGAATCGGCACTCAATGCTACAATAACTTCTTACCTCACATAAGAGCATGTCCTCTTCCTGCGACCATCCACCTTTCTTGCACTCCGTGTTCAAGTATGTAAGCCATCTACAAACAACCATTATGACTATAACACTGTAAGATAAAAACTAGAAATTAAAAAAAGAATGGAATCCTAGAGAGAGAGAGAGGAACAAATGTCTCGCCTTCTCCTGCACTGCCTGCCAGTCTTATCCTTGAAATTTGCTGCAATAACAGTCCAGCTGAAAAGAAAGATTCATAGGTCATCATATGAATTCATCGCGACAGCAAACTGGCAAAAGAGGGCCGAGGAACAGAGGACCACTCACTTATCGGATCCATGAACAGCGACTTGCTCCCGAAGCAGATCGTCCTCCTATGGCACGAAAAGAAAACTAATTTTGATAGTGCAAGAAAGAATGAAGTCGAAGAAACGATGTAATGAAATGTGCGTGAAACCTCTTGAGTCCAGGAGACCATGTGGCGATCCTTCTTCGCCTGAGTAGCCGCAACCATCGCATAGTCGGAGCTCATCTCTCATCGCCGGTCCGGTCGCATTGAGTAACATTCATACTTGGATTCGAAGAAGAGATTGGAGGGCAATATATAAATATTTATATGTATTAAAAAAAGGAAAAAAGAAAGAAAAAAAAAGACCGTTCTTATTAGGGTTTTGGATGGGCGCGAAAAATGAGAGTTTTGAAATGAGTGGAGAGAAGAAAGTAGGATGATAATGAGGCGGAGGAGGAGGAGAAGGAATGAACTATGAAGAGGCGGAAGAATTTAATCGGCCGCGGTAAACCTGTCATTCTCCGTGATCGGCCTCCCATTTTTCATCTGCACCTACCTATTTAACTAATTTCGATTTTATAATTTTTTACTTTTTCTTTGTAAATTGTTGGGACCGCTCGTGACTGTGAAGCCGCTCTCTCCCCAAGTGGCCTAGTCCACAATCTTGAGTCTTGACCGACCGCCCGCCGGCCCACTTATACTGTATAGGGAAAAAAAAAGCTTTCGGAAGATTTTAATAATATTATGATTATTTTTTAAGTTCACCACAGATCATTAATTTAAAATTAAAAATAATATAAAATCAAAAGATTACTAAAAACTATTGATCTAAATAAGTTATAGGAGTTTAAACTATTTAGTCAACAAATGTCGTTCTAATGCCAACCCCCAAACAACAATATTTCAAATATTCAAATTTCGAAGCATATTCCAGTTTGAAATTTTCAAAATTAAATTCGGGACCATCTAAACTCTAATTTTAACAAATTTATAGTCAACTGAATGTCTCAAAGAGACGAATCCAACGACGCCAAAATTGATCCAATCTAAGCCAAAATGTGTCCAAATCGAGGGCTTGAAGCTTATTTAGAGGTTCAAAGCTTAATGTGGACGATCAAATGATATTGAAATATGCCATGCTTATCCTGATTGCTGACTGCCGCCAAACGTCCACCCGGCCGCCGACGAACTTCCGACTGACCATCGTTGAACCACCGGCTGGCGCCGACTACTGCCAGACTACCACTCGACCATCAACCATTGCCGTACATCTGCCCCGATTGTCGTTAGACCATTGTCAGGCCACTAATTGCCGCCAGACTTCCACCCGACCATCGCCGAACCACCAACAGGCCGCTGATCGCCGCCGAACTTCCTCCCGACCATCGTCGGGCTAGCACCCGATCGCCGATTACTGTCGAACTACCAACCAGCCGTCGACCACTGCCAGACTTCCACCCAACCATTTTCGGACCACCGCCCTAACCCCGACTACTGCCTAACTACCAACCAGCGGTCGACCGCTGCCGGACTTCCGCCCGACTATCGTCAGACCGCCGCCCAACCGTCGACTGCTACTGAACTACCAATCGAGCATTAACCGCTGCCAAACTTCAGCCCAATCGTCACCACACCACCACCGGACTACCTCCTGTTTGTCAACTACAGTTGGACTTCCGCCCAACTGTCGACCCTGACCTAGCCACCAACCTTCGCCACCTGCCGATTACGGTCCTTCTGACCACCGTCGCCTACCAACTACAACCCCTCCAACCATCGTCGCCTACTAACTACGATCCCTCCTATCACACCCCAACCCCCAATCAGGATTAGTCCTATCGTGTTGAGCTGTGACAGACAAATCTCAATATCTAGTTTTGGAATATTTCAAATTCTCTTCTAATTTCATTTCAAATAAAACTACAAGCTAAAGAGTTACTAAAATATTCAAATACTAAAAATAAACTCATCCACAAAGTTTCTTTCATTTCATCTAAATAAATATCTACAACATGACTATACATAAAATACAAAAAATACCAGAGTTGTGTGGCATAACTAGAATGTCTGATGTGAAGAAAGCCATCCTCTTTGTAGAAACTTAAGAAGACGAGTGAGAGTAAGTAGAGGAAAGTTGTATTATTCCATCTATCTCATTATAGTAGAATACATCTCTATATAAAGAGCAGTAAGCTAATAGAAAGATTAAGGCTACATATAGAGCCATATAATATATCGCTACAACATTGTATTATTTTGCTCTAATATGCCCCTGCAAACTGAAGGGTCTTGGATGACTTTCAGTTTGAGACGAAGTTGATGAATATAAGGTGTGGAGAGAGACTTGGTCAGGATGTCAGCGATTTGGTCTATGGTGCTGATTGGAAGTAATCGAATGTATTGTTGCTGAATGTGGGCGCGAGCAAACCGGTGATCAATTTCGATGTGCTTGGTTCTGGAATGGAACACTGGATTGTTTGCCAGTGCTATTGCTGAAGTGTTGTCACAGTAAAGATCTGTCGGTTGGGCTTGTGGGATCCCAAAATCAGCAAGAAGACTGTGAAGCCATATAACATCAGTTGTGAGAGCAGCTAAGGCTCTATACTCAGACTCCGTAGATGACCGAGCGACGGTGTTCTGTTTCTTGACAGTCCATGATATTAGTGTATCACCTAGAAACGAGCAATATCCGGAGGTTGATCGTCTTGTGATGGGATCACCGGCCCAATCGACATCTAAAAAGGACGTAAGGCATAAGTTAGATTTTGTAATAGGAATACCATAGTCTATCGTACCTTTGATGTAGCACAATAGTCTTTTGAGAAGGTATATGTGTTGAGACATTGGGTGATGCATGTGTTGAGATAGAATGTTGACGCTGTAGGAGATGTCCGGTTGCGTAAGGGTCAAGTATTGAAGTGAGCTGGTTAACCTGCGGTACATATGCGGACTAGCTAACAGAGGATCGGTAGGAAAATCCTGTGGCAGCTTGGTACACGTTGGGTTTGAGAAAGGATTGCATGTTGTCATTTGGGTTGTTTGTAGAATGGAATAAGCATATAGTTTCTGTGAGAGAAAATAGCGGTCTGGAGTTCTTGTAATGTGGATGTCGAGATAGGAGTTGGCGTCTCCAAGATGCTTCATGGTGAACCTGGCATCTAGTTTAGTAATAATTTTGCTAATTTCTGCATTGTCATTACCAGTTATAAGAATATCATCAACATAAATAAGCAAAAATATTTTGATATTGGAATGAGTAAAGATAAGAAGAGAAGGGTCTGATTTGCTATGAGTAAACCCAAGAGAAATCAAGAACGAAGTGAAAGTGTTATACCATTGACAGGGCGCCTGTTTAAGACCATAAATAGCTTTCTGAAGAAGACATACGTGATCAGGATTGGTAGCATCTTCAAAACCTTTTGGTTGGAGCATATAGACCGTTTCTGATAGCGATCCGTGGAGAAAAGCATTTGCTACGTCAAGTTGTTGAACTTGCCAGTTGTTATGTAGTGCAAGGGTAAGTAGGATGCGAATGGTTGGTAATTTGACAATTGGACTGAACGTTTCTGTGTAGTCCAATCCATATTCTTGGTGATTACCCTATGCTACAAGTCTGCTTTGTATTTTGCAATGGATCCATCCAAGTGGAGTTTGGTGTGATATGTCTATTTGCAGTCTAGAGCAGATGAGTTTGGTGGTAAAGGGACAAGACTCCAAGTGCCTTGTCTTTATAGCGCAAAAAATTCAGCGGCCATGGCTTGTCTCCATTCAGGATGTTTGCAAGCCTCGGTGTAAGTAGACGGATCGGCTGGAGGAGCAGGAGGTTCCGTTTGATGTAGCAAATTCAAACGTTGGCGAGGTCTGAGATGTCCCGTTTTTTGTCTGGTGAGCATTGGGTGAGTTGACTGCTGAACAGGAGCTGCTGCAGGAATTGTGCATTGTAGCTGAGAACTACTAGACGTGGAAGCTGCCGTGGGAGTTGGAGGAGTGGGCTTGGGCACAGACTGATATCTGGAGTTGCCTTGATGAAGTGTAGAAGAATTTGATTGTTGAACCACAGAGGTGGGCGTCATAAATAGGGGAGAGAGCTGCTGAGAAACCGGATGGGTATCACGATTAGTAGTAGTAAAGGGAAAATAAGTTTCGTCAAACTGAACATGACGAGAAAACATGATCTTGTTGGTGTTGAGATTGAGGCATTTATAGCCTTTATATGTGTTTGAATAGCCCAAGAAGTTTTGGCTAAAGTTTGTGACGAAGAGGAGGCGGTGTGAGAGGAAAACAGGCGCATCCAAACGTGCGTAGATGACTGTAGTCAGGAGGAGTGCGATGTAAGAGTTCAAACGGTGAAACATTGTTGGTATTTGAAGATGGCATTCTGTTTATAAGATAAACAGATGTCAGAACAGCATCGGGCCAGTAGTTATAAGGAACGGATGCAGTTTGTAGAAGGGTTCTTGTGGTTTCAAGAATGTGGCGATGTTTCCTCTCGGCTATGCCGTTTTGTTCAAGCGTATAAGGACATGAGATCTGATGGGCGATACCATGATGTTGAAGAAACTGAATAAATGAGTTGCTTAGATATTCACCTCCTCCGTCAGTACGAATGCATTTAATTTTGTGAGACGTGGTATTTTCAATGTAAGTTTTAAACGTTGTAAAAATATTGAGCACTTCCGATTTTTGTCGGATAGGGAACAGCCACGTAAATCTGGTATAGTCATCAATAAATATAACGTAATAGAAATATCCAGTGTTAGAGGACATGGGAGCTGGACCCCACACGTCATAATGCAGTAAAGCAAGAAGTGATTGTTCTCTATTAGAAGATGTATCAAACACAAGTTTATGGCTCTTAGCCGTGTTACAAGAATGACATATAAGAGGTGTAGTGTCTATGTGCAACTGAGAATTATAAGAAGAAATATGAGTAAGAGTATGCTGACTGGGATGACCCAATCTGTTATGCCACAGGTTGAATATATTCCGAGAGGCGTGAAGGGCTTGATGCTGGGAGATGGCAGCTGGTGTTCGTATGGGATATAAGCCGTCACGGCAAGGTCCTTGAAATATGACTTGCTGAGTTGTCAGATCCTTAAACACAAAACCGGATGGATAAAAAATGATAGCAATATGGTTATCTTTGGCTAGTTGAGAAATAGATAGTAAGTTGTAATGAAGATGAGGAGTATGTAAAATGTGAGACAGAGTTAGCTTACGAGAGGGAGTCGGTAGCAAGCCCTGACCAGAATTTGTTATGCTAACCGAACTCCTGTCGCCAATTGTGATGCCATCGGTTCCTTGGTAAGGAATTGAGATGGAGAGATTGTCCAGAGATCGCGTTATATGGGAGGAAGCGCCTGAGTCAAGATACCAATCCGTGTAGGCGGACGATGGTTCTGCAATGAGCGCTCGATTTGGTTGGCTGGCTTGCGGTGTATACTGGGTGTTCAGTCGGTGCCAACATTTGGAAGCTGAGTGTCCCTTCTTGAGACATATTTGGCAGATGATAGAGGCGTTGGGGGACGGTTCCCTTGAAGAATTGCGAGAACCGTAAGATCTACCTTTGCTTCGGCGACCACTACCACGATTGGAGAACAGAGCGATGTGAGAACTGTCAACTGGAGCGAGACGAGCCGCATCTGAGGCAATATGAATTTCTTCACTGATGAGTAATGAGTGCAGTTGATCAAGACTGAGAGGTTGCGTCATAGTGCGTATAGCAGTTTTGAAAGATTGGTAGGTATTCGGAAGGCCGTTTAAAATGTGGAGAATAATGTCTTCCGAGTCGACCTGAGCGCCGGCAGCAGCGATTTGATCAACTAGAGATTTGATTTCGTTCAGGTATTGGAGCATGGACAAGTTCTTGAGGGAGATGTGGTGAAGCTCATTCTTGAGTTGAATGACCTTGGACCGATTTGTGGATTGAAATCAAGTTTGAAGAGCGATCCAAATGGCGGATGTCGATTCCAGATTCAAAATGTAAGTGAGAATGGAAGCAGAAATCGTAGAGCATATGGCTGCCGCTAGGTTTTGATCGTTAAGAAGCCATTGAGCGTAGGCGGGATTCGAGACCGATTCAAGATCTGACCTGGATAGAAGCTTGTCAGGGATGGGAGAATGCGGATCAAGAAAGGAATCTAGGTCATTTGCCCGACAGATCTTCAAGATCTGAGAACGCCAAAGAGGGTAATTATCAGGAGAAAGAGGAGTTTGCACGATGTTCTTGAGATTGGAAAGAACGAATTTGAGCGTCGACGAGATGACCGGAGTTGCCGAGCTTGTAATCTCCGGTTGGTCGTCGATTTGCGAAGGAGTAGTGGATGCCATTTGGCCCTGGAATCTTCACAGCTTGTCTGATACCATGTAGAAACTTAAGAAGACGAGTGAGAGTAAGTAGAGGAAAGTTGTATTATTCCATCTATCTCATTACAGTAGAATACATCTCTATATATAGAGCAGTAAGCCAATAGAAAGATTAAGGCTACATATAGAGCCATATAATATATCGCTACAGCATTGTATTATTTGGCTCTAATACTCTTGGCTAATAAAAAGTCACCGGCTTGGCATGCATAAGTGGATAGACAAATAATCAATTAATATTTTTTCATATGAAAGAAGTCATCCAAATCGCTAAGGCCAACTTGATAGGGCATATTTGTTATGGCTGCTTGATAGGCCATACTAGTCTGCTTAGGACGAGTTCATAGGTTATAGTTGTTTACTTGTGGTAAGTTCATTTATTCCTCTGACAAGTTCCTCTTAATTTAAGATCAAGTAGATTCAGATAATTTATTTAAATTGGGCAAACTTAGTTTAAACGGGTCAACTTAGATTGAATCAGGCGCACTAGCTATTTAGTTATCTAATTTATTTATATATTCGGAGGTTTACAGCCAAAAGAATAAGAGAATATTAAAAAAAATCTTCATTAATTGTTCATAAAATTTTAATAAACACTTGTTTTAATATTAGATGTTTCTCAATCAATTTAATTTTAAATTCTAAAATTGTCATTTTGTCTATGTCAATAGCTCTTAGCCCCTATAAATATGAGATCAATGTTGCTATTTCAAATGTTGTTTCTTCATCTTCTCGCTTCTTCTTTTTGAGTTTTGTCATTCTATTTCCTTGTAAAGAATGGAAGTTTGAAAAGATAAAATAAATATCGCATAAGATGACATCATAGCAAGCTTATTCAGAAAATGGAAAAAAGAAGGAGCTTCTTATGTGAAGAAGAAGATCAAGGAGATAAAGCTCAAAGGTGAGATTAAGAACTTGTTAATTCATCAAAGCCACTGGCCAACGAGCATTCTTTTTCACAAGTCAAGTAGCCTAATTGAAATATGCTCTTTGAAGAAGTTGTTCGTCTAGTTAATAAAAAGTCATTGTCTTGGCATACATTGATGGACGGATATCCAAATAGTCAATCTATAGTTTCCCATATGATGGAAGTCATCCACTTGAAGAGTCGCTAAAATTGACTTGATAGGTCGTATTCTCTAGGTCCGACTTGATAAATCATACTCGCTTGCTTAGGGGGATTTAATATGTCGTAGTCACCTACTTGGAAAGAGTTCGTTTGTTGACCTAATAAGTTTCTTTTGGTATAAGATTGAGTATATCGAGTTGACTTAACTTGGATCGGGTCAACTTGACTTGACCCTAGCAAACTTGGCTTGAACTCGATTTTCTAGATGTTTGACCCCTTATGATGAACTAGGTCTTCTAGATTTTTGATTGTATACATTTCACCTAAGCTCTTTGTTAGCTAGTGACTTGATGGGCCTACACCATATTTTGGAGATGATTAATATATATTTAATATAATTAGATATATATATAGTGAATGCCTATTTCATTGCAAGCCTTCACTGGATATTTATTGCCTGGTTTATACGGTTTCTTTTAATTCAACTTCCTACAATGTCATTCCTCAACCACCACTTATAAATAGGGGGTTTAGAGGGCATGTCTGTGACAGCTTATTCTATCTCTGTTTTGTGATAATAAAAAATCATAGAGTTCTCTCCCCCTCTCTCTGTTTCTCTCAGTGTTTCTATATCTCTGCTTTTAATAGCCAGTATTCTGAGTAAGATCAAGGTGTTTCTCTCAGACAGAATTGAGATATTCAGCATCTTCTAACTCTTAGTTGATCATAGGCGTACATCAATTTTCCTATTTTCTTTAATGCATTTTTCTTTGGACTAGTCGCTCTAAAAAGCACTCCTATAGCAAGTTTGGAAGCAATTCATACACCCTTTTATAAGCCGTGCATAGATAGAGCTATTAATATCATATTATAATCCGTTGGTCTATTACAGATTTTATGACAATTCCCTCGTTTAAATTATTACAATTACAAACCAAACCACACCATATACCCTTCTTTTATCTCTCACCACCCATCGACAATATAAAGGTTGAGCAACGGAGAGTAATGGTTCATAGGTTCTGGCTTCTCAGTGCAAACTGCTCATACCAGAAGCCTTGAAGTTCTTCGTTGAGAGCCTGGGAAGTACAAATAAACCAACAATACCGCACACGAAGGCAAACACTGAAGCAAGGGCAAATGCAGGCATGTTCCCCTTCTTGAAGATCCCATCCCATGGACCAGCTCCAAGAGCAATTACCACCTGTTTATTTTGAAAACCATTACTAAATTACAATCAATGCTGGTTCACAAAAAAAAAATTTTTATTTTTATTTTTTGGTCAGACAATTAACCTGTGGTATAACAATAGATATATTAAGTACTCCTGTGCACAGTCCTGCAATCAAGTTCACAGTTCTGAAGTTAAACACCTTAAACCTCACATTAAATCAAACTTACGGATTTAAAAACACAACATGATTATGAATTCAAGATAGATGAACAAACCTTGTCCGCCTCCTTCGTTAGCAGCTAATTGTGCCGTGACTGCAAATGGCACGCTGTACAGAACCTGCGCACAAATTCATACTCTTAGCTAATGATCAGTATTTTCTAGTTTACTAAACAGGATCCGTTTGAGACGGCTAATAGTAATTGTTGAATCTATATTGAAAGTCCAGTTTCGTAAAAAAAAAAAAATTGCAATAATTTTATTATAATTATCATACTATAATAGGTTTGATTATGAAAAGCACATGCTCATAAAAATAAGGACAGCAATCTATTTTAAAAAATTCAGAATAAGTTGTCATAAACGAAGGCTCGCTAATTCTGAAAATGTCGCTATCGAGCTGTAATGGTGAGGATACTAACTGCTAAAGGAGCGCCCAGAACCGCGAAGACGACCAAAGCAACAGCCTTGACGCTACCGTCTGGAGAGATGATAGCATCATGAATGTTGCCATGGTAGCTGTGCAGAGACCAGCTGCTGATGATGGCGGTGGCGGCCATGCATATAAACATACAGAAGTTGCACATAACCCACACTATTCTTGTTGTGAATTTTCGACACATTGGCTCTATCAACAATGAGATCACTCCAAGAACCACCTAACAATTTAAACTTTAATAATATGATAAATTAACCGTGCAAATTCAAAATCATAATTCCACTAACAGAGTTTATAAGCAAGCCTAATGCGCCTGCTCTGACTCCATTATCATAAGCTTTCATCTGAGCTGGAGTTCCCTTTGGTTCTCCATGGAATATTTCTCGGCCCATCCAATCTGTATCGTAGAGGTTGAATGGAAACCATGACAGCTGTGAAGTTTGAGGTGATTAATTAGTAGCTAGCAAGAGATGAGGTTGATGCATGTGGAGAATATTTGTAATTAAAGATTGCTAATTGGAAGATTAGTTAATTACCCAGGTGAGGGAAGTGACTAGAAGAATATAAGGCATTTTTGGTGGAAGATTCTTGATAGTTCTGAAGATTTCCATTAAGCCAACCCTCTCTTCTACTGTAGATGGAGCTACTACTTCTCTACCAGCAATCGAAGTGACGAGTACACTCAGCAGAAGAAAAATCTGTTGAAATTAAGACAAAAATTCAAACCACTAAAAGTTCTTTGGCCTGGTATCAGTGGCGCAGCCCCCTAAAGATGTACAATATTTACTAATTATTTTATTCGATGATTAATTGGAATTATATCAATAAGTAATTCAGAAGATGGATGCAATTTCATGGCAATGAGATAAGTAGATTAATCAAGGAGAAGGGGGGTACGTACCACAGCAACTAAAAATGCTCCTTTCAAATTTGCACAAGCTTCACAGCAGGCTCTGTTAGAAAGGAACGGAAACCACCTGCCCCAATTAATTAAGAATATAATTAGTGTTTAATCCGAAAATTAATTAATGATAGCTGTAGGGTTAAGAGAAGATAAATGATTACATAGAAATGCAAATTAAAATAGAAATAAAAACATACTCGTGCCACTTTCCACTGGCACCAGCAGAATAGCCTAAGATGTTCCCGATGGCCATCCATGAGGCAAATATTGCATTTGCTTTATTGCATCCATGAGCCCCTGCAACTGTAAGCAATACTTATTATTTTTTTTTTTCAACCCTGATAAATGCGCTTTTAAACTGTAAGTGATGCTTATTTCTTTATTATGTATAATTTGTCATTAAAAAATATATTTTCAATACTATAAAGCATTTTGCCATTTTATTTTAAGAACAATAATTTTTGTAGAGGCATTTTAATATTTTATTTATACTAGTTTAAAATCATTGCCTTATTATTTTATATATGTAAATGTCTTTGTCATTTATAATAATATTTTGCAGCACAGTTTTTCCAAATCCAAGGAATCCTTTGATCTTTCTTGTTTTTCCAGTTAATTTCCCTTTCCTTTTTTTATAGTTTCAAAGAAAAAAAAAATAAATCTAGCTTCTCAAAAATCAATTGTATATAAGAGAGCTTGTGAGTTGTGAAAATAAGATTAATTACAGTAAGCTTACCAGACAGATCAGCCATGAGGGCTCGAGTTGGACCCTGCAAAAATTTTCGTGGCAACAAATTAATATATAAAAATAGAAATTAAATCGAGCAAAAAACAATCATAATTTAGGTTACTTTTTGGTATATTAAATTATAATCAAATCAATCCATATCTGATCAAGTCTTGACATTGAAAGAATAATATTATTTTTTTGTCATAATATGAAGTACAACATTAATATCGATCTCATTATAATAATATTGAACCAAACACATAGACATATTATTTGATAAATAATTGACACTAAAATGAATCTGAATAATATTAAATAAAATAGCCCTTTAATTAAAAACCAATTAATTAAATCACCTGAACTGTATTATTTGATAGATCGAGCAGCCAAAATCCGGCGACGTAGACTATGGCAGCCCTCCACCGTGGGCCGTGGTAAATGCTATATTTTTCAATCGCAATTAGTAATTGTATATATATATATATATATAAGAAATTAATAGTACTATATAAATTAATAAATTACCTGCAATCTTCCTTGGTATCGCCTAACTTGTATCCAATGTCAGAAGAGAAGGCAATTACAATCACCTACCAAAAAATTTACATATAATAATTTTGAATTACCAATAAAGATATATAGATTTCTTAACTAATTAATCTTTTAATTAAGCATACTCACTGCAAAACAAATAAAGAAGCAACCGACGAGTATGAATGGTCTTCTCCTTCCAAATCTTGAACGGCATCGATCGCTCCATAAACCAACACATGGTTGAACCTGACAAATTGGGCAAGCTAATTAATATATTAACATATACATATCTCATAATAATTAGTTTTTTAAATGATTTCAATCACATTTTAATTATTCATCGAATAAACATATATTATTATTGCTTACAACAAAGCCAGCCACAGGGCCGCATAGCCATATCAAAGAAGATAGAGTATGAGACAGTCCCAGCGTCTGCACCAAATATAAATCATCATAAAAAAACAATAATTAACGTAAAGTTGTACATATATCAAAATAATCAGAAATATTATTCATTTAATTAGAATGTTAATTAAACGGAACAAACTTGCCATAACATCATCGAAATACTTAAATTCCTTGATGCGAAGTTAACTTTTCAGCGTGACTCTTTAATTATTTTCATTAATTGGTCAAACTACTTCGAAAGTGTCATATTACAATTAATAATTACCATACTGTCATAATTATCATTAACTGACTATATTTTAAAATTCATCTGACTATATTTTAGTTATGATATTATAACCCATATATATATATTTTCTCCATTAGATTGGAGTATGGAAAATTTTAATTAGTTCTCTGAAAATAATAGATATTTTTAAATATTATCTATAATTAATTTCATTTATTGTCTAACATTTAAATATTTGAAATGAATGATCTTATTATATATCTTATATGTATAAATTATTATATTTAATAAATTGTCATTTGGGGGACTTTTAAAAAAAAAAAAAAAAGATAAAAAGAGTAGAAATAATTGATAATGTAATGCATGGAAATGCTTAATTATATGGGAAAAATATAGTAAAGGTCGACCTGGACGTAGGGAGTGAGCAGCGATAGCTGAAGCGCCCATCCGTACTGTACTCCCCCAGCCACCATGCAGGAGAAGAAGAGCCTCACTAGGCTTATCTGATTTCCCA
Organism: Dendrobium chrysotoxum; assembly: GCA_019925795.1. Taxonomy (NCBI): domain Eukaryota; kingdom Viridiplantae; phylum Streptophyta; class Magnoliopsida; order Asparagales; family Orchidaceae; genus Dendrobium; species Dendrobium chrysotoxum. The sequence goes on along the minus strand of CM034306.1, from coordinate 516,356 downwards.
CCGCCGCCGCCGCGGCCGCCTTGTATTCCAACGTGGCCATTACCTCTCCACCTCCGGCGACCAACCCTCTCTCCATGATTGCTGGATCGGACGATCGTTCTCTTTCTCTGTTTTTTTCCTTATTATTACTTACTTGCACTAAACTCAGAAATTTCAGATATGCATATATGGAGTGATCGACGGAGCATATATATACAATACAAATATGCATGGTGGCCAATTGAGTCAAGAGCACCTTAGTCAAAAGTCAATGTCTTGCGTGGCAGCGGATCCTACATGCTGGTTTAAGGATTTAGAATTCGATCTTATCCATTTAATTAAATGTGGCGCACCATTCCTATTTCCCAGAACGTGTTTCTCTTCCTTCGGAACGTACGAGCCTTTATAGGGGCATTATTTATCCATCTTATCCTTATTGTTAGAGTTTGAATGACTTCTTCTTCCTTCCTTTGCAAATTTCCGAAGCTCCAAAACGTAATCCGGTTTAAGAAGAATGCAATATTTCGGCTTTGAACCATATAAAATTAAATGGAGTTATGAGGAAAATGACAAAGCCCTTTTTTTTCTCCTCAGTCAGTTACGCTTTGTATTACTGAATAGTGAATATAATAATGCTTCTTTAATTATTTTTTGGAATTAAAAGATCAAATTCTAAAAAAGCATTATAATATTATTGTATATCCTATAGCATTACTATCTACTATAAGCATTATAATATTCTGATAAAAAAAAATAAGAAACTTCCTTCAGAGTTTCTTTAAATGTAAGACTTCTTTTGTGTAAATGTAAGGCTTCTTTTGTGTATGCCGCATGTTCTAGGTTAGGCCGGATTCCTCTTTGGGAGCAATTAACTGATTTTGCTTTACATTCGAATGATTCTTGGTGTGTGGGTGGTGATTTTAATATTATATCAAATGCTAATGAGAGAGTGAGAGGAAATCCCCCTAACATTAATGCCATGGAGGATTTCAACTCCATGATAAACAACTGCAACTTACTTGATATTAGTTTTTTTGGAAATACTTTTACTTAGAGTAGAGGGACTTTATGGCAAAGACTTGACAGAATTTTATTCAATAATGATTGGATTGCTAATTTTCATATGACCCATGTGGAACATTTGAGTAGAACTACTTCTGATCATGCTCCCTTACTTTTAACTATTAATGCTAATAGAGTTAATGTTCATTCTGCCTTTAAATTTCAAAATATGTGGTTATATCATCATGATTTTATGAATATGATTCACAATAATTGGCTTGCCCCTATGTTTCCTAATAATAAAATTGTTGGTATGGCTAAATTATGGGCTAAGATGAGTAGGTTGAAGTAGGTCTTAAGATGGTGGAACAAAAATATTTTTAAAAATATTTTTACTAATATTAAGGAGGCTGAAAATGAGGTGATTAAATTGGATAAGGTGTATTTGGATAATCCTAGTACTGACAGTCTTATTTCTCTTGATAAGGCTAAAGTTAATCTTTTTCAATTGCAAAATCAGGAGGAAATTTACTGGAGACAGAAAGCTACCACTAAAATCATTGTGGAAGGGGATAGAAATACCAATTATTTTCATGCCATGGCTAATAAGAAAAGAATCAGGAATTATATTTTCAAAATTGTTAGTAATGAAGGGAGGGTTATTGATAATGAGGAATTAATCTTCATTTCGGGAATTGAGCACTTTAAAAACATCTTTAACAATAATGTTAACACTATTTCTATTAATAATCCTTTTGATGTTCCCCAAATTATTAGTGAAAATGAAAATTATATGCTTATTCAACCTCCTTCTGAAAATGAAGTTTGGAACGCTATTAACGAAATGAATGGTGATTCTATGGCGGGGCCTGATGGTTTTACTACTAAATTCTTTTTGAAAGCTTGGAACATAATAAAGTTGGATGTGTTGGAGACTGTTAATGATTTTTTCGCTGGTAACCCGTATCCTAAAATTTTCTCTTCTACTAACATTATTTTAATTCCTAAGAAAGAGGTGGCCAATAATTGGAATGATTTTAGACCGATTAGTCAATGTACTTTTTTTTAATAAACTTAACTCTAAAATTATTTCTACTAAATTGGTTAGTATTTTGCCTAAAATAATTTCTCATAATCAAATTGGTTTTGTGAAAGGTAGGAGCATTTTAGACAATATTCTCCTTGCTCAAGAGATCACTCATGATATCAATGCTAGAGTGAACGAGGGCAATATTATTTTTAAGCTTGATATCACTAAAGCTTATGATAACTTGAATTGGAAATTTTTATACAATATTTTGACTTTATTTGATTTTAGTGATACCTTCATTATGTTTATCAAGAATAGTATTGAGAATTGTTACTTTTCTGTTATCATTAATTGGAGGAATCATGGTTTCTTTAAATCATCTCAAGGTTTGAGGCAAGGTAATCCTTTATCTCCCGCTCTTTTTATTATTGTTGTGGATTATCTTTCTAGGGGCTTGGAGGTATTATGTAAAAGGCATTCGAAACTTCTTTTTCGTACTATGGGAGGTATCCGTATTACTCATCTTAGTTTTGCTGATGATTTTATTATTTTCTCCAACGGTTTTATTAATAACATTAAGATTTTAGTTAATTTTCTGTCTCTTTTCTAAAATATGAATGGTTTGGCTATTAATAAGGAGAAAAGCAGTTTTATTGTTGTTAAATCTGTTAATCGTGGTAGAATAAATGCCATCAAAAGGTATTATGATTTTAATTCCACTTTATTGCCTATTAAGTACTTGTGCACTCCTATTTTTAAAGGTAGGAAAAGTCATCAACTCTTTGAAGATATCTTCACTGCTTTTCAAAGAAAAATTTTTGATTGGTCTTTTAATTTTCTTTTTTTTGGAGGTAGGCTTGTTCTGATTAAAAGTATTTTAAATTTCATTCCCATCTTTATTTGTCATACTTTATATCCTACTGCCTCTATTTGTATTAGATTGGAGAAAATGATTAATAAGTTCTTTTGGGGATCTAATAACAATAGTTCCTGCATTCATTGGGCTTCTTAGAAAAATATTTGTGGGGTGGTTGATGAATGGGGTTTAGGCTGTAAGAGTATTTTTGATACTATTCAGGCATTTTCTCATAAATTATGATTTTCTTTTAGATTGAAAACCAGTTTGTGGGCTCAGTTTATGAATGTGAAGTATTACAAAGAGCTTCACCCTACTGTTTGTATCTATAAAACTTCTGACTCCTTGGTTTGAAAAAGGCTTTACAAAATCAAATGGGAAGCTGAGCTATTTATTCAATGGGGTTTGGGCAAAGGTGAAGTCTTTTTCTGGCAAGATAATTGGTTAGGAAATGGTTCTATTGACAGCCTTCTAAATACGCATACTTTGGAGAATATTAAGGTTTATAATTTTATTGACAATGGTAGTTGGAATGTTAATAAACTGTTGGAGGTCCTCCCTTTAGGTTCAGTTCAGAGCATTGATAAAATTTTGTTTAATATTTCCTCATCTGGCAAGTTTAGCCTCATAAAGGTTTGGGATACTATTAGATTTAATTATGACAAATTCAATATTTTTTCGGTTATCTAGCATAACATCATTCCATTATCTTATTCTATTCTTACTTGGAGATGTATTAAAGGTTTTCTTCCTATTGATACTTTACTTTGGAAAAAAGGTTTTAGCTTCCCTTCTTAATGTCAATGTTGTTTTAAGATTGAAAATATTAATCATGTATTTATGAATGGGGTCATTGCTCAGAAAGTTTGGAGATATTTTTTTGAGCTGGCTAAGAAAGAGAACTTCCACATTTATAATGATATTTTATCTATATTAAACTAATACTAAAGGCCACATTTACAACTTATTTCCAGTGCTTATCATGTAGTTTCTTTGGAGGGCTAGAAATGATGCAAGGCATAATAATATCAAAATGAATGCCAATCATATTATTGCTAATATCAGAAACAAAATTTTATAACTTTATTATGTTAACCTTATTACTGTTAAGAATTTTAAGAATTGTGTTGACTTAGCCTTGAAGTTTGGTATATCCACTAATAGTGAACCAATGTTTAAATTTGAGCGAGTTATGAGGTGGCTTAAACGTCTGGATCCTTTTATTAAACTCAATTCTGATGGTTCGGTTAGGCCCACCTCGTCGGGTCTGGGTGGCATTATTCGTAATCAATTTAGTGGAGTTATTGTTGCTTATACTGGTCCTTTAAATCCGTGTAATGGTATTACTGCTGAACTGTTAGGTTTGGCTCGTGGTCTTGACATTTGCCATAGAGTGGGGATCACTCATGTGTTTATCGAGGTGGATGCTTTGATGTTATTTCAGATCATTCATAATGAGATTGCGGGTCATCCTCAAAACTTTTACATTATTAGAAGTATTAAACATTCTCTATATGCGCTTCATTATACTATTACTCATGTGTATCGGGAAGGTAATGCCTGTTGGTGGGAAAATTTATGTCGCCACCCAGATTTTGTGTTCTCCTATTTTGTAATCGAATATTGCATTAAGAATAAAGTACAGTCTCGGGAAACTGACACAATATTCTATAATGGATTCAATATCAAAACAGGGTTTTAGAAAATAATATTTCTATAGTCAAACACAATTTTATGAATAATGTATCATCTTGAGAGATGAACACGAAATTCTATAGGATGTGTTTAAAAATAGAAATATAGTTTTGAAAAGTTCATCCATCCCTTTATTTAGGTGTAATAAGGAGAATATTGTATCATCTGAAAAGACGAACATAACATTCTTCAAAAACACCCAAAAGAAAGAATGGGTTTTATAAAAGTCATCATTTCTAAAATTGAATATAATAAATAGAATATTATATTACCTGCAAAGATAATAATAATATTCTATAAATACATTTAAAGTTAGAAATGAGGTTTTAAAATATGTCTGCGTTCCCAAAGATTTTTCCCTTGTTTTATAAAAATAAAACAAGGTTTATTTTAATCTGGGGTTCTCAAATCCCTATAGGGGCAAGCCCCTATAGTTAATTACATCCTAGGAGGGGTACTCCTAAGAAAACTCTCGATTAAAGCAGTAATTTTGTACCCTCTGATTACAAAGTAGAAGACAAGGAAAGAAGTAGAGATTTTCAAGGAGAAAACTCAACATTGAACAATTATTAACGAGTCAAAGGAAGAAAAGTAGGAGGTACCGGATTCTGAGAAGCTCAGAGGCAACCTCAGTCTACCCTATGTTGGGCTTTACATTTTAAGAGAGAAATTTTTATGTTTGAATTGACATTTTATTTGAAATTTGGGATTTTATTTTCGAAGGGTGAGGACTTAAGATTCACAAATCTGCCTCAGAACCTAAATCTAATTTGGGTACTACAAAGTAGTGACCTGAACCTGACTAATGCAGTACAAATCTGGACTTACCCCGGCCTGGATTGGGGAGCCAGCTAACCACCTAGGCGCTTCAAATCCATGTGTCCAGTCTCTTATGAAAGATGGGTAGGGACGTTATTTAAGTTTTGAGGAATCGGGGCCGACATCTAAGACAAAATCTAATTGGCCCCCTTTACTTATGTAGGGTAAATGATGCCTAGGAGCATAATGCAATTAAAATTTTAGACTCTTTTAATTTGTATCTAATGCAATGCATGCTAATTGACTCGAATGCATAAAATGATTTATGAAGCAGTTTTAAAATCAGGCTTAGAAAATAGATTTTTCCCTAGAGATTGCACAACATCCCCTTGACAGAACTGCACCCTAATGGGTCAGGTGGTCTGCCAGAACCCGCAGGCGGGGAGGTGCCTAACAAGGAAGAGAAAGTAATAATATGATTATGCTGACTCTCGGCGGTCCGAGCTTACTTCTTAGATTCGTTAGAGTTTCTATGTGAGCCTAAAAAAAATTTATTTTAAATTTCAAGTAGAAAAAGTTTATCGTGATCCTTACCAAAAAACACTCCGATGCGTATCCAGGCTAAAACAAAATACGGCATGCAAGAGTCCTAAAAAAAAACTAGTGCACAAACAAAGTAAACACTCAAATTAAATTATCCAAAAATATAATGTCCAATGTCTAGTTTGTTTACAACCCAGGGTCTACTGAAAAAGTAAAGTGGCCGGGCACCACTGACAACAAACCCGGATTCTAATCCTAAGACTGACGCAAGTGATTTCAAAATGGGATATACTTTTCTTCTTATCTTCATTTCTTCGTCTTCTTCTATTCGTCACTTTTTTGTCTTCTTTCCTTTACGAGCTTCTTGGGTCCGCTACGAGCTCCTTAGATCCGTCAGGCCTGGATATCCAAATGAAAAGAAACTCATCCCCGAAGGGGTATTTTCTTTTCTCTTTGGATATTAGAACTACCCTAACTTGGCTTTCCAAATAGAAGAGAATACTCCCTTAAGGGACATTCTTTCCTCTTTGGATTTCGAGTTGGGTGTGATATCCCACTTTTGAATCACTTTCACAACATTTGACTTTAACAAATAATTACATTTACATTACATTCCAGAAAGAAAAAGAAAATCTAGACACACCTGCAAGGTTATCCTAGACATTTATAATAAAATCATTCCCAAGCAGTTATATATTCATATTAAACTTATCAGCCACACTTGGCCATGCTCTTTTAATTTTAAGGGGGCTTAGCATTTTCTGAAGCACCTGCAGAAATTTTATGTTAATTTAAATCTTTAATTTGCCCCCTTTTTATTTAGTCCTGCACGAGCATGACCACCTGCATAAGATTCTGTGAGCATCCAGATCGTTCCTAACCTAGGGGTAATCTATCGCCCATCACATCATATCACAGAGAGCAATAAAAGTAAACAAACACTCAATGTCAATCATACAAGCATGCAATGAAAACCGAGAAAGCCCGTCACACAACAGCAAGAAAGTAAACACCGGCCTAACCTAGAGCTAGAGTCGGTTGTCCTAGCAAACAAATCTAAGTGTGTGCGGTAGGCTGTGTGGTTTGAAGATATCCTGGGTTTACTATTAGTTATAATTGATTGAAATTAATTTGTTAAAGGGTCAAAGGGAATTTTAGTTCAGATTTAAGTTCTTGTGTCTTTACTGTTTTGAAGTTTGTTTTAAATTGATTTTTGTTTGTTAAAGTTGATTAATAGGATTTGTTCTTTAGTGTATTTGAATTAACCATTTTTTTAGATTATTTTAATTAATGATTTATTGAATTTTTAATAATTTATTAAACATTTTAATATTTTGTTAATCTTAAATCATTTATTGGAATTTTAATTGACTTGTTAAAGTGTTAGTATTTTATTAAAAATTTAATGATTTTATTTGATTTGTTAATGATTTATTAAATTGTTGATGATTTATCAAAGTTTGAAAATTTTTATTTAGTTATTATTTGATTATAAGATGATTAACACATTAATTAGATTCCATTTTATTTTATGTTTAAATTTAATCTCCTAGTGTTATGTGTGTTAATTATGACTTAGTTATTAGAGGTCATGTGATTTTCATATAGATTATCATTAGTGTATTTGAAATTCTCCTTAATTAATTATTTAAGTTTAATTAGAGTTGATTAAGGTTGTATTAATAACATACAATAATCCTAAGGGGAATGTCACTAAGTTTTCTATGTTATGTATTTCTACCATAAAGTGCGCAGGCATCCTAAGTCTAAGTTCTCTAGGACTCAATCCTTAATTTTTGTCCTTAGATGTCACTAATGTTATATGGAATGAAAAGATTTTTTTTATCACTAACCCTTAGGACTTTGCGCACGTGTAAAGAGGTTTAAGGATCTAAAATAAAATAAATAATCCTAATAAAATTGAAGTTGCTATGGGGACTTAGAAGGGAGGAGTTCGCACAAAACACACCACGGCCTCCTAGGGGCTTTCTAAGTTTTAAGAAAACTTACAACACCGGGGGCTATGACCCGGTGGATTATGCCCGTAGCACCTCTACCCGGTTGGATAGAGGCGACTAACACCTTTAATCTGCTTCCTCTTATTCATTTGATTGGTACCGTTCCTTGCCGTTCATGCAAATAAAAATAAGAAAATAGTGAAGGATTAGAAGCACATTTAATAATTAATAATGAAATAATTGAAATTACTAAAAATAAAAATGTACCTTTTTTCGGGCTTGAGGGCCGGCGCAAGCTGTCTACCTTTTGAACTTTTCACTTCTGATAGCATGCTTTATACTTTCTCAAATTTTCCTCGAGGCACAAGAAGGGAGAAGTAGAAGAAAGAGAAAGAGAGGGGTAGAGAGAGAAAGAGCGTCATTGCTTTTGAACACTTTAATTTTCTAGTAAATACCCAACTAACTCGCTCTCTAACACCCACACTTTTCACTTTTCAACATAAACTTTCACTTTTCAAAATTCACTCTTTATCAAAACTATTTTTCCTTTAAAAAAAAACCCACATTCCACTATTCATTCTCCCACACAGCACCTTTTGAAACATATGCTTTTCACTTTCCAAAATCCCAAAATTTACTTTTCAAACCATACACAAACTTCACCTTTCAAAAACACACACCTTTCCACCTTCAAAACAATACAAATTGCTTTTTAAAATCCAACACTTTGCTTTTCATCCCTCCCACACAAATACTTTTCCAACCTATACTTCCACTTTTAAACATTCCTCAAGTTCCACTTTTCACGCACCTCAAGTTTCACTTTTAATACAAACACATTTCTACCATTCTTAATGTTCCAACATACACCTTTCTCACACAATACCCTTCACACACAATTTACAAAATTCAAATACTTCTCCCTTCAATGCAAATATATTTCACTATCCAATAAACACTCAACAATCTTATTTCCCCAACATACACCACTTTCTCCAACACATACACACTCTTCTTTTAACACATATACATACAATTCATCTTTAATACACACATTCATAATTCACTTTCCAAAACATACATCCTTCACCTTTCGAAGCATACATCCTTCACTTTCCAAAGATTACACAATCACCTTTCGAAACATAAACCTATCAAAACCCTTTACCCTATCAAAACTCCACAATTCACTCTTTATCTTTCTCACACATCACCTTCAACATACACACACAATTCACTTCAACACTCTATACACTTCATTATTCCACATTTACACATTTTCACCTTTCCAGTCAAACACAAATCATTTTTCAAAATCAATTAATTCACTTTTCAAAATACACATATTCTACATTACCATTCAACTTATACACATTTTTCTTTTAAGGGCAACTTCCTTAAATGCAAAGCAATCTAACACTTTCCTTTTCATAGAACACCACAAAAACATTGCGAATCACTTTGTACAAATTTTTTTTTATCACAATGGGCTATTATTGCAAAAGAAAAAGAAAAGGAAAGCTTTGATGTTCCCTTCCAATTAGTTCAAGATATCTCTCAAACATATAACAACTTCGCACAAAATTTATGGATGATCAAAACTGGACACAAAAAGGTATATGAAGATACTCCCATAAAAGTACCAACTCTTTCACCACATGACTTCAAACAAATACATAACGTTCCAAGTTTCAAGAATGCCACCATTAGTTATGATTCTCTAAAGCCAAATGTTCTTTCATACACTTCTCTCAAGGCATAAACTGGAATATTATATCTAACTTTGATAGTAATATAATAAAAGAATCCAGTTGAAAACTTGTTCAATATCATCATCATTTTTTTTTTCTTTTTTACATAGCTAGGCCTATGAACTTCTTAATAAGCATTATCACAAACATTTGATATGCATTTTTTTTTTAAAGAAAGGAATAGCTTGACATAATCTCTTGCAATCTACAAATAAGATTTTGAATCATGTGACATAAACAATCAACGAGTACATATTTCATTTACTAGGTGTTCACTTTCAAAACAGACAAATCAACATAAATATCCTTTGCTATTACTATTTCAGAGAGACAAACATTGCAGCTGTAACTATCTCTCACAATGGAGAAAGGAGGAGATGAAGAAGTGATGTAGTAGAAGGAGAAGCAAAGGAAGATGTAGAAAGGATTACCTAAGGTTGAGAAGGTTGTCGGAGCCGTCTAGGGCAGAGAAAGAGAGGGATCCTTCGGCTAGGGCTGCTGTCCACGCAAGCAAGGGGAAGCGACGGGACCTAGGACTTACGGGCCCAGGTGTCGGATGGTGGTCTTCGACTTGGGCTTGCGAACAACGGAGAGAGGGGCGGACCTAGAGCTCGCGAACGGTAGGTGACAGGGGCTGGGGCTTTTGCGAAATCAAGAGAGGAAGAGAGAGCTAGGTCCTTCAGTTCTTGCCAACTGAGAGGAGACGAAGCCTGGGATCTCCGCCTGGGTTCGTCGCGAGAGAGGAGAGGGAGCCGGGTTCTTGCCTCTTGCGAACTGGGAGGAGAGGGGTTTCGGTGTGTATGAGAGAGTGGGCGAAAGTGGGGGCAGTTCTGCGAAATAAGAGGGAGATAGAGAAGGATCGTGGGGGGTTGGTTAGACCGGCCCAATTAAAATCCAAAACCACTTCTCAATTCAAATCGACGGCTACGATCTATTCAAGCTTTAAAGAGGTATTTAAGGGCTGATTTGATTTAAATGAAGTTGAACCAGATTCTATTAGATGCAGATTTGGGACTTTAATTATTCGAGTGGATTTAAATTAAACGAAGTCGTCGGTGTTAAATTAAATTTGAATTAAATCTATTTAACTTTATATTGCATTTATTTTCATCGACATGTTTTGATCAACGTTGATTTGACTTTAATCATTTCATGGCGAGTTAGTTTAATTCAAATCATTTTAAATTGAGTGATTTCAACTGGATTGATGTCGATTTGATCGAATTAGATTTGCTTAATATCAAATTTCATGAATTTAATTTTAATTGACTTCAAAGGGCTTGATTTGATTTGGGTTGACTTACAAGGTTGAGTCAATGCTAAGTCATTAGGCATCCCTCCTAAGAGAAGTCCTAAAATCGATGTTTAGACTAGGCTACGAAGACCTAGGTGCTAGAAATTAGTTCTGGGAGAATCGACCTCAAATAATGAGGTCAACAAATGGACCCCCAATAGGCATGATAAACTTATCAAAGTTTATCATGCGTATTGGTGTTGACCGAAACAATCAACTAGATCCAAAGTTGAAGTTGAAAATATAAGTATATGAATTGAAGGAATTTTGAGCTTTGATAGAAGATGAGAATGAAAAATTTGTGAAAGATTTGAGTTGATTAATTGAAAGATTAGGATGGATTAATTGATTTGAAAGTTGAGGATGACTTTAGTAAATAATAACTAATGAGATTAGTATCATTTAGTAAAGCCAATGATATAGAAAAGTTGAATGTAGTGATTTAAATATATTTTGACAGAAATGAAGGAAATTTGAAAGTGATTTGAATGTTGTTTGATATAAGTTTGAACGTGATTTTGATAAATCCAAAGTTTTCTTTTAAATCAAGAGAAATGATGCCACTAAGTGAACACTTATATCTAATTCTGAGAATGGCTGCCGTAAGAGCGGACTTATGCCAAAAAGTCAGTAGAATGCCGTAAGAGCGGACTTAGACCTAAAGACAGATTTAAAATTGATGGCTGCCGTAAAAGCGGACTTAAGCCAGAAGTCAGTAGTATGCCGTAAAAGCGGACTTAGACCTAAAGACGGATTTAAAATTGATGGCTGCCGTAAAAGCGGACTTAAGCCAGAAGTCAGTAGGATGCCGTAAAAGCGGACTTAGACCTAAAGACGGATTTAAAATTGATGGCTGCCGTAAAAGCGGACTTAAGCCAGAAGTCAGTAGGATGCCATAAAAGCGGACTTAGACTTAAAGACGAATTTAAAATTTGATGGCTGCCGTAAAAGCGGACTTAAGCCAGAGGTCAGTAGGATGCCGTAAAAGCGGACTTAGACCTAAAGGCAGATTTAAAATTGATGGCTGCCGTAAAAGCGGACTTAAGCTAGAAGTCAGTAGGATGCCGTAAAAGCGGACTTAGACCTAAAGACGGATTTAAAATTGATGGCTGCCGTAAAAGCGGACTTAAGCCAGAAGTCAGCAGGATGCCGTAAAAGCGGACTTAGACCTAAAGACAGATTTAAATTTGATGGCTGCCGTAAAAGCGGACTTAAGCCAGAGGTCAGTAGGATGCCGTAAAAGCGGACTTAGACCTAAAGACAGATTTAAATTTGATGGCTGCCGTAAAAGCGGACTTAAGCCAGAGGTCAGTAGGATGCCGTAAAAGCGAACTTAGACCTAAAGACAGATTTAAATTTGATGGCTGCCGTAAAAGCGGACTTAAGCCAGAAGTCAGTAAGAAAGATTTAAATTTGATGGCTGCCGTAAAAGCGGACTTAAGCCAGAAGTCAGTAGGATGCCGTAAAAGCGGACTTAGACCTAAAGACAGATTTAAATTTGATGGCTGCCGTAAGAGCGGACTTAAGCCAAAAGTCAGTAGGATGCCGTAAAAGCGGACTTAGACCTAAAGACAGATTTAAATTTGATTGGAACTTTTAGTAAAAACTTGATTTCTTTAAGATTTTAAATCTTCCCTTCATCACAAATGGCATTAACAACTTGCAAATATTTTATTAGATGTTCAAAAGCTTTTGTATATGCCATTTTCTAGAAGGGAAGAGAAAACCATTCAAACGAATGAGCTTGAAATTTCTGGATTGAAAATTTTTCTTTCTCCTTTATTATAAATGCTCTTTATAATTTACACATAATTCACTGGGGATTATGTTTTTATATTGAATCATCATAAATGAAAAAAGAAAATAAATAAAAGGACATTTCTATAGTAATACTATATAACATCTCAGTTATTTCAAATTTTGAAATCTTTCAATTCTGATTTTCAAAAATATACAAACTACTTGGACCCAGTGTATGTCACAGTCATAAGCTTCGAGAACAACGTATATGCTGAAAAATTTGTAATTTTATTACAAATCTTCATAACGACGTCATTACACATAGTATTTCTTAAGATACCGCCCATTGATAGGCAACATAGGACGATCACCCTTACAATCCACTAATTGGTAAGATCCCCCTTGGTAGACTTTCTCCACCACAAAAGGACCTTCCCATGTAGGCTCAAATTTACCACCAAACCTTCGATGAGTTAGGATAGGTCTACGTAAGACCAACACCAACTCTCCTACTCGAAAGGTTCTAGGACGGACCATTTTGTCATGTGCTTGAGCCATACGGGATTTATATAACTCGAGGTTCTGTTGAGCCTACAAACGCTTCTCTTCTAAACCTTCGAGTTCTTCTAAACGAAGTCGGGCGTTCTGTTCAGATGTAATACTATTATTAATTGCAACCCTTAGAGAGGGAAGCTGTACCTCTAAAGGGAGAACAGCCTCAGCCCCGAAGACTAAAGCAAACGGTGTAGACTGAGTTGGGGTTCTACATGTGGTTCGATAAGCCCACAGAGCCTCACCCAACTTTTCGTGCCACTGTCGCTTATTGTCCTCTAAGATTTTCTTTAGAATTCCTACTAACGTCTTATTGAAGGCCTCCGCCAATCCATTCGTCTGTGGGTAGTAGCTTGTGGAGTACCTCCAATCAATATTATGACGTTTAGCAAAATTATTCATTTTGGTGCTCTTGAAGGAGGGACCATTATCGGATATAATTCGACGAGGAATGCCAAATCGATATACAATATGGTCTCGGAAGAATTGGAGCACATTATGAGTTTTAACTTCTCGTAGTGGAACAGCCTCCGCCCATTTTGAGAAGTAGTCTGTTGCTGCTAGAATGAAACGGTGACCTTTAGAAGAAGGAGGATCGATAGGGCCAATGATGTCCGTGCCCCAACTTTTAAAAGGCCATGAAGCAATTGTTGGATGCAGAACATTAGGAGGTTGATGTAGAACTACACCATGCACTTGACACTGGTGACAACGACGTGCAATGGACATACAGTCGTCAATCATTGAAGGCCAGTAATATCCCAGTCTCTTGATTTTCATCTTCATTTTGGGGCCAGATTAGTGGGCACCACACAATCCGGCATGTACCTCGGTCACGATCCTTTGAGCTTCTTGTTTACTAAGACAACGTAGCCACAATTGATCGAAAGACCGGCTGTACAAAATGCCATTCATCAGTGTGTAAGAAAGAGCCCTTCTCTTAATTTGATCTGCGGCAGATTTCTCTCGAGGGAGTTTGTTTTCTTGCAAATAGTCAATGAAAGGTTGTCTCCAGTCAACCGTATCATCATCAATGGCAAGAACAATCTCGCCCTCGGAAGGAAACTTTTTATTGATGTATTCCAAGTCTATAGGAGACAAGATCTTGCGACCTTGAACTTCAATGGAAATGGACTCTTCTTCTATACATGCTAATTCCTTTGCGAGCTTTGCAAGGGCATCCGCCATAGAATTTCTTCCACGGGGTATCTTATATAAGGTTACGCTCGAAATTTGCTCAAGAAGTTTCATAGTGTACTGATGGTACGGAAGAAGTTTAGATTTTAAGACTTTGTAAATACCAGCAACTTGATTGATGATAAGTTGTGAATCTCCAAAGATCTTGATTTCTCTGATTTCCATTGATATTGCTAATTCTAATCCAATTATCAGAGCTTCATATTCGGTCTCGTTATTAGTGCAAGGCTCTAATAAATGGTAAGAATAACGCAACAATTCTTTTTCAGGGGTTATGAAAACTAACTCGATACCGGCTTTTCCTGGGATTACCTCCTGAGGTTCCCCAATCTTTTGTGAAGATGCGGCACCATCAAAATATAATTCCCAAGTATTTCCTTCCTGCTCCTCTAAACTCATAATTTGTTCATCAGGGAGATCATCATTCAGAGGGGACTCAGCAGGGATCGGGTGTGCTGCTAAGAAGTCAGCCACAGCTTGACCTTTGATAGCACGTAATGGTATAAACGTGATATCAAATTGGAGTAGAAACATTTACCACTTTGCTAAACGCCCTGACAATGTCGGACGAGTCATCAGGTATTGGAGTGGATTAACTCTAGAGATGAGATTGATTTTATGAGCTAACATGTAATGCCTTAATTTTTGGGCAGCAAAAATCAAAGCTAAACAATGTTTCTCAATAGGAGGATAATTAGCTTCAGTTGGTAGAAGTCTCCTACTCAAGTAGTAAAGTGCATTCTCTTTTCCTTCCTCATTAGTTTGGGCTAACAAGGCGCCAAGAGAACTGTCTAAGGCTGCGGTGTAAAGTATTAAGGGTTTTCCAGGGATAGGAGCTGCTAGAACTGGTGGCGTTAACAAATACTGCTTTATGCTTTCAAATGCATTTTGACACTTTTCATCCCAATGAAATCGGGTATCTTTCTTACACAAAGCAGCAAATGGTTGACACCTACTAGACAAGTTGGAAATGAATCTTCGTAGGTATGCCAACCTACCTTGAAGAGATCTTAACTGGGTAAGACTTTTAGGAGGTGGCATATCTAAGATGGCTTTTATTTTGGAAGGATCAATTTCTATGCCTCGGTGTCTCACTACAAATCCTAAGAATTTCCCTGAAGTAACCCCAAAAGCACATTTCAAGGGATTCATCTTTAGATCGTAGCGGCGCAACCTTTCAAAAATGATTCTCAGATCATGAAGGTGGTCTTCCCTTTGACGACTTTTGACTACCAAATCATCGATATAACATTCCACCTGTTGGTGTATTAGATCATCGAAGATTCGGGTCATAGCCCGCTGGTAGGTTGCACCAGCGTTCTTAAGCCCAAAGGGCATGACTTTGTAACAGAAGACCCCTATAGGTGTTCTGAAGGCAGTGAATTTTTCATCTTCAGGAGCCATCTTGATTTGATTATATCCAGATGAACCATCCATAAAAGAGAAAATTGCATGCTCAGAGGCGATGTCTATCATGAGTTCCGGTATAGGCAACGGGAACTCATCTTTTGGACAAGCCTTATTCAGATCCCTATAATCGATGCATACGCGAATTTGACCATTCTTTTTCTTTACTGGGACGATGCTAGCCAACCAAGAGGGATATTTTTCCTCTCGAATAAAGCCTGCATCGATTAGTTTTTTAACTTCAGTCATCACTTGTTGTTCAATTTCTAAGCACATGCGTCATGGGGCTTGCTTGATAGGGATCATGTCAGGTTGAATTTCAAGTTTATGGACTGCTATTTCTGGAGATAATCCAGGCATCTCATTATAGCTCCAAGCGAAGCAATCCTTAAACTCTGAAAGCAGCTTGACTAAGTTAGTTGACTCATCCTCGTTCAATAAGGCACTTATGAACGTCGGACGTAGATTTTTTTCATTACCAAGGTTAATTTCTTTCAATTCATCAACAGTTGATTGGATCTCCTCCTCAAGTTCGGGAGGTGCCTCCTTAACTTGAAAGTCATCCAAATCATCTGAAGTTTCTAGATAAAATTCATTTAGAATCTCAATGTCCTTCATAAAGAGACGATCAGATCCTAGATTATTAGTTATCACCAAGCAGTAATCATCATCATCAAATGGACAAACAGTACTAAAACCCAATCCTGCCCTTGAATTTGGTTTATAATATTCAGTATTCCAAAGATTTTCAAAGGACTGAGCTTGACGTTTAGTCCAAGTAGATGGGGTTAGACCTTGCTTAATTAAATTTTTAACACCATAAGGATACCAATCAAAAGGGAGTTCCACTATTTCATTCATCAAAGGATCATCAATGTGTACATCAGTTTCAACATTCTTGCTAGAAGAAGGAATAAACTTAGCAGTTTTACAATCATCGCTCAAAGCAGGTGAAACCTTAACTGCCAACCCGGCTATACTATCTTGAGATAGTGGGGTTAGAGCTAAAGTCTTCACATATCCTTTAAGCTTTTCATAGGTAGACAAATCTGAATCATCCTCTATTTTTGCCTTAATTTTATCATCGTCACTGTCGTGTTCCAAAGAGATCTCAAATTTCGGCCTCTTGTTACTATTTTCAGCCTTAGATACACATGATTCATCCTCTGAGTCAGATTCTAAATCAATATGCATCGTAGGAGTTTGCTTTTGTATGATTTCATACGTTGCACTTTCATAATTTTGCCATCCTCTGCCTCTACCTCGCCCCCATTGGGTAATCCTACCACCTCTTTGTGAGGGAGGAGCAGGATGCCAACGGATGCTATCTTCGAGGCAGGGATATTCTTCATCTCTTTTTTCTTCTTTTTCTTTTTCTTTTTCATTTTTCTTTTCAAGTGCAATTTCACTTTTGGCCAATTTGAGATCCTTAGGAACAGTTTGCTTTTTAGGCAAATAATAGGCGGCATCTTCATAAATTCTTACTTCATAAATTGAGAATGGTTGCAAATCTCCCTTAATACAATGCTCAACACCATTTCTGATGTATTTAATGCACTGATGTAGGGAGGAAGGAACCATCCTATATTCATGAAGCCACGGTCTACCTAGAAGAGCATTAAAAGATGTTGGAGAGTCTATAATATGAAACTTTGCTTCAGTTTTAAATTCTTCAATCTCCAACAACAGAGTAACTGAACCCAAAGCCCTCTCGCCATTTTCGTTAAACCCTCGTAAGATCATTTTGTCTGAACTGAGCTTACGAACGTCTATTCTCAAATAAGCGAGAGTTCTGAGAGTCATAATATTAACTGATGCACCAGGATCAACCAGGATACGTGACAATCTGAAGTTGTCTATGTTTACTGTTATGTATAGTGGACGGTTGTGATCAGCCATCCCTAAACATAGATCTTCATCAGAAAAAGAAATTTCAGGAACTCCTTTGGAACAAAGAGCTTCATCAGGCTGTACAGGTGCTAACTGGGCCATGCAAATATCTGGATCTAGCAGAGCTTTAATTAACGCTTCCCTCATTTCTTTGGAAAGGATCAGAGCATCATAAATGCTCAGTTTGGCAGGCAGCTTCCTGAGGTGAGCTAGGACATTGTAATCGACCTTGGGTATTCCACTCTCAACTGGACCCTGAAAGGGAACAGGCTGAGGTGGAAGAGAAGATTCTGGTTCGTCAACAACTTGCTTCCCTGTATCTCCAGAAGAAGCTTGAGGTGGTAGCACTTTGCCGCTACGAAGTTTGATTTGCACTATCTCTTCAGAAGAAGCGACATGTGGATTATCTACTTTGACCTCAGCTAACTCTGATTGTACTTCTGTTAAATTCTCGGAATTCGACATCTCTGCTTCAATACAGATAGGCGTACCCTGCAAATCAAGAGCAGGGGCATCACTATCTGAATAATAGCCAAGAGAATGTTTTAATTCTTCCAAATTAAATTGATTGTTAAGAGAATCATTTTCAGGTAAGTTTTTCAAGTCATCCGTAACATCGCTATCAGAAATAGACAAGATATACACAGAATCCTTTTTCATTGATTTGACATCATCACATGGAACAAAATAAAAGTCATCTAAGATAAGGGGATTAAGGATAACAGTCTCCCCATCCGTAGAAAATACTACTCTACTGGATACATCACAATCAACACTACTAAAAGCAACAAAACAATCTCTGATATCCTCCTTCTCCTGAACTATAGGACCCTGGCTGACTTGGGCTCCCTTAAGCTTTGAAGGTGGAGTCATCTCTACATCACCTTCCGGAACTATCAGATCAACCTGGAGAGGCTTCTGAGCTCCCAAAGACTCCTGAAGAGAAGAAAAATAGAGTTTGTTCAGAAATTTCTTTGAGGAACGGGATAAAGCTATATCCCAAGTTGAGTCAGAATTTAAAGAAGAAGCAGGAACAATAGGCTCACCAGTCACACACTTAGCTGATCCCTGCCCCGGATCCACTAAGTATTCTTTGGGAATCACTACAGCTCCTGATCTGATGTTCCTATCAAGCCATTCTTTAAAAGTAACACAGTCTTCAAGCTGATGACCCAACATCTGATGGTAAGGGCAATAATTAAGCTGATCAGACTTACCCACTTCCTCTGGCCTCCTAGGGGCAGGCAATTTAAAGTCTGGCTTTTTCAGAAGATTTTTTAATTCCTCTTTAAAGCCTCCTTTTTAAAGGGGTAAGTCTTGCCAATCAATGCATTAAATTTCTCCCAATTCTCCCTTCTTTCCTCCGAAGTAAGGTAAGGCCGTTGTTGATTAAACTGTGGCTGAGCTTGCGGTGGCGAATACTGTTTCTGATACTGTGGTGACGTATATTGAGGCCTCTGATACTGTTGATTATAAAACTGAGAAGGTGGGTTCTCTACCTGAATTTTCATTGGCTGCTTTCCCTTATCCACAGCTGACACCATCCCAGATTTCTTCTCAAAGACCTTCTGGGGTTTCAGCTTTTTAGGATCTGAAGAGGACTGATCAGTAAGGAAGGTGAACTGCAAAGCTTCTTCTTGTAGGCTGGAGGCTTTATTGAGCAGTTTTTCAAATGTCTTGATGGTAAATCCTTTCAAAAGAAAGGCTACCGGTCCATGAATGTTCTTAAGCAGAATCTCAATCGCGTGTTGCTCTTGCAATTGAGGTTTGCACTTCATGCTCAAATTCCTCCACCTTAGTATATAATCAACCAGCTTCTCCCCAGGCTTCTGCTTTTCTATAACAAGATCCCCAACTGTAACGTGATGCTGACTGCCTGCAAACCTCTTGACAAACATGTTTTCCAGCTCTGTAAAACTGTGCACTGAACCATTAGGTAAATCTGCATACCAGTCAAAAGCCCCCCCTGACAGACTACTAACAAACTGCCTGAAGAGTAAAGCATCACTTCCTCCAACGTTGCAATAACTGGCTCGGAAGTACACTATGTGCTGTCTAGGGTTTCCAGTACCATCAAAAATCTTGAATGAGGGGGGCACAAATCCCTTTGGATAGGGAACTGCATCAAACTCCTCTGGGTAGGGCCTACCCTTTGGGGTATACGACGCACTCTGTGACTCAGCTAATGCCTCCCTCACTTGTCTTTCCACCATCTGTTTTAGCTCTTTTGATTGAGAGGCTTTGATTTCTGGATCTGATTGGTGTTCTTCTACAGCCTCAATTATCTGTTTCTTCCCTACCACCTGAACAGATTCGGGTTGAGAAGACTCAACCTGTGCTCGTGGTGGTAAAGGACCCTGGCACTGGAATGATGCCATAGTGGCCATCATTTCCTCTATCTTCTTCTCCATACTTGAGATCTGCTCATCTTTTTGTTTTAGCTGTTGTATAAGACGTTGAGTTAAGTCCGGCGCAATGCCTTCCTCAACTACGATGTCCTGTATTCCAGCATCTTCAGCTTGATCATCATGAGCTGATCCCCTTGTTTCCACTATAAGGACATCGGCTACTGCATCATCTAACATGTCATCTTGATCTAAATCAAAGTTCAATGCATCTTCATCCTCCAGATCTTTAATGCTATTTTTTAGTTCACCTAGCATCTCTTCTATAGACCTTCCGGAAACATAGTGGGGATTAACGGGAACATATCTTTCATAGTCCATATGATCTGAAGGGTTAATTTCACGTTTCTCCTCTACTTCGAGTCTTTCTTCTATCATCTTTTCAGGTGAAGCCACTACCAGAGAAGCAACTTCCTCCTTAGGTCTCCAGATCTTCTTCTCAGCTGATGTTGGAGAGAGTTGGCTTGATGATTCCAACCGCCCTACATCCGGATGAGAAGATGAAGAAGGACCCGTAGAGGGGTGCCTATCTATCTGGGGAGAAGAGTGGACATGAGAGAACCGCTGAACCTTTCTAACTTCTTGAGGTGTCATGGAGGAAGGAGACAGCTGGCGACTAGTTTTCTGGACAACATACTGAGTACTCTTGGATTTTCTCGACACATCAGTCAAAACAATACTGTCTGTCTTTCTGTCAGATTTCCTCGGTTTCCTAGGGTATCCATCAGTGAGTGCAGAGATTGCAACAGGTTTGAACTTTCTTTTGCTATCTCTTGCCCTCGACTGACCCACTACCCGGGCTCCAGTATTCTTCTGACTCGATGCTTCTTCTTCTATCTTTTCATTAATCATCCTTTTCATATTCCTCAAAAACCTTTCCTTGGTTTGGAAATGATTATCTGTACACTCTTGGACTATTGCCCTTACCATATTCTGAATGTGTGTTTCCTTATCTTTTACTGGCTCAGTGGCAGACTTTCCAACAGCAGTAGGAACTGAACGAGCAATCTTCCTCACATCTTCCTCTCCATCAGCAGCGGAGAGAAGATGGAACCTACTACCACTAAGATGTGGAGTGGTAGGAGGAGTTTGCTCATTCTTAATTGACAGCCCCAATTTTTCCATTCTTCTCTTTGTACGACGATTTTTATTTCTCCTCTGAGTTTTAGTCATAATCGTCGACATGTTGGAAGAGGAACCTATTTCAAACTTGCTCGGAGCACTGAAAGGAGTAACACAGTCTGCTACGACAACTGATTTGAGTTTCTGATCCTGGCTAGGCTGTTCAATTCTAGCAAACACTGAGGGCCTAGGGGCTACAGGGGCAGTCTGAGACCCACATCCCAAAGTGAACTCTAGAATAGGCTTCTGGTTTGCAATTTCAGCAGGTGGGACAATAGTGAACTCAGGTCCACTAACAGACAACTGCAAATCCTCAAATCCTTTTCCAAATTTGATTATACTTCCGTCAGCAAAAGGATTGTAGGCCAAGTTCATATTATCCGACAAGGAAAAGATTAGTTTACCCATCATTTTTCCTGAAATTCAAGAAAAATTTTGAATTAGTCTTTTGAATAAATTATTTTAATTGCAAAAGCTTAATTGACCCAACCAAATAATTCAAGTCTTATCTCATTGCATATATATCGAGTTATATTAAAATATAACTGCAATACATAATATTGAGATAAGAATGAATATTATTTAGTGTTTCAATTTTCACTCTAAAAATTTGGACCCGGTGCTAAGTCAAACATCAAGCTACAATAAAAATGTAACTACAACGTTCAAGTTAGCACGTAGGGATTTTATTTTTTGATTATTTAGACAAAAAGGTCATTAAAGGAACTTCCCGTCGATATTTTGACGGGGGTCCAAAATAAGACCTCTACAATTTCTTTTAGATACCGGCCAAATTATTCAAGAATGAATTGAATAATATAACCGGCGGAAGAAAGGTAGTTACAACCCATGTCAAGCACAAGTATACTACCGATGTAAGGGTATGAATCACTGTTAAAGATGGAGAGAGGATTGGTCCCCAGCGGAGTCGCCAGAAAAACCTTGGTGGGAAAATTTATGTCGCCACGCAGATTTTGTGTTCTCCTATTTTGTAATCGAATACTGCATTAAGAATAAAGTACAGTCTCGGGAAACTGACACAATATTCTATAATGGATTCAATATCAAAACAGGATTTAAGAAAATAATATTTCTATAGTCAAACACAATTCTATGAATAACGTATCATCTTGAGAGATGAACACGAAATTCTGTAGGATGTGTTTAAAAATAGAAATATAGTTTTGAAAAGTTCATCCATCCCTTTATTTAGGTGTAATAAGGAGAATATTGTATCATCTGAAAAGACGAACATAACATTCTTCAAAAACACCCAAAAGAAAGAATGGGTTTTATAAAAGTCATCATTTCTAAAATTGAATATAATAAATAGAATATTATATTACCTGCAAAGATAATAATAATATTCTATAAATACATTTAAAGTTAGAAATGAGGTTTTAAAACATGTCTGCGTTCCCAAAGATTTTTCCCTTGTTTTATAAAAATAAAATAAGGTTTATTTTAATCTAGGGTTCTCAAATCCCTATAGGGGCAAGCCCCTATAGTTAATTACATCCTAGGAGGGGTACTCCTAAGAAAACTCTCGATTAAAGCAGTGATTTTGTACCCTCTGATTACAAAGTAGAAGACAAGGAAAGAAGTAGGGATTTTCAAGGAGAAAACTCAATATTGAACAGTTATTAACGAGTCAAAGGAAGAAAAGTAGGAGGTACCGGATTCTGAGAAGCTCAGAGGCAACCTCAGTGTACCCTATGTTGGGCTTTACATTTTAAGAGAGAAATTTTTATGTTTGAATTGACATTTTATTTGAAATTTGGGATTTTATTCCCGAAGGGTGAGGACTTAAGATTCACAAATCTGCCTCAGAACCTAAATCTAATTTGGGTACTACAAAGTAGTGACCCGAACCTGACTAATGCAGTGCAAATCTGGACTTACCCCGGCCTGGATTGGGGAGCCAGCTAACCACCTAGGCGCTTCAAATCCATGTGTCCAGTCTCTTATGAAAGATGGGTAGGGACGTTATTTAAGTTTTGAGGAATCGGGGCCGACATCTAAGACAAAATCTAATTGGCCCCCTTTACTTATGTAGGGTAAATGATGCCTAGGAGCATAATACAATTAAAATTTTAGACTCTTTTAATTTGTATCTAATGCAATGCATGCTAATTGACTCGAATGCATAAAATAATTTATGAAGCAGTTTTAAAATCAAGCTTAGAAAATAGATTTTTCCCTAGAGATTGCACAACATCCCCTTGACAGAACTGCACCCTAATGGGTCAGGTGGTCTGCCAGAACCCGCAGGCGGGGAGGTGCCTAACAAGGAAGAGAAAGTAATAATATGATTATGCTGACTCTCGGCGGTCCGAGCTTACTTCTTAGATTCGTTAGAGTTTCTATGTGAGCCTAAAAAAAATTTATTTTAAATTTCAAGTAGAAAAAGTTTATCGTGATCCTTACCAAAAAACACTCCGATGCGTATCCAGGCTAAAACAAAACACGGCATGCAAGAGTCCTAAAAAAAAACTAGTGTACAAACAAAGTAAACACTCAAATTAAATTATCCAAAAATGTAATGTCCAATGTCCAGATTATTTACAACCCAGGGTCTACTGAAAAAGTAAAGTGGCCGGGCACCACTGACAACAAACCCGGATTCTAATCCTAAGACTGACGCAAGTGATTTCAAAATGGGATATACTTTTCTTCTTATCTTCATTTCTTCGTCTTCTTCTATTCGTCACTTCTTTATCTTCTTTCCTTTACGAGCTTCTTGGGTCCGCTACGAGCTCCTTAGATCCGCCAGGCCTGGATATCCAAATGAAAAGAAACTCATCCCCGAAGGGGTATTTTCTTTTCTCTTTGGATATTAAAACTATCCTAACTTGGCTTTCCAAATACAAGAGAATACTCCCTTAAGGGACATTCTTTCCTCTTTGGATTCCGAGTTGGGTGTGATATCCCACTTTTGAATCACTTTCACAACATTTGACTTTAACAAATAATTACATTTACATTACATTCCAGAAAGAAAAAGAAAATCTAGACACACCTGCAAGGTTATCCTAGACATTTATAATAAAATCATTCCCAAGCAGTTATATATTCATATTAAACTTATCAGCCACACTTGGCCATGCTCTTTTAATTTTAAGGGGGCTTAGCATTTTCTGAAGCACCTGAAAAAATTTTATGTTAATTTAAATCTTTAATTTACCCCCTTTTTATTTAGCCCTGCACGAGCATGACCACCTGCATAAGATTCTGTGAGCATCCAGATCATTCCTAACCTAGGGGTAATCTATCGCCCATCACATCATATCACAGAGAGCAATAAAAATAAACAAACACTCAATGTCAATCATACAAGCATGCAATGAAAACCGAGAAAGCCCGTCACACAACAGCAAGAAAGTAAACACCGGCCTAACCTAGAGCTAGAGTCGGTTGTCCTAGCAAACAAATCTAAGTGTGTGCGGTAGGCTGTGTGGTTTGAAGATATCCTGGGTTTACTATTAGTTATAATTGATTGAAATTAATTTGTTGAAGGGTCAAAGGGAATTTTAGTTCAGATTTAAGTTCTTGTGTCTTTACTGTTTTGAAGTTTATTTTAAATTGAATTTTGTTTGTTAAAGTTGATTAATAGGATTTGTTCTTTAGTGTATTTGAATTAACCATTTTTTTAGATTATTTTAATTAATGATTTATTGAATTTTTAATAATTTATTAAACATTTTAATATTTTGTTAATCTTAAATCATTTATTGGAATTTTAATTGACTTGTTAAAGTGTTAGTGTTTTATTAAAAATTTAATGATTTTATTTGATTTGTTAATGATTTATTAAATTGTTGATGATTTATCAAAGTTTGAAAATTTTTATTTAGTTATTATTTGATTATAAGATGATTAACACATTAATTAGATTCCATTTTATTTTATGTTCAAATTTAATCTCCTAGTGTTATGTGTGTTAATTATGACTTAGTTATTAGAGGTCATGTGATTTTCATATATTTTTATTTGGATTATCATTAGTGTATTTGAAATTCTCCTTAATTAATTATTTAAGTTTAATTAGAGTTGATTAAGGTTGTATTAATAACATACAATAATCCTAAGGGGAATGTCACTAAGTTTTCTATGTTATGTATCTCTACCCTAAAGTGTGCAGGCATCCTAAGTCTAAGTTCTCTAGGACTCAATCCTTAATTTTTGTCCTTAGATGTCACTAATGTTATATGGAATGAAAAGATTTTTTTATCACTAACCCTTAGGACTTTGCGCACGTGTAAAGAGGTTTAAGGATCTAAAATAAAATAAATAATCCTAATAAAATTGAAGTTGCTATGGAGACTTAGAAGGGAGGAGTTCGCACAAAACACACCACGGCCTCCTAGGGGCTTTCTAAGTTTTAAGAAAACTTACAACACCGGGGGCTATGACCCGGTGGATTATGCCCGTAGCACCTCTACCCGGTTGGATAGAGGCGACTGACACCTTTAATCTGCTTCCTCTTGTTCATTTGATTGGTACCGTTTCTTGCCGTTCATGCAAATAAAAATAAGAAAATAGTGAAGGATTAGAAGCACATTTAATAATTAATAATGAAATAATTGAAATTACTAAAAATAAAAATGTACCTTTTTTCGGGCTTGAGGGCCGGCGCAAGCTGTCAACCTTTTGAACTTTTCACTTCTGATAGCATGCTTTATACTTTCTCAAATTTTCCTCGAGGCACAAGAAGGGAGAAGTAGAAGAAAGAGAAAGAGAGGGGTAGAGAGAGAAAGAGCGTCATTGCTTTTGAAAACTTTAATTTTCTAGTAAATACCCAACTAACTCGCTCTCTAACACCCACACTTTTCACTTTTCAACATAAACTTTCACTTTTCAAAATTCACTCTTTATCAAAACTATTTTTCCTTTAAAAAAAAAACCCACATTCCACTATTCATTCTCCCACACAGCACCTTTTGAAACATATGCTTTTCACTTTCCAAAATCCCAAAATTTACTTTTCAAACCATACACAAACTTCACCTTTCAAAAACACACACCTTTCCACCTTCAAAACAATACAAATTGCTTTTTAAAATCCAACACTTTGCTTTTCATCCCTCCCACACAAATACTTTTCC
Source organism: Dendrobium chrysotoxum (assembly GCA_019925795.1). Taxonomy (NCBI): domain Eukaryota; kingdom Viridiplantae; phylum Streptophyta; class Magnoliopsida; order Asparagales; family Orchidaceae; genus Dendrobium; species Dendrobium chrysotoxum. The sequence goes on along the minus strand of CM034306.1, from coordinate 490,071 downwards.
AACCTATACTTCCACTTTTAAACATTCCTCAAGTTCCACTTTTCACGCACCTCAAGTTTCACTTTTAATACAAACACATTTCTACCATTCTTAATGTTCCAACATACACCTTTCTCACATAATACCCTTCACACACAATTTACAAAATTCAAATACTTCTCCCTTCAATGCAAATATATTTCACTATCCAATAAACACTCAACAATCTTATTTCCCCAACATACACCACTTTCTCCAACACATACACACTCTTCTTTTAACACATATACATACAATTCATCTTTAATACACACATTCATAATTCACTTTCCAAAACATACATCCTTCACCTTTCGAAGCATACATCCTTCACTTTCCAAAGATTACACAATCACCTTTCGAAACATAAACCTATCAAAACCCTTTACCCTATCAAAACTCCACAATTCACTCTTTATCTTTCTCACACATCACCTTCAACATACACACACAATTCACTTCAACACTCTATACACTTCATTATTCCACATTTACACATTTTCACCTTTCCAATCAAACACAAATCATTTTTCAAAATCACTTAATTCACTTTTCAAAATACACATATTCTACATTACCATTCAACTTATACACATTTTTCTTTTAAGGGCAACTTCCTTAAATGCAAAGCAATCTAACACTTTCCTTTTCATAGAACACCACAAAAACATTGCGAATCACTTTGTACAAATTTTTTTTTATCACAATGGGCTATGATTGCAAAAGAAAAAGAAAAGGAAAGCTTTGATGTTCCCTTCCAATTAGTTCAAGATATCTCTCAAACATATAACAACTTCGCACAAAATTTATGGATGATCAAAACTGGACACAAAAAGGTATATGAAGATACTCCCATAAAAGTACCAACTCTTTCACCACATGACTTCAAACAAATACATAACGTTCCAAGTTTCAAGAATGCCACCATTAGTTATGATTCTCTAAAGCCAAATGTTCTTTCATACACTTCTCTCAAGGCATAAACTGGAATATTATATCTAACTTTGATAGTAATATAATAAAAGAATCCAGTTGCAAACTTGTTCAATATCATCATCATTTTTTTTTCTTTTTTACATAGCTAGGCCTATGAACTTCTTAATAAGCATTATCACAAACATTTGATATGCATTTTTTTTTAAAGAAAGGAATAGCTTGACATAATCTCTTGCAATCTACAAATAAGATTTTGAATCATGTGACATAAACAATCAACGAGTACATATTTCATTTACTAGGTGTTCACTTTCAAAACAGACAAATCAACATAAATATCCTTTGCTATTACTATTTCAGAGAGACAAACATTGCAGCTGTAACTATCTCTCACAATGGAGAAAGGAGGAGATGAAGAAGTGATGTAGTAGAAGGAGAAGTAAAGGAAGATGTAGAAGGGATTACCTAAGGTTGAGAAGGTTGTCGGAGCCTTCTAGGGCAGAGAAAGAGAGGGATCCTTCGGCTAGGGCTGCTGTCCACGCTAGCAAGGGGAAGCGACGGGACCTAGGACTTACGGGCCCAGGTGTCGGATGGTGGTCTTCGACTTGGGCTTGCGAACAACGAAGAGAGGGGCGGACCTAGAGCTCACGAACGGCAGGTGACAGGGGCTGGGGCTTTTGCGAAATCAAGAGAGGAAGAGAGAGCTAGGTCCTTCGGTTCTTGCCAACTGAGAGGAGACGAAGCCTGGGATCTCCGCCTGGGTTCGTCGCGAGAGAGGAGAGGGAGCCGGGTTCTTGCCTCTTGCGAACTGGGAGGAGAGGGGTTTCGGTGTGTATGAGAGAGTGGGCGAAAGTGGGGGCAGTTCTGCGAAATAAGAGGGAGATAGAGAAGGATCGTGGGGGGTTGGTTAGACCGGCCCAATCAAAATCCAAAACCACTTCTCAATTCAAATCGACGGCTACGATCTATTCAAGCTTTAAAGAGGTGTTTAAGGGCTGATTTGATTAAAATGAAGTTGAACCAGATTCTATTAGATGCAGATTTGGGACTTTAATTATTCGAGTGGATTTAAATTAAACAAAGTCGTCGGTGTTAAATTAAATTTGAATTAAATCTATTTAACTTTATATTGCATTTATTTTCATCGACATATTTTGATCAACGTTGATTTGACTTTAATCATTTCATGGCGAGTTAGTTTAATTCAAATCATTTTAAATTGAGTGATTTCAACTGGATTGATGTCGATTTGATCGAATTAGATTTGCTTAATATCAAATTTCATGAATTTAATTTTAATTGACTTTAAAGGGCTTGATTTGATTTGGGTTGACTTACAAGATTGAGTCAATGCTAAGTCATTAGGCATCCCTCCTAAGAGAAGTCCTAAAATCGATGTTTAGACTAGGCTACGAAGACCTAGGTGCTAGAAATTAGTTCTGGGAGAATCGACCTCAAATAATGAGGTCAACACCTGTGCTGATTGGTTGGCCAAATTGGGCTGCCATCTTAATGATATGCAGGAATTTACTAATGCTAATCTCTCGTTCTCTTGAGAGGTTTGGTTAATTTGGACAAACTTGGGTTACCTTATATTTGTCTGGGTTGATGGTTTGCTTGTCTTTAATTTTGGATTTAATTTTGGGCCCCCGATTTGTGTTGTTGTCTACTTGTTGCTTTGTATTTTTGCCTCTTGGTTCTAAGGTTTTGGCTTCTTTCCCAGGCTATGGGTAAGTCTTTGCTGATCCAGATTATTACTTGCATCGAGGCTCAGGTTATGTCCTGTTTTCTTACTCTGGGTGCTCCTTTAGCCTCTGTGAGATTTTATTGGGCAACCTAATGCTTGGGGGGTTGTTGTGTGATTTGGTCCCTTAGCAGTTTTTGTTTATTCTCGACCTGGTGTGATTGGTTGCAATTTTTGTTTCGTTTCTACTGCTAGTTAAGGTTTTGGGACCTTACTTTGTGTGATTGGCTGATTGCGGCTTCCTGTATGTATATTAATGATGTCCATTCAGTTTATTTTAAGGCTGGCATTTTCCACTTTCCTGTGGGGGCTGTTCTGGACACCATTTTTGGTGGTTGGATTGTTGTTTACTTATCAGATGGGTTTGCTATGGATTGCTATTTCGTTGTTCTTGATTTGACTACTAATTCTGCTTTGAGTTCTTCTATTACTACCATTTTTAATGATTTATCTTTTTGGATTAGGTTTATTACTCTTGTGCTAATATGTTTAAACAGCATATGTCACGTTTCTCTTATGATTAACCCCCTTTTGAGCTTGTGGACAGCTGATCACGACTGAAATGCATTTAATCATGTATCCTTTTGATTTTTAAAGTTGTTGTGTTCCAATTTAGCATATATTCTGCTTTTTATATTTATTTTTGTAGTCCTAGCTTTTTGCTGGTTGTCGAGAACGACAATTCGGGGGATAAGCTGGTCTTTTTTGGTAGGAAGTTGGGGCTAAAAGTTTTATCTTTTTTCTCCCTTTTTGGGTTCTGTCCTCTGGCAGACCTAGATTGTTACTAGATTTTTTTGTAATCAGTAGAATTGGGGAACCATCGGCTCTTAGGTTTTCTTTTACTTTTATTGTAGCTCCTTCGAGCATTAGCGAGCTGAAGGTTCCCCTTAAGGACCTTGTAACCTCTTTTTTAATTAACACGTAGGCCCCACTGCAGGTCCCCCCCCCAAAAAAAAAAAAAAAAACTTCCTTCAGAGTTTTAGTTATAGAGTATAATATCTACTGTAGTAATTCTATTATATGTATTTTTTATCAGAATATATATAGCAACAGTTCTATTTTTTTTTTAAATTGAAATATTAATTAATATGCTTATTTTTATTTATTTATTTTTGGTTGTATTAATATATAGTCAGGAATATCGTAACTCGATCATTTTACTATATTCAGTGTCATTTGCTAGCTACTATATATTATTTTTGTAGTTGAAGAAAATTCTGCCTGTGATATTTCAAAAGCAATAAGTTAATGAGATTAGTAGGTCAGTAATATTATTTTATTATTTTGTAGCTAGATGAGTGGTTGATGGGTAACATGCCAGTTCTACTATTCAATTTATATATAATGGGTCACGTGTCTTTTGTTGGAAATTAAATTTAATTTGGCCTGTTAATATTTGGGCTTTTGATTGAAGCCTACAATCTAGAAAAATCTATTGAAGAAGACTCTAGAAATCTATTGTGGAGTAATTATTAAAAAAGTCTAAAATAGACATTTAATGTCATTTATGATAGAAGATATGAGAATACTCTAGAGAGTCATTTGTAACCATTAGATTGAAATGTATTAATATAATCCTAACGATGTACTACTAGTATAAATAGTGGTGATGTCTTTGAGTTTGTATCAAGCCAAAAGCAAGAAATAAAATTTCTAGTTTCTTTCTCTTGTTCTCTTAAGCCTTCTCTTTTTCCAAAAACATTTTTTTCATTCCAACAAAGTGGTATCAGAGACGAGTTCCTTTCTAGAGATGGCGAATGGAGGTATGCCTTCCTTCCAAGTTCCATTACTCATTATGATAGATTATGATAATTAGAGTATAAAAATGAAGGCACTTCTTGGAGGGCATGACATTTGGGAGATTGTTGAGAAAGGCTACGATGAGCCAAGCGATAAGTCCACTCTATCCTTAACACAGAAGGATAATTTAAAAGATTCAAGAAAGAGAGACAAGAAGGCTCTCTTCCTCATCTATCAAGTGTTAGATGATGATGGCTTTGAGAAAATCTCAAGTGCTACGTCAACCAAGAAGGCATGGGAGAAGCTCTAAGTATCATACAAGGGCGAAGAGAAAGTTAAAAAGGTACGTCTTCAAATGTTAAGAAGATAATTTGATGCTTTGCAAATAAAAGAAGGAGAGACGGTCTCCGATTATTTTTTAAAAGTTCTTGCTATTTCTAATCAACTAAAAAGAAATGGCGAGAAGCTAAAAGATGTGACTATCATTGAGAAGATTCTTCGATCATTAGAATCAAGATTTGATAGTTTCACAACTATCATCGAGGAGATAAAAGATCTATAAGAGATGACAATAGAGCAACTCTTGGGTTCCTTGCAAGCCTATGAAGAAAGAAAGAAGATGACTAAATGGATTACCGAACAACTCCTCAAACACGATCTCAAATCAGTCAAGAAAGATGAAAGACTCAACAGCAATAATAAAAGCTATCGTGGAAGAGGTCATGGACAAGGACGAGATCGTGCAAATGAACAAGAAAGAGATTTCAACAATAATAATCAAGAAAGAGAATAACACTGAACAAGTGGGCATGAAAGAGGACGCTCAAACTCAAGATACAAGAAATCTCAAGTTAAGTACTATAATTATAATAAATTTGGGCATTATGCTAAAAAATATAGAGCGCCCAAAAGTAAAGCCAACGAAAGAGTCAACTGCATGGAAGAAGAAAGAAAAGAAGATGGTATATTACTGCTAGCTTACAAAGATAATGAAAGATGTGAAAATGGAATATGGTACCTAGACACTGGAGCAAGTAATCACATGTGTAGAAAAAGAAGCATGTTCGTGGAACTTGATGAATCAGTGAGCAACAATGTATCATTCGGAGATGACTCAAAAATAGAAGTAAAAGGCAAAGGTAACATCCTTATTCGCTTGAAGAATGGGAAGCATCAATTTATTTTCAATGTCTACTTTGTGCTAAATATGAAGAGTAATATTTTAAATTTGGGGTAACTTTTGGAGAAAGGATATGATATTCATTTATAAAATAATTATCTTCTCTTAAAAGATAATATCGGCACTTTAATGACAAAAGTGCTAATGTCAAAAAATAGAATATTTTTACTAAACATTTAAAATGATGTTGTTAAGTGCCTCAAAGCTTGTTATAAAGATGTTTCTTGGTAATGGCACCTATGATTTGGGCATCTCAACTTTGGAGGACTGAAGCTGCTTTCAAAGAAAGAGATGATGAGAGGCCTTCCGTTCATCAAGCATCCCGATCAAATATGTGAAGCATGTCTATTTGAAAAGCATTTCAAAAAAAGTTTCCAGGAGAATCAAGTTTGAGAGCTCAAAAGCCATTGGAACTCATACATACGGATATTTGTGGACCAATAAAGCCAAGCTCACTCGATAAGAGCAAATACTTTCTTATCTTTATTGATGATTTCTCACGAAAAATATGAGTGTACTTTTTAAAGAAAAAATCAAAAGTATTCGACGTATTTAAGAAATTCAAGGTCACTATTGAGAAAGAAAGTGTACTCAAGATCAAGGCTATATGATCTGATCAAGGATGAGAGTTTACTTCAAAAGAATTCCAAGAATTTTGTGATGCTATTGGGATACATCAATCTCTAACTATCCCTGGATCCCCTCAATAAAATGGAGTTGCATAAAGAAAGAACAAAACCATCCTTTCTATGATGAGAAGTATGCTTAAAAGTAAGAGATTGCCAAAGGAATTTTGGGCAGAAGCGGTCTCATGTATAGTGTATTTGGCTAACCGTTCTCCAACTAGAAGTGTGTGGGGAATGACTCCACAAGAAGCATGGAGCAGAAGAAAGCCCAGCATCTCTCACTTAAAGGTTTTTGGAAGCATAGCTCATGTGCACGTACCTGACATGAAAAAAAGTAAGTTAGATGATAAAAGCGAAAAGTTCATTTTCATCAGCTTCGATAACTTAAAAGGATACAAGCTATATAATCCAAATATTGGAAAGACAATTATCAGCCGAGATGTTATATTTGATGAAGAAGGAGAATGGGATTGGGGATCACATGATAAAGACTATAAATGTGAAGAAGAAGATATGGAACAACCAAGGATGGAGTAAGCAAGAGAGGAGCCTACTACTCCACCAGCAACACCAACTACTGATTACCATGCTCAAGTGAAAGAATACCATGCTTCAGGAGCTTAAAAGATATATATGAGGTAACAGAGAATTAAGAAAATATTATACTCTTTTGCCTCTTTGCAAATTATGAGCTCATGAATTTTTAAGAAGCCATACAAAACAAGGAGTGGAAGGATGCTATGGATGAAGAAATCAAGGCAATTGAGAAGAATGACATATGGGAGCTAACTTCACTTCCTCAAGGAAATAAGGCAATAGGCGTGAAATGGGTGTATAAAGCAAAGAAGAATATTAAATGAGAAATTAAAAGATACAAGGTAAGATTAGTGGCAAAAGGCTACAGTCAAAGAGCCGGCATCGACTATGATGAGGTATTTGCTCCTATCACTCACTTAGAAATAATTAAACTAATCATCTCCTTGGTAACTCAAAATAAATGGAAGATACATCAAATGAATGTAAAATCAACCTTCTTAAATGGAGTTATTGAATAAGATGTATATATTCAACAACCATCAGGATACAAAGTTAAAGGGTGAGAAGATAAGGTTTTGAAGCTGAAGAAGGCTCTCTATGGGTTAAAATAAGCACCTAAGGCATGGAACAACCACATCGACAAGTATTTTGTTGAACATAACTTCATCAAATGTCCTTATGAGCATGCCCTCTACATCAAAGTCAAGGATGTAGATATTTTGATAGTGTGCTTGTATGTGAATGACTTGATCTTCACTAGAAGTAATCAAAGTATGTTTAAAGAATCAAACTTGCAATGACCAAGGAATTCGAGATGACTGATATTTGGCTCATGGCCTATTATTTGGGCATTGAAGTCCATCAAATAGAAGATGGAATATTTTTTCTCACAAGAAAGCTATGCAAAGGAGATGCTGAAGAAGTTTAAGATGGATAATTATAAATCTATAAATACTCCTATTAAATATGGAGTCAAGCTATCAAAGAAAGATGAAGGAGAAAGAGTCAATCCTATATTTTTAAGAGCCTAGTTGGGAGTTCACGCTACTTAACATGTACATGGCCTAATATTCTTTATACTGTCGGACTTGTCAGTCGTTATATAGAGACTCCAACCACCAACCACTTAAAAATTGTTAAAAGAATCCTACACTATATCAAAGGAAAATTCACCTTGGCTTACTCTACTCCTCATCTAACAATTTTAGACTTATAGGATATAGCGATAGTGATTGAGCTGACGACATGGATGATAGAAAGAGCACCACTAGTTACGTGTTCTTCATGGGAGATACAACTTTCACCTGGATGTCAAAGAAATAGCTAATTGTCACACTATCTACTTGTGAAGCAGAGTACATAGCTGCAATATCATATGTTTGTTATATAATTTGACTTCGAAACTTATAAAAGAATTAACCTTACCTTAAGAAGAAGCAATAAAGATTCATGTTGATAATAAGTATGCAATAACATTAGCCAAAAATTCAATTTTTTATAATAGAAGCAAGCACATTGATACACGCTATCACTATATCAGAGAATGCATTACAAGAAAGGAAGTGCAAGAAGAATATGTGAAATTACAAGACCAAATTGTTGACATCTTCACCAAGCCACTCAAATATGAAGACTATATCAAGATGAAAAAGTTACTTTGAGTCACAAAATTAAGTTTAAGGGGGGATGTTAGAAATTAAACTTAATTTGGCCCATTAATATTTAGGCTTTTAATTGAAGTGCATAATCTATAGAAATCAATTGAAGAAGACTCTAGAAATCTATTATGGAGTAAGTGTTAGAAAAGTCTAGAATAGGCATGTAATATCATTTATGATAGAAGATATGAGAATACTCTAGAGAGTCATTTGTAACCATTAGATTGAAATGTATTGGCATAATCCTAATGGTGTACTACTAGTATAAATAGTGGTGATGTCTTTGAGTTTGTATCAAGCCAAAAGCGAGAAATAAAATTTCTAGTTTCTTTCTCTTGTTCTTTTTAGCCTTCTCTTGTTCCAAAAGCATTTTTTCATTCCAACATCTTTATGGGTACATATATATCCTATAACTGAGAAAATTGCTTTGGATTCAGGTACATTTCAATTTGGTAGTGGCACACTTATCAATTCATCAACCATTAATTGAGAGCTAATGACGAGAGCTTTTAATTACTAAGGTATAAAATTAATTAATTACGATGTTAGCATATATATGCTTATATATACAGACATACACACACACATAAAACTTGATCTTAAGAATATGAAAGATGGTTATTTGAGTCAATCTTGTAGCAAAGAGTGGTAAGATTTAGGATTGCTGAGAATATAATATTGTCATAAAAAATATCATGCATATATCTAGAATCTGATAAGCATTCTCATTTGAAAGATACTTGATTGAAATTTTTTGATAGATAATAAAGGGAGGGAATATGCGTGCTGTTGAAAAATTAGAGATGAAAAAAATTTTATTGTCCCCAGACTTTATGTCAAATCATCAAGAAAAAATATTGGAAGCATACCTGAAATCCATTTATTATACAAACAATAAAAATAAAATCAGAATCAAAGCACAATCAACATAAAGAACATGATGATTTACATGGTCCAGTGAAGATGCCTACGTCCATGAGAAGGGAATGATTTAACTATTATGGAGAAACAAATAGAGATTATAATTGACTCTCTCTTGCTCTCTCATACATATAGCAGCCCCCATAACCCTTATTTATAGATTTAAGACAAAAATAAGTAAAGAAAACTCTTTAATCTAAGCATCAATTAAATCTTCAATCAAATCTCTTAATCAATGTAATAATGAACCCCATAATTAATATATTAATTAGCAATCAAAGCTTTTTAAATAAAAGCTTATTTAGATTTGAAAAGATTTCTAAATAAACAAAAATCAATAATCTACACTCCATCTTTCAATTTAGAAAGTTGAAGATGACAAACCATGCTCTGATATCAAAATGACTGCAATAAGATGGTTGCCTATGCCCCCCAAAGGGATCAAGCCAAGTGTTGTTCTTCAAATTAAGTTGACAATCAGTTATAAGCTTGAATGTTCACCAAACTCCTATAGTTGTTTAAGTTCTGAATTGATAGTACTTTTTTTGACCATATCTGCTATGTTTTTTTTCATATCTATCTTCTTCAACTTGACATTATTTTTAGTAATTAAGTCCCAAAAAAAAATCTTACATCAATATACTTGGTAGCAATAGATGACTGCCTCTTCAATATCAAGCATATATCAATTATGCCCTTCAGATACCTCAAGATATTCTTCACAGCTTACTAATGACTCCTCCTTGTATCATATATGAACCTGCTCACAACGCCAACTTCTTGTGCAATATCTAAATCAAGCTTTTCCAAAACCAGACCATAGTGTGCTACAAGTGTCAATTGATCATGAGTCAAGTAATGCTTAACCACTGGGGAGAATACCTCATCATAAGTAATCCCTTCCTATTACATAAAGTCTTTTTCAACCAACCTAGTCTTATACCACATATCAGCTCTATAAGATCATTCCTTCCTTACACATACCCATTTACACTTAATGGCTTTCCTTCTTAGAGGAAGCTTCACCAACCTTTAAGAAGTATTCTTCTGAAGAAACTCTATCTCTTTATCCACAGCCCTTTTACATCGATCACCATCCGGACTATCCACTATTTTTTTATAGAGACTTGAAATTTCAGCCTCCAAGGCTAAAAGTACAAATACAATATATTCCCTCAACTAAGCTGGTTTTAGGATATTTTGGCATAGTCTTGCTCCTAACAATAGATTCTTGAGTAAGAACCTTATCTTTAACATAATCTTCTACCTCCTGATAAGTAGCTGAATTAGGTACCCAAAGTAGAAAAAATAGGCTTTTATAAAACAAATAGAGTTGTATCAAACTTTAACTTCTGCAGTACATCTGTGATCCCAATAGAACTCTCCACCTATTTCGAGTCCTAAGGTTTCAATATGATCACCTTATTGAATGTAACATCCATGCTAATAAAAATATTATTCTCTTCTTGATCATAGAGTTTAGGGTTTAGGGTACATAGATATCCTACAACTGAGAAAATTACATTGGAAACTAATTTAGTAGATTAATTTGGATAGTGGGATTTTAGCATACTGATTAATAGTAATATTTCATTATTTTGTTTTATTTTGGAAGGTTTAGCACACTCAAATTATTTCTAACTATATATGCTTGATGGATTTTCTAATTGGATGCATAAAGAGGAGAAAAAGTCTATTTTATGTCATTTTCCTCATAATTTCATTTACTTTTATACAAAAGATGCTATCAGTATTAAATAAGTTTAAAAAATTCAAAAATATTAAAAGTCATTTGTCTTGATCTTCACAACATTCACCCAATAAAAATAAAAATCTTGATTTTCCTTGAAAATGCACACTCTGGAATAGTGGATAAGATCATTTTATAATTTTCTAAATGAAACATATATTTATTCAATTTGGTTGTGACACACTTGTCAATTCATCAATCGTTAATTGAGAGCTCATGATGAGAACTTTTAATTAATGAAATATAAAATTAATTAATTTATGATGCTAGCATAAATTTGCTTTTATACACACACATAATTTAATATTAAGAACATGAAAGATGGTAATTATAATCAATCTTGTAGCAAAGAGCAGTAAGATTTGGGATTGGTGAGAATATAATTTTTTATCATAAAAATGTCTTACATATATGTGAAATCTGATAAGCATTCTCATTTGAAAGATACTGATTGAAATTTTTTGACATAGAATAAAGGGAGGGAATATGTGCCCTATTGGAAAATTAGAGGTGAAAAATAATTTCATTATCCCGTCATTTTTTGTCAAATTATCAAGAAAAGTTATTGGAAGCATACCTGAATCTATTTTTTGTACAAATATCAAAAATAAAACTAGAATCAAAGCACAATCAATACAAAGAACATATTGATTTACATGGTTCGGTGAAGATGCCTATGTCCACGGGGAATAGTGATTTAACTATTTTGGAGAAACAAATAGATATTATAATTGGCTCTCTCTTGCTCTCTCATACATATAACAGCCCCCATAGCCTTTATTTGTAGATTTGAGACAAACATACATAAAGAAAACTTTTTAACCTAAGCATCAATTAAATCTCCAATCAAATCTTCTAATAAATGTAATAATCAACCCCTAATTAATATATTAATTAGCAATTAAAAGCTTTCTAAATCAAAGCTTATTTAGATTTGAAAAGATTTCCAAATAAGTAATAATTAACAATCTACATTCCATTATTAATTCACTTTAGAAAGTAAAAGATGACAAACCATGCTCTAATATCAGAATGATTGTAATAACATGGTTGCCTATGTAACCCCCCCCCCATATTTCTTCAAAATAAGTTGACCATCAGTCATGAGCCTGAATGTTCACCAAAATGCTATATTAGGTAAACTTCTAAACTGATAGTACTTTTTTGAGCTTGTCTGCTTTATTCTCCTTTGTATCTATATTCTTCAACTAGATATTACCTTTCGCAATCAAGTCCCAAATAAAATAATATCTTACATCAATATGCTTGGTAGCAACAGATGACTGCCTCTCCAATACCAAACCTGCATTAACTGTACCTTTCAGATACCTCATGATACTTTTCATAGCTTGTAAATGACTCATTCTTGGATCATGTATGAACCTGCTCACAATGCCAACTTCCTGTGAAATATCTAAATCGAGCTACTCTAAAATCAAAACATAATGTGCTATAAGTGCCAAGTGATTAAGGGTCAAGGGATGCTTAACCACTAGGGAGAACACCTCATTATAAGCAATGCCTTCCCATTGTGTAAAGTCTTTTGCCACCAACCTAGCCTTATACCACATATCAGCTTTATGAAATCCTTCATTCTTTGCACACACCTATTTACAATTAATGGCTTTCCTTCCTGAATGAAGCTTCACCAACCTCCAAGTAGCATTCTTCTAAAGAGACTCCATCTTTTCACCTATAGTCCTTTTCCATATATCACCATCTAAACTATCCATTACTTTTTTGTAGTGACTTGGAATTTCAACCTCCATGGCCAAAAGTACAAATATAATATATTCCCTCAACCAAGTTGATTTTAGGATATTCTGGCGCCTAGACTTGCTCCTGGCAATAGATTCTTGAGCAGGAACCTCATCCTCAATATCATCCTCTACCTCCTGATATGTACCTGAATTAGGCACCTAAGTAGAAATCAGGGGTGTCAAAATGAGTTTTTAGGTCGGTTTGAGTCGAACCTAGAATTGACCTAGGCCTAAATGGGTTGACCCAAACCTAACCTGTTTAACTAAATGGGTCCAATAACTAAACCTGAACCTGACTGGGGTCGAATCGACCCACCATATACTTTTCTTCTATAATTTTTTCTCAAATGAATTTTTTTAGGAGAATAATTAAACTATGTAAATTATAATAAAATAATAAAAAATTAAAATTAAAATTTTATTAATTCTTTAAATTTTATAAGATGAACAATTGAAAATATATTACAAAATACATACTTCATTAGTTCATTACAAAAATTATTTTACTTTCTAAAATTGTTATAAAGATATAGTTTAAAAATATATTACAAATATAATTACTTTGCTTCCTTTGCATAATTGCATGTGCAGTCATTATTCTGAATAAGTCACCGGTAAACATGTAACCAAAAATAAATGAAAGCCACAATTTGACAGAATCATCTTGTCCAAGCCTTCAAAATATTGATGTAGTTCACTATGCACTATTGCAGGCCACAAACTGATAAAGATAATATACATTTGATAGTCACAACCACAGGCCCTAGATGAACCTAACAAAGAATCATCAACTGCAATAATTTTAGAAAATGTGCCCTCCAATGTTATAAAGTAGCAATATGGATTTGATCAATTTAGTATCTGCTCAGGCCAAAGAAGACCCCTTTTACCAATTTATAACCTGGTTGCATCTAAAATTTTGTGTTGCTTAATTTGTATAACTTTGTAAAATTCTTCATTACAATCATAATAACTTAATAAGAACTAATCAATAATCAATAAACTAGCAAAGCACCCAGTCAATTGTACAATATAACTGAAAGAATAGAAGAGAACAGACCATAAAGGCTAAAAGCCCATAACTCACAAGACAAAATGTTAAGTGAATGAAAGGCATGAAGCTATTGGATAGTAAGTCCACAATAAGCAATACAATAGAGCAGAAAAAATAAAAGAAAGCAGGCCCACTCCACAAAAAAGAATTGATAACTAAAAAGATTGAATATAAAATTGTATAACACAATAAAAAATAAAATTCCATAACCAACAGAGCAATATCTGACTACATAACATAGAGCAATATTTAGCTGCATAACACAGTCATTTCTAATACCACTCAAGGCTTAAGTTGAGAGCAGCAAGTCCACTCAAACCTCTAGCTGTCAACTATATAACACAAATAATAATAACTAAAGGCATAGAACAATCAGCAGTCACAAGGTTCTTCATCACAGATAATAGTAACAGCCATTATAAGATACAAATTATATAAATAAGAACTTTCATATAATATACACTTAATACTTAAGATGCTATATTCACCAAGTTATTCACGACTCTAATTTGATTTCCATTCATGAAATCTAAGCCCATGATGTTATCTCTTACTACATCATGATTAGAGTCATTTATATCTATAACCAAAGCAGCAATATAAGTTAACAAACTTAGTAAGTTAAACTATAAGTAAGGCGTGTAGTATTATTACATTGTTCACCATACAACCAATCTTTAGTGTATACGAATGCTTCGACAATAGCATGTTTCAAAGCACTTCAATACTGGTTTAGAATTCAACCACTATTGCTAAAACCACTTTCAGATGCCACACTAGAGATTGGAATGCACAAAATATCATGAGCCATACTCGAGACCTAAGAAAATCTGTATTGATTAACTTTTCAAAACTGTAAAATATCTAACTCACTATTCCTATCTAGCTTAGGTTCATCCAAATATATTTTAAGTTTGACTTTCTTGACATTATTACCTCAACCTCAAATGAGTCATAATCCTATGTCTTGAGTTAATAATAAATTTAACTTCGAAAGTTTTTAACTGAGTATTTGCCTCGAGATTCCTGTTGATCATGCAATTTTTTAGATATACCAATTATAAAAAAAATATTAAATTTTCTTTTATTACTCCATTCTATTACTTATATGGAAACAATCAATGTATTATTTGATTTAATAAATAGATTATTATTATGGGCTAGAATATACACGGTGATAGAGTTATAGTCTTATATCTTGGCGTTACATGGATATCTAGCTCACACATAAAGAACACAAAATTTTTTACGTGGAAAATCCTAGAAAGGGGAAAAACCACAGGGCCTAACCCAGTTAAAAATTATTTTACTAAAATTTGAGTAGGTTACAGTGGACTAACTCACCTTCGAGGGTGATTAGATTATAAATATTAGCCATATGGTTGAAATCTAGAAGTCCAGCATTACTAAAAATTTGGGTGTCAGGTTGTGGTTTGGTAGTCCGGGCGTTAGGTGGTGGTCTGGTAGAAGTCCGAGCGTCAGGTGGTGGTCCAGTAGAAGTTTGGGCATAAGGTGGTGGTCTGATAGAAGTCTGGGTATCAGGTGGTGGTCCGACAAAAATCTGGGCGTCAGGTGGTGGTTCGGCAGAAGTTTGGGCCTCAAGCGGTGGTCTGGCAGAAGTCCGGGCGTTAGGTGGTGGTCTGGAAGAAGTTCGAGCATCAGGTGGTGGTCCAATAGAAGTCCACGCCACAGGTGATGGTCCGACAGAAGTTTGGGTGTCAGGTGGTGGTCCAATAGAAGTCCACGCCACAGGTGATGGTCCGACAGAAGTTTGGGTGTCAGGTGGTGGTCCGGTAGAAGTCTAGGAGTCAGGTGGTGGTCCGGCAGAAGTCTGGGCGTTAAGTGATAGTCCGGTAGAAGTTCGAGCATCAGGTGGTGATTTGATAGAAGTCTGGGCCTCAGGCGGTGGTCTGGTAGAAGTCCGGGCGTCAGGTGGTGGTCAGGCAGATGTCCGAGCCTCAAATGGTGGTCCGGTAGAAGTTTGGGCCTTAGGCGGTGGTTAGGTGGTTGTCCGGTAAAATTTCGGGTGTTAGACGGTGGTCAGGCAGAAGTCCAGACCTCAAGTGGTGGTCTGGCAGAAGTCCAGGCCTCAAGTTGTGGTCCGGCGAAACTCCGGGCGTCAGGTGGTGGTCTGATAGAAGTTCAGGCATCAGGTGGTGGTCCGACAGAAGTCTGGGCATCAAGTGATGTTCCAGGAGAAGTCCGGGCATCAGGTGGTGGTCTGGTAGAAGTCCAAGTGTTAGGTGGTAGTCCGGTAGAAGTCCGAGCGTCAGGTGGTGGTCTGGTAGAAGTCCGGGCCTCAGGTGGTGGTCCAGTAGATGTTCGGGCTTCAGGTGGTGGTCTGGCAGAAGTCTGGGCCTAAGGTAGTGGTCCGACTAAGCTCAGGGCGTCAAGCGGTGGTCCGACGGAGCTCAGGACGTCAGGTGGTGGTCCGGCAAAAATTTAGGGCCTCAAGTGGCGGTCCGACAGAACTCAGAGCCTCAGGTGGTGGTCCGCCAGAGCTCAGGGCCTCAAGTGGTGGCCCGATGGAACTCAGGGCCTCAAGCGGTGGTCTGACTGAACTTAGGGCCTTAGGTGGTGGTCCGGCAGAAGTCCGGGCCTCAGGTGGTGGTCTGGTAGAAGTTCGGGCCTCATGTGGTGGTTTGACAGAAGTCTGGGCCTTAGGTGGTGGTCCGACAGAACTCTGAGCCTCAAGTGGTGGTCCGACAAAACTTCAGGGCCTCAAGTGGTGTTGTGTATGAAAAGCGGGTTTTGAAAAATTTAGTCTTCTTTGGGAAAATTTTAAATTGATGTTAAAATTTTTTTTTTATTCTAAAATCGAACATCCCATTAGAAAAAGTATACCGCCTCGAGAGGTGGAAATAAAATTTCAGGATGGGGTTCAGATTTAGAATTATAAATTCTATCTTGAATATCATAACCAAATTTAAGAGAGAATTTTGTATGGCCCTGAAGGGTCAAAATAAAATTCAGTCAAATATCAAGCTATGATAGTCAAGAGGGACGATCGTTAATTTTATATTCGAATTCATATTGACAAAAGATATGTCTCCTCGAAGGGAGAAGATATTATTTGTTAATAATCGTTCAAACATAACGATAACGATCGTTAGTAATTTAATTTTTTCCAAAGATGACTAATTGAATTTTGAAATCAATTTTGAAAAATTAGATGTGGGTTCTAAATCTCCTACGAGCGCAAGCTCTCGTAGTTAATTACATCGTGGGAGACCGGAGTCCCCTACGAAAACTTTCGATTAAAATAATGGCAGAAATTTTATTTAGAGATTTTTAGGAGTGATACCAAAGAGGTGAAATTGGAATTTCAAATGGGATTGGAGCAAGATTGAACACTTATTTTGGAATCAAATGAGGAAGGGTAGGAGACACTTTAGGATTCTGAAACAATTCAGAAGTGTCTCGACCTAAGCTAAGTGTTAGGCTTTAAATTTTGAATTGGAAGAATATTTAGTTTGAGTTAAGTGTTTTATTAGAAATTTGGGATTATATTCCCAGAGGTTGGGGTCTTATGGCTCAAAAAGAAACCTGCCCCGGATCCTAACTCTAAATTTGGACACTGGAACACAGTAGTCCGAACCTAACTAATGTAGTGCAAAACCTGGACTTACCCCGGCCTGGATTGGGGAGCCAACTAAACCACCTAAACGCTTTAAAATCATGAGTCCGGTCTTTTGATGTAGAGTGATCAGGGATGTTATTTAAGATTGGTTTAAGAAGTTGGGGTCGACATCTAGAGCAGATTTCTAATTGACCCCTTGACTTATGTCGGGTGAAATGCCTAAACTAAAATGCAATTAAAATTTTAATTTAATTAGTTTCTAATGCGATGCATGCTGGTTAAAATATCCAAATCTGGTATGCATGAAATTTTAAAAAAGGCTTATAAAATAATTTTTTGAAAAGACTAGACTTCCACATATCTAGCACCTCATCCTCATAGGTCGGATTATCTGGACTCTACCCACGGGCGGGGAAGTGTCTTATAGCAAGGAGGGAGAGAGATGCAGTAATATGCATGCGACCCCGGACGATTCCGGCTATTCCCTAGGTCGTTAAGTTTCTATGTTATTTAGATCTTAAAATTTTAAGTATTAATTATAAGTAGAAATAGTTTTCATCCTTAAAGAGCCTAACGAAGTCCAGGCTAAAACAAAAACGACATGCAAGCGCCAAAGAACTAGGAAAAACAGGCAATCCTATACGCAATCAAATTAAATCACAACATATTAAATAATCGAATTAATTAAGTAAATGTCCATAGGCAAATTGCCTTGCTTATTACAACCCAGATTTATATAAATTAAAAGTGGCCGGGCACCACTGACAACAACCCGGATTCTAACCCTAATACAGACGCAAGTGACTTTGAGCGGGATACTCTATGTCTTCAACTCCTCGATCTCCTCCTCCTCGAGCTCCTTGGATTCTTTGCGATCGGAAACCCAAATGAAAAAGAGAACTCTTCCCTTTAGGGGAAGGTTACTCTTTCCACTTTGGGTAATGAATTGATCCAAATTTGGAATTCCAAATGGATAAGGACTATCCCCCAAAGGGGTATCCTTTCCTCTTTGGAATCCAATCTTTGGATCTATGTATCCCAAACTCAAAGTGCCACTTTTACAACTCAATACTCAGATGAATTACATAAATATGAAAATGAAAATTCTAGACTCGATCCTGTAAGGTTACCCTAAGCATTCAAATATTAAAATACATCCCAAGCAGTTATATATGTATATGTGCAGAAAAGTAAACACATTTGGGGGCTAAGCAGCTGAAGCATCTGTAGCATTTATATTTATGATTTATTTAGCCCCCTTTATTGCCCTGCACGAGCGTGGCCACCTGCAGAAAATTTAGTGAGCATTCAGATCGTTCCTAACCTAAGGGTAATCTAATCGCCCATCACATCAATCCACAGAGTACAGTAAAAGTAAACAAACACATCAACCAATTTCAATCACAACATGCAATGAAAACTCAGAAAACCCGGCACACAGCAGAAAAGTAAACACCGGCCTAGCCTAGATCTAGAGTCGGTTGTCCTAGCAAACCATCTAAAGTGTGTGTAGTAGGTCGTGTGGCTGGGGTAGATCCTAAGCTGGGTAATCTGTTGAAGTTGTTTAATGTTCTGATTAGTTGAGAGGCTTAAGGGAGATTTTAATTGAAGTTTAAGTCTTAATGGTTTAAATTTAATTTTAAAATTAATTTTAATTATTTGTTGAATACCACCTTTGTTGCACACCGAGGCCATGAAGTTTATTTCACCTTCCTTGGGACTAATTTAATAGCCTCGTAGGCCTGGGTTACCCAGTGGTACCCGATATAATTAAGTGATTTGAGTTTGATCAAAGTTTGAAGATTAATTAACTTTTAATTAAATTGAATTATTGCTGGTTTTAAAATAAAATTGATGTTTTCTGGAATTTTGAATGATTTATTGAATTTTAGAATTTTATGGATTATTTTAATTAGTTAATTAAGGGGTCCAAAGTTGACTTTTCAAATTAAAAATAATTTTATAAGTTTCAGATTTTAAATAAATATTAGACCTTATGATGAGTTGTTAGACTGTTAGTACACTCAATTTGGAGTTTTCTATGAAAAGTTATGATTTTTCGAAGTTCGAGCCTAGTTTTGAACTACGGTTGACTGAAAAGTTGACTTTTTGACTTTGACCAGATTTTGGAGATTTGACATTTTTAGAAAATAATAGACCTTAATTGGAGTTGATTGACACTAAGTTTGCTCAATTTGGATTTTTCTGTAATTAGTTATGCATTTTCAAAGTTTCCTTAATTATTGAATTTTTAAAAATGCTTAATTAGGAAGGTTTTGATCATTTTGTTCCAAACTCATCCCAAACTACATGGAATCAATCCCAAAGGTCAGGAATGACCCATGGGAGTGTTTCCAAGTGTTTGGAAATTATTTTGGATTTTTAATAATTTTTAATTAATTAATATAATTAATTATTAATTTTCATTAAAAGTCAAATTAAAGTTAAATTAGGAGTCCAATGAAGGGGCTTTTATTTTTCCTAGGTAGAGGATTAAGTTCTGGTCAATTTGAGGTATTATTTGTAATTTTTGGAGTTAATTTGGATTTATTGCTTTTTTTTGAATTTTCTGGGTCCTTAAATGGGCTGAAACTTTGGATAATTATTTTCTGACCTAATGACCTCCAAATTCAATGAAATTTGGACCTAAGGCTCATTATGTCACTAAGTTTAATAAGTTCAAATTTCACCCCTATTGGGTGTGTGTACAATCCCCTAGACAATTTCTAAGTTTTCTAGACTTTTCCCTAAATATTTTCCCTAGGTGTTTCTATTGTTCAAATGGGCTTGAAATTTGGTGTGACTAACCCTGACCCAAATGCACACACACAGCACAAAACATGCAGCCTAATTCTACACAGGAAGGGAGTTATGAATTTTCAAAGTTTTGGGTCCAAATTGGACCCATAACCTTAAAAATTCACATCACAGAAAACTATTAAGCATCTGACCCTAAAAAAATTATGGAACATGCCTAAGATGCTTAAAAATATTCCACCAAAATTTGAGGTCCATTTGACCCCTGGATTGCAAGAAAATTGAGAAAAATGATAATCAAACAACTGCAGTTTTCTATCAATCCAGAGATCAAAACAACTCAAATTTAATTTTAATAAACTCTACACTTAATTACCTTTCCAACGAGCCCAAAAACATCAATTTTGGTGGAAAAATGAATTTTCTGTGAATTTTGGAAGTTTCTGGACATTTTTGAATTAATTTTGACTCAAATTGAGATTTAAACGGCGGCGACAATGATTGCGCCGCCCGCCGCCGTTCGACACGTGGCAGGACACGTGTCAGATCCCGGGCGGATCACTTAAACACGTCGGACGGTCGATCCGACCGTCCGATCGACCGCGCGCGAAATTGACGGCTGGGATCAAGCCACGTCGCCCGCGTGGTCGCCTGAAGGGCACAGGTTCGAACCCAGGGCCCGTCGCGCGATCGGCTCGGCTGGCGTGGCCAGTTCTGGGCCGTCAGAATCAAAAATATTCAAACGTCCATATCTTGCAAAATACTCAACGAAATTCGACGAAATTTGAACTGTAGCTAGAGGGCAACATGATCTTGCAATGCCTGGAGTTTGGAGGCTCAATGCATTGCAAAATTTGTACAGTTTCAAATTTAAATTCTACCTAAAAGTTGAGATATCTTACAATCTACCCGGTGGATTTTTGTGTTCTTGGGCTCTCTGAACTTGTAGTTTATCCACGCTCAAGTTTGCAGAAGACCCCAACAGATTTTGACGGCTGGACTTGAAGATATCGAAGAGAGAAGGTATTTCTCTCTTTTCTCTCTCCTTTTCCACTAAAATGAGGGTTTTAGTGGTGGAAATGGTGGGGGAAGGCTTGGAATGGCCTTGGGAGGTACTGGAGAGTGTGGGGAGCTGCTGGAGAGTCTTGGGGATGCTGGAGTTTGGGACTTAGGGTGAAAAATGAGTAAGATGCCCACTTAGGTCAAAATCCCTACACTTAACCCATTGCTTTTGAATTGGATGGCTAGGATTTAATCAAAGGTGCTTTAGATGCTTGCCAAGTGTCCCATGGGCAGCTCAAAATCAGGAGAAAGGGCTGAGATTGAGAGGGATTGCCTTGAGCCAAGAGGGGGGAACCACCTCTCTTTTCCTCCATTTGGCTAAACCAAGGCATGGCTTGGTTAATGGGGCTGGATTAGAAGTCAACTAGGAGGGGGAATTAACCTCTTTTGAGCAGTCTAGAGCAGGTTTTGGGAGATGGAAAAGATTTGTCCATGTGGCATGGTCAAATGACCATGACTTGGGCCTCATCTCAAAGATTTTTGACTCCTTGACTTGTTGACTAGTCAATGATGACTAGGATATGCATGGGAGGAGTCAAATATGCTGTAGGAGTCAATATCAAGGGACATGGGGCCATGGTGTTGAAACTTTGAGTGAATACATAAAATTGGAGAGGGTTTTGACCTCTCCAAATGGGTTGACCAAGTCAACCCAAGGGAGGATTGACTTGGAAATCTTTGGACATGTCATGAGTGTCCAAACAAGTGTTTTTGAAGTGTTAAATTGGTTTGAGATGGATTCAAATGTTGAAAATAACAATAGTTGGGTTAAAGGTGGATTTGGTCAACCATAGTTGACTTGGTCAAACAAGTCAAACTAAGGAGTGGGTTTGATTTCAATGGGTCTCAAATATCATAAAACATTCATTGGAAGGGGTTTCAAAAATATAAAATATTGGACGATGTTAAATTTTGGTCAAAAGTCCAAAAACCCCTTTAAAGGGTATTTTGGTCATTTTGACCCCGGATGAATCCTGGGTCGAGGTGGGTCCAAAAAGATGTAGATTAATGTTAAACACATCAATATCAATGGTCTGGAGGTGATTAGAGGGTTTGGGGGAAATTCCAAGGTCAAATTTCCCAAAATAATGGGTCCAGTGGCACAGGCCGTAAATATTTGAAGGTTTTACAGCCTTTGGATTTAAATTTAGTTTCTGGGGTTAGAGACTCCAAAATGGGCTCAAACTTGGAGGTTTGCCTCTAGAGACGTATCAAATCAGTATGCAACTGACAGATCATGAATCGGAGGTCATTTGACTGGGGTTTGAAATGTTTGAAAATTCCCTGAAAAAGGCTTTTAGGACTCAGGTATTTGGCCTTGAATTCTGGATTTGGAAATCCGGATTTGATATAGATTTTGGGTTTAAATATCTGGATTTGAATCATCTCAATCATTCATAATCATTTGGAGTGATTATAAGTATTTGGAAATGATTTGAACTAGATCAAAGGCAGGATCAATATTTGAACTAGAGTTTGAATCCTGGACTTGGCTGAAGTCTGGGTTTTGATTGAGGTCTGAACTGAATCAAGGTTTAGATTGACTTAGGTTCAGGATTGATTCAAAGTCTGGATTAGGCTCTAATGACCTCATATAAAAATGAGGTCAACAAATGGACCCCCAATATGTGTGATAGAATGAAATTCTATTGCACATATTGGCGTTGACCGAATTAAAAGGTGAAGTCTAGAACTTTGATCCTAAGGAAAGGAGGGAAACCTTAACCTTAGAGGACCAGGTAGAAGGTAGAACTAGGATGGTGCCACGGAGGGCTTCTCCACCACTAGTGGTTCTAATCCTAAGGAAAGGCAGCACCTATCCTAAAGGAAGAGAAAAAAAGGTAGAACTAGGATGGTGCCGCAAAGGGCGTTATCCACCACTAGTGATGATCATGTGGGGAGGAAGCTTGCTCCACACAGAGGATCTAAACTGGATTGAAACTAGGATGGTGCCAAAAAGGGCGTTATCCACCACTAGTGGATGATCATGTGGGGAGGAAGCTTGCTCCACACAGAGGATCGAAACAGAATTAAAACTAGGATGGTGCCACAAAGGGCGTTATCCACCGCTAGCGGATGATCATGTGGGGAGGAAGCTTGCTCCACACAGAGGATCAGAACTGGATTAAAACTAGAATGGTGCCACAAAGGGCGTTATCCACCACTAGTAGATGATTATGTGGGGAGGAAGCTTGCTCCACACAGAGGATCAGAACTGGATTAAAACTAGGATGGTGCCACGAAGGGCGTTATCCACCACTAGTAGATGATCATGCGGGGAGGAAGCTTGCTCCACACAGAGGATCAGAACTGGATTAAAACTAGGATGGTGCCACGAAGGGCGTTATCCACCACTAGTAGATGATCATGTGGGGAGGAAGCTTGCTCCATACAGAGGATCAGAACTGGATTAAAACTAGGATGGTGCCACGAAGGGCGTTATCCACCACTAGTAGATGATCATGTGGGGAGGAAGCTTGCTCCACACAGAGGATCAGAACTAGATTAAAACTAGGATGGTGCCACGAAGGGCGTTATCCACCACTAGTAGATGATCATGTGGGGAGGAAGCTTGCTCCACACAGAGGATCTGAACTGGATTAAAACTAGGATGGTGCCACGAAGGGCGTTATCCACCACTAGTAGATGATCATGTGGGGAGGAAGCTTGCTCCACACAGAGGATCAGAACTGGATTAAAACTAGGATGGTGCCACGAAGGGCGTTATCCACCACTAGTAGATGATCATGTGGGGAGGAAGCTTGCTCCACACAGAGGATCAGAACTGGATTAAAACTAGGATGGTGCCACGAAGGGCGTTATCCACCACTAGTAGATGATCATGTGGGGAGAAAGCTTGCTCCACACAGAGGATCAGAACTGGATTAAAACTAGAATGGTGCCACAAAGGGCGTTATCCACCACTAGTAGATGATCATGTGGGGAGGAAGCTTGCTCCACACAGAGGATCAGAACTGGATTCAAACTAGAATGGTGCCACAAAGGGCATTATCCACCACTAGTAGATGATCATGTGGGGAGGAAGCTTGCTCCACACAGAGGATCAGAACTGGATTAAAACTAGGATGGTGCCACGAAGGGCGTTATCCACCACTAGTGGACGTGATCCTAAGGAAGGGAGGAATCCTATCCTAAAGGAGAAGGCGAGCAAGCGTAAAATTTGAAAGATATATAGACATAAAACACACTTGATTCAAACTGGGCATATACTTTATTGATTGGGTCCGAGCTACATCAAGCATAGTACTTCTTAAGGAAACGCCCGTTAACAGGTAACATCGGGTGGTTTCCCTTACAATCGACTAGGTGATACGAGCCCCCTTCATAGACTATCTCTATAACGAAGGGTCCTTCCCAGGTTGGTTCAAACTTCCCACCGATCTTTCGATGGGCTAAGATAGGCCTCCGAAGAACCAAGACCAAGTCTCCTACTTGGAAAGTTCTAGGTCGCACTAACTTATCATGGGCTTGAACCATTCGGGCCTTATATAACTCTAAATTTTGTTGGGCTTGGAGACGTCGTTCCTCGAGGCCTTCAAGCTCTTCAAGTCAAAGCTTTGCATTCTGTTCAGTTGTAATTTGATTTTGAATGGAAATTCTGAGCGAGGGAATTTGCACTTCTAAAGGGAGTACGGCCTCGGACCCATACACCAGTGCAAATGGTGTGGATTGGGTCGGTGTTCTATAAGTGGTCCGATAGGCCCACAGAGCTTCCACCAACCTCTCATCCCATTGGCGCTTATTATCATCGAGGGTCTTTTTAATAATTTGCACCAAAGTCTTGTTGAAGGCCTCGGCCAACCCATTAGCCCGAGGGTAGTAGATTGTCGAGTATCTCCAATCAATGTTATGGCGTCTTACAAAATTGTTGATTTTTGTAGACTTGAATGCGGACCCATTATCAGATATGATTCTGCGGGGCACGCCGAATCGATATACGATATGGTCACGAAAGAAATTTAGGACATGGTGTGATGTTACATTGCGTAAGGGGATCGCTTCCGCCCATTTTGAAAAATAATCAGTCGCGGCTAGTATAAAGCGATGACCCTTCGAAGAAGGAGGGTCAATCGGCCCAATAATATCTGTGCCCCAACTTTCGAAGGGCCACGAAGCTATCGTGGGGTGCAATACATTAGGCGGCTGATGTAAGATCACACCATGAACTTGGCATTGATGGCAACATTTTGCAACATTCATGCAATCGTCAATCATCGTAGGCCAGTAGTATCCAAGTCTTTTAATCTTCAACTTCATTTTTGGACCCGATTGATGGGCACCACATAGTCCAGAATGGACCTCATTAACGATCTTCAGGGCTTCCTGCTTGTCTAAACAACGTAGCCACATTTGATCGAACGAGCGGCGGTATAGCGCATTGTTGACTAAAGTGTAGGATAGGGCACGTTTCTTGATCTGGTTGGCGAGGGACTTGTCCTGGGGAAGTTTGCCACCTTCGAGATAGTCGATTAATGGTTGTCTCCAATCGCCCTCCTCCTTAATCTCTGAAGAGGCAAAAAGGACTTGAGATGACTGTTTGTTAATGTGCTCTAAGTCTATGGGAGATAGGACCTTACGACCCTGAATCTCTATAGGAATTGAGTCTTCTTCCGGGCACGCAAATTCCTTTGCAAGCTTTGCTAGGGCATCCGCCGCAGAATTACTTCCACGTGGAACCCTATACAAAGTTACTACAGGGATCTGCTCGAGTAGGTGATTAGTGTATTGATGGTATTTGAAGAGATTATGATTCAAAACCTTATAGGTTCCTGCAACCTGGTTGATCACCAGTTGAGAATCACCAAAGATTTTAATCTCTTTAACCTCCATCAAGATTGCAAGTTCCAAGCCAGTTATCAGAGCCTCATATTCAGCCTCATTATTTGTGCAAGGTTCTGACAAATGGTAGGAAAAGTGCATCATCCCTTTCCCTGGTGTTATGAAAATTAGGCCAATGCCAGCTTTCCCGGGGATAGTAGATTTTTGGGTTTTGTCCCGTCGAGAAGAAGCCGCACCATCAAAATACAACTCCCAGACAGGATCATTGGATTCCCTTAAACTCATGATTTGTTCGTCTGGCAAATCATCATTCAAAGGAGAATCTGCCGGCAGCGGGTGTGCTGTGAGGAAGTCGGCCACGGCCTGCCCTTTCACTGCACGCAGGGGAATGAATGTAATTTCAAATTGAAGCAATATCATGGACCAGCGAGCCAAGCGTCCTGACAATGTTGGCCGGGTCATAAGATATTGTAAAGGGTTGACCTTAGAAATCAAACAAACTGAATGAGACAGCATATAATGTCTTAGTTTTTGGGCTGCAAAAACTAGAGCAAGGCAATGCTTCTCGATTGAAGGATATCGAATTTCTGTAGGAAGAAGCCTCCGACTAAGGTAATAGAGAGCGTTCTCCTTCCCTTCATCATTGACCTGAGCTAACAGGGCACCTAAAGACTCATCTAGGGCCGCCGTGTAGAGGATCAAAGGTTTCCCCGGGATAGGGGCTGCCAAAACTGGTGGATTTGTAAGGTATTCCTTGATATTGTCAAAAGCACTTTGGCACTTCTCATTCCAAATGAATTTGACATCTTTCTTAGCAAGGGCCGAGAAAGGTTGATATCTCCTAGAGAGATTAGATATGAATCTTCTTATATATGCCAACCTACCTTGAAGAGACCTTAATTGAGTAAGGCTCTTAGGAGGTGGCATATCTAAGATGGCTTCAATTTTCAAAGGATCAATCTCAATCCCACGGTGCCTCACTACGAACCCTAGGAATTTCCCCGATGTGACACCGAAAGCACACTTTAAGGGATTCATTTTAAGGTCATAGCGGCGCAACCGCTCGAAAACAACTCTCAAGTCATAAAGGTGAGACTCTTTGACTTTACTCTTGACAACTAGATCATCAATATAGCACTCGATTTGATTGTGGATTAAGTCGTCAAAGATGTAGGTCATGGCCCGCTGGTAGGTTGCGCCGGCATTTTTAAGACCAAATGGCATCACTTTATAACAAAAGATGCCTATAGGGGTCCTGAATGTAGTATTTCTCTCATCTTCTGGGGCCATCCTGATTTGATTGTAACCAGAGAAGCCATCCATAAAGGAGAAAACAGCATGCGAGGAGGCAATATCTACCATAAGCTCGGGTATGGGAAAAGGAAATTCATCCTTGGGACATGCCTTATTCAGATCCTTATAGTCGACACAGATCCGGATTTGACCATTTTTCTTTCGAACCGGCACGACGCTAGCTACCCAAGAAGGGTATTGTTCTTCTCGAATAAAGCCAGCCTCAGCCAGTTTCTTAATCTCAGAAACGACTTGTTGCTCGATCTCTAAACGCATGCGTCTAGGGGCTTGCTTGACATGAATGGCATCGTGTCGAATTCCAAGTTTATGAACTGCTACCTCGGCGGGTAGACCTGGCATTTCATCATATGTCCAGGTAAAACAATCCCTAAACTCAGAAAGGAGTTGTATTAGATCCTGAGACTCATCCTCACTTAGCAAAGCACTTATAAAAGTAGGGCGAGGGTCGTTGTCAGTTCCTAGGTTGATTTCTTTTAGCTCGTCGACCGTCGATTTAATCTCTTCCTCAAATTCAGGGGGTGCATCCCGAACTTGAGGCTCATCGGGATCGTCTAAAGTCTCCAGACAAAGCCCGTCAAGGGGACTGACGGCTTCAGTAGGGACATTTTGAGATTCAAGATGATAAGTTATCATTAAGCAGTATTCGTCGTCATCAAACGAACTAACGGTACCAAAGCCGATACCACATGTTGAATTTTTATTGATCTTTGTTTTCCAAATATTTTTGTGGTATCTAGCTTGACCCTTAGTCCATCGATACGGTACGGGACCTTTAGAAAAAGTGTTCTTTACACAAACAGGAAAGTAGCCAAAAGGTAATTCCATTAATTCATTGAAATCTGCCTCCTCGAGGGTTACATCACCTTCGTCCCTTGAGGAGGAGGAGCCAGGGAAGAATTTTCGGGCTTTCCTTATTTCACCGCTTAGGTTAGGGGCCTCTTTAATCTCTAACCCTGCAACTTTGCTAGCCGACAGTGGGGTCAAGGATAGGGCCTCAATTCTCCTACTAAGCTTTTCATACATTGTCAATTCAGGCTCGTCACTTTTAATCTTTGGGACATCAACCTCGGGGTCACTATCCTGATCTAAAGTGAGATCAAACTTTGGAGAAACATTTTTATTTTGATAATCAAAAGGAATTTCAATCCCCCATTTTTCCAGCTCTTCATCGGAGCTTGACTCCGGATTAACATACACCGGGGTTGTTCTTCTTTCAAGTGAAACACGGCCTCGACCCCGTGCCCTTTGAGCCATCCTCCCACCTCTTTGAGGTAACATGTTCGGAGGCCTAAGGACAACGATGTCGAGCTCGCTTTCACTATCAGATTCTTGTATCTTTTGATCTTTTGCCTTTTCTTTTTCTTTTTCTTTTTCTTTTGATTCTTGATTTTGATTGGAGCTTTGCTCACTTTTTTGTTCCTCAATTTTGACCTCAACTTTAGAATAAGGGGAGGACCCCTTTGGTATGAAATAAGTAGCATCCTCGTAGATCCCTATCTCTTGAATTGAGAATGGTTGCAAATCACCCCTAATTACATGTTCAATGCCATCTCGTTGGTACTTGACGCATTGATGTAGGGTAGATGGAACCATTTTGTATTCATGAATCCAAGGCCTACCTAGAAGTGCATTAAAGGACGTTGCCGAATCAATAATATGAAACTTTGCTTCGGTTTTCAATTCTTCTATCTCTAACAAGAGGGTAATCGAACCCAAAGCCCTCTCACCTTTCTCATTGAACCCACGTAGCACCAACCTGTCGGTGGCGAGTTTACTGGTATCGACTCTAAGGTAGGCGAGGGTTTTCACATTCATCACGTTGACCGATGCACCCGGATCAACCAGGACTCTTGATAACTTAAAATTTCCTACATCAACGGTAATGTAGAGAGGACGATTGTGATCGGCAGTTCCCAATAGTAGATCTTCATCTGAGAATGTTACTCCTGGAACTTCTTTGAAGTAGAGGGCTTCATCTTTTGAGGTTGAAGCCAGTTGAGCAAGGCAAATCTCGGGGTCGAGAAGTGCCTTGATTAAGGACTCTCTCATCTCCTTGGACAGGATGAGAGCATCATAAATGCTCAACTTAGCTGGCAACTTCCTAAGATAAGCTAGGACATTGTAATCAACCTTAGGAGCGACAGACTCAAAACCCGGTGGAATCAATGGAAAATCAGGATGATGAGGAGAATCTGGAATCGGATCGCTAGAGACAACTCGCTTGCCTTTTTCCTGAGGAGGAAGCCTAGGGGGTAAGACTTTGCCACCACGAAGTTGTACCTCTACGATTGAATCGGGAGGACAAACTGTGGGGGAGTCTACACTCTCCATAGGCTGCACATCGTCGCTATCTGAAGAGGAGTCAGAATCTAAAAGTTCTATCACGATAGGTTTCCCAGTGAAATTAATTTCAGGGAGGTCGCTATCTGATAAGATCTCAAGCCCGACATCCCCTATAGAAGTCAAATCCGGAAGATCAAATTTTTGAGGCTTTGGATCGATCTCAATAGAATCTTGAACTTCTTTGGAAGAGTTATCAACTTGCATTTCATTTTCATGGTTAATCATCAAAATTGAAGCAGAAGGATATTTTTTATTAAACTTATGACCCTTTGCCTTTGATGGGGCAAAGTAAAAGTCAGATAACAAGAGTGGGGATGGGGCTTTAATGCCACCATCAGCCGCTCGAATACATCTCTCATCAATATACTTCCTCTCTACAATAAGATCTCTCTTTTCTTTTTCATTCAATACAGTAGTTCCTACGACTACTGGAGAGGGAAGTAGCTCAACATCCTCCTGCGAAGCATCCAGGTCAACCTCCCAAATCGGGCCCTGGGCTGTCATGGACATCTGTTGAGAAAGATGATAAGACTTGTTAATCGACCTTTTAAGTGCCCGGGATAAAGCAATATCCCAATCATCTTCAATTGAAAGAGAAGGGTTAGAATTGTTACCTGAAATTACCTTGACGGACCCTTGTTCCGGATTGACCAAATACTCTTTTGGAAGCACAATATTACCTTGTTTGATATTCCTTTCAAGCCAATCTTTGAAAACAATGCAATCCTCGATAGGGTGGCTGACCATGCGGTGGTAAGGACAGTAGTTTGGATCATCCTTTCTCTTTATGTCATCTGGCTGCCTCGCTTCCGGCAATTGAAAATCTGACTTCTTCGAAAGACTCTTAAAGATTTTTCCTATCACTTCCCTCTTGAATAGGTAAGGTTTTGTCAACCTTTCTTTAAAGGGAATGAAAGAGGAATCTCTTGTAGGTTGTGAGGTCACTTGAAAAGGTTGTTTCTGAGCTAACTGTGGTGGAGGGACACTAGGCTGGCTAACAACTGGTTGTTTTCCCTTATCAACTGCTGAAACCGTAGCTCTCTTTTCAAATGATTTGATCGGCTTATCAACCTTCTTTTCTCCAGAAAGATCCTTCAAGAATGGCATCCTAGGAGCCTCTTCCTGTAGGTTACTAGCTTTGTTTAGAAGTTTTTCAAAAGTTTTTATAGTGAAACCCTTCAGAAGAAAAGCAACAGGGCCGTGGATATTCTTCAAAAGAATTTCCACTGCATGTTGCTCTTGCAGCTGGGGTTTACACTTCATCGAAAGGTTTCGCCACCTTAAGATGTACTCAACCAGAGACTCTCCCGGCTTTTGTTTTTCAACGACCAGATCGCCCACAGTAGTGCGCTGCTGTGCTCCTGAAAATCTCTTTAAGAATAGATTTTCAAGTTTAGTAAAGGTTCTTACTGAACCGTTGGGCAGATCTGCGTACCATTCAAAAGCTATGTCGGAAAGACTACTAACAAATTGGTGAAATAGTAGAGCATCTGACCCCCCGGCATTGCAACAGCTTGCACGGAAGTGGGTTAGATGCTGTCTCGGGTTTTCAATTCCAGTAAAGATTTTAAAAGATGGTGGCACGAAGCCCTTAGGGTAAGGAACCAAATCATATTCCTCAGGGTAAGGTCTACCCTTTGGAATAGATGTAATTCCTTGCGATTGGGCTAAGGCCTCCCTTACCTGATCCTCAATTAGTTGCTTAATATCTTTTTGAGCTGGTGCTGGAGGAATGATCGGAGGGACTGAAGAGGCTGTCGGCTGAACTGGGAGATCTGGTAATACTGGCTTTTGGACAGGCGGAAGCACCGACACAGACTCTGAGATTTTATAACTGGCCTCTGCCCTTTTTGCTCTGTTGGTGGCTTCCCGAGCAGATTGTTGTAACTCAAGGGAAGTCTCATGTGACTTGTCCAACTGTTGCTGCATTTCTTTAACTTGTAGTAACATTTCTGCCACTTGTGCTTCCAGGTTCTTGATGTGCTGCTCATCTTTAGCTCTCACTGACTCATCTGAATCTGAATCCACAGCTGCTGAACCCTCCTCTTTGCCAGATCGGCGTTTACTTGGTTCAGTTTCTTTAACGGACCCTCTAGTTTCAACCATGTAAACATCACTAACAGGGAGATCCTCATTTATCAACATATCATCCAACTCTGGGTCAAATGCTTCCTCAAGTTCCTTTCTTTTCAAGATATCTTTAATTTCTTGTACCACCTCATCGACTGGCCGGCTTCCTATCTCCTCAGGGCCTATGGGTAGGTAACCTTTGTATTCTACCATATCATAAAGCTCATCCTGCTGCAGGCTAGAGATAATGGCCTGTAACTTAAGCTCATTTGCTGTTGGAGGTTCAGCTATTAACTGCTCAATCATCGCATGATCTTCATCTTGAACTGGTTCTTCCCCTTCGACTGTATTAGAGTCGGTAGTCAGAAGGGTGGCATCCTCTACCAGGTGAGAGACATCTACCTCAATAGATGGTGTAGGAGTTTGGAGGGTGAAAGTTCCTACATCAAGTAGGGTAGAGTCCTCAGACCTCCGAGTAGGGAGCTCAGGGGTAACAGGTAGGAACTTGGAGCTATCCACTAAGGTATCAACTGGATCCGCAACTAAGATATCTGAACTGGCAATCAAACCAACTGGGGTCTGGGTAGCACTGGTCGGAAATCGTGGTAACTCGACTGGGGACTGGAGTAATCTAGCTGACGGAGGAGGAACATCAACTCTACTGATCTTCTTAGGAGTATATCTCTTTTCTGGAGACTGAGGCCTCTTTCCTTTGACATGAATTATTCTATTAATTTCAGGGTCTTGTTTGGTCTTGACTATCACTGAGGCCAACTTCTTAAACTTTGGGGAAGGGACCGGCGGCCTATTGGTAGGATGGCGACCTTTCTCGGACCCGGTAAGTACAATACCCTCCATTTTAGAGGATGGAGGGCGTGGCACCCAATGATAACCATCAACTAATACTGATGTAGCAGGCTGTCGGATAAACTTCTTGTTCCTCCTAATGGGTTGAGGAGTCAAATTCTTAGCTTCAGATGCCTCTTCTTTTAAGATTTCTTTCTGGAAACGGTGGGAGATAACTCCTTTCAATTGTTTCATGTACTCCTCTTTTGTTTGCCCTGATTGAGCAGCACAAGTGTGGATTATATTTCTCAATGTCCTTGTTCTTTGGAGATGCTTTTCTTTAAAGGTTCTCTTGGTTGAGTAGTCGACCGGGCATGGCGGGGAGCTAGCTATCCTGGCTGCCCTCTCTTCCCCTTTTGCAGCAGAAAGGGGGTTAAAACGACTCCCTTTAAGGAGTGGGGAGGAAGCAGGAATAGGCAGGTCCTCGACAGCCTCAGGCTCTACTTGGCTCAAAGTCTGGACCCCCACAGCCTTCCTTGACTTGGCTATTTTCTTCCTTACTCGTCTCAGGTAATTCTTTTTCTGATTCTTACTAGTAAATGGGACCCCTGAACTCGATCCCTCCTCAAAAATAGACTTGACAGGAGTGGGGGATTCAACAGTTAGCTTGGGTTCTTTCTCCTCATCACTGAAAACAAGGGGACCTGGTCCTGTCCCTATGATCAACTCTACTGCAGGGGGATTGTTCTTAGTAGCATCCAAATCAAGTATCTTATGTCCATCCATCGACAGCTCAAGGGTGTTGAATCCTACCCCAAACAGTATGTTGCTTCCTAAGTCAATCTGCTCACAGATAAGGTCTTTGTCGAAGGAAAAGATCAACTTACCAACCATTGTTGTGGAGTTTGAATTTCTGAAATTGAAGCAAAAGGATCGGAATTAGAATTTTCTCGAAATTGAAAATTTTTTTGAGAGAGAATCATAACGAAATCTATATTTCATATCACATATCGAGCTATAGGACCTATAACCCGATGTATGATAATAAAATATAAGGATTTGTTATGACAAAAAAAAGATTTAAATTCCACTACACATGCCAGACTATAACATTGCGTTATAAAGTAGCATATGCCGGTGTTAATTCAAGATTGAATTTTAGGAGCGTAACAGAATTTTAAGGAATTGATGAATTTCCTTTAGACTTTGAAACTCAACAAGTCAAGTTTTCACTCAACCTAGAAGCTCACAAAATCATTAGGAAAATTCAAAAAGGCTTTGATTGCTTGACTCCCCCACATTACCAATCTGCTTTGGGGTAGAGGGTCAAAGCTAAGAATTTGGAAGATTGAAAAATTTTGAGAGTTGAGAGAGCTATTTTTTACTTTAAAACTCAACATATTGATGGAAGACTCAATAGTCAAAATTCGTAGAGTTTGAGAGTAAGGCTCTCAAGAGATAGACCCGACACTATCGCTCCACCAATTGACTTGGGGGCAAAAGGTCAGGGTCTGATATATATATATTTTGATGGAGGTAATACCTCTCTTTTCGACATGTCTTTTCTTTTTGATGTTGGCCGCACTCATCCGAGGGAGAAATGGGTAGAGGGACCAACAGGAGGAAAGGTAATCAAAATTACCGATGCAACAAAGTTTCGCCATTATTAAAGATGGAAAGAGAGATTATGTCCCACCGTGGTCGCCATTTTTTTTTGTTGTGTATGAAAAGCGGGTTTTGAAAAATTTAGTCTTCTTTGGGAAAATTTTAAATTAATGTTAAAATTTTTTTTTTTAATTCTAAAATCGAACATCCCATTAGAAAAAGTATACCGCCTCGAGAGGTGAAAATAAAATTTCAGGATGGGGTTCAGATTTAGAATTATAAATTCTATCTTGAATATCATAACCAGATTTAAGAGAGAATTTTGTATGGCCCTGAAGGGTCAAAATAAAATTCAGTCAAATATCAAGCTATGATAGTCAAGAGGGACGATCGTTAATTTTATATTCAAATTCATATTGACAAAAGATATGTCTCCTCGAAGGGAGAAGATATCATTTGTTAATAATCGTTCAAACATAACGATAACGATCGTTAGTAATTTAATTTTTTCCAAAGATGACTAATTGAATTTTGAAATCAATTTTGAAAAATTAGATGTGGGTTCTAAATCTCCTACGAGCGCAAGCCCTCGTAGTTAATTACATCGTGGGAGACCGGAGTCCCCTACGAAAACTTTCGATTAAAATAATGGCAGAAATTTTATTTAGAGATTTTTAGGAGTGATACCAAAGAGGTGAAATTGGAATTTCAAATGGGATTGGAGCAAGATTGAACACTTATTTTGGAATCAAATGAGGAAGGGTAGGAGACACTTTAGGATTCTGAAATAATTCAGAAGTGTCCCGACCTAAGCTAAGTGTTAGGCTTTAAATTTTGAATTGGAAGAATATTTAGTTTGAGTTAAGTGTTTTATTAGAAATTTGGGATTATATTCCCAGAGGTTGGGGTCTTATGGCTCAAAAAGAAACCTGCCCCGGATCCTAACTCTAAATTTGGACACTGGAACACAGTAGTCCGAACCTAACTAATGTAGTGCAAAACCTGGACTTACCCCGGCCTGGATTGGGGAGCCAACTAAACCACCTAAACGCTTTAAAACCATGAGTCCGGTCTTTTGATGTAGAGTGATCAGGGATGTTATTTAAGATTGGTTTAAGAAGTTGGGGTCGACATCTAGAGCAGATTCCTAATTGACCCCTTGACTTATGTCGGGTGAAATGCCTAAACTAAAATGCAATTAAAATTTTAATTTAATTAGTTTCTAATGCGATGCATGCTGGTTAAAATATCCAAATCTGGTATGCATGAAATTTTAAAAAAGGCTTATAAAATAATTTTTTGAAAAGACTAGACTTCCCCAGATCCAGCACCTCATCCTCATAGGTCGGATTATCTGGACTCTACCCACGGGCGGGGAAGTGTCTTATAGCAAGGAGGGAGAGAGATGCAGTAATATGCATGCGACCCCGGACGATTCCGGCTATTCCCTAGGTCGTTAAGTTTCTATGTTATTTAGATCTTAAAATTTTAAGTATTAATTATAAGTAGAAATAGTTTTCGTCCTTAAAGAGCCTAACGAAGTCCAGGCTAAAACAAAAACGACATGCAAGCGCCAAAGAACTAGGAAAAATAGGCAATCCTATACGCAATCAAATTAAATCACAACATATTAAATAATCGAATTAATTAAGTAAATGTCCATAGGTAAATTGCCTTGCTTATTACAACCCAGATTTACATAAATTAAAAGTGGCCGGGCACCACTGACAACAACCCAGATTCTAATCCTAATACAGACGCAAGTGACTTTGAGCGGGATACTCTATGTCTTCAACTCCTCGATCTCCTCCTCTTTGCGATCGGAAACCCAAATGAAAAAGAGAACTCTTCCCTTTAGGGGAAGGTTACTCTTTCCACTTTGGGTAATGAATTGATCCAAATTTGGAATTCCAAATGGATAAGGACTATCCCCCAAAGGGGTATCCTTTCCTCTTTGGAATTCAATCTTTGGATCTATGTATCCCAAACTCAAAGTGCCACTTTCACAACTCAATACTCAGATAAATTACATAAATATGAAAATGAAAATTCTAGACTCGATCCTGCAAGGTTACCCTAAGCATTCAAATATTAAAATACATCCCAAGCAGTTATATATGTATATGTGCAGAAAAGTAAACACATTTGGGGGCTAAGCAGCTGAAGCATCTGTAGCATTTATATTTATGATTTATTTAGCCCCCTTTATTGCCTTGCACGAGCGTGGCCACCTGCAGAAAATTTAGTGAGCATTCAGATCGTTCTTAACCTAAGGGTAATCTAATCGCCCATCACATCAATCCACAGAGTACAGTAAAAGTAAACAAACACATCAACCAATTTCAATCACAACATGCAATGAAAACTCAGAAAACCCGGCACACAGCAGAAAAGTAAACACCGGCCTAGCCTAGATCTAGAGTCGGTTGTCCTAGCAAACCATCTAAAGTGTGTGTAGTAGGTCGTGTGGCTGGGGTAGATCCTAAGCTGGGTAATCTGTTGAAGTTGTTTAATGTTCTGATTAGTTGAGAGGCTTAAGGGAGATTTTAATTGAAGTTTAAGTCTTAATGGTTTAAATTTGATTTTAAAATTGATTTTAATTATTTGTTGAATACCACCTTTGTTGCACACCGAGGCCATGAAGTTTATTTCACCTTCCTTGGGGCTAATTTAATAGCCTCGTAGGCCTGGGTTACCCAGTGGTACCCGATATAATTAAGTGATTTGAGTTTGATCAAAGTTTGAAGATTAATTAACTTTTAATTAAATTGAATTATTGCTGGTTTTAAAATAAAATTGATGTTTTCTGGAATTTTGAATGATTTATTGAATTTTAGAATTTTATGGATTATTTTAATTAGTTAATTAAGGGGTCCAAAGTTGACTTTTCAAATTAAAAATAATTTTGTAAGTTTCAGATTTTTAATAAATATTAGACCTTATGATGAGTTTTTAGACTATTAGTACACTCAATTTGGAGTTTTCTATGAAAAGTTATGATTTTTCGAAGTTCGAGCCTAGTTTTGAACTACGGTTGACTGAAACGTTGACTTTTTGACTTTGACCAGATTTTGGAGATTTGACATTTTTAGAAAATAATAGACCTTAATTGGAGTTGATTGACACTAAGTTTGCTCAATTTGGATTTTTCTGTAATTAGTTATGCATTTTCAAAGTTTCCTTAATTATTGAATTTTTAAAAATGCTTAATTAGGAAGGTTTTGATCATTTTGTTCCAAACTCATCCCAAACTGCATGGAATCAATCCCAAAGGTCAGTAATGACCCATGGGAGTGTTTCCAAGTGTTTGGAAATTATTTTGGATTTTTAATAATTTTTAATTAATTAATATAATTAATTATTAATTTTCATTAAAAGTCAAATTAAAGTTAAATTAGGAGTCCAGTGAAGGGGTTTTTATTTTTCCTAGGTAGAGGATTAAGTTCTGGTCAATTTTAGGTATTATTTGTAATTTTTGGAGTTAATTTGGATTTATTGCATTTTTTTGAATTTTCTGGGTCCTTAAATGGGCTGAAACTTTGGATAATTAATTTTCTGACCTAATGACCTCCAAATTCAATGAAATTTGGACCTAAGGCTCATTATGTCACTAAGTTTACTATGTTCAAATTTCACCCCTATTGGGTGTGTGTACAATCCCCTAGACAATTTCTAAGTTTTCTAGACTTTTCCCTAAATATTTTCCCTAGGTGTTTCTATTGTTCAAATGGGCTTGAAATTTGGTGTGACTAACCCTGACCCAAATGCACACACACAGCACAAAACATGCAGCCTAATTCTACACAAGAAGGGAGTTATGAATTTTCAAAATTTTGGGTCCAAATTGGACCCATAACCTTAAAAATTCACATCACAGAAAACTATTAAGCATCTGACCCTAAAAAAATTATGGAACATGCCTAAGATGCTTAAAAACATTCCACCAAAATTTGAGGTCCATTTGACCCCTGGATTACAAGAAAATTAAGAAAAATGATAATCAAACAACTGCAGTTTTCTATCAATCCAGAGATCAAAACAACTCAAATTTAATTTTAATAAATTCTACACTTAATTACCTTTCCAACGAGCCCAAAAACATCAATTTTGGTGGAAAAATGAATTTTCTATGAATTTTGGAAGTTTCTGGACATTTTTGAATTAATTTTGACTCAAATTGAGATTTAAACGGCGGCGACAATGATTGCGCCGCCCGCCGCCGTTCGACACGTGGCAGGACACGTGTCAGATCCCGGGCGGATCACTTAAACACGTCGGACGGTCGATCCGACCGTCTGATCGACCGCGCGCGAAATCGACGGCTGGGATCAAGCCACGTCGCCCGCGCGGTCGCCTGAAGGGCGCGGGTTCGAACCCAGGGCCCGTCGCGCGATCGGCTCGGCTGGCGTGGCCAGTTCTGGGCCGTTAGAACCAAAAATATTCAAACGTCCATATCTTGCAAAATACTCAACGAAATTCGACGAAATTTGAACTGTAGCTAGAGGGCAACATGATCTTGCAATGCCTGGAGTTTGGAGGCTCCATGCATTGCAAAATTTGTACAGTTTCAAATTTAAATTCTACCTAAAAGTTGAGATATCTTACAATCTACCCGGTGGATTTTTGTGTTCTTGGGCTCTCTGAACTTGTAGTTTATCCACGCTCAAGTTTGCAGAAGACCCCAACAGATTTTGACGGCTGGATTTGAAGATATCGAAGAGAGAAGGTATTTCTCTCTTTTCTCTCTCCTTTTCCACTAAAATGAGGGTTTTAGTGGTGGAAATGGTGGGGGAAGGCTTGGAATGGCCTTGGGAGGTACTGGAGAGTGTGGGGAGCTGCTGGAGAGTCTTGGGGATGCTGGAGTTTGGGACTTAGGGTGAAAAATGAGTAAGATGCCCACTTAGGTCAAAATCCCTACACTTAACCCATTGCTTTTGAATTGGATGGCTAGGATTTAATCAAAGGTGCTTTAGATGCTTGCCAAGTGTCCCATGGGCAGCTCAAAACCAGGAGAAAGGGCTGAGGTTGAGAGGGATTGCCTTGAGCCAAGAGGGGGGGACCACCTCTCTTTTCCTCCATTTGGCTAAACCAAGGCATGACTTGGTTAATGGGGCTGGATTAGAAGTCAATTAGGAGGGGGAATTAACCTCTTTTGAGCAGACTAGAGCAGGTTTTGGGAGATGGAAAAGATTTGTCCATGTGGCATGGTCAAATGACCATGACTTGGGCCTCATCTCAAAGATTTTTGACTCCTTGACTTGTTGACTAGTCAATGATGACTAGGATATGCATGGGAGGAGTCAAATATGCTGTAGGAGTCAATATCAAGGGACATGAGGCCATGGTGTTGAAACTTTGAGTGAATACATAAAATTGGAGAGGGTTTTGACCTCTCCAAATGGGTTGACCAAGTCAACCCAAGGGAGGATTGACTTGGAAATCTTTGGACATGTCATGAGTGTCCAAACAAGTGTTTTTGAAGTGTTAAATTGGTTTGAGATGGATTCAAATGTTGAAAATAACAATAGTTGGGTTAAAGGTGGATTTGGTCAACCATAGTTGACTTGGTCAAACAAGTCAAACTAAGGAGTGGGTTTGATTTCAATGGGTCTCAAATATCATAAAACATTCATTGGAAGGGGTTTCAAAAATTTAAAATGTTGGACGATGTTAAATTTTGGTCAAAAGTCCAAAAACCCCTTTAAAGGGTATTTTGGTCATTTTGACCCCGGATGAATCCTGGGTCGAGGTGGGTCCAAAAAGATGTAGATTAATGTTAAACACATCAATATCAATGGTCTGGAGGTGATTAGAGGGTTTGGGGGAAATTCCAAGGTCAAATTTCCCAAAATAATGGGTCCAGTGGCACAGGCCGTAAATATTTGAAGGTTTTACAGCCTTTGGATTTAAATTTAGTTTCTGGGGTTAGAGACTCCAAAATGGGCTCAAACTTGGAGGTTTGCCTCTAGAGACGTATCAAATCAGTATGCAACTGACAGATCATGAATCGAAGGTCATTTGACTGGGGTTTGAAATGTTTGAAAATTCCCTGAAAAAGGCTTTTAGGACTCAGGTATTTGGCCTTGAATTCTGGATTTGGAAATCCGGATTTGATATAGATTTTGGGTTTAAATATCTGGATTTGAATCATCTCAATCATTCATGATCATTTGGAGTGATCATAAGTGTTTGGAAATGATTTGAACTAGATCAAATGCAGGATCAAGATTTGAACTAGAGTTTGAATCCTGGACTTGGCTGAAGTCTGGGTTTTGATTGAGGTCTGAACTGAATCAAGGTTTAGATTGACTTAGGTTCAGGATTGATTCGAAGTCTGGATTAGGCTCTAATGACCTCATATAAAAATGAGGTCAACAAGTGGTTGTACGGCGGAACTCATGGCCTCATGTGGTGGTCCGGTGGAGCTTAGGCCCTCAAAAGGTGGTCTAGCGGAACTTAGGGCCTCAAGTGGTGGTCCGGCAGAACTCAGGGCCTTAGGTGGTAGTCCGGCAGAACTTCGGGCATGAAGTGGTGGTCCAGTAGAACTTCGGGCCTTAGGTGATGGTTCGACGGAACTCAGAGCCTCAGGTGGTGGTCTGGTGGAACTCCAGATGATGGTCGAGGAGGCAAGGAGGCAAGAGCGATCTCCGATATCTTTCTTTTCTCCTTAGACTTAGGGGTCTCCTCTCGAGAGGAAAGGGGGCTCTATTTATAGATTTTTTTAGAGTGGCATGGCCTGTAAATAGGTGGTATATCAAAGGCAAATGGGGAGTAGTTTGGATGGACGGTCGATGTTGAGTCCCTTGATTATGGACCGTTTGATGGACATTTGAAGGTCTTAGTGATATCAGAATTTAGTTCTCTTGGGCTCATTGGATTTGTCTCGTCGAGACGCTCGATTTGACTATAAGCACGTCATGCTTGGAAACCATTTGGTAATCAAAATTGTAGTTCGAACCTTCCAATGGCACTTCGAACCCTTGATTTGGACCCATTTGGGCTCGGATTGAGTTGAATTTGGTGTCGCTGGGTTCCTATTTTCGAGATGTTCAGTTTGACTATAAATTTGCTATAATCAGAGTTCGGATGGTCCCAATTTTAATTTTGAAAGTTTCTAACTTGATTTTATCTTGAGATTCGTGCCCGATCAAGATAATTTTTCGAGGATGTATCAATTATAATAATAAAAATTCCATCAATATAAAAACTCCTAGAGATATGAAGCTCTTAACGTATGTTTGTGTGTGTGTGTGTATATATAATAAGTGAAACATTATTATTGTGGAAAATATATTGAGCCCAGCATATTAAGCAGAGCTATACTCGCGAATTGACGTTCACACGTGGGGCGAAGTTATATTAAAAGCACTCAGAAGCAATTAGCAAGCCACGAGAAAGTGGAGTTGATAGAATAAAAGTAGTATTATTCTTAACAATGATGAAACTCTAGAAATTAGAGAATTGACTGTTTTCCTCTTAAAATTGGGAAAAGAAGCGATTCTCTATTACCTTGAAAAGGCAAACACGATTAATAAACATATCACCTTCCTCGTATAGCTTCCCACTATTATCAAAAACAACATTACACATTCTTCCTTGCACTTATTGAGATTATCAAAAGAAATCAAACTATTCACATCCATCCTTTTTAAAGAGCCACAAATCCAGTTTAATCAAACAATAAATAAATTAATTTATATTATATATCGTCAAAAAGTAAAGAAAGGTCATAAGCCATGCATGATGATTAGACAAAATGGAAATAAGAACAAGCTGAGACAGATCATGAGAAAACAAAAGTTCATGCAATTCATATATATATATATATATATATTAGCTATCTAAAACAAAATTTTAAAAAGTGGTATGAATATATAACGCATTAACTAATTTAAGAGTAGCTAGAAAGTAAGAAATAAAGGAAGAAAGATCCATTTCTAAGCATATATAGAACTGGCATGGCTAGATAAGTAGTTTGCGAGTAGCGCAAGTACATTAATTATATGGAATACGATCACATGAGCAAGCGCCTAAGGACGGCTTCCAGATCAGTGTCGTTATCGGTGTTCTGGAGCAGCTCAGAAAGCCTCTCGCTGAGATTGTCGACTTCCTTGTGCAAGCTCCTTATGTAATTGCACGCCTCCCGTAATACTCTTGATGTTGATGCCTGCACCATTAATAACCCAATTTATATATCCCCATATGCTCGCCACTTTTTAATAAATATTACTTTTTTTTCATAACTTTTGTTTTTGCAAGATAATAATATGTACAAGGACGATACGTACGTGTGGCGTTATTTAATGCCTAAGATATATAAACAAGTGTCATCCTCATCACTCAGCAGATAAAAAACGTATGCTTTAATTTTTTCTCACCAAAAAAGGAAAAAAAATGAAGAACTTGATTCGTGAATAAGAAGCATTTAATGTTCATGTGCCAAAAATGTACGTAATTATATTGCATGTGCGCGCTAAACTCACAATGATCAACGAGCATTTTGCCTGTATGCTATGTTCAATTTTTGCCTGCATTAATGAACAACAATGTATGTGTATACAGATCAAACACACACATAACTCGATCTGTGTTTGTTTAGGTTGTACATCTAGTAATGTCTTCCGGGGTACACTATATTTTATAGCGTAGTTCTAAGAAGAGTATTGATAGGAATGAGAAGAAGAAGAATGAAAGATGAAGAAGAAAAAGAAAAAGAAAAAAAAAGAAGAAGAAGAAGGAGAAGAATGAGAATGGATGCTGACCGTATCATTATCGTTGTTCAGTGGTGGTTGACCAGGGAGAAGAGTCTGAAGCTTGGAAACGAGTTCCCTGACCTGCTGTTCAGTGATGCGCGAAGAGCTGCCTGCCTGCCTTGACGATCTTGATCGGCGGCTCGACATGATTGATCGATATAGTTAGATAGTTATAAGCTGCAGAGTTTTTGCCGGTCTCCTGCTCCTGCTCTTAATTAATTAGCTAATCAGTTGT
Source organism: Dendrobium chrysotoxum (assembly GCA_019925795.1). Classification (NCBI taxonomy): domain Eukaryota; kingdom Viridiplantae; phylum Streptophyta; class Magnoliopsida; order Asparagales; family Orchidaceae; genus Dendrobium; species Dendrobium chrysotoxum. The sequence continues at coordinate 446,842 of CM034306.1, read as the reverse complement.
GCTATGTAGCTAGAGACATAGCTCTTAGGACTACGTTGTGTAAGATATATCGAAAACAATGGAGAGGAGGAAGAGCTAACAAGTCACAAGAGATCGACCTTCTTGATGATGATGAAGAAGGAGACAGGAGGACAGGTGCGCGTATTTTAAAATACCAAAGTAAGCACTCCGATCCTCGATCTTACTCCTACAATATCAATATAACTATATTTTTTTATATCAGATAGTTTGAAATAAATTTCTCATTTTAATATATTCAAATTAAGCTTATGGAGAGAGAACAAGAGGAGTAGTACGCCCATACGTTAGTGTCTTCAAGTTGTTTAACACGCAGAGGCCATGTTCACTTGCTGATTAAATATACGGTTCTCTAGATAGGCCTTCTACCCTCTTTATAAATGCAAAGTAAAATATTACACACATCAGTGTACAATTTCTCTTAAGAAAATAACTTACAACTGGAAGGAGATACAACAATATAAGCATATATAATTATTTATTAGTTTATTTTTGGTAAAACTTAAAAAGGAGCCTACGTATTAATTAATAAAAATATTAATAGGCTCTCTACAACCAAAAATACATCATTCAAAGAATAACCTAGTGACCCAATAATACTATCTAATACAATAATCAAAACAAAAAAACCGAGGAGGCAAGAAGCCACCCTAAAAAGGGAGCCCAAGTCAGGTCATCAATGAAGTCCACAAGGATCAAAAGAAGCTACCAAAAACAAGCCAAAGCTTGTATGATCCCCAAAAAAACATCCACCACAAGGATAGAAAGCTACATAACCAGTAAAATAACAACCTAAAATTGAAATATAACATATCAAGGTACCTAATAAGATAGCAAGTCGAACCACCAAAAGCACCCTCAAAGCCTCTCGACGTGAAAAGACTTGCAAGAAAAACCTCCAAAGAAACAAATTAGAAAACCAAAGAGGACTAAACACAAAACCAGACAGCCACACCGCACAAGCGGGCAACAAAAGCATCCAACCAACACATCAAACAACCAACAGAACAACCAGACCAAGAAACAAACAGAGCCAAAAAGCAAGGCTCGGAGGACATAGAGAAAACAGAGAGAAGAAACAACCCAGTCAATAAACACCAACCATAACCACCACCAAACCAAGCAACACTGAAAAAAAAAAGAAACCCAATAACAAAAGAGCTAAATAACATTAGCTCGAGAAAATCTTCCCTCTATATTTGAAAAGTTGAGCCAAGTTTTTATTTTTTTTCCTACTATTTTTACCCACGACATTGGAAAAACCTTCTTTATCCAATTGCACCACATTCAAATTATAATCCTCCTGAAATATATTGCTAGGACCTTCAGTCCCCCTGATAGCTAAAGAATCACAAGAATTTAGCCAATCAAACTGATCAATCAGATGAACATTAGAAATTAACCAAATGCGATTTACCCAAACCCAAATTCAGCAAAGCCTCATCAGAAATAGGGGAAATAGAAATGTTAACTATAGACAGTTTATTAGAAACATCCAAACTCTCAAGCTTCACCGCAGGAACAGAAGATGCAAGCGTCTCTTGTTCAGAAAAAATCAAACATGCCACCAAAAGGCACATTTAACATAACAAGAGAATTACCAGCAGGATCCACATAATCGTTAAGACGAGTAGAATAATAAAGATTACTAGTCATATACCAGACACCATTAATAGACTATCAAACATAACATTAAAACTATCCAAAGCGTTCTCAACAATAGAGGAAATAATTGTAGAAGGAGCAACTGGTTCAGCCATAGCATTAATACTACCCTTAATAACCAAAGTATCAAAAGTATCAAAAGGACCAATAACATCACCAACATGAGTCCAAATAGGATTCACAGCCGTAGTGTACAAATTTTTCACAGTATCCTGAACGACAACATCGGAACACCCATTTGGAACTAAATTATTGGTTACCATGTTAACATCAGTCATAGGATCGAGGATGATCACGGGAACATCATCTAAATGGGGGTGAAGTATACGAAAATCCACTTTTGAATGCCCCAGGGATTTGTAGTGAGCACAAAAGGGAGGGAACTCCTCCATTTGAACTTGTTGTATATACCCTAATTTATCAGGACCAAGTCACACCCGATCGGGGTAGCGTTTGGTAATATTAAGTTGAACAAGAATTCGAGCAACAGAGGGCCTTGAGCCAAATAGGAGTAGCATTATCAATTTTTAATGGCTGACCAAACAAAGAACCTAATCTGTGTATGATTCGGGGATAAAAAGATGGGGTGGGAGGTTAGGGAACAAAACCCAGATCGAAATAATGATGGATTCTACATCAATATCAAAATATGGCGACTACTTGAATAGTTTCATATAGTAATTATTAACAAAATACGAGTGATAAGTTCTTAACCAATTTAATCAACACATGTTTTGTATCCAAGGGAGTAACAGAGAAATCATCGATGGGTTTAAGGTTAAAGAAAAATTAACGAATCAAATCGAGGGAAGGTCTACGAGTAGGAAAATTTTCAATCAAAGCAAATTCGAATGGGGCCACAAGAGAAAGGATCCCCTCTTCTGAAATCCACAACGAAGGTAAACCGCGATGGGTAGTGGTTTTAAGATCAGGAAAAACAACAGTGGTAAAGGCCCCTCGGTCACCTGATCATCATCTCTTGAATACAATCTCTTGACCACTATCACATGATTATGTGTCCTCTCGGTCACCATCTCACTTGAGCAATGTCTCCTGACAACTACAATTTGACTATGTACTATTAACTATAATCACTCCACCATAATATTTTGACAACTATTGCCTGACTACAATCTCTCAACTACTGTTGCCAAACTATGATCTCTTGATCATTATATTCTGATTGTGATATCTTGATTTCTATTTTTCAACTATAATATTTCGAACATCATTTATCTACCACGATCTCCTGACCATCATTATTGAATTACAGTCTCCTAACCATTGTCACTGAATTAAAGTCCCTTGATCACCATCTCATGACTATGATTTCTTGACCACCATTGCCCTTTTGACCAATTTTTCACAATCATAATCTCCCGACCATTATCGTCTAAGTACAACCTCGTTACCACCATTGCCCAACTATAGTCTGCCAATCATTATTTCCCAATTACTATGATGCCCATGATAGGCACCAACCTTGACGCACTCATTGCCTATTAGGTTAGTGCACGTCGTCGACATAGTACCTATGCTTGCTGAGTTTGTTGCTATCATGTCGTCTCATGCATCGCCTATAAGACTCATGCACGTTGTCAACACCCGCCAACTTTATTGCCCACCATCGCCACCTTACAAGGTCGATGCATGTTATTACCAATAAGGCCAATGGATGCCGTCGACACTAACTTCGTCTCATGAAGTCAAAACCAATATTTGGATTGGACTTCTTCATTTTTAGCCTTCTCTCATCAAGGGGACAATTGAATAGACGACAAAAATGATCAATTGAAACAAATCCAATACATCAAGGGTCCTACAATTTTTACCATTGAATTCATTCTATATAATTCATATCTATTATATTGTATTAGTACATTCCTCAATTATGAGGCAGGGTATATCATTCGTAACCATGACATATATTATAAGAATTATTTTGATTGGGCCAAACCTCGTGGTTTTTATTTAGTATTTTTTAAATAAAATACGGTGTCTTTTGCGACTCTAGTTTTATTTGTGTATATGTTAAATCTTTGTATAAAACTATGACGTTAAATACATTATGTCTACCGCCATGAATAATAATCTAACACTCAACAAGCACAAATCCAAAGTCCTCCTTAAGATTAAACTAATTTACACTAGCTAATTAATTAGATCGAATCTCATATATGATAGATTATTATTACAAAAATCAACCTCATTTAATGAATAATATTCTTTACACACACTATCTCTCTCTGTCTAGCACGCGTTTTACTTTAATTTTAAGCCTTGTAAATAACAAATTAAAGAGGCTTTTAATTTATTTATTTATGACGTGAGTTGTATTGAATTTTGTTTTATAAATACCTTAATCCCATTGCCGTATAAATTAAGTGTTTATATAAGATTGATATGGGAATACAGATTAAAGGGTCAATTCTTCATTGCACAACTCTTAATAATGTCTAGCTACGTGGCAGCCAACTTGCATACACAATCCTTAATCAAATGATTTTTGTATTTGTGGAGGATGGGGTGGTTGCCGCATCAATCAATTAGTACAGTTTTTTTTTTTTTTTTTTTTTTGTGGAGGGGGATATTTTAGTTAATTAAGATAAATTCATATACACATGCTTTGAATCCAAGACCTCTTGGCTGATAGTCAAAACTCTCAACTAACAAATTAAAATGAGCTACAAATAGATTATTTCTCACGCTGATCTTTCAACTATATCAAGTTTAATGGTGAAACAACTATAAGTTCACTTCAACATGTTGTAGGATATGTATTTATGTCGACCTTTCTTTATTGCAAATTATATATATATATAATTATCATGTTCATGGTGTCTGCATACTCCTTTAAAGGTCTAAGTCATATCTATAATTTAACTATAGAATATACATTTATTGCATCTTCAATAGCTATATAACTCTACTAAAAAAGGATTATCTAAATTGAACTCATGACTTAAACTGAAGTCTCATACAACTCCATTGCACTTTTTGAGCAAAATATTAACGTGATTGATGAATTGGCTTTTACATCTAAGGAGAGATCGAGAAGAGAGAAGAGATGATAAAATTAATCAATCAATTCATGCAATTTTGATAAAGTTTTGATTTAGGAGTGGTGGTCAACCAATTCTTCTTGGAGGGATATTAATTTGAGTTCTTTTTTCATCATATGGCTGCTTTTGGATGTAAGATGACGCGCATGTGCATATAAAAATTGGAATGATACTTGAATTTAAATATATGTTGAATTTCACTTATGAGAGGCCGACCAATTCTTGTAATTTTGTTAATAATTTTAGATTTATAGAGAAAGTGATAATGATGATTTGGAATTTTGATGTAATGCTTTGATAATAATAATGATGCCTTATACTTCCATGCTACATCAATATAATTACATCTAAATGAGCTTTGTTGTGTTACAATTGTTTTAGCCATCAAAGAGAACAAAATTATATGATATTGAATTTAGCCCAACTCATATTGATCCGACTCTTTGGGTTTATTTGTAATAATAATAATTTTTTTATAAAGGTGATTATAAAGTTATTGTGAAGAAAATATATTTTTTTAAAATTATTGCAGAAAATAAATTTCTAATATTAAAAAATTATTAAAAACAATAAAAAAATATAACTGAAATCGGAGCCTGAGTGACCTAATCTTTGTGCAGCCATACTAATAAGGCCCTAAACTTAATGGCCCAATTTGTTGTAGCCCACATCATCAATTAAATGTCCGAATAATGAAAGAGCTTTATTTACAATTTTCGTTTTCTGTCTCGTTAGGGTCCATGAAGAGCTGCTCTGCACCAATGCAGTCCATGAAGAGCCGCCTATTTCAATTCTCCGCATCAAAGCTCCGACCTTTCTCGTCGAGAGGCAGAGCGACGCCGCCGGCGAAATCCGCGTGTGCCTACGGGGAAGACGAATGGAATGACGCGTGGGAGACGGCTTGGCTCCCTGACGACCTCTCGGCCAAGGACCGCGCTCCATGGGAGGCCGACGTCAACTTCCTCTCCTCCTCAACCGCCATCACCGCCGGTGATATTGACACAGAAACCAAGGCCTTCGTTGCCGAGATGGACGAACGGTGGAGTGAGAGGAGGCAGGCCAAGAAGCTGCAACAGGAGGAGGGCAGGCATTCTGTTGAGAAGGTGGAGGGCAAAGACCGGAAAGCCGGACTCGACGATTATAGGGTGAAGAAGCAGCGGATTCATTCCGGCCTTTGGATGAAGGAGATCGAGAGGATGGAGGAGTCCAAGCTCGGGCGATCCCAGGACGGCGATGACATCGACCGCCTTCTCGATTCTTGTGCTGAGTAAGTACCGATTCAATCGTCGATTTACAGGGTTGTATTAAATTTCCAAATCGTGGTTGTTTAAATTTATACACTTGCGACTGGTATGCGATAGTGGGCTGCTAAATATTTAAAATTCCTGTAGTGAAACCTCATCGGTGTTCAATATTAGAACCTTACAGATAAGATTAACTCAACAACAAGTCAAAATGGGAGAGAGAAAGAGAATATGGAATGATAAGATCCAAGATTTCACTTCCAAAAGGACAATATTTGAGCAAAAGGACAATATTTGAGCAAAATAATTGAATGTATCAAATATACCTTATAACCCTTATTTATATGCCTAGGTCAAGGGTCAGAGCTACAACAAAGATCGCATTTGAACGATACATATAAAATTATATAACAAAGTTTAATAGGTGTTTATTGTAAAATATACTAAGCTTGCTTGTAGCTATCTGATTTCCTTCAGAATATTTGTTGATTGATGAGTAGGAGGAGATTAAATGTGAAGTTGCTTGCCAACTTCACGAAGGCCTATCGAGTTCTGGCAAGTAGCTGTGATGTTTGTGTGAATAGCTTTGACGAGTTTGGTTAAGAGCGTCTCCAACCAAACGCTTAACACTCGTTTGACTTCGCTAGTTTGCTGCATTTGATCCCAAAAAAAAAAGCCATTCGCGTGATGGTGAACAATGCGATGTCAATATTGCCGTCGCATAGTTAACACGCTATTTTTTATTTAAATCCGAAAATTAGGTTAGAAAAAAGTATGAGAAAGAATATACACATAATTTTTTTTTTTTTTGGTTAGAAAATGGAGTTCGGTTGGAGACGAGTTACTGCATTTTGGAGTATTACTGCATTTTGGAGGGAAAATTGAGTTTTTCGGTTGGAGATGGCCTAATAGCCTTGATGACTTTGAATGAATATTCCTGAATCCAATTCAGATGCTATTTCAGCATAAATCATGATTATTTGATGTAATATATATATATATATATATATATATATATATATATATATATATATATATATATATCGTGTGTGTGCGCATCCCAAATAATAAATTACCCAAACTTTTTGCACACCAAAGCTTTACTTTATGTATTTATCCTTTCAAATTTAGTATATTATATTGTCTTCATTTTCACTAGGAAATTTTTTTATGGAATGTGAATTATATGACCCTAGAGGTTGGGGATTTGAGTATGGCATGGAGCTTATCTTTTTGAAGTCATAGATCTGCGAAATTGATGGTTATTTTTTTAAGCTAAAAGTTAATGCCTATTAGGGAGGGCTAATTATTTAATATTTTTATATCAATATAATTTTTTGACTATCAAATAAGATTTTGTGGGATCTCAATTTAATGTAATAAAGGAATTTTTGCACCTACTTAGTTTCTTAGAATGTTGCTATTTTTTAGACTTCTGTTTGAGTTCTGTCTAATTCTTTTTCATTAGCAAAATTCCTCCGTTGTTCTACTAATATTATTTTTCTATTTTTCTTATATTTACTAGCATACTAGTGTGAGGGTTTGACTATTTGATTAGGACATTAGCAAAGTGTCTCTACATTTTTTTTCTACCTAGTAATTTGCTTAAACCAAAAATGTTTTCCTCTGGAACTTCAATTTTGTAGATTGAGAGTGTTGTTGATATGACATGTCATATGAATAAAAAAAGTCAATTTAAAAGCTTAATTGTGAGAACTAAGGCTAAACTCCAAGGAAAAGGTCAAAGAAAATGCCTAACAACAGAAAGTTCATAATTTTGGAAAATTTTAAATGTAATTTGTATTTTAATATTTTATATTTTATTTTTCACCTAAAAATTTATATAGTTAGTCATGACATGATTTGGAATAGAGAAAAATTTAAGAATAGATAGTTGAAACTCCTCTTTCATAAACGACAATCAACCTTATTTTTTTTTTCCTCCATTTATTTTTTAAAGTTGTTGCCCAAGAATCTTGCAATGCCTATAAATATGGGTTAAAAGTGTTCTTCATTTGCTTAAGCTTGGTGGCTTTAAGTATTTTTCCTATCTTTGGCGATTAAGTAGTTATCTTTGTATTTTATCTGGCTTGTTGCTCTTCTTAAACACCTATTTTAAACCTTTAAACATCTTCTTCCACTTCATAACCATTCTCAAAGGTATACTAGCAACTAAAATTTTATATCTACCCCAATCCCATCCTTAAAGCTCTCAAACAAACTAGATAAAGCCAAGATCTAGTCTTATTTCCTATACTTCGACATCCCCTTCAACTCTTTAAAACCCTTCCATCAACTCGAAATCATAACTTTACATCCTAAGCTAACCCTCCACCATCATTTTCAACTATTTATCTCACATCAAAATGATTCTTTAAAGTGATCTTCCAAATTAGCTCAAATTAGCTAAACTGGTAGTTTGATATAATATTGACATTCTTGCTAGTACTCCCCTCTAAATTTCTCATCAATCCACCATAAAATTCAAAATATTTATTTAAATTAAAGAGCTATAGTATTTTCTAACCAATTATCTCATCAAAATACTGCCCACTACTATCAATTCTTACTTGGATTTATTGCTACAGTTATTCAGAATTCATGCAATAAAAAAATGCTTATCTTGAAGAAGGGGGTTTGTAGTAATAGTAAACATGTGTCTTCTATCTTCTTTTAGTCCCATGTTGGAGTGATAGGTGTGTATGAGAGTAATGCCATATGCAAGGCTGAAACTTTAACCTTCTTCGGCTATTTGAAAACATATTTAAAGCGCTCATAGTATCATTATGAACATACAAGCTAAAACTATGAAAACCTAGAAATATGCTTGCCCAATTCATGTGTTATGAAAATCTAGAAAATTTTGCACAAAGTTCTGTTACTATTAATGGATGGCTATGGGATTTCTTATGGACAAAGACTTTGCTTTGCTATTTTCATTAGCAGGAAGACTTATTGAAAATGGTAAGCTAGATCCAAAGGATCTTCTCGGTAAAAAGTTGTATTATATGGCAAGGACTGACCATGAAATGCAACCATAATGATATATCTTAAGAGAATCATTCTCTGGGAGCTCTAACGCTCTCAATGCCAGCCAAACTAGGTGAAAGAAAGTTCTTTTTTCAATGTGCGTATTTTTAGTATGTTGTTTTGCTCTTCCAATCATTAGGAGAAAGTGTACAACTTAGAAATTAGATCTTTGTGTTACTTCTGCCATTGGTAGTGCCATTCCTTATATTGGGAGTGCCTTTAGAGCCTGTGGAAGGAAGCTTGCAGCAAGTGAGAAAAGATTCAATAAGTATTTTAGTTTTTCATTGGATCATGTTTTTTTTCCCTATTCAAACTCAACTAGAAGCTGGAAAGATGAGAAGTCATTGCATCAATGAACGGCTAGCTAGGTTTGTTTGGTCTGTTTGGTTTGGGAAGTCTCAAGAGTAACGAAGTAGCTTGATTGTAGGGGATGAGTCTTGCCCTTTCTTGCTCGTAGCTACAACGAGCCTGAACAATGCTATGGGCCAACCGCCGTTCTTAGAAGCTAAAAGGCTAAGGCAAGAGATAGCATGACCTTAAGCAATTTCTTTAGTTGATAGTAGCCTGATATGAACAGTCAAACTCTCAATCAAAGGTGCATAGCAAGGAAAAAAAGTCAAAAAAAGGAAGGCACTAGAGAGAATGATGAGGAACTTCGCATACATCAATAGTGAGCAGGGACAAGAGAAGAGAACATTGGAGATCATATCGAAAGCTATATCATAGGAAGAGTCCCCTAAAGAAGATTCCTCCCTTTAATGGTCTCCCCTAGTGGACCTTTATTCAATGAAGCTTGCATCCCATCTAGACTGCTCATTCATAATCGAAACAAAAGAAAAAAGCAATCAAGCTTGTTCGTGAAACCTTCTAGTTTGGTTTCCCTAATGGAATGTGACCCCATTCCATTGCTTCAATTGCATCCATCCTTCTACTGCTTCAATTGTAGATGCAACTTACCTAGATGTTCCATCAATTTGAAGGAAGTGGTTGAACTCCTTTCATGCCTTGATTTCCTGAAGAAAGGGTGGGGCAATGAACGAATGAGATCGCCTCTCAATCGATTAGGAGTGGAGATTCTTTCTAAAGAAAGTCCAATGCTCAAATCTTGTGATCGACCTAAGATAAGGAGTTTTCTTCCGCCCATCTTCCCTCGCTAAGTAGATTTTTGTTATTTCATGTTAGGACTAACCTTCAACCCCAAACTTTGATAAAGAAGTCTAGCGACCCTATCATGCAATCTCATGAAATGACATTGTTGCATCTGTTCATGGGCAGGGGAGGGGTAAGCCCCATCCTTGATCCTATGCTATTGCTATGCTTGAGCTCGAGTGGGTTCACTTTAATCCTATATATCAGGCTTCAGTAATGAATGCGAAGGTCAATTGGTCACATATTTGAATGTGAATTGTGTATCTTGAGTTAGATGTTTTGTACAAGCAGGGTCAATGGGCTTTGACTTCGTTAAGCTTCAAAGTATTCTCGCTCCCTTTGCAATAAAATCCCGGAACTATAGCGCTACAAACCAAAAGGTAGTTCAATGGATGTGTCGAATTCTACAGTCTTTCTTCCTCCCGAGATGGTCAATCCACATTTTAGAGAAGAGTTTACATTAAGGGAATTAGTGTGGTTAGGGCCCTAACATCTCTTTCTCTATTTTTGTCCCATACCTTTCCGCTCCGATTTGTGAAAGTAATTTTGGTTAAGTAGCGGAGCACTCATCTCAAGACTATGATGAATCTAAAAAGTGATTGTTTTCACCACAAAATGTGAGAAAGAAGAAAAGATAGGGGATTGCTCTACATAGCTCACATCAGAGACAACGGGTGCATCTTCTAGCGCCATTTCAGGCTACTCCATTCAATGTCAGCTTCTTTCCTGAAACTAGCCCACTTCGGTAGAACTCTTGGTTAGCGCTCTAGGAAGCATATCAATGAGTTTCATATACCATTTTCTTAGTAAGGGAGGGATTAATCTTGTTAAATATCTTTCCATTGCATCGATAATATATGAAATGACTCTAACGCCTTCAGTATAAAATCGAGATGAAGTAGTTTACTCATAACCTCTTTATCCAATCGAATAACTGTCCGTTGAGGTTTTCTCTCGTACGTGTCCCAACTCTCAAGGCCCATATCTGAGCATGCATCAGAGATTCATTCTTTAGTCGACCTGTGAAGCTGCTGGATGGTATACAAACTACTATGCATGAACAGCTCATTTCTCTCAGGTTATGGAGGAACATGCCAAGCAAGTTCTTGCCTCCTCATCTTCTTCCACCTATCCTGGCTAAGTTACAACCATACATAGTATAATTTTTTGATTTACTGTACCAAGTACAAGATCTTAGTTTCATGAGTTCTGCATAAGCGGGCTTAGAAAGGGCAGTCCTATATCACAACTTAGTTGATAAAGGCAAGTTGTATAACTAACTTTCAATAGGCAGCTATCTTGATAACATTGTTCTTAAAGGTTGTGGAGCTTACACTTAGTTTTAAAAAGGTTGGTATTAGCATTAGCACTCATAAAGTTAGAAAGATAGATGAGTAAATAAGTTAGTCCTTGAACTAGGGATGGGACCTATTAATCAAATTCCAAGAGAGTACCAGTACTATAATAGTGGAGGAAATCGTAGTCCCACAAGATTCAATGAAATTATGCCTTATGGCCCTGATTAAGAGCTAGAAGGATGTTAATTCCTTTAGTTAGAGAGATGAATGGAAGGGAAGTCAAGGAAGGAGAACATGGAAGTCATAGACTATTCAGTCAATAGATCTTACAAGACTGGGCATCATGCAATATTTTAGTACAAGACTATCTATTGAAGTCAGATACTTATGCTTGCAAAGGGGTGTAAGGATACTTTTTAGAATATTTCATTTTGAGCTCCTTTCTTTATTCGATCTAGCCCGAAGGGAAAAAGAAAAAAAAAAGTCATGAGCCAAACCCTAGTTTTCAAGCTCACATGAAAGCAATTATTCCTCCCAGATTGGTACTTCTTATGACAATGCATGAGATACTAGTAGCGTCAGATTAGTGTCAACTGGTGAAAAGTTTGCTGATTGTTCTTATTTAATATTTTGGATCGTTAGTCAGTTAAGGTAGTTTATTATTTGCAAGAAATTTAAATGATTGTGCTGATATGCCTTATCAGTGAATGGTATGTTCGGCAAGTCGCAACATTAATTCAATATCTTCTTCTTTTGAAATGCTGATATTTATTGTTTCCTTTTGTTAAATTGTTGATGTAATTCAGGATATTTGATGCTGGCAATATTGATTTAAATGACTCCAAGATCCCTAGCACTTCTGAGTTCAAAGTCAAGCCTGATGGATGGGAAGCAACCAACAAGACTCAGGATGGGAGCGTATGGGATATATCACAGAGGGAAGAGGACATACTTCTCCAGGAGTTTGAGCGGCGGATGGCCTTCAACAAATTTCAGGTCTAGCATTAAACCTTTCATCCTCTTGTTATATAAATGATGATCTCATGACAATGAAAATAATTTCCTAATGCCGTTAAATGATATGGTTGCGAGAGCTAAATAAAGAAAGGAGAAGCAGGGGAAGGAACTTTTCTGGGTTTGTTACAAGATATTATCGAATTGGCTAACATGAGGTCGTTGTCTTTATGATATAGTTAAATTTTTGGTCTGCAGATTGCTAGTTTCATCAAAACTCACATATTTAGCCGGAGGAGGCCAATAGATGGTTGGAAGTACATGATAGAAGTGATCGGCCCTAATGCTAAGAGAGGGAAAGGAAGTGTGCAGAGGCTTCCTGGTCTGACTGATTCATCTACGCAGCCTTTCCAGGAGGAAATGCCAGTTATTGGCCCCAATTCAACTTACTTCAGAAATAGATAATGGCCATCTCATGCGTTCCAGTTCCAGTTTGTCTCCAGAATTATATTATTATCTACTTAACAAAGAGAAGAGGACTGGTCTAAGAGTAACAATCACCTTGGCTTCTTCGAGTGATGTGAGAATGATGATGCATATGTAGTTTTTTTTAAAGCTCTAAGAAAGTTTGTGCTGTGTTTTTCCGCAAGTAATCTTTATTTCTTGATGCTGTAGAAGGTGGTTGCACTCACCAGCTCGGGTCAAGGTTTGTGATCGACTGTTTTGGACTATGTGGTGTTGGGCCTATTCATAGCATCAGAGTGCAGCGGAACTGAGAGAAAACTATGAGGCTATTAATGCGCCTGCTAAAATAGTTTTCAGTTTAGCCATCTTTCTTGAAGTTAACATTCATCGCTCTCAAAATTTCCCTAAACCCTAAAATTTATAATATTCAGACATCATTTGATCCTTCATTAATGTTTACTAATCATTCTTAACTTCATATCAGCTAAAATTAAATAATATGCACTTCAATCTTTTTAAGTTGCACGAATTTTGATTTGACTTAGAAATTGACTTAGTTTTTTTTTTCCCAGAACTTAATATTATGTAGACCGAGTTAATGTGAAATAGTGTTTGGTCTATTTCACATTTATGTAACTTAACTAAAATGATTTATTAGGGCTGCAAACGAACTGAGCCGAGTATATGAGTGTTCATGTTTGAGTTCGTTTATCATTAGCATGTTTAAGTTTTGTTCGTGTTTGATTCGAGCTTTATTGTTTGTGTTCATGTTTGATTCGTTTAATTTAAGGGTGTTTATGTTTGATTCGTTTAGTGCTTATCGAGCTTTAAACAAACAAGTCTAACGAGCTATGTTCGTGAACATATTTAGTAAACAATCTATTGAACAAACAAACCTTGAATTTGTTCATGAACATCTTAAACAAATAATCTAGCAAACATGGACAAATGTGAAATATCTCTTGTTCATGAAATTAAATTTATAATAAAAACAGTTGTTTATTTAAAATGAAAATATGATTAATCTATATGAATATATTTTCAAATGAAGCTTACCTGTTGCATTTTTCTCCATTTGGTATAACAGCTGAAAGATTATCTTTTACGTTTGTAGAAATACTTCAATGATTCTGTCAGAATTACAAAAATACACTATCAGAGCAAATATATCCTATAAAACACAATATCAAAATAAATATATCATATAAAAGAAAGCATATTGATATTTATATTATGTATATTTATCAATTTTATAATTAAATATTGATTAAATTTTTATCGGCTTATTCACGAGTTCTAGATCGAACACGAATCGAGCTTAATGTCGAACTTGTTCATGGACTTCAAATGATGTTGTTCGTGAACATAAATGAACCGAACACATTAATGTTCAAGCTTGTTTATTTAAGGATCAAGTATTTAAACTGTTGTTCAAGTTTGTTTGTTTAATTAGTTAAATGATCACAAACGAGCTTTAATCGAACCGAACATCGAGTAGCTCGTCGAACGTTTGGTTCGCTTGCTGCCCTATGATTTATGCACACCAAAATACTGTTTCGATTGGGTTCAGAGCTAGTTGGTTGTATTCGAAAGATCAATTCTTTCATATATCTCAACTGCGGCCGACCATGCAAAGTCGTTTGAAGTCGCCAAAGGTAATTTATCCAAGCTTCAAAGCTAGTTGTTAGAACCCAGCAAGTCGCTACAACTCGACAAGCCTTAGTAGTGACCGAAAAGATTTCTCCTTCCTTTAAACTTATAAACAATGTTGGTGGAGGTGAGTACATCTGCTTGCACATATAAACATAGGGAAGCAGAAACTCAAAGATCATAGAATGAACTTTAGCTCAACTTGATACTTCCATGTACAACAAGCATGTGTATGGATTGTGCTCGGTTCACCTTGATGACAATAATAATAATAATAATAATAAAGCGACCTTAGTCCCAGTAGCTGTAATCGGCATCAAAGATTGGAAAGCTGCTGTTGCTCCAGAACTTTGGTTCACTGTCAGTCCTGACCTCATCATAAATTGCAGGGCTCTGGTAATTCCCCAACTTAGATTCTCTTTCATTTTCTTCCAAATTAAATGTCACATGCTTCTTCTTTTTTGATTTTGCAACTTTCTCAGCCTCCGAAACGTCAGACTTCTTCGCTTTTTCGCGCTTGCCAGTCTTCTCATTAGATAACCTACGAGCCTGCAACAGAAGGAATTAATTTCTTAATAATGTTCACAACATATAACCAAAAAAGATGATTTGAGAAGCCTAACATTGCCATTGGGGTCCAGGGGTAACTAGTTCACAGTTACCATAAATATAAATTAGTTCAAAAACACGTCCACAAGTAAATCTGTTGCTGTGGAAGATTGATAGACCATAGAGTCCAAAAGGGAATTTGATACCTGCGGTTTGCTGTTAGAACACTATCTATGAATTAAATGCCGAACATGGGATTTCTGTGTTATCTGCTTTGGGCTGTCATCGCTATTTGTGGTCTTAAGAGGCCGAGAATTGATGCACACATCCACGCTTAGCGACCAAAAAAGGTTTAATAGGATTAAAAATTTTACCTAAACCAATGCTTAAATTTTGGAATTAACTTGAACATAGATCTGTACCAACCATATGATCCACATCTATTAATCAAAAGCTGAGAAATCTATAAATAGATGATATGAGGTACCTAATGAGATAACTGATAACTTCGATTCAATTTCTTTTTTTTTTTTTTCTAATTTTCACTCATATGTGTGCTTGTTGGGTATGTAATTCTATCCAAGTGGTACAAATACAACTTCCTAATTCTATATAAAATCATATCCTTGTACTATCGTGACACTTATATTTTTTACTGGATGAATTTTTTCTTGACCAACTTCTATATATTTTATCAAGATTATAAAAACTAGATCGGACATAGAACGCAAAGAAGAGGTTCAAGGTTCAATGGAATGATCAAGATCAAACCGAGGGTTGAACCGGATGACATAATAAACATAAAAATTATTTAAATAAAATTTAGATGACACAATAATAATATAATAATCATATAATAATATGTTTTTTTTTTTGACAAAAAAAGCTGAATTCATACATTAATAATATCTTTTATAATTTTAATTTTAAACACCTTTAATCTTTAAATTTAATTCACATATAAACTTATAAATTTTATATAAATCATTATTAATTTATGTTATATGTTTAGATATGATTTACAACTATAAATTATATATTAAATTCATTTTACAAATTTATATTTATAAATTATGAATGTTAGATCATTTATTATTAATAAATAAATAAATAAATAATTTTTTATAATGTACAAATAAACAAATAAATGTATTAAATATTATTTACATTATAAAAAAAAATTAAAAATCTATGTAAAAATATGTAATGTATGTTGTAAATTTAAGAACTTCAACTTATTTAGTCCCCATTTGAGAACTTCCTCTTTGTATTATTTATATTGCTTTTTGTGTTTGCATTTGATAACAACTCACATGAAGTAGTAGAACCATGTGAAATGCTTAGTTAGAATTTCTTTAGCAAATAATTATTTTAAGAATTTAATAATCAGCCAATCCGATTTGATTTTTAAAAGCTTATATTTTATTTTTGGTTTTTTAAATTCCTGAATTTATTCAAATTTAATATAATTGAGATTCAAATTATAACAAACAAATTACTATAGCACATTGGTTTTATGTGGTTTGAATTATTCTTTTTTTAAGAATTATTCAATCATTACATTATCATTTAGGGTTCTAATTTTTGTATTTAAGGGTTTGCATCAAAAGAAAGTATGTTTTTTCCACTTTGTATTCTTTAATATATTAATCCTAAGTTCTCTCGTGTGATCTAATAATAATGCATTGTTCTTAGTTGTATTAGGAAACCTAAACCCTATCATCCTTCATCATGGCACATATTTGTTATTGCCTATTGGAAGAGGAAAATAAGGGCCTATTTAGGATACGTTTTATTGTGTTGTTTTATTTTTATTTTAAGAAAAAATGTTCGTTTAGTATATTTTTTTAATATTTTATTCTGTGTTCTTAAAAACAAATCAAATTACTTTTAAAAACACTCAAAAGAAATTTGAGATGTTCTGAATGTCTTTAAAACCAGTCTATCAAACCGGTAACTTATTCGAGATACATATTTTTAAGATATAAATATGTTTTATTTAATGTCAAAATATAAATAAAAAAACAAAAGTAATCTCAAACAACCAGTAATTGATTATGCATACCTTGTTTATCAGCTTTTCAAATGCATCGGGCCCATTTTCTTCAATAAATCTCTCTGCTGCCAGAAGAACATCATCTGGCTCACTAAAAATGTTTTTCTTACGTGGTACATACCAGATGTTTACAGTCTGATTTTGCAAAAATATGGTCCGCACATAATGCTGGTAGACATAAGCAGCGCCGCTGAAGTAAGGTAATACCAACCAGCAGCTGAAAATCAGTTTAGCATAAGGCCAAAAGGGTAGCCTGCATAAAAATTTAAAAAAAAATCAACGCAGCATCCACAGAATAATATCAGCCAAATTATGGCCGGAAAAATAGGCCGAACAATCAAAACCCAATGCTTGCCTAGATTTATTTAAAACGATAATCTATATAATAACAATATACATTATAATAAACCAGAAAGGGACAAAAGAATTTTATATTGGTGGCCCAAACTACTACTTTTAGGTTGCAAATTTGGATGACAGAACAGAAGCAAATGGTAACAAAATTGTTTTTTGGATTCATGAAAACGGTTAGAAGACCTGCGATGTTTCTATGAGGATTTAAGATTGCAAATGCCCCTTGGCATGGTAGACCGAGCTGATCAATTGAGATGAGAAGATTATGCAGTTATTGGAAAATGGATTATATTCCTGGCAAATTTACATACCTTAAATTTAAAAAATATGATATAACGCAAATGAAAATGTAGAAGCATTATGTTTAAGGAATGAAGGAAGAGTCCACACAAAATACTGCAATGATGAGTTGGAACACCAAAAATGATAGTTACCATTCAATTAGCTTTGCACAAGTAAGCTCAAACAATGTTAACAGAGAATACAGCACCCAGTATGTGAGCCACTGCTGATCATCAATAGGAGATTTTGTTTCTATTGCTTTTACTGAAGCATACCTGCAAAATTTATACAAGATTGAGAAGATTCCCTTATTTTAAGGGAAAAAAATAAATTAAAAAAAACAAAAGAAAAATCATCTTACAGTGGATAAACAAGTGTAATAACAGGCCTGCACAAAAAAAAAAAGCAATAAAAGCACTATCAATAAAAAAAGAAGAACAACGTAAGACAATGAGGATCAATAAATGCCTTTAGAAGTTATGTTAATTATAGTGATGAAGATAAAGGTCTCGCTTGTGTAAACTTGACCATTCACTTGTTTGTTTTGCAGTTATGGAGTATCAAGAATGGGAGTTTAAAAGGAAGCATCCTGCTTGCAAGAAAATAAATAACTTTGGCAGAATATTGTAGGAAAAAAAAAAGCATAGGAAAGAAACAGAGAGTACCCAAGTTAACATCTACTTGTTATAAAAAGTGAAAGAATGACTGCCGATACAAAACAGATAACAAACTAGAAAAAAAAACACAGGTTTTTTTATTCAGAAAGTTGAGGTAATAAACAAAACATGCAAGTTGCCTTTTTAATATTTCCTAATAGCTGAAAACACAGAGCCACATGAATGCACAGCATGCTCTGCCTGACTTGCCAATCACGCTTCACAATGACATGCAGGAACCTGGAACATTAATGCATTATAGAGAAGCATGGTAGTATGCACTTTATGAAGAACTATGGAATTATGCGTATTATTTACTAAAATTAGTTTAAGAAGGTAGGTAAATTGACATAGTTAAGTCCCACCTCAACTCAATTTAACATGCACGGATGCTCACTTGTCCAAGTCATTGAAACCAAGTAGTCCTGTGCAGTAATCATATTCATGACTTCATGTATCATGGTTGATACATCATCAAAAATCGATTTGATCGGGCAGAAATCTCAATACATATTTGAATTGAAGTTTTTTAAATTAATTTCAGCATCATCTAAACTTCAATTTCAGCAAATGTATAGTCCAAATGAATGTCTTGATGAGATGAACCCATTGATACCAAAAATGATTCAATCGAATTCCAAACGAGCCTAAATCAAGAACATAAAACATAATTGAAAATGTTAGAACAGTAATTAGATGATTAACAATCTCAAAATTTTGCATGCTTATATTCAAATCGAGCATCTTGAAAAGACGAATCAAACGAGCCCAAAATTGTCCAATTCTGACCTCATTAAGACACATAAGTATTGAAAGAATGACCTATGATTGAGGGAATAATACAAGCCATTTCATCAAGTGCTTCAAATTTTGGCTACATTTATGAGGCACGCCACCCACAAAAATCTATAAAAAAAGGTCGACTCTCTGCATGAAAGGGGGGTGGGATCCTTAATTGAAATTTAAGAGAGGTTAGAAAGTTGAAGAATCCCAGAGCTCTACTGGACCACTGTAGTCCAACTGTCGTCGTTAGACCATGACCAATAAACCAACGGACTACTATTGTCTAACCATCGCAATCGGATTGCCATCAAACCACTACAGTCCAATCATCAACATCAATCTGATCACTACTGTAGTTCAATCCCTCGACCATCATCGCCTGAAGACGGTCCTCTGGCTACCATTGTTTAACTACGATCCTCTGAACACCACCACTCAACTATAGTACTATAACTAATCGCCCAACTATGATCATCAGATCAACATCGCCCGACCATGATCCTCCAACCACCATCGCCCAAATTCAATCTTCCAACCATGTCACCCAACTATGAACCTATGGCAACAGTCGCCTGATTACGATCTCCCAACCACTGCTACCACACTACAATCTCTCGACTACTATTGCTTGACTACAATAATGCTTGTTGATTTTATTGCCCATCATTGCCAACAATGTCGATGAGCGTCATCCCCTATAAGGCCAATCCATGCCGTCAACAATAACTCTAACTCTCAATGTCAAAAAAAATTTATGCTAGACTGCTTATCCATGGTGTAATACCTGTAGTGGCGACACGCCATTGCACTTATTCTAACCCGATCTGAGAAGAACAATGAAGTGAAACTTTTGTATTCATGTCTTCTGCATGTGTCTGTGAGTATTCTGTGTACATAAATGTATTTGAATTTGTTCTAAAGTGGGTCTCGGAGATTTGTGTTCATGTATGTAAAATCTGAAAATTTTCTCCTGGGAGCGTTGCGGTGCTAGATTGGCAGTGCTGCGACATTGAGCTCTCCAGCAAATTTTCAGAAAATGAATTAATGTTATGGCACTGAGATCAGGTGCTACAATGTTAAGTCAATTTTTTTATACAAATATCAAAATCCATTTTCCTTTTTTTATCAAAATTTTATAACCCCCCAGCTGGCTAGAGAGAGAAAGTTCATTTTGCACGCCTCTGTATGTTTTATGTTGTTGGCCTTGTTCAAGAAATTATCTAGATCGAGATATGTTACATTATGTCTATCTCAGTTTTAAAAAATATGAATAATTAAAAAGTTATGATTTAATTTATAATTTGTTAGAGCAAAAATAAGGACAACTTCCTGCAAAACTTTCATCATATAACTTTTTGAATGTTATAGATATAACAATTCTAGATATTTAGGTATTTTTCTAGAAAATATTCACCGGCAGTGGCGGAGCCAGGATTATTTCTCTGCGGGAGCACAAATTTCTAATTTGAAAAATACCGTCAAGTTTTTTCACTCGAGCTTGAAATTGACATTAGGGTTTTAAATTTTTTTTAAAATATCTAACTTAAGGTTCTCATATCTAATTTAAATAAAAAAATAATTAATAAATATTTTATAACGAGCAATAAATATATAAAAAAGCTATATTTTATTAATATAAAAATATATAAAAATTATAATTAGCATATTTTAAACTACTTGATTTAAATTTAAATATTGTAATTTTTCTCTAGTATAACTTGTTGGCTTTAATTATATAAATTTCCTATAAAATAGAATTTGGAGATTTGAAAATAAATAAAAAATTAATGAAATTTTTAATTTTAAAAAAATTAATAATGTTAAGATAAATGATTAAAATGGGAAAATATATAAATAAAAAGAGAAATATAAATGAAAAAAAAAATTTAAGATGGTCTAATAAAAATTAACAAAAAAAAAGCTAATCTTATCAGATGGTGGAAAATAAATAAAAAAAGTTTAAAATAATCTCACCCTCATGAGAGAGAGAGAGAGAGAGAGAGAGAGAGAGAGAGAGAGATAGAGCGCTATAACAGTAGCAATTAGAAAAAGTTGTCAGCGCCTCAGCAGTAACAAAAACCATGGCAATAGAGAGAGAGAGAGAGTAGAGAGGAGAGAGAGGTAGTAAAAAAAGTTATTTCAGCCAATAGTTGCCTGGTTTTTTAAGGAAAGAAATTTTTTTTTTAGGGGGGGGGGACGTGCCGCCCTAGGCCCCCCCCTAAATCCGCCAATGTTCACCGGGTAAAAAAAATGTATGATTTTTGATAAATTAGAAAATAATTCTAATCCAAAAAATAAGACTATAATACAGTAAAAACTTCAAAACAATATTCTAAACAATTCCTTAAAATCTGGTGATATTTTGGAACTATTGAATTTTGCTCAGTAGTTAATTTTGTTGCCTACTGATAAAGCGGTTCTGTGAAATTCTGAATTAGTTTAATTATATTTCTTTTACTACCATGCAATGATATATATATATATATATATATATATATATATAAGCCTATTTGCTTGAATTATGTAATTTTGAGGAGATCTTGTATAGTGAAAGTTTCGATGGTAAATGCAAAAGGAGTCAGCCATAAGGCCCTGAATATCTGATATGTGCTAAGCATTGGTAGTCATAAAGGCTATTTTTTGATATACTAGCACAATGAGTAAAAAATGGTCTGTTTCTGATGGGAGATCTAAAGGTCTAAGGGAAATCTGCTATTTTTTTATTCTGATATATGTAGTACTTATTTACTTTCAACGCATAATATGCTTTATTTTAATTATCTATAATTAATATTATGCCCAATATGATAACTTTTACATGAATTGCTTTTAAATAAAGTTACATGTATAATGAGTAAAATATCTAAAAAATTATATGGATGAGTATAACCTGCTGAGCTGTGTTGGTTCATATTTATTTTGCATTCTATTTTAGGTCAGGGAAAGGGGAAATAGCCTATTGGGTAGTTAAGAATTTAGGATTTGATCTATTTGAATCTATAGAGATTTTTTTTCTTATTTGGTATAATCATGGCTAGATATTTAATTATACTATTTTGGTCTATAACCATGTACTATAGTGTATAAATATTATATATACATTTTGATGATAAATAAAAAAGAATAGAAATTTATGGATGAGTTTATTTTTCTGCTTATCGGAAGTTAATTAGAAGCTCTGTGATCTATTTAAATTAAGGAGAATTTTGGGGTAGTAGTGATCCTAGGGTGACGAAGTTGAGGATGCCAGTATTTGAAGAAGAGGATGCCTATGGGTGGGTGTATCGTGGGAAGATGTATTTCATGGTGAATGGGTTGAATGGGGAGGTCAAGTTTATGGCTGCAGGGCTATGTTTGGAGGGAAAAGCACCAGCTTGAGTAGACGATAGCATGGCCACTAATCGAGCAGCTGAAGAAAGCCATGAACAACATCTCCTCCTTCCACCTTTTGGACAAGGTGTATCTTGGGGGGGAGTATTGTTACGGTTGCTGGCCAAGGGAGGCTGGATCAGCCGGCCCAGTAGGCGGTGGAGGGGGCTGAACCTGAAACGAAATCCAAGGAGATTGCGGTCTCTCTTGTGGGGCCCAACAAAGCAATAAATCATTATGTTATGAGAATAATTAAGGAGGGAATTAAGGAGGGAAAGATCTCCTATTTGAATTCAAATATGAGAGGGAAATTAATAAGGAAAAAAGGCTGATTTGGAGGAGATATTTCCTAATTAAAGAGGGCAGATTTGAGGGCTGATTTGGGGGCTGAATTGGAGGAGATTAATTATGAGATATTTCCTAATTGAAGAGGCTGATTTAAAAGCTGATTTGAGAGGAAATTAGGGGAGGGCTGTTTTGAAATTTATTGTTTATTATTTGCTATAAGTAATAGGGTTTATGTTATGTTTTTATGCAGAATTTAATTTGAGAGTGTTGTAGCCTTCTTTTTGTGACGGATCGTAGCGGCGTTTAGAGTTTTGGAGAGAAGATCCTCCTCTCAAAAAAGGACCATTGTATCTTGCTTTGTTCGTATTTGATTTTCTATCAATAAAAATCTATTTTTGTGTTGAATCTCTTAGAGTTTGTTGCTGTTTTTTATACCAAGGCGCATCAAATTCTAATAATATAATCATGGCTCACCCCTAGTCCCATAAAGGATATTTATAGATCTGGGAGGAAAAAAAACTAAAAATAGTTTTAAAAAAATTTCAAAATTTTCTTGAGCAAGAATTATTTTTTTCCATATATATATATATATATATATATATATATATATATATATATGAAAAAATTGGGCCTTGCACACCTCTGATGCAAGCGCCCAAGAAATAGTACACCCAATGGGGCACTAACAAATGCTCCTAGCACGCGTCAGCCACCTACGTATGTCTGGACCAAAATTTTGACCTATAATTCAATTTTGATATTTTCAGGGTTCTAAAGAACTTCTTTTTGACATTTTGACCTAATTTTAGTACTTTAGAAGCTCAATGGAGTTTTCATAGCCAATTTGAGTAATTTTGAAGAAATTGAAATGAACTTTTTAAGTAATTTTGCCCTAATCAACACACTAACATCAAAAAAAACTAAAATTATGATTGATGAGATTTTATTTGAAAAATTTGCACCGCGAAGTCTTTCGAAGGCTTAACATAAATTTTTGGATGATCCATGTGTCAATATCCAAAATTAGAAGGAAAATTGATACTCCATAAAAATTGTATTGATTAGGCATGAATCTCGATGCATATTTGGATTTTAACTTATAAAATTAAATTTAGAATCATTTGAACTCCAATTTTAACAAACTTATAGTCAAATTGAACATTTTGACGAGATGAACCCATCACCACTAAAAACAATCCAATCCACCTCCAAATGAGCCCAAATCAAACATTTGAAGTGTAATTGAAAACGTCAGGATATTAATTAGAGGACCAAACATTCTCCAAATCTTGCATGCATAGTCATATCAAGTGTCTCGATGAGACAATCCAAGAGCCCAAAATACTCTAATTTCAACATCATTAAGGCACTTAGATGCTAAATGAATGGTCTATGATCAAAATTCTGACTATATTTACAAAGCATGTCACTCTAAAAATCTATAAATAAGCCTCCACTTCCTGCATGAAGAGGGACTGGGATACTTGGCTTGAGATTCAAGAGAGCTCAAAAGCTTGAAGAATCTCAAAGGCTTGAAGAATCTCAAAGCTACAACGGATCACCATCATTTGACTCTATCATTGAAACACGACTGTCAAGACACCACCAACGAACCACCACCATCAGACATCCACAGTTTAATCATTGGACCGACTAAGATCACTCGATTATGATTGCCCAATCATTGTCGACCAATTATGGGTCGCCCGACCACCGATGTCCAGCTGCGATCCTTCAACCACCACCGCCCAATTATATTTCTCTGACCATCATTGCCTAATTACGATTCATCGACCATTAGCACCCGACTATGATCCTTCAAGCACCGTTGCCCAACTACAATCCTTCAACCATCATTATCTGGCTATGGTTTAACCATTATCACCTGATTATAGTCCTCCCATTGCCGCTCAACCACGGTCCTTTGAACACCATCATCCAACCATGATCATCTGACCATCGTTGCCCGACTACAATCCTCTAACAATCATCATCTGACTGTAATCCTCCAACCACTATGATTCGATTGGTCCTCTGACCATCGTCTCTCGATTGAGACCATCTAGCCATTGTTGCTCGACCATAATAACCCAACCACTACAATGATGGACCAGCTGATTTGATTGTGAGGGAATTAAGAAGTTTCCTAATCAAGAGGGAGCGGTTCAGGAAGGTTCTTAATCAAAGGGAATTAATTAGGAGATGCTTTCAAATTGAAGAGAGCATATTTGGGGTCTGATTAATTAGGAAATATTTTCTAGTTGAAGAGGGCAAATTTAAGGGCTGATTTGAAGGAGATTAATTAGGAAATATTTTATAATTAAATAAGGCAGATTTGCGGGCTGATTTGGAGGGGATTAATTAGGAAATGTTTCCTAATTGAAGATGACAGATTTAGGGGCTGATTTGGGAGGGAAATAATTAAGGAAATAGGAGGAAATTGGGGGAGGGCTGTTTGGGTATTTACTATTTATTGTTTGTTTCAATCAGGTGATTTTTCTAGGGTTAGGGATAGGTGTTGTTTGCTGAAATTAGATTGTTCTTAGGGTGTTTGGGCTCTAGCCGGCGTTTAGAGAATTGGAAGAGCCGGATCTTCCTCTCCAATTGAAGATCCACTTGTATCGTATCTTTTCTTTCATAAAACTTTCAATAAAAAAGTGTTCGTGTGTTTTATTCCTGATTTTCTTATCGTTGGTTTTTTGAAATTGCTGAAATTAGATTTCAGCCAAGGCTTTTCTTAAATTTCTTCAAGCACTTCCTATCATACCACTCCACCACAGTTACCCAAATATTGTTGCTTGACTAACCAACGCTTGCTGAATTCATTATATGTCGTCACCAATCATGTTGACCCACACCATCGCCTATAAAACAAATGCACGTTGTCAACATCAATTCGAACTCCTGATGTCAAGACCAAGATTTATGCTAGACTTATTGTCCCTTGTTTCCCCTCCTCAAAAAAGAACAACTAAACAGACAACAAACAATCTTTTGAAGATAACTCCCATACCATAAAGCTCGTCCAACATCTACCACAAACATTGTTCGATGCAATTTATGTCTACAACTTCCCCAGTTATGAGGAATGGCATAATTTATAATCAAAGACATACTGAGGGGATTATTTCAACTGGGTCATGCCCGATAGTTTTTCCCTTTCAAAATTTTCATATAAAAATTATAATTTCTCTTACAACTCTTTTCTTATTTGTGTGCGTGTTGGATCTTACAATACTAAAGCATTAAACTCTCTCACTATACTGTTGGGAATTTCTTGACACACAACAATCATCATCTCAAAAAGAGAATAATTATCTAAATTTAGATTTGGACTAATTAAGCACAATAGTTTCTTTAACTAAATGAATAAATAAAAAATAACAGCCAACATTGAAGGCTTGAAGCTGCCTTCAATTTACCCGCTCTGTCTTAAGATATGCGTTAAACAGAGATTTATCTCAGTGACTCAAGCGGAGGAAGAGACTTGGAAACTTCTGAACTAAAATTAACTCTTATGTTAAGTTGGATATCTTCTCTTATTGAGAAATGCTTGACGGAGATAATCAAACCTATTATTGGCAGCAAGTATTAGTGCTGAGGCATTGTGTTTCCTGCCATATGTGCCATCAGTATGGTTGATAAAATGCATTTCTTAACACCCAGTTATCTCTATTTACAAGACATCTACACAAAACAAGCATTAGTACTGTGACAATGTATTCCCTGTTCATATACAGCTTCAGACTGGTTGATAAAATGCTTTCATTATTTTTTGGGATGTCACTTAATCAGTAACTTCTAAGAATGTATTATTTATCAGTTTTCATAGGGACAATTTTTTTAATGACACCTGCAACTTGAATACTCAACTACCTATATTTGAATACAACCACTGAGATATCGAAAAGCCAACAATATTTCAATCTGTATTTTTAATTTTCACTAAATTCTGAATAGTTGGTAATGTCATGTGCCATTCTTCGGGTGTCAGCCAGCCCTTTCCAACTTTTCAAAAGCTTTACATAAAATACACTTTCAGTAGCTTGACACACCTATGTCATTATTGGAAACTTCGTACTGTGATTGTTGCATGGGTAAACAAGTACCTTGTTATAAATGTACAGGTGATAACCTCAAATGTCAATGTTCCAGTCAATATTATTATTTTGCACTCAAATTCTTTCATAAGGACTACTTAAATCTGCATAACAAATCTGTTGAGTGTAGAAATAAATGATAGTAAAGACATACTTGTAAGGATAGAAACAAAACACTGTACATCAGAAGCATTAGAATTTTTTCTAGAATACTTTAACTGGGTATGGAATGATAGTGGAAATACTGCAAAAGCAGAACACTATTAGGAAAGTTCTTATTCAACGTGAGCATATTTAATCTGAGTAACGACATGCACTTCCATAGTTGCTCGTATGAATATCATTAGGAAGGCGCCATATGGGAAATATTATATTTCACCACGTAAATATATGCTACAGATCTGCACACAGATCAAAGTTACTCCTAGGACATGCTAAACAGGCTAACTTATAGAACTAAATCCATCTCATTTCTAACCATATTTACAACCGATCTATAGCCCATGCGATGAAAAAAATAGTGTTTGGTTGCTAGAATTTATAATGCAAGTATACTTTAAATACAATGCAAAATAAATATAATATATTTGGAATAGTCAAGATTGTTTAATTTGGTTGTAAAATAAATTCGTTTTTTTTTTTGTGTTTGATTGGAAGTGTAATGAAAAACGAGCTGCATTTTCTTAATATATATTTCGTATTAATATATTCTTTCAATAGTATTTTTAAACATTTTTTTAATGGATCTAGCTCAGGACAAGTTTGACAGTGTTGATCGAGATCAATGCTACCTACATAGTCGGTGGCAACATCACGACCTGGGAAGGTGAGCAAGCACTTAGAGAGTTGAGCGAACATGTGAGGTTATGAGCATTGAAGAGGGCAAAGGGCGTGACCGAGCCTTAGGAGATCCGGCAAGGTATCAAACATTGGAGCTAAAGGTCATTTGTGCGTGCAACAATGTCGGAGATCTTGAGGCCGTTCATGAGCACTAGGATGAGCTTGAAGTCTTGAGTGAACGCTGGGATTTCGAATTTGTCCAATTCAGGCGAATCCCAAATTCTTAAAAATTGAATTGTTTAAGGTATTCAAAGCCCCTAAAAGAAATATTTTGAAATACCTTGATTTTATTTACATTCAATTATACATTTGAAAAATTAAAACCCTTGCATTTAAAAGGCAATACACTTATAATACAATCAACAAAATAACCCGTCAGTGTGAATATAAATCATATGCATTGATGTTATTTAAATTATAATATTTAAATTTTTGTTTCCTAATTCATTTTAATGTAAAACATGCATGTGTTCGCTATAGGAAAATATGAAAATATTAGGGAATTTTTTCGCTAGTAAAAATTCTACAAATATTAATAATTAGTAGACTTTCAACAATGAATCTGCCAGTAATAATTAATTTTTGATAGGTTATCACCAATAATAATTAGTCTCTGGTGATTAATCTTCAAGAAACTTATCATAGTTAAAAAAACTAATTTCTGCCAGTAAATTTCACAAATTGCATGAATAGCTCGATCACAACCTAACCATCAAATTTGAAACTAATTGTTAAGAAGTGAACTAAAGTGGGACCGAATTTGGGCGATAAACCAACAACAAACCCACTTCCAACAAAATGTTTAAGTCTTTCAGATGGGACCAATGCTTAATATTTCTACAACAATGAATTTTTTAACTATCTGCGATATGAAACTAAATCAAATACTCTCACAGCCTCAATGACTTGAATGTAGTTGTAGCATAAGTCTTGAGTATTATGGGTTATTGGTGCATGAATTGAGGTTTCTGCCATATGTCTTGTTGTGATGCAGTATTTCAATGTTGGTCTAAGTATAATGTAAGACTTTCCACAGTGTAGGTCTTCCTACTACACAGAATAATTGATAGAAGAATTGTTACAAAGCAAGCATACATTATAGGCCTTGCGGGCAACTGTTATAACACAAGTCTTGTTATGGTGTAGGGCTACAAAGATAGTCTTATAAAAGATAGTCGCAACACAAATCATACAAAGAAAAGGAATAATGTATATCTTATAGTGAATGGAAAAAGTGCAGATCCCATAGAGGACAACTCTAGTGCAGGTCCTATAGAGGATAGCTATGGTGTAGGTCTCGAATGAAGACAACGATGCAGGTTTTGTAGAGGATATCAATTTGGGACTTTTTTAGAGGATTCTAGTGCCATTGACAAATGAAAGATTTTAGCAAAATGAATTAAAAGAAGCTATTTATAATTTTTCACAAAGGACATTCTGGGCATTCTGGCCCTTGTCATGCCTAACTCTATTTATTGAAAAAATAATATATCAAACATAATCCTCAGTGTGTCAGACACATGTTGGAGAGTAGTTGACGTGGACAAAGAAGCCATTATGAACCATCCATTGTTCATAGTTCACTACCACATAATCCATAATAAATCTTCACAAACCAGGTGGATAACCAAGGCAAGCCCACTATCATCCTCAAAACGGCATCACTAACACTCCTCAAACAGGAGAGTATCTCGAATATTCAAACAAGAGACTAGCCATCATGATCACGTTCTAGTCTACACTGGAAAAACAGTGCCCCCAATTAATCCCCACAAAATTAGGAACAGTTCGCAGTTTGGAATTTTTTACTCAAGGAAATGCAAATTTATTTCTCTGTCACCAACAAATAAGGAAAATAAAACAAGAAAATCGATAACTAGAAGGAAAAAAAATAGTGCCTTGCGGCAATGCCCCAGAGATCGTAAGAAGATTTCTCAACACAAACCCATGCTTAAGTGATCTTGATGTTTGTCGCATACAAACCGAATGCGAGGAAACAAAACATCTAAAATTCTACAAAACTACCTGAATTGGAGAAAAAAGAACACATTTCTTTCCCTCAAGGCTTCGCTTTCAGAAATTATCATTAGTTTACAAAACATCTAAAACATTAAATATTTGTAGGAATAAAGTGTTAACACTACAGTGAGCTTTCATACCCAGCAAGAACGTCAAAGTTCTTAGCTAAAACTTTGATCAACGAACCGGATCCCATCCCTACTCTGATATCCCGCCTTTGATTTCTTCCTCTTTTCTCCGAATTTTTATCAGAACACACACAACACAACAAAGAAAAATTATTCAGTGCGGTCACCAAACGGCGTCCAGAGGGGGTTAAGGCATGCGACCCTTTATTGCACACGCCGGCTGGACAGCGAACAAGCAGCCAGACATCCAGTCTTGAGAACGAAGCCGCAACACGGCAACACCCAACAAGAGAATTACTATAATGCCATTTTGCTTTTTTAAATTTTCTCGATAAATATTCTGCTACTTGAGAAGAAAAGAAAAAATAGTTTTAATAATTGCACGCAGCGGGGCCAGTCCCAAAAATAAAAAAATTAATGCAATCTCTTCATATAAAAATTCATCGGAAATGTAGTAATTTTTTGCATTACAAGATAATTAATAATTAAAATTATTTCCTACTATTTCTATAAAAATATCAGGATTTTGAAAATCGAATCGGACAACGAATCAAAAGAAGAAAGTTCTCATGATTCGGCCGATCAAATCGGAATCGAATAGGATGATATAATAAATAATAATATTATTAAAAATTATAAAATGAATAAGAATTTTTTCTCTAATACCTTCACTCTAAATTCCATTTTCATATCAAACTAATCAAATCACCTAAATGTGGCATCAACTAAGTCTATGAAACATAAACAAATAATACATAATACAAATGTGGCATCAAATAAATCTATAAAACATAAACAAATATTTCACAAATAACTTAAGCATGGTTTATAACTAAACTAATAAATCAAGAGTATTCGAAATTCAAAAAGCATCACCAAAGCGGCTACAAGTTCCCACATGAGGTGATCTGACCATCTCGTGGCTCCCGGTTCCCGCTCAGGATGACCAAACGACATTGTATTGGGGGAGGGATGCATACATTTCATCAAGCTCTATTGTGCGTTGGGTGATGAGGAATGCATACCATCTTCAAATCTCTTTCTCTAGCATTTGTAACATGTGAAATTGTTAAAATGATTCCAAGCAATATCTAATCTCTCTCGCATGCCATGAGCAGAAGATAGGTTAACTATTTGAATGATCAATTCTAAATCACTAAAATAAAAGGAAATATTAATCAATTACAATAATTTTCAATTAAAAAGAGCAAACTCTATTAAAATTAAGTAAAAGAAGAAATTAGGAACTCAACTCCTTATTTAGACTGACATCAAATTAAGGATGAATACTATTTAATCTTTAAAGTTAAATGAAAAATTCACTTCTCTTTCTTTTATAATTCAAATTAAGAATTAGGTGTTTCAACTATTTTATTTTCAATCAAATATAAAAAATAAATATTAAAATTAATTTTACAGCCAATGAAACAAGTAAACAACACTAATATTTTAGTATTTTTATATAACAAGATTATATATCTAATAAATTTCATTCAATTTCATCTACACTAACTTTTAGGAATATCAAACCCTAATTCAAACAATCAAAAAGCTTGTACAAAACCTCTAAAATTAAGTATTTTTACTTTAATTCGTAGAGGTAACTTCGTTAAAATTTGCATTCACTTCATTAGGGTTTTCAAGAATTTTTTTTTTGGGAAACGGGGGTATCTATCCGCTGCCACTCCAAAGGGAGGGCTTGGTGGCTTAATTAATCCCTCGGCAGAACCTAGTGAGGTCACCCACCGGTATCGAGCCCACACTTACTTTGCCCCACTGAAGAAGCGAGGCCGTAGTAGAGGGGATTCGAACCCGGGATGGGGGGTTCCCAACCGTGCTTGCCCACCAACCACCCTAAGCCTCGGTGGGTATTAAGAATAAAATCAAATCTTAATATCAAATCAAATCCTAATACTAAATCTCAATTCTAACATATAAAAAGCTCATACCAAAAGCTTTTCAACTCAAACATTCAAAAAACTTACAAAAGCAAAACCTAGAAAAGTTAGGGCTTTTAAAAACTTACATTCCATGGTTTAGATTTGAAGCAAATAAGAGAAAGGAATGTGATGCCAAAGAGGAATAACTGAATAATGCCTTCGTCATCTTAGCCGGCGTCGAGTTGACAAATGCATGAAGAGGCCAAAGACTCGAGAAGCTGAGACGTTCAAATAGAACCGAGAGCAGTGACGGGATACAGGAAGGAATAAAGCTCTATTAGGTTTTTATTTGCTTTTTTTTCTTCATAAATCAAACCGATCGGTTTTTGAAAACTAGCATCAGTTCGCCGGTTTCGCGGTCCGACTGCCGGGCCGATTGTTCTATGCTAGTTTTGTGCAATTCCGGTTCTCTGATGAACCTAAATCGACCGTCCCGCTGGTATACGGTTGAATCGACTGATCCAGTTCGATTTTAAGAACCTTGAAAAATATTCTACTACTTGGATATACTTCCACTGAACTTTTGCCCAAGATGCTCATATTTTATTGTTTTAGGATAACTTCTTGTGTGTCCAAAATAATAATATTTATTTATTTTGATTTATGATTTATATGCTTTAAAAATTTCAGAACACAAAACTTGATGCAATAAAATATTTGAAAATTTTCATAATAAAATTCAAAATTATCTTAAGAATAATTTCAATAAATTTATAATCAAATTGAGCGCCTTAATGAAATAAATCTCATAACACCAAAGATGACTTGATCCAAATCCAAATAAGTCCAAATGAAGCACTTGAATAATAGTTAGAAAATTTAGAACATTAATTAAATAATCAATTGGTCTCAGAATCTTTTATACTTATGGTCAAAACCAATTGTTCGATGAGACAAATCCAACAAGCCTAAGGGGCTGTTTGGCAACAAATAGGATTTAATTTTAGTAGGATTTATTAAATCCTGTAAATTTGAATTTAGTAAATCCTGAAGGTGTTAATTAATCCTGAAAACTATTTGGTGACATATATTAAATCTTGTTAAATCCTAAGAAATTGTCTGGTAATGTAATCTAGGATTTAAGGCGGTTGGTTCATTTTTAAATTAACTTTAGTATATTTTGAATTTAATTTGCGTGTTAAATATGAGTTACTTATTAACTTTAATTTTAATTACTTTTAATAAGTTGTAATGATAAATAATATAATTAGGAGCTAGTTTAGTTATCACAAATTATCAAATTAGTTACTTAGGTGTTAATTATCAAATTACTTATTATATTACTAATTATCTAATTATATTCCTAAAATCTAATTAATTTGCTAATTATTTTTAAATTTGAAATGACTTAACTAATACTCATATTAATGATTTAATTAATTATTTAAGTATTATTTAATTTGTTTTAATTATTAATTATATTATTAATTATCTCATTGATCATTTAAATATTCAACTACTAATTAATTATTTAATTATTCTTTATAATATTAAGCATATAATTTATTTTTATTTTAAATTATATTAATTAAACTACTTTAATGATGAATTATACTACCAGTTAGTTAATTAAGCTAAATTAGATTACTTAATTACACTATAATTATTTAATTAATATAATTAATTATTAATATTTAAATTATATTAATAATAATAATGCTAACTTAGATTAATTTCTAATTTAGAGGTTGTCTAGGGTTGCTTTTCAAATTCTTCCCGTGCTTTGTTACTGTCGCCTTTCCTCGTCGTCATTTCTTTGTGGCTGCTTCGGCTTCGTGCAAAATTTTTTTCGATTGTCACTAAGGCTTCGTTTGGGACGGCTTTTTTATTGCTTCTTAAAACTGCTTTCTAGTACAAAATTTTTAATTTTTGTATTAAAAAGCTGTTTTAAGAAGTAGTAAAAAAGTCATCCCAAACGAAGCCTAAAGCAGCTTCTTCACCTCCTTTGAAATTCGAAGGTGTCGGGAAGTCATGATGGGAGCTCGCTCGCTGCACAAGTAATCATCTTCGCCTCCTCCTTCAAGATGGGAGCTCACTCGTGGAAGAACTTCACAAATCTGTAAATCTCATTAAATCCGCCGAACGATGAGATTTAGTAAATTCGGGTATGCGGGATTCAGATTTATTGCCCGCTTGAAAACTATTTGGCAGAATTTACCGTAAATTCGGCTCTAAATTCGATACCAAATAGCCCCTAAGATAACTTAATTCTAATGTTATTGAAGCAGTTTAATAAAAATTTTTTAATAAAAATTTAGATGATAATAAAAAAATTTCATATGAGCCATCTAATGAAGTGCTATGAAATTTTCGCTAAATTTACCAAAATGTCCATTCTAAAAGTATTATAAATAAATTCTTATTTTCTATATGAAGGGGGCCTAGATTTGAATTTGGAGAGAGCCTAGATTTGAATTTGAAGAGAGCTTAGAGATCTGAAGAACTTTAAAGCTGTAATTGACATTCAATGCTGATGACCATCGACATTGTCTATTCATCCTATTACAATTATCTGATCATCATCCATCAACGACCAATGATAGTCAGGCGACAACAAACAGACCACTACCATCGCTTGAATATTGTTATATGATCATCATTACCTAATTATCATTATATGTTCTTTGTTGTCTAGCTACCATTATCCGACTAGTATCATCTGATTGTCATTGTTCAATTGTCGTTGCTTGACTATGATTGCTCAAGTACCATCGTTAAATCAACATATCCTAACCAACATCGCTTGACTGTCATTATTGTTCAACTAATGTCACCCAACTAATATCATCTAACTATTGCATCTCTAGCATTCTCCTAAGTTTATAGGACTACAAACTTGTGTTATATACTTTGTAATCCCATTTTGTTCGATTAAGGGGAATATCATACTCTTATAACTTAATTAGAAAGTGGATCACTTCATTTGAGCCAAGCGTCTTGTTTTTTTTTTTTTTTTTTTTTTTTTTCAGATTTTTCAAATAAAAATTCTGATGTTTACTGTTGTCTTATTTCTATGTGTGTATGTTAGATCTTGGTGAAATACTAAGACATGAAAACTATATCTATATTGTCATAAATTTTCAAGCAGGCAATAAGAATAATAATATTTAAAATTTGAAGAGTGCAATAAAAAAACTATTTATTTTTCAATGAAATATTAAATTCTTAATAATTTAGGTGGGGTACAAATGCAAAATTTTGTAAGTCATTTTAAAAGTTTGGATACTAATTTCGCAAATAAGAAATATTTTAAGATTTGGCTTGTGATTTGCACTCTAGAGAACAGTTTGTGTGGGCTTTGATGTCGTTTGCATGCGAGGTGTGTTAATGGTCATTTGAGGGTTATCCCTAGAAGCACTTGCACCTAAAATTAAATTAATATTGATGCGTTGCAAAAAATCACCTTAATCGAGAACAAATCTTGAGACATATTCAAGCTAGAAAAATTTGAAATTAAATTTGGGATCATCCAAACTCTAATCACAACAAACTTATAGTCAAAATGAACATCTCGACCAGACGAGCCCAACGACACTAAAATCGGTCCAATCCGAGCTCACATGTGCTCAAATCAAAGGCTTAAAACAAATTTGGAAGCTTTAGTACATTAATTAAATGGCCAAATGATATCCAAATATAGCATGCTTATAGTCGAATCGAGCGGCTCGACAAGATTAGTCCAAGATCGCTTGATTCTGACATCATTAAGACATTTAAATGTTGAGTGAACACTCTATGATCAAGGGGATCAATATGGGCCGTCCGATCGAGCACTTTAAATTTTTCCTAAATCTTCTCCATATTTTATGGAGCATGTCACTCCCAAAATATATAAATCGACCCCTACTCTCTACATGAAGGAGACTTTTGGGAGAAGGGGGCTTGGACCTTAGGCTAGAGATTCCAGAGAACTCTAAGGCATGAATCTCCTAGAGCACCATCGACGGCGAACCCTAGCCGGTGAACCCTTGCAGCCAGAAAGCCACCACCGAGCTTTCACTAGCTGACTATCATCGGACATCATCTAGCCATCACCACCTCAGGACCTCAGCTTGACTGCCACCACTGGTTCTTTGTCTGTCCATCGCCGTCGGACCTCCATCAGGCTGCAATCAACCAGATCTCTGTCTGAACATTACTGCTAGACCTCTGTTTGGCTGTCACAAGTGAGTCTTCGCCTATCCTCTGTCACCCATCGACTACGGTCCTTTCAACCTCACTCCCTCTGACATCTGTCACTCGACTATGGTCCCATCGATCACTTTTGCCCCCCCAGTACTGTCCCTCCGACCTCCGTTGCTCGCTGAATATGATCCTCAGACCATTACGGCTCTCAGACAACCGTAACCCAACTACGGACCCTCTCACCCCCGTCGCTCGAATATGATCTCTCCGTCCTCCATCGCCAGACTACGGTCTCTCCAACCTCCATCACCCAACTAATATCCTTTCGACCTCCAACACCCGACTACGATCCCTCTGACCTCTATCGCTCACCACGGTCCTTTTGACCTCCATTACCCAACTACGCTCCTCAGACCACAGTACCTGTCCTACTATGGTCCTCAAACCACCGTCGCC
Source organism: Dendrobium chrysotoxum (assembly GCA_019925795.1). Taxonomy (NCBI): domain Eukaryota; kingdom Viridiplantae; phylum Streptophyta; class Magnoliopsida; order Asparagales; family Orchidaceae; genus Dendrobium; species Dendrobium chrysotoxum. Next base: position 410,362 of record CM034306.1, on the reverse strand, counting down.
CAACTACAGTCCCTCTGACCTCCATAGCATGACTACGATCCCTCTGCCTTTATTGCCCCTTGACTATAATGCCTTCAACCTCCATTGCCCGACTACAGTCCCTATGACTTTTATCACCCAACAACGGTCTCCTCGACCTCAGTTGCCCGACTATGGTGCTCTGACCTTCATTGTCTGACTATGGTTCCTCCAACCACCATCTCCCACTAACTATGACCCCTCTGACCTCCATCACCCGTCGACTACAATCCCTCCGTCCTCTATCACCTGACAAGGGTCCCTTCAATCTCAGTCACTTGACTACGACCCCTCCTACCTTCGTCCCTCAACTATAATCCCTCCGACCTCTGTCTCCTAACTACAATCCCTATGACCACCATTTCTTGCGGACTATGGTCCCTCTGATGACCTCCATCGCCGAATTACGATCTTACTGACCAAATGAACATGCTAATGTTCTCTTGAAAACATCTTTCATGCATTGAATTTTTTGAACTCTAACCATGTGACATGCTCTACATAATGAATATTTACACGTTGTGTCAGCAACTTCCCCAGAGGAAGGGTATCCTTTGTAACCAATAATAATCACCAGTGGAATCATATTAACTAGATAAGTCCCCATGATTTTTCCCTTTTTAGGGTTTCCAAGTAAAAATCATGATGTCTCTTATGACTCTTGCACCTATTTATCTTATTTATGTGTGTTGGATCTTCGTACATAGCTAGAATGCTAAATCCTATGTCTCTCTACCGCTGCAAATGTTCTGGCACACAACAAATATTAATCAAATTGTACTTATGTTCTAAATATTTATATTATAAAAACAATTGATTAAAAATTTTATTAATTAAAATTTTTCATTTTACTTGATTACATATATTACTTAAAATTTAAATCTACCTTGATAATTAATAGTAGTTAATTTTACTTCTCCGTTTTTCATTATTGTTGTGTAGCCAACAAACAAGGGCGGATCTACTAAGAGCCTGGGGGGGGCAATTGCCCCCCCTCAAAAAATTTTAAAAAAATTTATTATATGCCCCGCTATCTATTTTTTAGTCGTTACTATAGGGGTTTTTAGGCAATTGCCCCCCCTAAAAGTTTTGAAATACTATAATCTTTAGGTAATTGCCCCAAGCATAATTAAACACATTGTGTAGATGTGTTTTTATTAGGGAATGATGAACCAAATACAAGTCGAACCCCGCCAGGGGGCGCTGCCCCCTTGGACCTCCGGCATATCTGTGAAATCTCTATACTTTTACTTATAAATTTATCCCCCCTGAAAATTAAGGCTGGTTCCGCCCCTGCCAGCAAATATGGGATAAATATTAAATATATGTGTATATACTATATAGTCATATTATGAGGATGTTAGTATGAATTTAATAAGTAAATATAAATTATTTTAATAATAAAAGATAACTTATTTCATTAAAAACGTAATCTTGACTTGTTAAATAATATGCTATGATTAGAAAATTAAAATTATGATTATTTTTGTTTAAATTGAATAACATATTGATATAAGCATGCATCTATATAAATAGGCGATAAAAGAAATTATAATGAATTAGATTACTTAAGAATGATAAGATATATATAATTCGTTCTTATTTGATAAAGTGGGATTACAATTAAACATAATAACCTATAGATCGAATATGAGAACTCATAAAGAGAAAAGGCCATCCCATCTTGCATCCAATTGAAAGACATGCAGGAATTAGTGATGTTAGTATTGATCATTAAAGAACACAAATCTAATACTTATAATTTTAATCATGCAAATAATATAATTTATATTATTAGAAAAAATAAATATTTTTATTTTAGAAAATGAAATTTAACTACGTTTGTAATAAATTCTATGTTCACATGCAGGTTCTTTTCAGGAAGACGGAGATAGGAGGATGAGGATTTACCATTAAAGAATGAAAAAGAAAAAAAAAAACGAGAGCTGAGTAGTAGCAGAGAATGCAGCAAGCCAGTCGCACATTTCATTTAATGCAAAAAATGATCAAAAGTCAAAAATTATCCTCACCTCAGTCCTCCACTTCCTCTCAAATCTTCAATCTCATGATAGACGCCCACATCAAATTGCGTAAACCAGAGCCCTCTCTCTTCTACCTCCACCGCATGCTCGACTGCGGCCTCGTGCCCACTTCCAACACCTTCAACAATCTCCTCCTCCTACTCTCCACCTCCCATTTACCCAAAGCCCTCACCTTCTTCCACGACGCATATGCCAACGGGCGGATACCCCTCGACGCCTACAGCTTCAACATTGTCATCTCGCGGTTATGCCATGCTGGCCAGCTCGATGAGGCTCTTCAACTTCAAACCCTCTTCGAGCGCCGCGGCGGAGTGCCTAACCTCGTCATGTTCACAACTCTAATCGAGGGCCACTGCAAAAATGGCAGTTTGGAGGAATCAAGGCAGTTGTTTATTAGAATGAGAGAACTTGGTCTGGCCCCGAATGAATTCACTTACACTGCAATGATGAATGGGTACTTTAGGAAAGGTTTTAAGAAGGAGGGAATACAGCTTTATGACGAGATGAAATGCGTCGGAGTTGCTCCCAATCTGTACACGTACAACTCTTTGATGGCGGAGTACTGTAAAGATTACAATTTGGATCCTGCCTTCAACCTGTTTGATGAAATGCGCCATAGCGGGTTTGTACCAAACGTTGTCAGTTACAATATTTTGATTGGCGGGCTTTGCAGGCTGAGGAGGTTGAAAGATGCTGAGGATTTGCTGGGTAATATGAAGGAAGTGGGAATAAGGCCGAGCAGCATTACCTTTAATATTCTAATGAAGGGTTTTTGCAAAGCAGGGAGGATGCCTACTGCGATGAAGCTATTAGATGAAATGAAGGCAAGCGGATCTTCTCCAACTGCCATCACTTACAATACTCTCATTGCAGGATTCTTAAAATCTGCTGATTTAGTTGGAGCAGCCTCTGCTTACAAGGAAATGAAGGAGAGGGGGTTACATCCTACCCAAGCAACGTACACCATCCTCATTGATGCCTTTGCTAGGAATGGAGACATGGAAATGGCCTTTGGGATTTATCACTCAATGGAGCGTTTTGGTCTTCAAGGCGATGTTTACACCTTTGGTGTTCTCATACGCGGTCTCTGCAGTGAAGGGAGTATGAAGAGTGCCATGAATCTGTTTCGGTCAATGATTAGCATGAGATTGAAGCCAAGTAATGTGATCTATGACACTTTGATTTTTGGATATTGTAGTCAAGGTAGCACCTTCAGATCTCTTCAGTTGCTTAGGGAAATGATAGGGAATGGAATGGTCCCAAATGTCTCAAGCTATGGTCTAACTATTAGACTTCTCTGCAAGGAGGGCAAGTGTAAGGAAGCTGAGGTTCTGCTCAATGAGATGCAAGTTGCTGGCTTTCTGCCGAATGATTGGATTTATAGGACACTGTCGGATGCAAAGCTGAGGAGCTTTTTGTTATGATTCAAAGAAAATTCTCGAAGTTTAGCCCTCTGGAATGTTGGAAAAGGCCTGAAAGGAAAAAACCATTGAGTTGGTATGGGGGATGGAATCGGATTTGGAGCACCTTCTCTAGGTTTTTAACAAATGCTGGGTACAATATGCCAAAGGAAGGTCTCTTCGTGGTTCTAGTAAGTATTTCGTCACAATGTTTGTCTAATAAATTATTCGGACATAAGATAGCAGCTAATTAAAACACCAGTTTGAAAATTTAAGATCTGTAAATCCTCCAGGATCTTATAACTTGCAAGATTAAGCAACTTCTACAAGTTCAAAATCAAAAAGTGGTTCCAAGCAAAGAAAATGGTAAAACTGGTTGTTGCTTGGCATATTTTAAATTTAAAAGGCAATTTACTTATTCTCCATGGTGATTCTAAGTGTTAAATTATCATAAAACATGGTTGTAAATTTACATTAAAAATGTTATGGCTTCATTTGGGACGTGTTTTTTTTTTTTTTTTTTTAGGAAAAATAGCTAGCAAAATACAATAGTATCTTTTTGGATGAAAATATTAAATTGCATTCTCGCTATTTTCCCCAAATTTATTTCGGAAAAGATGTTTTTAAAAAAGCAGAGTAAAAATTATGACCCGAAAAAGCAACTCGAAGAAAAATTATAACAACAAAAAGACAAATGTACAAGCCACCCCCAAAATAAGCCTATCTTTAAATAAATTAGACCAGTTCAAACAAATTTAGAAGAAAATCAAATATTTCCTAAAATATCAATCCACTGCTTATCACATAGACTAAGAAAAAGCATGTTACAATTGAAGAATCAATTTGATTTTAAGCAAGAAAACTCACCATCACCATTGAGTTTTAAGCTAATGAACTGATGAAGAAAGTTTAGAGAGCAAATAAAGGGTCTGCATATTATTTTATTTATGAATATTGGTATTGGGATATTGGAAAAGAGACATGCTTTTCATCAATTTTGATATTGGAAAAGCTTTTCAAGAAATCAAGATGTACCTTCATGACAATTAAATCACATATCTCTGTATGTTGCTTGAAGCAAGAGGGAAGTTATACTATATTATTTAAACCCTGAATTTTCAGTATACATGATAATGTGAACATGCTTGTTATGATATAAATTAATGGTGGCTCTTTCCCCCTGCTCCGACCCTCCGCCACATGATAATGATCATTTTGAGCTTATCATAGTACCAAGAACATAATTTTATTAATGGTTAAAGTTTCAGGCAAACAATAATGCAAGGTGAATAAGATAATAATAGCATAGAAGCAATATCATTATAGTCAATGATGCAATTAGCTAATTTGATAGCTCGGTTTTTCAGAGATGCAAATATTAAAATGTGTTAGTAAAGATGAAGTAATTTATAAACATTTAAAGTATTTCAAAGTTGAAATCGCCTATATTTAAGGGCAAAGGAGAACTAACTTTAGGTGAAGATTGGTATTTTAGAACTAAGAGGGCATTTAATGAACTGAAATGCTCAGAAGATGGAAGTTTCAGTAGTTGTATTGGTGTTGTAAGAACAAAAAGATGATGTACACATGGCTTTTCAAAAGGTTAGCTTACAACTTATAATACTTATAATAGAAAAATAATGTTAGAAGCATGAATGATTGCAAAAAATACATTTATTATTTTCTTATGATGTTGATACTATTATGTATTTGTTTTTTATTATATTTACCTAAGTACTTGTGGGCTTCGAAAATTCACGCCCCAGCCTCTCCGCGGACTCTTTCTTTTCTTCGGGTCATCGAGGAGAGTTTTAACGAGTATGTTCCGAGACAAATTTTTAGAAGGCAGATTATGTTTTAAATAAGACACTACCTAGAGATTTTGCCATCATTTTGTGAGAACTTTATGATATGAGTTCAACTTTCCTATAGATGCAAGCCCCTATAGTTAATTACCCCTCCCGGTAGCAAGAGAGAACTTTCGATTAAGGCTATTCATTAAACATATACATAGTATTTGGCGTATAGTAGCAGCGTGATTTGGTATTTGAAATTTTAATATTTAAAATTTAGAAATTCATCACCTTGCACTTAGAGCGGGTAGTGGGCGGAATGATGATGGATTCGATCAAGATCCCATGGTTCCATTATCTCAGGTCATCATGTCCCCTGGTCTACTTAGTTAGAGGAGGTAGTCGACCCAACCTGATAGAAGAATCCTTGTCTGTAGCCATGGGTTGCTTCGTCCAAGGATACCTTATAGACCTGGGGTGAATATTTGTCTAAGGGGGCAAATTTGAATCAACCTTACCTAACAGAGGGCTTTGTGCCCTATTAGTTATATCCTATTGATTCTTTTGCTTAAGGATTTAACACCTTTGGGAAACATACGAACTCCAACCATGACCGTAAATTAATGGTGTCATTTGACAGCAAAACCACCCGGTTAGAAGATCCCGATCATAACCGTTTACCTGTTGTGCCATTTAGCGACAAAACCACCGGTTAGATGACACATGACACATCCTTACTGGCAATAGATGGATTGAGAATGAATAATAGTGATATTTCCGACCAGACATTTGCTCTTTATGAGCTGAAGTGATTTTCAGATTTGTCCACCTCGGCAAATTATTACAGAGGGTGGACGGGTATTTTTGCTTTAAGTAGTTTGGTGATTTTGAATATTTGGAGGCATAATTGAGTGTATTTTATGAGAATTTGGAGGCATTTTGAAGATTTAGGTCCCCTCCGATTGAGATTTCCTATCAGCACGACCATCATCGTAATTTTCATTGGCATTTTTATTTTGTTGGTTAAACCTTATCGACTATGTCTACTTGTCGATAGGGAATTTCTCGACCCACGCAGCATCCTCAGACATCACGTATGTGCATACATCACGCTTGTCGGGGCCCATGCATGTAATCATATTTTAATGCATTAGGGGAGATGTTTTTGTAGTGATCGGCTATGTAAATGACCCATGTTGATAGGTATGCAGGGTTTTGGTTTTGGAATTGGTAAACGCATTCTGTCCGCTTGTATGCATGTTGTAGATCCAGTGGCGTGATGCTACGCTGTAGGTCATTTGTTGCTTTATGTAAGTAGTCTGTCGTACACTAATGAATCTCCTACAGTTGTTCATAAATAATTGTGTTCCTCAAAGGCTTCTACGCTTGCTTACAAAGAGCATCTTGTGAATGAGACAACTCTTTTACAGCAGCTTGTAAGTGTTTTGCATTGGATGAACGTCTTATGTATTTGCTATAATACTTTTGCATTTTTGCTTGTGGATAGCATGCTGGGTGTATGTCAGGTCTTCTATAACCACTTGTAGGCGCTTGCCTTTCACTGCATGTCATTCGCCCCTGCTTGTAGTGGATCAATGTACTTCCCGTCCATTGACTGATTATCGATTGCAAAGGGGGTCGTAGCATTCATTGCATGTTGTTGATTATCGCTGTTGCGCATACATCAAAACTTCCATCGTTGTCAACAAGTGTCTACATTCATTGCTTGCTACGTTGTGCATGTTTGCAAGGGACTCTGTTGTGTTGGTTGCATATTGCTACATCTACTTGTATGTCACTCTTTTGTTCATTTGCAAATTTATGATAACTATTAAGTGAGCTGCATTCGTCATCAATTCCTTATGCATGTTGATTGGCGAATTGTTGCATTCACTAACATCTCTTTCAGTGTTGCCTTTGTAAGCTAGCTAATATTGAACAAGCTAGCAGATGTTGAATATAGGAAGGCTACTACATTCACAGCTCACCCATTGTCATTGTTGCTTGTTCGTGTCTATAGGATGATCATCGTGTTATGCTACAAATTGCTCATTGTTTCTTGTAGGCGAACCATCATGCAATATTGAATTCTGTTAACTTTGCTTGTGGGCAAGATTATCACATGCGGATGGATCACATTCAACACGAATCCTCCAACATTGCCTGTTTGTGAATGAACTGTTGCATTACACCTTCCTTGCTCGTACCATTTTTCTAGTGAGTTAACGCATTCATTAGGAGCTTTATAGTGAATTAATACATTCATTGTACGTTATCTACAGTCGCTTGTATGCAACTCATTACATTCATTATGAACTCCCTTGCATTATGAGCAGATCACTATATCGCAAATTCCTTGATTCATGTTTGTAGATAAGTCACATTCGTTAGATGCTCCTTTTCATACGTGTAGGCAGTATAAACATCTTCCACAAGTCAACCGACATTGGTAGTATGCATGATATTTTCTTTACAACTTTTTTGCATTTGTCTGTAGATATGTTGCATTCATTACAAATTTCATTTGGATGATTAGGGCCATTAGACAACATTTATATTTTAGTGTGATTATGCATTTTTTTATTTAACGTCCAGTTCCCTCTTACTTTGTTTGAGTTTTTTTCCCTGATGTTCATTCAAGTTTGCAAGTTTAGTCCCTTGTATTTTTGTTCAAGTCCAGGTCCTCTATCAGTTGAAATTTTGGTGTCTCCCCAATTTAGGAAAAACTTTGGGAGTTGGGCCTTCTCGACCACTCTATAAGAGACAATAGGGTAGGTGTCAGGCGACACCACGGTCGTGATTTTTAATCCCACCACGTTATGAGAGCATGTATGGGTCTTTGAGGTACCTGTTTAAAAATACACAGTTTTTCCCCGCAGGCAGAGAAGTACATGCATGGGTACTTAGAATTATCCCCTCCATGCTACGAGAGCACGTAAAAGCCTACCTACCTCGCCGCAAGCATCGCACCGTGTTCCCTCCCACCTACGAGAGCGTGTAGGGTAGTCCCCTGGCGTGCCATAAGCACTAAAAATGGGATTTTGGAGGTATTGAGTTTGAAATCATTATACCTTACGAGAGAGGAAGTTGATGATGAGGACAAGAAAATAGGTGAGGGATCAAACACACAATTTCTCTCTTTTCTTTTCATTTCTTCTTTTTTTCTCTTTTTTTTTTGAATTCCTTTCCTTTTTTTCTTTTTTTCTTTTTTGTTACATAATATTAATAATAACTTAACGAAGAGAGAGAGAGAGAGACAGAGAGAGAAAGAAGGGTAGAGAGAGAGAAAAGTGGGCTGCTTTTTTTATGAGATGTATGGGGACTGTTTGGGTTTCAAATAGAGGGGAGAAGTAAAGACAAAGTACCTCCTGAGCAGACAGTTGTGAGCTGTGATAGAAATTTTCTAGGAAGAAGATAAAGTGAAAAATAAGAAGAAATGTGTTTACCAAAAGGTTAAACCATTGTATTTCACATGAGCTTTTTGTTAGACACATCATCCTGCCTCTCACGGTTATCAAGAAGCCACGATCTGCAAGTCATTTGTATAAGCTTTGTACATCATCTATTTAAATGTATCTGTAATACTCCATTTTAAACATATATGAAAAATCTAGATTTACTTCTTTCTCCTTTCTCTACGTCTTCTTCCTGTTCTTGGTTCTGCGTTCTCAGCTAGATTATCATGGTATCAGAGCGGGTCCTTCCTTGACCTCCTTCTTCTTCCCCGCCCCTCTCGACGACGGATCCTATGGCTTCATCATCGACATCCTCCAATGTTACGTCCAATGCCATACAAAGCTCTAGCACTCCCTTCGACTCTCAACCTATCCCACAACAGCTAAAATTCCTCATGAGTGACATCAAAGGAATCATCTCCCTCACTCTTACCTCCGATAACTATCTGATCTGGCGTTCTCAAGTTTTCAAACTTTTTAGAGCAAACAGATTTGAAAGATTTCTTGATGGCAGCTATATCCACCCCTCCCCAGACACCCCATCGTCTTCCACCACCATCACTTACCAAACTTGGACACTTCTTGATCAAAATCTGGCTGCCGCACTTTACTCCGTCATTAGTATTCTTCCTTACGTACTATCTTTAGATCATTGCACCGACATCTGGAACACTATAGCCCGCCGCCTTCAATCCTCCACTCGTTCCCCCACTATCCAGCTCCGAAATGAACCGCATCATCTATCAATGAAGAATCAAACCATGTCCCAATACCTTCTTGAAATCAAATCTAAGGTCGATGCAATAGCCTCTACCGGCACCCCCCTCGATCCCGAAGATGTTATCCTTTATACTCTTAACGGTCTTCCAACCCAATATTCGTCTTTCAAAACTGCTATCCGCATAAATCTTCAACCCTTAAGTTTAGATGATCTCTACACACTATTATGCAGTGAAGAGCAAAATCTTGCTCAAGAAGCCACAAAAGAACTACAGAACCTTTAGATCTCTGATCCTGCCATGGCTCTTGCCGCTCATTGCGGTCATGGACGTGGTCGCAACACTTCTACTCGCGGTCGATCTTCCTTCTCCAGTCGGTCATCTCAGGCTCGCCCAGACAAAACTACATCTACCACCATTACTTGTCAAATATGTTTTAAAATCGGTCACTCAGCTATGAAATGTTGGCATCGTCACGATCAAAACTACAATGAAGAAACACATAAAATAGCTCTCTTCACCCCGTCCGAGTCCATCGCCTCGACGGACTTGTTCCTCGATAGTGGTGCCACTAGTCATATAACATCTTATTCCTCGCAGCTCCAATCTATTAAACCTTACGTCAGATCTCATCAAATAACCTTAGGTAACGGCCACCAACTACCAATTCAACACTCCGGAAAAGGTATACTTCTCACTCATACATGTAATCTACATCTTCATCACCTCCTTCCTGTACCTAATATCTCGTTTAATCTCATATCCATTCATCGTCTCACTACTGACAACAACTGCACCGTCAAACTCTCTACTCATGATTTTCAAATCCAGGACTCGACGACGGGATGCCTTCTATTCCAGGGCCCTTGTCTTGATGGATTATACCCCATTCGCTCGTCCACTAGACATCCCAAATTCGCCCTCTTCTCGGCTGAAGAAGCACCCAACCTCTGACACAAACTTCTCGGCCACCCGGCTTCCCCCACCATTCAACAACTACAAAAATACATTCCATCTTTATGAAACAACCTGCATAGCTCTCATTGAAATACTTGTAGATTGGCTAAAAGCCATCGATTACCATTTACTCATTCTACTAGCTCAACTTCTCATCCCTTTTCCTTAGTTCACTCAGATGTTTGGGGTCCCTCCCCCACTACTTCCATACAAGGCTACAAATACTTCGTGTCATTCATTGATGATTTTTCCAAATTCTGCTGGGTGTACCCTATGCTAAATAAATCTGAAATATTCTCTAAATTCATAGAATTTAACAAAATGATTACTAGACAATTTAATACCAATATCAAAATTTTTCGCTCAGACAGTGGTGGCGAATTCATCAATAACAAATTTCAAATTCTCTTCAAATAATTGGGAATTATTCATCAACACACTTGTCCCTACACTCCTCCTCAGAATGGCATAGCTGAAAGAAAGCACCGTCACATTCTCGAGACCGTTCGCAGTCTACTTATTGAAGCCCACTTACCTCAGTCTCTCTGGATCAAAGCTCTCCTCACTTCCGTCTACCTTATAAATCGGCTACCCAGTCGCTCCCTTAATCACCACAGCCCATACCAAATACTCTACCAAAACCGGCCACCTATAACCATCTCAAAATTTTTGGCTGTTTATGATAACATTGGCTTCACCCCTACAACACCACCAAACTTTCACCTCTCTCCATACCATGTGTTTTCATTGGATACGATTCCTCTCAGAAAGGTTATCGTTGTCTTAATCCTCAAATAGGATAAATTTATGTCTCTCAATACCGTGATATTCAATGAAAATATATTTCCATATCATCAACCGGTCTCCACTACCTCACCCGAACCATCCTACAGCTTCATACCTCCCCTCCTCATGGTTCCCATACCAAACAATATCTCCAACTGCTCCACCAACCAAAACAATTCATTTCATAACACCTCTAGCAATTCATCCACCCCCACTCACATGCCCGAACCTCAACCGACTACCTCTCCCGCTCTTACTCAGGCCCCTACTCGTCACTCAATGCAAACTCGATCTAAATCTGGTATCTTCAAGCCCAAAACCATCCTCAATCTCTTCCATTATACTATTCCCCCGGATCCCACTACCTACAATGAGGCAGCTCGACAATCGCATTGGCGTGCTGCCATGTCCCAAGAATTCCAAGCACTATAATCTCAAGGTACTTGGGATCTCGTTCCATCCACCCCACATCAAAATGTCCTAGGTTGCAAATGGACCTTTCGCACCAAATACTTAGCTGATGGAACTGTTGCATGCTACAAAGCCAAACTAGTTGCCAAAGGATTTGATCAAGAATATGGTCTTGACTACACTGAAACCTTCAGCCCAATTGCTATAAGATGCTCACTGTTAGAATCCTCTTAGTGGTAGCCCTATATCATGCTTGGCCAATCCATCAACTTGACATCTCAAATGCCTTTCTCCATGGCAACCTCAATCATATAGTCGATATGAAACAACCTCCCGGCTTCATTGATGAACTCCACCCCAACTATGTGTGACGCTTGAAAAAGGCTCTCTACGGCCTCAAGCAATTCCCACATGAATGGTTCGCTACATTGTCTGGTTATCTTCAAACTCTAGGCTTTCAGTTCAGCTCATCGGACACCTCTCTCCTCATCTACAACAGCAACGACATCTCCATGTACTTTCTGATATACGTAGATGACATTCTACTCACCGGGAATTGCCCCAAGGCCATCAAGAAACTCCTTGATAACCTCAGCAACAAGTTCACTATAAGAGACCTCGGTGCCCTCTCTCAATTCTTAGGCATTCAGGTGATCCACACAAACTACGGACTTCACCTCAATCAAAGTCGATTTGCGCATACCATCCTCTCTCGCACAGGTATGTCAAATTGCAAATCCGTGTCTACTCCCTCTCAAATAAAACCAACACATACTAACTCTACATCTACTGCTTTTTCTAATCCTTCGCTATATCGTCAACTCGCCGGTTCTCTACAATATCAAACCTTGAAGAGGTCAGACCTCTCCTTTGCCGTCAACAAGGTTTGCCAACACATGCAGAATCCAACTAACTCCCACTTCGAAGCCCTCAAACGCCTACTGCGATACATCCAAGGAACACTACACCAGTCTTCCTCTGTTTCGTGACAAGCTCACACTTTGCTCCTACGTTGACTCGGACTAGGCCGGAGACACTACAGACCGAAAATCAATTACATGCTACTGTAACTTCCTTAGCTCATCACTTATCTCCTGGAGCATCAAGAAATAAAACATCGTGGCACGATCATCCACAGAAGCTGAGTATTGCGCCTTAGCATCTACCGCAGCTGAAATCACCTGGATTCGTCGGCTACTTCAAGAATTCAACAGCTCTCAACCCACTGCTACCCCCCTCTACTGCAACAATACATCAGCAATCACCTTGGCAAACAATCCAGTGTTTCAAGCACGCACAAAACATATTGAAGTTGATTGCCATTACATTCGCAATTGCATCAAGAATAAGACCATCCAAGTTCATGATATTTCAACCAAGGATCAGCTGGCTGATCTGCTGACTATACCTCTTCCATCACCTCGGTTCAAACTTCTATCAACCAATCTAGTTACACCTGCGGTCGCACCAGCTTAAGGGGGCCTGTTAGACATGTCATCCTGCCACTTGCCATTATCAAGAAGCCACGTGTCTGCAAGTCATTTGTCTAAGCTTTGTAAATCATCTATTTAAATGTATCTGTACTACTCCATTTTAAACATATATGAAAAATCTAGATTTACTTCTTTCTCCTTTCTCTACATCTTCTTCCTGTTCTTGGTTCCGCCGTTTTCAGCTAGATTATCACTTTTTACATGCATAGTTGCCTGTATATATAATATGAAAAGGCTATATGTGCAGGTTATCATAAAGTATAATGGCGCTTTACACGTGTATGGTTAGGATAAACAATGCAGGTTTAGATCAATGGCTAGCTGTAGAAAATTACTGCTCCACCACTTTTAAAATGGCAGGCACTGTTATTAAGAAGGATGTTTGCTTTTGTAAAGATGTATAAAGGCTACAGGTTTTGATTGCTTGTAGATTTGCTGAGAGGGAGTAAAAGCTGAAGGAAGCAGTGAAGTGTGGCTCTTGGGAGGAGGAGAGGGTTGTTCTGCTTAGGGGCTGTGAGGAGGAGATTGAAGGATCGAGAAGTCCAGGTGATAGAAGGTCTGGCCGGGTTATGCGCGGCTCATCCCAGGGAGTTTGATTGCTGTAATAGGGTCGGCGGCAGTAGGATATGGTTGTTGGTGGTCTTCGATTCGAGTAGCTCAACAAGATCAAAGGGTGAGGTGCGATTAGCATGCAGCTGGGTCGACTATCGGGACATATCAGACGTGTAAGCAGCTTCGTGCGTGGATTTTAGTGCGTGGGAGTTGAACAAGATTCTGAGCTGGTGTTCGGCATAGGAGTGGCTGATGGGATCTTTGATGTAGTATGTTGTGGAAGAAGCAAGGTAGAACAAACAAACACAAGAGGAACCAGAAAACCTTGTAAAATTTTGATATTCCAAAATGTAAAAGCTGCTTCCTCCTTCCCCAAGGAAGGATAAAACTACTGTCATGAGGCATTACCTCATGTAGAAAATAGAAAAAACTATCAAAAAGTAATCTTGTACTATTTTACCTAAAGAAGCAACTAAGATAGTGGGGAAAGCAACATAATGATAAATAACAGAGAAGGGAAATAAATTATAGTAGTAGTTTTATATCAAGGATGCACCGCATCAGTCCCCCCACTGTCGGAGGAGTCCGACTCAACCGAAGAGAGACTAGTTGGCGCCTAATCGGGAGGATGGTAGGTGGAAATGTCGGCCACATTGAATGTAGATGAGGTGTTGTACTCCGCTGGTAAATCCACAACATATGCATTGTCGTTGATTCACTGGAGAATTGGTATGGGTCCAATCTTCTTGCGACTCAGTTTGGAGTACATACCTGGAGCAAAACGTTCGCGCCTTAATCGAACCATGACCAAATCCCCCGGATTAAAGACTTTAGCACGTCTATGTTGATTAGCGGCCTGTTTATAGCGTGCATTGGATTCATTGAGTCGCTAGCGAACATCCTGTAACATGGTGGCAAATTGCCCAACAAGTGTACTAGCTGCTTGGCTATGACATTTCGGTAATACCGCAATGTCAATGGTGTGATTCGGTAGATTAGTATAAACTACATTAATAGGGCATTTCCCCATGGAGCGATTCAGCATGCTATTATATGCGAACTCAGCTTGTCCCAATAAATCATCCGACAGCTTAGGATGATCCTAAACTAAACATCTGAGCATGTTACCAAGAGTGCGATTCACCACCTCGGTTTGGCCGACAGTTTGCGGATGGTAAGCCAATCTGAGTTTGATTATTGTATGCAAACGCTTCCATAATTCCTTCCAAAAATGACTAACAAATTTCACATCTCTATCTAAGGTAAGACTGCGGGGAATATCGTGAAGGCGAACAATTTCACCAAAGAATAGCCTCGCCACATTAAGTGCATCAAATGTCTTTTTACAGGCAATAAAATGTGTCATTTTTGAGAACCTATCCACAACAACCATGATAGAATCATTACCTCGGCGAGTGTGAGGCAGCCCCAATATGAAATCTAAGCTCAAATCTTCCCAAATAGTCTCTAGCACTGGTAATGGCTAATATAGTCCCTGGTTTTGTCCGCCGCCTTTGTAGCTTTAACAAACAGGGCATCTTTTCACAAATCTCATTACGTCTCTTCTCAATCTCGGCCAAAAGAACCTAGATTGCAACTGTGCCAATGTATTGCTCCGACCAACATGTGCCAAGAGACCTCCATAATGAATTTCTTTGATCAGTTGTGGTCGCCAAGAAGATTCGAGAACGCACAATTGATTGTTCCTGAACAGATAACTTGAAATGCTTGCCATATAACTCCAAAGTCAACGTCGTTAGCATAGAGCTCCTTGAGGCACTTAAATTCTGTGAGTTTGGTTTGAAGTTGTATGAGCAGCATCAGTTTTGATTGAGAATCATTTTGGCTGAGAGCATTGGCGACAACGTTCTGGGAGCCACTTTTATGCTTTAAGACAAAGGAAAAACTCTGCAGGTACAACAACCAACGAGCATGCATGTTATTTATATTTTTTTGGCTATTTACATACTTCAACGCCTTGTGGTCACTACACAGCACAAAATCTTATTTAATAGGTAATGTTCCCACTGCTCCAACGCCCAGACAACAACATACAATTCCTGCTCATATACGGTCCACTTCTGTTCGTTAAGGCTTAGTTTTTCACAAAAGAATTCGACAGGTCTGTTTCCTTGGCTTAGAACAGCACCTATACTGACGGCCGAAGCATCTATGTCCACATGGAAAGGTTTTCCAAAGTTAGGAAGGGCCAAGACAGGAGCTGTGGTTAAGGCCGTTTTTATGGCTTCAAAACTGCGTTGTTGCTCTTCCGACAACTGAAATTGTTTGAGCTTTAGGCAGTTAGTGATAGGTGCCATGAGAATACTAAACCCCCGGATAAACTGACGATAAAAGTTGGCTAGACTATGAAAGCTGCGAATATCAAATAAGGATTTCGGAACTGGCCAGCGGGTGATCGCCTCAATTTTCTTCAGGTCGGCTTGAACTCCCTCTGTGGATATCATAAATCCCATGAAGTATACACTCGGCACCGCGAATTTGCACTTGGTGAGATTGAGGTATAGCTGATTCTCTTTTAAAACTGTCAAAATGCTGTTTAGATGGGTAATATGGTTGGTCAGCGACTGGCTATAAACGAGAATATCGTCGAAGTAGGAGACACAAAATTTGTTAAGAAATGGCTTAAGAATTTCGATCATTAATCTCATAAAGGTCGACGGTGCATTGCAAAGCCCGAAGGGCATTACCTTCCATTCATACAAACCATGGCATGTCTTGAAGGCGGTCTTCCATTCATCCCCAGGAGAAATTCTTATTTGATGATATCTGCTGCGGAGGTCCAACTTGGAGAATACAATTGCATTAGTCAGCTTTTCCAATAGTTCATCGACTCGTGGTACTAGAAATCGAAATTTCACAATAATTTTGTTAATGGCACGGCTGTCCACACACATGCGCCAGCTGCCATCCTTTTTGGGTACCAGTAATGCAGGGACGACACAAGGGCTGATGTTGGGCTGAATAAACTGCATGGCCAACAACTCTTCCACTAATTGATGTAAAATCTACTGCTCCTTCGGACTTAATCTGTAATGAGATTGATTTGGAAGAGTGGCTCCTGCATGAAAATCAATTTGGTGCTGCAGTGCCCTCAACGGCGGAAGTGTCGATGGTAGATTTTCGGGCAATACATCTCGAAATTATTCCAATAACTGTTTAACGTCAGCATGCAGATCCGTAGACCGACCTCTTGTTGGCTACTCCTAAACAACTAATGCAAACATAGGAGAGTTTTGTTTCCAAGAAGATAGCAGAGTATTACCTGGGACAATATGCATGGTTGTTTTTGCTTCCAGATCCTTAGCTTGGTTGTCAATTGGGTGTGAAATTAATCGTAGTCGTTTGCCCTTCCAGTCAAAGGAATATGTGTTGGCTCTGCCGTCATAAATAGCTCCAACGTCAAATTTCCATGGACGACCCAAAATCAAATGGCAAACATCCATGTCCAACACATCGCAAAGAACTTCGCAGAAGTAGTGTTTGCCGATGGAAAGTACAAGTCTGCACATATCGGAAACCACAATGTCCATCCCCTTCTTCACCCAACTTATTTTGTATGGTTGGGGATGATTCATCATCTTGAGGTGGAGGGCTTGGACAACTGCATGCGAAACAATATTTTCGGTACTCAAACTGTCTATAAGCAAGTTACAAACCTTGCTGTTAATGGTGCATCGTGTTCGAAAAATGGCATTGTGCTGGGAGTTGTTAAATTTTCTTGGAGCTAGTAGTAGCTTCTCTAATACACAGACCAACGGATCGCCCTTGTCACCTTCGACCTCTTCTACATCTGTTTGATGATTTTCTTCCTGAATTCCATTGTCTTCATCTCCATCCGCATCCAAGAATTGAAGTTGTTGTCATTGGGGCTTACATTGGATTTATGCCCCACTTGAAAGCATCGAAAGCACTTAATAACCTGTGGTTTGGCATAAGGATTCTCCCTAGCAGATGGCAACGGCTTAGGCTACGACCGAGGCTCCGCCACTTGCTTTGCAGGATTCATTGGAGCACTACAAGCTGCGGTTGGACTTTCTTAGCCGTGGGAATGGGCTTCCTAGCAGTGTCATGATTCTGTTCATAAATCGATCGCCAGGATGAATTGCTGCGGGATTGCCTATCCATTTGCAACTCTGCCTTGAGTGCAAAATTAATTACTTTTGACAGTGACCACGCCTATTGAAATTGTTGCATATTAGGTTATCTTTATAATCATGTGAGTTTTTGATGATAACAAAATCTTATTGTTTGTTTATTGGTTCTCCAAACATATGTTAGAAAGTTTGTTGTTATGTGTACTAACATATTTTTTAGGAAAATTATACTCCATACTGCTAAAGACTTCAAGACATATTAGATTAAGGGTTATTGTAAGTGAAGTCTGTGATTTTTACTTTTCTTGAGTCTGAGAGAGTGTGATTGTAAATTGGATAACCATACACACATACTGGGGGAGTGAGACAAAACTTAATATTTTAAAACTAATCATACTGTACGATGTAGAATCGTACAAGACAATTTGTGATGTTTCTCCTCTGATACAAACCTGCCTGGTTTAAAATTTTTCTAAGTATAATTCATACAGTCCGAAATATTTTCGTATATCATTTTCTAGAGTACAAAATGGGAGCTTACATGTTTCGTACTGGATCGTACGGGACGAACTGTTCAATTTTTTGAACTGTTCGTACAGTACGAATGTGTTTCGTATATCATTTTCCAGAGTACGAAATGGGAGCTTACTTGTTCGTACTGGATCGTACGGGACGAACTGTTCAATTTTTTTAACTGTTTGTACAATACGAATGAGTTTCATATATCATTTTTCAGAGTGTGAAAACTATGTTTCATTGGTTCGTACTAGATCGTACGGGACGAATTGTTCATTTTTGAACTATTCGTACGGTACGATTTGAGTTCGTATATCATTTTCCTGAGTATGAAAACTAGGGTTCATTGGTTCGTAAAGGATCGTACGGGACGAATTGTTCAATAATTTGAACTGTTCGTACGTACGAATGTCGATCATACAGTACGATCAGAATGCGTGAAACTTGAAATTTTTAATTTTTTGACGATTTTTCTTCTCCTTTGTATATAAGGGTTCTAAAAAACTAACTGTCGAGAGTCCTTGCACGAATTTCTCTTGAATGCTCTTGAGGAGTGTGTTTGGGAGAGTATTTGTGAGATTTTTCAATAAGAAATTATGAGGGATTCACAAGGTTGTCCAAAGGTGAGGATCTCATTGTTTCTCTTCTATATCTCTTTGAAGTCTCTTGGGAGAAGTTTTTGAAGAAAAGACTGGTTCTCTGCCATCACCGAGGAAGGTGAAAAAGGACGAGCGGATCTCTACCGACACCGGTAGAGTGTGAAAGGATGAGTGGTTCTCTGCCATCATCAGGGAGGGTGAGAAAGGACGACGGTTCTCTGCCGCACCTTGGGTTTGGTGGAAGAGAGTTTGTAAGGGCTCTCCGCCTTGCTGTGGTGGCTAAAGGAGAGATACTATTGGTTAGTACAATAGCTGAAGAAGGAGTCTTCAAGGAGTGGACATAGGTCTTATTGTACCGAACCACTATAAAATATGGTGTTCTCTGTTCTTGTGTTTATTTCCCGCATTTTAATTTCCGCATTGCACTTTATTTTTCTTTGGTTGAAAAATAGAATTTTTATAATTGATCGTACGGTACAAACTAAATCGTACTGTACGATATATATAATTTTTATTTAAAAAAATTTTCAAAACAATCAAGAGATTTTTAAAATAACCAATTCACCCCCTCTTGGTTAGCCTTGGAACATAAGTAATAGGTATAACAACCTATTCACACTTTCAATGCCGAGTTCAACTCCAACTTGTCCCGAAGGGCATCTTTTAGTTCCCCAACATACCGAACTACTAATTGATTAGTAGACTCGTTAAGGTCGCTCCTCGCAAACAGTCTATAGAATTCCTCCGTGTATTCGCTCACAGAGTGACTACCTTGTGTGCAGTGTTGGTACTTGAGATCAAGCAACTATTCATAGTCGGTGGGAAGGAATTGTGCCCGCAATAGCTGCTTCATGCCTGTCCAGCTGCGCACTCCGCCCCGACCTTCCCTTCTCCTAGATTGTAACAAATGCGACCACCATGCACTTGCGCAACCCTTCAGCCTACACGCAACATACTTGACTTGCTTCTCGGGCTCAACCTCCATATACTCAAAAAATTTTCCACCGCCCTCTCCCAATCGAGATAATCCTCGATGTGAGTCTTCCTTCAAGGAAGGGGATATCAAGCTTTGCTCGAAACTCACCGCGATGTCTATCGACGCCCATTGGTCTCCGAAAGTGGTGTCTCGGTTGCACGAAGTCTCCATCTGAACCTTGAAATGCCTCCTGAAAGTAGTTTCCCACTTCATCCTTTGAATCGGTCAGCTCACACATATTGGGATGAGGCCTTCGCTCCCGACATCCACGATCTCTGGCCGGAGCTCCCGCTGCAGCTCATCCTCCAGGCGATTGATATTCAATGACATCTCATCCAGCCACTTCATAACTTCAATGTATGCTACCCAAAGAACATCAAGATTGCAATCCTCATCACCGGGCACACGCTTGCTACTCTCTACCATCTCACCAAGCCGCGGGCTCTGATACCAAAACTGATGGGGTATGCTGTGGAAGAAGCAGGGTAGAACAAACAAACACAAGAGGAACTAAAAAACCTTGTAAAACTTTGATATTCCAAAATGTAAAAGCTAATTCCTCCTTCCCCAAGGAAGGATAAAACTACTGTCACGAGGCATTACCTCATGCTGAAAATAGAAAAAACTATCAAAAAGTAACCCTGTACTATTTTACCTAAAGAAATAACTAAAATAGTGGGGAAAGCAGCATAATAGTAAATAACATAGAAGGGACATAAACTATAGTAGTAGTTTTATATTAAGGATGCACCACATCAATCTTGGAGTTCGTTTAGAGGACTTGCGGTTGGGTCTGATCGTGGGCTAGAGGCTGAGGATGTATGGGCACCGACTGTTGGCTTCGAGCAGAGGAGAGAATGTGCGAAGGTCTCTTCAGCTGAACCAGCGGGGTCGAGGCTGCTGTGAGCCAAACAAAATGTGCAAAAGGACCAGGGGGAAGGGTCGAAGGAGCTGGATCGTTTGGCTTGGCGGTATCAGGATCGAAACAAAGGATCAGAAGTGTTGAGCTCGATTGGAAGCTGAGAGGAATAGAGCTGCTCAGCTGTTGAAATCGACTAGAGGTGTCGAGCAGCACATGTAATTTGAGGTGGAGAGGGAAGATCGGTTGATTGATCATGGAAGGAAGAGGCGCGAAGCTTGGATCGTAGGATTGAAACGCTTGCGACAGGGAGAAGACGGGCACTGCAGTGGTTCGGATCGTAGAGGGAAAAGGAAGGAAGCGGAGGGAGCTCGTGTACCGCAGAAACGAACAGAGAGCTCGTTGGGTCTCGTTTTATCAACGACAACAAAGTTTGATCAAGACGAGCAAATCCCGCACTATCTAGACGTCGATCAGGAGGAGCTTTAGCGGACTTTCAGCAAATTTTTCAGAGATTTCAGCAAGCTTCAACGGAGCTGACGCATTAGCAGTCCAAGGTAAATTAACATTGATTTGACGATTTTTTATATTTAATAATAATAATAATAATGATAATGATGATGATGATAATAATAATAAACTATTATTATGAAAAACAACAGAAATGAAATGGGCATTCGCATGTCTCAAAATTCACGTGTCGCCCCCCTTGATTTACGTGCGTTATCTCAAAATTCATGTGTCTTGTCTTGAGATGTGCGCCAATTTCCTCACACAATTTTCGTTGAGCAAAATTATAACCATTCTTAGGTATTATCAACATTTCGAACGCAACGACGAAATTTATTTTATGATCGAAAGTCATTTGGGCAATGTCATGCGTCAATTTCGAATATCGGCCGCTGATTTTGACCATTTTCATCCGATTTGATTGCAAGGAGCTCCCTCTTAAGCAAATTTGATGCTCCAATTGCAACAGCGCAACCCGTTTGGCAATCGAATGCCCTTTGACCCTTCAAGTGGAGAATCGCGTCCGCCGATCATCATTTGAGTCACCAATTTTCGCTCTTTTCGCACGTTTTGAGTGTGTGGGTCAACAGTACTTAAATAAGTTGGCAACTCAGTTCAATAAATAAGATCATCAAGCTCTCTCCACTTAACGGTAAATTCAGTGCCTTGGTTCATAACTCGCAAGAGATTCTATTAAATTTGCTGTGCAGAACATTGTGTAACTGTTCTGCTGAATAGATGATTGAGATGGAAGTACTCAATTAAACAAATTGCTGCCATTTTTTTCTATGTTATAGCTATGATAGTTGCTAAATGTCAGACTAGTTTTAATTTATGAAGATAGGACTCAATGAAATGCAAGCTCTACAATTTGGGGCCTTTAATTATGCCAAATTGCCAATCAATTTGGCAACATTCCCCAGCAATTCCTATTTTGGGTTCAATTGGGCATAATATCATTTTTTTTTTTTGTGACAAATGTAATACCAGCTCTACATTCCAGTGCGCACATATTCTGCTCATACTTTTAGATAGCATATTCAAAACTATAATGATCATATTTCATGCAGCATTAAATACCAAAACCAGGCCTAGACCTGGTGTTTTATTTTCTTTTCAACCTAATTCCTGGATGCAATGGCCAAAGTAAACGAAACTATGCGATCAAAATCCAAATTTTTTTTCTTAGCAAGATTCGTTCGTCCAATGAAAATTCACACAAACATGGTTATGTTGGATTAAGTCTGGAGGTACCATATGGGTGATAGAAATACAAGAAAGCTGATCCTGAGCTTTTAATACCTATCTTTTGTGTTGTTATATAAAGTGGAAAACATGGTCTTATCAAGGCCTTCATTTACAGGCTTTTGGCAATACCGACCATAGGAACTTGCTTAACTGATTGCTCCGTCACTCAGCCACTCCTTCAAGGCAAACTTCAAGCTGTTCAACCTTTTTCTAGCATCCTGCGAGGATTAGGCAAAAATAATATGAGTGCCCTACAAAACCAATGTCTGCTTTGCTCGCTCATCAGGTTACATTCTGATAACATGTAATATAATAAAAATATTACTAAGATATCATGTTATGATGTTCCTAGAAATAAAATGATATCATGTAATCAACCTTTTGGACATCATATAGTTTCTGGAAAAAAAAAATATGGCTACTGGAGAATAAGTTTACCTTTCTGATTGCTGTGATGCTTGTTTCAGCTACATTTAACTGATCTTTCATTGTTTCTTCAATCTGCAAAAGAAGCTTCCTATGCAATACTTCTGCACATGTATTACCAAAAAAAATCAATGCAAAAATATAAAAACCTATTGTTAAATGAATAATCAGTGGTTTACAGAATAACAAGATTTTGCATTTGCCGTTCAACGTCACTGTACATGCATCAAGAAACAAAAGAATCAGCCTTGTGAGTAGTGCAAAGGAAACTAGATAATAAACGAAGTTCATTTTTCCTTTTAACTATGTTCGAGTTTTAGACTTTGCAATGCCATGTCGACTTATGAATCTATGAAAATAATTTTAAGGTATTATTACAAATACTTTTCATCAAACAACAAAACATTTCTTGCAACAGTTCCTACAGAAATTAAACACGAATGGGCATGTCTAATGTTGCATCAGAAGACATCATCTAGTTTTCACCAAGGAAATATCTACAATGAAGAAGGAAATGTTTTGGAATGGGAGCCTGATTGGTCTAATAAGATATGTAAGACCAGACCACAAGCCGAATGCCCAACAATGAAACCTTCTTAAGTCATAGTTTTGCTGGCTCCATTTTTATACTATGAGTAGATATTATATTGTATGATGCTAAAACATAAGTGTACATACTTTGCCGATCTGCAGTTACTTTAATCTCAACGTTTTGTGCTTCTAGTTCCTCCAGGGTGCTGCTGCAGTTCAGAAGCTGATGATTGAAATCTTCTTTGTACTTCTCATGAATTAACCCGAGCCTTTCTTGGTGCTCTGTAAGCAACTAGCAGGCCTCAGATTTTTAAGCTTTAATGATTGAATCAAAAGCATAAAGCAAACACAAAAGAGAGCATCAGTGCACACAAATAAGAGCCATCGATTCTATTAGAAAGACGTACCAAATTCAATTAATTGTATTCCTCATCAACAAATTAGCTTAATATAGCAGTTTATAGGGCAGAGTAAGCTTAAACCATGTATAACCATTTATCTGAACTAGGGTAGAAATCCAAGAAACTACCGCAAGTAATTTGCAGCAGCATTGTCAATTACAAATAATTCTATTACATAATTTAAATTTGCTTGTAATGTATCATCAAGCATCAATTGTACATCATGTAAACATGCAGAGTCATCCGTAGGATCAACCCATATTGGGAACTAATAATGTTACATGTTCATCAATATTAAATCTACAGTTATTATCAGTTCATGGTCTGTTACACAATCAAAAGAGACTAATAATTTAACTTATGTCGTCATATTTGTTTACCCATCAAAAGATCAAGTGCAGAATTTTCATCAAACTTATTATGCATCATACATAACTGTTAATGATCCCTAACATCAACAATATTCCAGGAAACTCAACCTGGAACAGTTTACAAAATTTTTCTCCATGGCACCATTGAACACCAGTTTAAACGCTAAAATCACCTTACTGTAACAAGATCCGAAAACGGGTATATAATAGCTGCTTAAAATTGTCTCGTTTCAGGACTGACAAATCGGTTCATCTAGTCATTCCTGCTGTCATATTGTTTATGCCCATGTTTTCTTGCTCAATAGGAGTTTATTCAAACAATTTGCAACCACAAAATCCTCATGTTGTAAGAATTTATCATTCCTCATACTTTAAGACAATAACAGTCGAACGGTATCAGATTGAAGAAAATCATAGGCGCAAAACATTATGATGTCAGTATGCCCCAAAAAAGAAAAGCAAAACCTCCACAGTTGAAATGAATTCGGAATTACCTTCAAATCGAGATTCTAGGTGTTTCCTTTTGGATTTGCTAGCGCCATTGAATTTTCCCCTAAAATCAATATTACAGATCAGAAATATCAATATCAACCAAGGTTTGAAAAAAGATAAGTTTACAGCATCTTTGCAGATTACAAAGCTTACATGTCTTCCTGTATCTTAGAATCAAAATCCTGAAGCTGCTGCTTAATTTTCTCTGCCACAGCTGAAATAATCTCACAGCTTTTCTTGCTAGTGTGTAGTTGTATCTTAGAGTTGATTCTTCTCAATGCTAAAGCCAACTGGCTCACTGCCCTTTACATGAAACAGAAAGGCAAGAATAATGCAATGAATAGGTTTGAAGGTGTCAGGAAAAGTGGATTATGAAAGTTCAAAGACCTTGCTAAGCTATCCTCTACAGATTGCTCTGAAGCCTCATACAAATCATTGGTTTCATCTCCTGACAATTTAATGCAGGATAAAATCAATTTCAATGAAGATAATAGAACATATCCAAAAAGATGGATATGTTTACTAGTTATATAAAATTTCAACTAGTGGTGGTGAAGAGAGGTTGCCTTCACTTAATTTGGCATCTTTAGGACCATGAACCCTTCTTCTTTTATGCAGCTTGAGTGGAGTTTTGTCTAAATTGTCAACACTTGGAAACCATTTCCTTGTTTGTCTGAATCCTGCCATAAAATTCACTATTTTAGCTACATAGCTGATTCTTTAATTAACAAAAACGATCGTAAGTCAATAGTGATCAACCTTAACTTTAGCATCATGAGAACCACATCCATTATGCTTTTATCATCAAAACTCACATGCATAAAGCAGAGAATAAAAAGCAAACAACATTCAGAGAAGTCATGCCATCCGTACATAAGCCGCAACATGAAGCTTCTAAAAGAATAGAACGCACAAAATGGAAAAACAGTGCAAGATGAATGTTCTAACTTGACCAAAGATTTTTTTAAACTTTCTAACAAACTGAAAAATTTGTCCAGACTTAAAACATTATCAGAGCGCTTAAGACGGCCATTTTTATTTTGACTGCAGTTAAATTCATAGAATGCATACACAATAAAATTATATGAAAACTAGAGAGTAATCCTTGCAACTGCCAGTTTTCCTACCTTTTTTATTCATGATTTAATGGAATTTAGTCTATTGTCGTGTGACTCATAAAATCAACTTCAGGCATATACTTCCGATACTGCTAATCCAATTGCCAGGGAAGTGATCAGATGGCAAGATTAATAATACGTCGTCGTCGTCATCATCAATATCATTATCCCAACTATTTGGGCTCAACTTTATTAATCTTTGCTTTTTCATTCATTCAGTCATTACTTATTCATTATCAGTCATTGCTTGTAGTTGCTCATCATCCATAGGTGAATGTTGTTTGTTGACATTTGCATTTTGATTGGCATGAGAGCTTTTCAGCATTTATTTGAAAACTTCATATTTTTTATCATAAGCACGTTGATTGGAATGCCATCGCATTTGTCACACATCTTCTACCTCACAAGCATGTCAAATGTGTTCGTAGAGAATTCCTTCTTCATAGCGCATTGGGAGCTTATTTGCCACTTGCGTTGTGTCTTGTTCGTTGATGCTCATCACACATTGATTTTCAATGCTTGTAAAAGAGTCCGACATGTTTGCTTGTATGTTGCCTATGTCTAAAAGTACTCCATCACGAGTCCTTTGCTTGCATTAAAGGTTGGTGTTCATTTGAAAGTTTTGAATCATCACTTCGGATTTTTACATTTTAATTTGATAGTGTATTTATTGCATGTCATTTCCCGTTGCTTGCGAATGAGTTGTAGTTGTGCTTGTAGGAGTTTAGTATATCGGCTCATGTTTGTAAAACTTGCATATTTCAACTCTCATTTATTTGTCACATGCATATTGATTGTTGCTTGTAAGCAAAACAACAGATTATGCTTACTAAGGCTTCAGCGTAAGTTTTGCATCTCTTCATTGATCTTTGTTTTGATAATCAAATTCATTGATTAACATTTATATTTTTAATGTGATCATACATTCATCAAATTAGAGTTTAACTCTCTGCCTTATTCATTTGAGTTCAAGCCTTATGTAATGTTTGTTGTTGGTTGTTTAAGTAAAGTTCATATGTTATGTCTCCTGCATCGTGTTCAAGTTCAAATCTTTTATCAATTGTTCAAATTCTAGTTCAGGTTCAATTTAAGTTCAAGTTTATTTAAGTCCCTTGCATTCAATCAAGTCCCCTGTAATTGTCTAAGGGTGCGTTTGGGACGCCGTTTTCGCTGCTGTATGGCAGGAAAAGCAACGGAGTTGGGGTTTGGGGTCATGAGGTCGTGCTCCGTTTTGAAACTATTTGCGTCCCGCGGTTACTTTTCCAGTCCTCAGATAGACTCCTGCGTTCGCTGCTTTCCGCTGTTTGAAGGTAAAAGGAAGACGTTAATGCCCTACGAAATACCCCGACTCTTCTTCTTCGTTGCGAAGTTCGGCACTTCATCCATTTCTCCGCACCTTGTGGCACCGCTCGATTGTAGAGGTGCGAAATACTGCTCTTCTTACAAGAGAGCAAGGGCCAGCACTGGCGTGAGAGAGGAAGGTAAGCAGAAAGATGTTCCTATGGCGGATCCTGATGGGGGGAATGGGGTCGATGTTGATGGCGAAGGTGAAGGAGACGACAGGAATCGTGGGGCTCGTCTTTCCCATCTAATGATAGAAGCTTGTTTTGAAAAGTCTAAAGAAAAAGAAAAGCAGTTCATAAATCTAATCAGGGACTTCAATCTCAGTACGCGTAGTCAAAGATGGAGGTCTTCCATACTCTTCTTCCTCCTTGGGTGGATGGATTGTAACCAGATTAGGTAAAGGAGTGGTTGGACCCTTGCTTGCCTTTGGGATCCCAGTCAAGCATCTCCATTTCCATCATTGCGTTTTGGAAATTGAGCTGCCATGGTTTCGTATGTATTAGCTATCTATTGTTTTTTTTTTTTTTGAACCTTAGCTGTTATGTGCATCGTTGATTTTTATTTCAAGAATTTTTTGTCAAATGCAGTGATAATATTAGGTTTCAAATATTGAGCAAAGTTTTTTAAACATTCATATTTGAACACTAGCATATTTGAAAACTAGCATATTTAATGTAAAATTATTAATTTGTTATTATATACATTTAATTTTTTTTGACATTTATACAAATTTTTTTCATCTCAATATATATAAGGGTATCATGGTAATTTGTTCACATAAAACTGCACCACAACAGCTCAACAGTTATATTATCCAAACAAAATGTAATGATTTATGTACAGCAACTTCAGAAAGCAACTTTCTGTACAACAATTTCATAACCTGCTTTATCGACAGCTGCCGACATCCCAAACGCACCCTAAGTCTTGTGCGTTTTCAGATAGAATTTCGGCAATCTCCCAGCATCTCCCCCATTTAGGGGAAACTACAAGAGTCTTAGCCTGCCCGCCACGTCAAGAAAGATGTGTACGGTCGATGTCGGGTGACACCGCGGCCGTAGTCTTCATCCCCATCATGCCAACAAAAGCGTGTATGGGTCTTCGAAGATACCTGTTTGAAACACAGTTCTTTTCCCCACCACACTACGTGAGCTCTTAAGGATACTTAGAAGTGTCCCCACCACGCTACGAGAGAGTGTACAGGGCTCGCCCGCCTCGCTGCAAGCGTCGCGACGAGCTTCCTCCCACAGTGCTAAGAAAAGCGCATATGGGTGGTTGCTCGTCGCGCTACAAGCACAAAAAATGGGACTTTTGAGGATTATCTGCCTCATCGCGAGCTTCCTTCCACCTGCTAAGAAAAGCACGAATTGGTGATTGCTCGCCACACTGCAAGAGTCGAAAGCGGGATCTCGAAGTTTGGAGAGTGTTATACCTTTCGCGAGGTATGACGACGTCGTCTAAAATTACAAAACTTGCGCAAAGATCTTTCTCCTCTTTTTTTGTATTTTCTTCTTTTTTTTTCTCCTTTCCTCCCTCTTTTCTTCTCCCTTTTTTTTTAATTTTTTTTAAATAATAATAATGTTTGTTGTGAATATTAGTAATATTATCAATATTAGTAACTAATAGTTAATAATAATAACTAATAACAATAATAAAAAAATAACATTATTAATATTGATAACAACAAATACTTATTAATATTAATATAACCTTAATCTCACCTTGTTGTTTGCGGCTTGTGAAGATTGGCACAGGAGAGGTCGAACAAGGCAAGGTTAACTAGAGTGGGATAAAAGCAGAGAGGAGGATTTAGGTCGGGTATGCGCCTAGGGCAAGATCGATTGCAAGGAATCAGTGGAGATGGGCTGGAGTTCGAAGGCTTTCTTGCAGCAGGAGTTCGGCTAGGGAAGAGGTCTGAGGGATTCAACTATATGTAAGGATCGTGGATTTAGGGCATCGACTAGCTCAAGGAAGGGATCGAAGGAGGTATTACAGTCAGATGGGGGTCTCGAGTTGGCTGCGGCAAAAGGGAGATCAAACAAGATGCGAAAGCAGGCGTCAAAGTCAAACAGTGGTCCGGGATTTGGGATACGGACTCTATAGAGTTCGACTGGAGCGATCGTATGAGTGTGGAGGAATGGACGTGGGAGCTGTAGGCGGAAGGATTGGTCGAAGTTTTCGGCCGAGGTAAGGTCGGAGGTTGGATTGTCGAAGGCAGCGGCTTCAGGCTTGCAAAGATTCGCGTGTGTGAAGAGGTTGTAGGCGGAGAGAGGAATTGAGGTTTTTCGCGTGGAAGAAGATCAAGGAAGAGAGGCTCGCAGCTTGAGGGCTTGCAAAAGAAGAACCGAGACGAGGCCGCTCGTCTCTCTTTTATTAACGTGAACGGACCTCCTCGAGCGTGGTTTGAGCAAAAATCATGCGAAGAGCAGCGTCAGCGTCGAATAGGTACGAAACTATAGGATTTTACACAGGATTTCGGCAGGTTTTCTGGGATTCGAGTCGATGTCTGAGACGAGCTTTGGTTCTTTGTCCAGAGGTCAACATAAACAAGCAATATTTATTCTTTTATTCATCATGTCCATCATTTTTTTGTCTTTTCCAACAAGTAAAACGTGAAATGAGAAACAAGATATTCACAGGCTGCATAGGCTATGGAAAACTGAATTAATTTTGTTTGTTTTTTATTTTTTATTTTTTATTTCCCTTCCTTCTAAGCTCATGGAATATAGCCGCTTATAGATTTTTTAAGAATGTGCAAGTTTAATTTGTTGTTTTTTTACAATGATTGACCATTAAGTAACACAATGCAACCAAGAGGCAGCATGCTATATCATATACCATTATAAAAAGAAATAAACGTGCATAAGACTAACAAGAGTAGCTGGATTTTCTGAAATACCATCTCATGTTTTAATGATTTTTTTGATATGACAAACTTCTTAAAAAATATCCAAAGAAGAGTCCTAAAAAAATCAATTATAGAATTATCTGGGTACTTGGTAAAAAGTGTTGAGCATACAATTACTAAAGACTAAAGAGCAATGCAAGATGTTACGAGTGGACTGACTTTATCAATTAACATATACGCTGCCAACATGAACCTAGTAAACCTATCTGAAACAGAATGACTGCATAACATTCATATTTTACAAGAGATGATTCAGCATGTAAGTGGTCTTCTGATTGACTCCTAGGTTAAGTAAAATGTCTGTAGCGGATGAATTGAAACTCATGAAGTAATCACAAACTTTTTGTCAAATGATGGCATTTCATGGACCACCTCACGGATTACTTCTTGGAATGTCTAAGATAAATCCCCAAGGTTCGAAGGGGGAATTTTGAAGATGCATGAAAATTAACTTTTTTTAAATCTAAATTAAAAAATTTTAAACACGCATAGTTAATCAAATTCAAAATTGGAAAGATAACATATATGACTCCAACAACATTGCACAAAGCTCGCCAAGCCTAAAATATGTTCAGTCATTATTGTGAGATTGTGAAATGAGATGCTGATTACTTACCATATTTCTTAGAACTTTATGCACGCATAACAAATGCATCATACGCATCAATCAATCACAAAAACATGGTAGAGGGCATATCAGGGGATACAAGCAAAATTTTGCTGGATCATACTACTCGCTGTAGTAATAACATGGCAGAATAGAGAACCTTTGATCTTTAATTCTTCTGCTCCAAAGCTATCAGAATCATGCCTTGCTTTAGGTGATAATGATAGTTGTTCTTTAGTTTCATTTCCATCCATAAATGTAGAATCCTCATCTCGTGATTCATAAACCTCTCTTGTGTCATCCTGAGGTAGCTCTTTAAGGCAGAACAAAGACGCTGAACACAATTTTCATGTAAAATAAGTCAAGTCCCTGCACATGGCAAAATGTAAATGATTTGGAGGGCAGAAACAAAAGGATACAGAGGATTCTGTGTTTGTTCCTGAACCACCGGATCTTGGCTTGTTATCCAAGATATCAGAATTATTAAAGTTCCAAGTAAATTCTATTTTCCTACTTTGTAATGGGCTACCAACAATCTCATTTGATGGTCTACTTGAAGTAGCTGTAGTTACTTTGCCTGCTAATGTAGGACTCTGCAAATCATCTGTTGTATCTGCTGAACTAGTCACTGGCGAACGGGTAGCTTTATCATGTTGGGATGCGAACTTTAACATTGCAGAACTGTTCACAGGTCCGCATGATCTTTTTTCCTTTTTCAGTAGTGAGCTTTGAGTATTTTCGTAAGCCACAGCTTCAAGCACAAATGGAATGCCAGATAGGTTTTGTGCATTCATTTGTGAGTTTTGACTATCATTTTGAGCAGTTTTTGGCTGCATGGATTGTGTCTTGCTTGGACAGGACATACAGGGAGAAGTCTCAATATCATTCATACTTTGCAACACCTTAGCAGATGGAAATGATTTCTTCTTTTCATTTTTTTGTAGAGTACTCTTTGAACTAGATAGATTAGGAACATAAATCGTCTCCTTCTCGATGGCAGCATTTCTCTTCTCATTTGCACTTTTCACCGAAGTTCTCTTGTTTCCTACTGCTAAAGCAAAGGAAAAAATGTCTTCTTTGTCCTTACACTTAAAGTTTGTTTGAACATTAGGATTCATATCAGAAATGGATCCGCTTATTTTCCTGAACTCAATGTCAGCCTCACTCTTCGCATACACACTCTGGTTTTGCATTCTTTGGTCATCTCTACCGAAGGAAAAGAAAATGTTCTCATCACCGCTCCCTCTGAGGTTCTCTTTGGCTTTATGTTTACAATCTGAACATGTGGATGACAACGGCTTTTTGCCATTGTTTAAAGCATCATCCAATTTTTTCCCTATTTTATCTGAAATTTTTTTCCTAGTCATGGAACGAGTAGCAGGTCTCCTTATGGTTTGATTAGGGCTGTCTGAATCAGTCTCGATTGGATCTGAACTCGGTTTAGGTCTGGCTACTCTACCTTTCTGTAATCCTCGGTTATATTCCACGCAAACGTTTTCTTTGCCCGTATCAATATTTTTAGAATTTATGATATTCTCTTTCTGTGAAGGAGCACCACCAAGGATCTCCCAGAGCTTCATCTTAAGTCCATCAGTAGTGCTCTTATAGGGTTGTACAGTTGGTTCTCCGCTGATTTCTTGGTCTAATAAGTTTGTTTTCTTCATTGAGGCAAATGTAAGTCCTTGATCTAGATAGGCATCTCCACGTTGCTCTCTATCGTGCTCATAGGCAAGTCCAACTACCTTTTTGTGTGTAGAAACTACAGAAGGTAGCACTGGTAACTGGTTCACATAAAACTTGCTTGCATCTGCATTTGATGTCTTGCAGCATGAGGACCTTGATGGTAAGCACTCTGAGTTCTTTTGTCCCTTAAGTTCCACCTTTGTTGTTTCAGAGTTTACTTCACCATGTGGTCGGCTTTGTTCACCTACACCCATTCCTTTTCCCGACGAATGTATCTCTGCAGAATGCAGTGCAGGAGCATCTTCTTTTCCAACGCCAGATGCCACGGTAGGGGATTTCTCAACTGTGATTCCGATTGAGGCCTTTGCAGATCGACCAGATTGATGCTGGTTACTACCAAGACTTCGACAATCACTATGTCCGACCTACAGTTAAGTCACTTACCATTTCAAATAAGAAACGTGAAAATGCAGCACAGGGATCTAAGAATAATATGCTAAATTCTACGCATCCCAAGCTTAGCTGTTATTAAAAGACTCAAACAAGAGATGAAAAGAAATTCAATTTTAAAATAAAAAAAGGAAAAAGATAAAAAATACTAACTAGGGAAAATATGTAATAAAATATGCCAATGGATGTTTAAGACGCAGCTAGGAACCACTTAGATTGTGCACCTTCTGTGATCTAATCTCCAACATGATTAAGCAGGTCCCACTCAAACAACGGCTAGAACCTGGAAAGATAAACACAATAAGAGGGACAAGAAACAGAGCGGCGTAATAATCAAAATTAGCTTCGTAGCATGAAGCGTTTTTATTCAGATATATTAAAGAGGCTAATCTGAATGAGCAGATGGCAGTAAATTTTCAAGGCTCCTTGTCTCCTTTACAACGAGGCCAACAACAGCATGCAAGCATTTGTAGATCGAGCAAAACAAATAAAACTGTCAATGCTTGATCCCATTTAACTTATTATGTTTTTCTTCTCTTCTTTTGGGGCATAAAGCCATTTTAGTTCACTTTCACATACAGTGAGCACTCAATTGCTTCAGACTAGAAGACTTGCTCAAAATGTTTGTCTCTTTCCTTTCCCAACTGCTAATTAGTTTCCTAGACCCTCAACTGATATTATTGATTCAAATTCTCTTAGAATAACCTCCATTTTGGTATTAAAGCGTGAAAAAACTTAGTGTCTTAAAAATACAGATAATCTGGCCGAAAAAAACTTAATCAAGTAGTTTAACATTCACATACTTATAAAAAAAGATAACGACCAAAATGATTCATTAACTCTTTATGATGAACTAAAATGATCCCCAACTATATTAAATGATCATTTTGGTCCCTCAAAATTTTAAAAATAAATCAAAATAATCTCATGGTGGGATTGTTTTGGTTACTCATTTTAGGAGTTGAGGGACCAAAATAATTTTTTAAAATGATTGGGGACGATTTTAGTTTTTCCTAAAGAGTTAAGAGGCTATTTTAATCGTTTTCTCCTTATAAATAGTTAAAAAGAGAAAAGTTCCCATGTAGTTAAATTAATTAAACTTTAATTGATTTTCTCCATGTAGGGATGTCAGTCTGGCTCAATACCCATGATAGTTTGTATTTCACTAGATAATAAGCTCAAATTTGGCTCATTTTACAAGATCATCTACTTAATGAGCTAAACCCAATTATAGACCAACTTGTGTTAGGATGGTAAAATAAATTCAAACAATAATGAAATGAAGACGAAACATAATAGAGATTATAACAAAAGATATAAGTTTTCGTGGTTCAGTGAGATTTATCTACATTTATAGTCATATAAAGATCAAATATTTCCCTAAATTTCAAAAGAATAACACACTAAGAATTTCTATTCATATAAAATTAAAGATAATAATAAAGATGCTATTTTATAAATATCAATGACTGAAAGTGAATGCAACCACTAGCAGCAAAAATAAGGATTGAATGAGGAGAAGAAGATGATATTGTTGTTATTACTCTTTTTCTTTCTCTATTTATGGAGTCCAAACGAAAGCTTCTATATTTCTATGGACGGAAACTTCTCCTCTTGATGGAACCAAAACTAGTTGTCTTTTTTCTTGAAGAAGCAAAAGACCACGCTCATGCAAACTTCCAAAAAACATTTCCCTTCTCTCAGTTGGTAACCCGTCTACCCTTTCCCTCCCTCTTCTCTCTAATTGCTTGTAGTTGTGGGTATCAAAATCCTCCTCCTAAGGCTTATTTATAGTGGTAGCAAAGCATAGGTTTGCAAATATAACTAACTATAGAATTTAATAAGGCCCCTAAAGTTAACAAAATGTCTAATAGCCCAAAAAACGATTTAATCATATCTTTGAAATTTTCAATCTATTATTTATAATAAATAGGATATCTCAATCATATTTTGAAAGATTTGATGGAAAAATATTTCACTCTATAATTTTAACAATCTCCCACTTGGAGACAATATTTTGATACATCTTTTTAATAGACAATGCTTAAATACCTCTTTGTGCGAGGCCTCCAAATCATTCATTATTCATGGATGTTACAAAGGCTTAGCATGTTGTAACCCGAACCGGTCCCACTCGCGACTGCCCCTTCCACATGAACTGAAGTCGAGCCTACTGATCGCTTGAAACGAGCAGCTCCCCTAATCGCACGCCAGCAGCATTGCACGCTACCGAACAGAGCAAGCTGCGATCCTCTCTCCCTTCGATTGCGGTTTCCTTCCCTATTCGGCAGATTCTCCCACCTCGCTGCCTCCATCTCGCCATTTATTTCAATTTGGAGACTTAGGGCATCGAAAAACTTTCCTTCTCCTTCTAGCAGCAGCCACCAAACCCCCTCCCCTCTGCTTCTTTTCATTCTCTTCCTCCAACAGTAGCCTCAAGTAAATTCCTCCTTCAATTTTGAGTCCAAACTCTTCTCTTTTCTCTTCTCCTTCTTCCTTTCTTTCTCTTTATTCTCAAGTTATGTTAGTAGAGGTCATCTTTTGCAATGTTTTGCTATATTTGATTTGGTGTTGCCTTGATTCATTGTTATGAGGGGTTTTAAATTATTCTCGAAAGAGGCCTTATTTTAAACCCTCGGTTATTTATATATTTTTAGATCATATTATTTTTTATAATTAATTTTAGTGCTCATGGTGTGGTTAAGATTGATAAGGATAATCTTCATTATGCCTCGAAGAACGTGCTTAATGTTATTTTGGTTTTGCTATTTGTAGGATTGTCTCTTGGTGAGTCAAGCGAGCCACTTTTGAGGTCGGAGTTTGTAGCAACCACTGTGAATAACTGTTATTTATATATAGGATAAACGTACCTTTCTTAATTAGGAGCGTTATTCTTAATTCTATTGCTAGATCTTTTAATATTAAGTAGCCAGTTCTGTCATTGTAGGTTTCTGTTATTTTACACATTTGCTCATAATAATTAGAAGCTTAATAAATAGAATATTTTTGATTTGTTGCTGCATAATCTCCTGCATATCAAATTTGTATTTTCATGCATGCTCTTGACTGAATGTAAATCATATTAGTTTTATTTATTTTAATACTTAATACTCCTGTTATAAATCATGTTGATTCTATAAATTATAATTGTCATGTTGAATTATATAACACATATTGATTATTTGTAATAACACTTGCACTGTATGATTATGTGTATGTCAGTATAACCCTGTTAGTTTTTGACTAACTGGGGTCGACGGGCCCCAGAATGACGACTCTACAGGAAATCACTGGGTTTCCTTAGATTTGTGTTTACCTTCCTAATGATGGGTATATGATGAACCGATAACAAAAATATATGCTAAATATAAGAAAATATAAGTAGATATGAATTAGAAGTAATAAATGACTGTAGATCATTTTGAGGTATAATAATATCTAGTATATTTGCATTTACGGGCATAAAAATAATTTGCATTGATAGTAGTTTGGCACATATATTAATGGTACTAGCATATTAGATTGTTGTTGTAGGAAACATGGCATGTGTCATTACTTCTTTGATTTTGTAACTTTAGGTTATTCCTTCCACCCATTGGTTGTTCATGCTGCATGCCCTATTCTTTTATCGTTTATGCTTTGATAGATAGGAGTTAAATCAAACTTATCCATTGTCTTTTTCAGTAGGTCCTGCAGGCGTGTTTAGTGGACCACCACCTCAGGAGCAGGGTTACAAGCAATAAACTGTTTTGGTATTTATTACTTTGTAGTAGTTTATTATGTTTATGAATCCAAGGATTGGGCAATTTTCTTTTCTGTTTTTTGTTTTATTTATATTCTTGTTGGCTTGTATCAAAACTACTATTATTTGGATGTTTTGATTATTTGAACTTCTATTAATGAATTGACTCTTTATTTCGCTTCCTCTGTTTACTTTGTTATATCTCTTGTATATGCATGTTTCTCTTTGTGAATACAAAACAAGTCGTTCTATCCTTCATTGTGTCCCGTGTTGTCGGGGTGTGCCGCCTTCCAGACTCGACATGTGACAGAGTTGTATTAGAGACGTTCTGTTTTATATTTGATATTCCTTGATTCCTTAGGATGGGGTAGTGGGTCATATTATTTTAGGTTACCCTTGATAATTAACTATATATATATATATATATATATATATATATATATATATATATATATATATATGACTTGTAATTATCTATATATTTTATTTTGATGTACCTACTTAATAATTCAAAATGGTGCGAAGAAGAAAGAATGTTGCTGCCCCTCCTAGAACTAATGCCACGAGAACTGTTGAGGAAGCCCCACCTATTCCCAGAGGACATCGCACTCCCAATCGTCGAGGTGCTGTTGCTCCAAATCCAGATATCAGTGCTCTAATCACTATGATGATTGAGGTGACCACTCAGCTTACTCAAGCAGTGTAAGGAATTAATCAAGTCACCAAGCAAATACCACAACCAACTCAACCAACACCCCCATTAGTGCCCCAAGAAGCCATAGGAGTACTTGATGCTGCCCCAGCTCAGGTAATTCAGTCGAAGTCAAAGAAATTAAGCGAAATAATTAATATTAATAGATTTATTTATTTAAACTAAGTTCTATGCTTTAGGTCATTCCAACCAATGAATGAGTGATGGATCGAGTGATGGATCAATTTCTAAAGACTCACCCTTCAATATTTAATGGGACAGTTGGGCCAAAAGAATCTGATGCATGGCTTCATAAATAGAAAAGAGACTTCATGGCATTAAATGTCCAGAAGACTGAAATGTATACATGGCTGCATTTCAACTGCGCGAAGGAGCTGATGACTGGTGGGAGCGCATCCGACGTAATAACTTTAGAGCTAATGCAGTAATTTCTTAGGTAGAATTTGAAAGATTGTTTCTGGAGCA
Organism: Dendrobium chrysotoxum; assembly: GCA_019925795.1. Lineage (NCBI taxonomy): Eukaryota > Viridiplantae > Streptophyta > Magnoliopsida > Asparagales > Orchidaceae > Dendrobium > Dendrobium chrysotoxum. The sequence goes on along the minus strand of CM034306.1, from coordinate 372,663 downwards.
ATATTTTCCTATGGAGGACCGATCAAAGCTTATGAACAATTTGAGGAAGCTCGAGCAAGGGACAAAATCAATCCGAGAGTATGAGACACAGTTTGCTAGAATTGTCAAATTTGTACCATCTATTGGGCAGCACGAAGATTAGAAAATCTACAACTTCCTTTTCGGCCTGAGAGAAGACATCAGGAGGTCCCTATATACTGTAAAGTGCAATTCATTTAGGGAGCTAGTTGATTGAACAATTCACACAGAGATAGAGATAAATGCTTGTGAAGAAAAAGTTGCTCGAAAATATTGGACAAGCGAACCCTCGTGGCCAGTGAGACGTCACTCCTCGCATGAGTAAAATCGATCCGCGGTTAGGAAGAGTTGAAGGAAGATAAAAGGAAGAGAGAAGTTTTTAGGCCAATTGCATGGTGCTCAATGCAAAGTGAGGAGAATGTTTGATGAAGTGTAGTTACGTGCATTTTCGTACTTTCGCTAGAAGACGGAGAAGAGGAGTTCATGTATTCTATAGGAAAGAGGAAGTCACAGGCAGAGGAGAGGGCGTGGGCGTTCGCATTGGACGAAGTTGGAGATAGAGGAAGTTGCATAATAACGACATGTTTGCAACTTTGATCGAAGAAAGCCACAAGAGGCGTATACGAAATAGAGAAAAAATTTGAAGTCGTTGCAAATATTTGAAGAAGTTGAAGGCAGAGTTTGTGCAACCTATTTGGAGACAGAAAGGAAGATACATATGGTGAGTAAATTTCCTATTTGAGAAGAAAATTATGTTTCGAATTTATTAAATTAATTTATGCAATTGTATTTGACATGGAAGAAGAAGAATATTTATTTATTAGTCCGATCTCGATTAGACGAGGGGGAGAATAATTGTAGGTAAGCAATGAAATTTAATTAATGATTTCGATTATTTTATAGAATATAATATGCAATGCAATTTGGGATATGATTTAATAATTCAATGTATTTGATGTTGTCATTTACTATGTTCGGTGCATTCGACGTTGCTTTGATGATGTTTGATGCCTCCAACATTATTTTTGATGTTGGTTAACACTGTTAATGTTGTTTTAGGCAATGATAGAATTGCACAGCATAGTCGGGCAAAGTAATGAGACAAATGAGTGTGTTCTCGAAAGTTAAGGTAAGAGTTAAATTAATATCGTTAATTTAATTAAAATTTTTGATGTAAAAAAGTCCTAAATTAGCTATGTAAATTGATGTAATCATGCATCTGATGGTTAGGTTGTGCATTACTAAAGGGCAATTAAGAACTTAAGAAAATATTGAAGTGGGAAGTTCAATCTTTGAAAAAGAAGTGAATTGGGTTATTATATTTTATTTTATAATAATTAAAATGCTATTATTGATTCAGTGCATTTATTGACACAACACAAGCTATGTATACTTACCAAGTTTAGTAATACTATATTACATTAAAGTGATGAATCAAAAGTCCTGTGTTAGAATATAATGCACATAAAATGGAAATAACATATATATATATGAAAATTTTAATTTTAAAAATAAATCATGATGTGAAAGATGTAACAAAATGAAAAAAAAAAATGCAAATACAGAAGTTCACCTTATATGATACTAGCCAGAGAAGCAATTCACCTGTGCACAAAAATTAAAAAGGTTGGAAATGAAAATAGTTGCATCTCATTGGTATAAAATTTTAGACGAGCTCCATAAATAAATGGCTTAATAAAAGTTAAAAAGTTGAAGACTAAAATATTAAATAATATGCATGTAAAATTAAGATTATCGTTGCATACATTTACGTTTATTTTTAATTTGAAATATTAAAAGTAAATCATAGCCACTCACATGTATATTTATGTATTATTGTTATATTATAGAACTATAATCAAGCATTGAGTTTTAATGATGTAAACTCAATTCAATTAATTAAATATTTTAGGAATCCCCAATTAAGTAAATGGTTGATCGAGAAGGCTTGTACAGAAGAAGTTCAAGTGAAAATAGATATACATTATGTAATATTTGTTAAAACTGGTAATTAATGATTAGTGGGTTTTTTAATATTTTGGATACTTTTTATTTGATTGTTTAGCTATTGCTAAATGAACTAAATAATTGTCTGACAACTATTCTCAATTTGGTATTCCAAGTACTCGAGCCAAGTGACAACAAAATGGGGCAACGAAAGTCACATTCAAGCAGCCCGATGAGTGCAACATGCAAGCAGGCCAATGAACTTAGCATGCAACCAGGCAGCGAGGTTGACATGTGATTAGCAAATGAGTGTGGCTTACAATGGATTTGAGATAGGGAATGAGCAATCGATGGCTAAGCTTTAACATGGTTCCAACATAGTGTTATAGTAATTTAAAATACTTGGATATCTTTCATTATAAAATCGGTACTTTTATACAGCCAAATATAAAAGGTAGAATAGAAAAAAAGAAAAGCAAAAAGAATGTCCTAAATTAAGAGAATAAATTACATAATAATAACAAAGTATTTAACAATTACTAACTTGCAATCTGATAGTCTGTATGATAACAAAGATAATGGTGCATTTGAATCTTAACTATAAGATAGATAGGTTCATATAAAACCATAGAATACACTTAAATAAATACTTATGAATTGAAAATTTAGTAACTTGTATTTCAAACTTCAATGTATCTAACTTTACTTTATTTGATGAACCTAAAACCAATTTCATTGATTCTTCTTTCTTTCTATCTCCTCTTGAATTCACAACTAGCACCTTACCAAACAAATTTATCACTGGTCCAAAAAGTTATCTTGTATGCAAGGATTTAGTCCACCACTGATGGTGCGAACCATAGTTTTTTTTTTCTCTTATCATAGAATGATGACAAGCTGATTTATGATGATTTAGGGATCAATTTGTAGAAGCAAAATAATTATGCCCAAATGTACTCCAAGAATATCAAATGCTCAATTTGTTGAAGCAATATTTTTTCATTTCAAGCAAAATGACTCAAAGCCTACCATATGAAGCTCTAACTGGTGGGACTATAGCAATTGTTGAGACTATAGCTTCAACAACTTCTTTGTATTTCTTTCTTTTGTGGACTTTGTTTTCTCTTTGATTGTTGCAATCAATAGCTTCCAATTATGATTATAGAGCTATGGAGTTCAATGGCTTCTAATTATGGCTTCGAGAGTATGGTAATCAACAACATGCAACCCTATTCTCTCGGGACTATAATGATTACTGTTTTTTCCTAGTTTCATTCTATGACTTTTTGTGTTTTTGAGAATTCTAGGAGAATGAGCGACACTTTTAAATTGCTTTTTTCCTTTTTTTGATTTCTTCAACTGACATTGTAGCACATATAAATTTTTTACTATTTGAAAAATCAAGAGTTATTTTCCAGCAAAATTTTGAAATTTGTGGGAATTCTTTTGAGAGAATTGGTTAATAATTTTAACTAAATCTAAGAGGGCTTTGTAGAAATGTTTATATTGAATCCCTTATGGCCTACATATAAGAACACTAAGGCATGTAACATTCATTCAATGGTTTAATAAAATTTGAGTTTTTTTCTCAATACATGTGTGCTATTGGATGTGGATTCTTCAAAAACTTCGCAAGTCTTGATGACTACATTCAAAGGAGAATATTCTTGTATCGGTGTGTGAGGCATGAATTTTCTATGGATGATTTCAATCTTTGTTCTTTCAATCTAATTGTCTAGCAATTAGTGTGTGTGCATAATTGAAATTTTGTCAAATGTGACGTATGTTAGATTCCTTTTTGTAGCATGAATCTTGATTGTTACTGTAATTTTATATTTGATCATTATTTTTCTTGTAGAATTTCAAATTTTGGAGACTACTGAATTATGTATTGGAATGAAAAAAATGTGTTTGTTGTTTTACCTTAAAAGTGACTATTTTTTGTTAAAATTAAGAGTTGAAAACCTACGGTTTGTGATTCTTTAACATGTTTTAATTTGAATCCAAACATAGATTGCTTTAGTAAAAACTAAACCAAACTGTCCTACATCAACAAAGTTCGAGAAGAAATATCAAATTCATTTAAAAAGTATCGGTCAGCTCAACTAGCCTTATGATGTGATGGCTGACAACACAGTTTCCAAGGAGGGCAGTAACCCAGCTACCCAGGTGGGCAACAACCCAACTGCTTAGGTGGGGCCCGAGACTTCCTTTATCACCTATAGGAGAAGAGGCTTTATGAGGAACTCTTTGGGAAAGATGTTAGGGGCATTTATTAGGGGATTTGGGCTGCTTAAGGGGGGAGATTGTGGAGGGTTAGCGTTTATGTTATGTTTTGGTTTTCTACAATAGTTTTTGAGAGTTGTTTGGGTTCTTAGTGGCTGCTAGGAATTGTGTGAGACGATTCACCTCTTGAACAATGAATCAACTTGTATCTTGTCTTACTTTGTTTGGAGATTAGTAAATTAAACTCTCTTGGTGTTATTCTTGGATCTATTTGGAGTAAGTTTCTATTTTTTATATTATTGTTTGTTGTTTGGATCATCAAGTCCTATCACCTTGCTTCATAGCCTTTCATAATCATAGCATGAAAGGTTTAACAAGTACCTAGAAAAAGGTCAAGATTCTGATATGTCTATATATAGTGCACCTTGAGTAATATGACAAAAATATATATATCATTGTAGATCACATAACTCAACGGAATTCTTATGAATCTGTATCAAAATATAAAAAGAATAATTAACCTAAAAGCAAGCTTGAAATTTGAAGAGCCAATAAATCAAAATATAAAAAAGGATTAAAAACTTTAAAAGTGAAAAAATAAAGACATGTAATTGACAAATTAATATTCTAGTTGATAAAATGCTGCACTAGAGCTGCCTAGAACAATATGGAAGGTTAATGTTTGGATGCAGACAAAAGGCAAAATAAATAATACGCAAGTTTTCTTTAGGTGCCATAAAAAATAGAGCGTCTGCTTGCTAAATGCATTACTGGCATTAAGCAAGGCAAAATGAATGCAAACACAAATGTACCGTCCCCATCAATGGTTCAAGAAGAGCCACAGCCAACAATGTATCTCCCTCAAAACAGCGCAAGCGTGATGAAATCAGAGGGAATTGAGGAAAACGCTCGCCACCCTAGTGGAGTACAAAAGTTACCTAAAATGTCTAGATCCAAATGAAGCAAATATAACTGAAAAATGTGAAAAAACCATTGATCAGTTGCAACAATAAGGCTAAAACAAATTAAGGCGGCATCAGAACCTAATGAAAATACCATAGATGCAGGACTAGCAACCACAATTAACTGTAAAAAATTAAATCAACGGAGATGCAAATTCTTTCAAACTAAAAAATAGGATCGACAAATTCCATAAGCTACCAATCGATCTAACTCATCAAACAGAAGTAAGGAGAGGGCCAACTCTTATCAGATCCGCAAAATCCAAATAAATATCAGTTCCCAAATGCCATTTAACGCAGGAGTAGACGGGCTAGAATAGATGGATCGCACAAATGATACAATTGCAAAAACAAAAATATCCGTTGCTTCTATTAAGCAGATGCTTTGGGATTATCGAGGGCTGAAGATTGACACGAAAATTGTTAAGAGAAGCAACGATGGGGAAAAGAAGAAGAGTTCTGAGTATCTAACCTCTTCCAAATCTACTCTGCGAAGGAAACCCTTAAGAGCCATTTGGCTCAGAGCGCAGGGAAGCCTCGTCGACAATAGCGGTCCTCTAAAGTTTTCCCTCCACAAAGGGAGAAACGGAGAAAGCCGAAAGGGAAACAATTTTGAAATAAGCGAAGGCCGTCCTCAGTTTTAGTTTTTAAAATTATTATTTTTTATTGTTTAAAAAATTTTAATGCTGGTGCAAGTGTGCAACACTAATGCAGAAATTTGAAATTTCCCTTTTCCTTGTTAATCCATTTAAGATGAAAATGGACCATATGTCCATTTCTAAGTGAAGGCCCATACAGCACGGCAACCCAGTAAGGATCCATTTCTATTTCCTTATATCTATCCATCCCATGACTTTAAAAAAATATAAAACTTCAAATAAAAAGTATACTTACTTTGGATATTATGTGTATTAAAGTTTAGTTTGAAATAGTTTTTCAACTGCTTTTCATCATAAAAAATAATTAACTATACATCATCAAAAAATTCATCTTGATCGGGCACAAATCTTGATATAAATAAGAGTCAGAAGCTTCAAAAAGAATAATATGCGGTTTTACACTCTATCCATGAACACGATTCACAATTTCTCTTATCTGGCAAGACTTTTCGTCAAAGAGTTTATCTCAAACAAAAGAATTATTAAAGATTCTTCACATCTCTCTGGAATCCGCCAAAGTGAAGGAGAATCATTAAAAAATTATCTTCAAAGATTTTTTTTTTGAAGTTCGATAAATTCCATAAATACTGCGAGGCATTTTTCTTAGAGATTATGTCCTAGATCATTCTACTCTTCGCTAATGCGAGAGACCAATTGTTCTTATGCTGATCTTATTCATAGAGTTAAAGCACAAATTACAACTGATGAGGCTATCAATGCTCATCAGAAATAATTTGAGCATTATTCTAACAAGAGAAAGAATAGACATGAGGGCGGAGAACAAAAATCTCAAAAAAGAAATTAAGATTTTTCATCTCGTCCTTCTCAACAAAATCATTAATATAAGCCAAATAAGAAATATACTCCATTGAATACATTGTGCATTAATATTCTCATGACTATACAAAATGAAGAGAATATAAAATGGCTTAATTTGCTGAAGTCAAATACTGACAATCAGGATTATTATTATCACTTTCATTGAAGCTGAGGATATACTACTGAAGCTTACAAATAATTGATGAAAGAAATTAAAAAGGTTAATTCAACAAGGATATCTCTGCCAACTTACTCAAAACCCACCAGCTCGAAATGAAGCCAATCCCATTAAGGGGTAGAATCAACAACAACAAATATAACAACAAGCTAACTGTCAAATAATTAAAGAAATTGAAACCATTGCTGGAGGACCCTTAATGTCTTCTCAAGTTTTCCTCACCATCCTAGAAGAACAAGAATTGAAAAAAGCAAGCTGATCACTCCATCATATTTAATGATTCTGACTTGAAGGAGATTCATACACTGCACCAAACCCCGCTTGCCATCAACATTGGTGTTGGAGATCCATGTTATAATATCAAAAGAATTTTAATTGATAATGGGAGCTTGATGGATATTCTATTCTACTTAAAATTTCTTATTATAGGTCTAGTCATAGAGAAACTTCAACCTGCTACAGGGCTATTATATAAATTTGACAATCAACCAGTGCAAGCTGAGGGGATAATTATGTAACAATCCAAACTCTTAACTATAAAGATATTATCCACTTTGGCCTACGGGCCTCATAATTTTATCTTGTTGTTGTAACTTCCCAAGGTCATCCATCCTAGGATTTCTTTGGGTTGAGCATGCTTAACTATGGAATTTCTTAATGAAATTACAACCATTACACCAAAAGGTGCCTCAATGTTAAAAAGTTTAGCTTCTTTTACTTCAGGGGTTTTATAATCTCTCTTACTTAAGTAACTGACATCCTCATCAGTATCCTAATCCCAGAATCATTCACCAGGCAGATATGATTCTAGAGGTGACCCTTATAAGTTTAAGCGGTAACTCCCATCATGTAGTACCTTATCTCATATAAGGTTTAAGAGATGGCTCCCATAATATAACACTTTATCTTGTATAGCACTTAGTACATATCTTTCAATTATTGTATTGCTCTTATATCATTTGTAATAGCCCAAACTCTTAACTATTGAGATATTGTCCATTTTGGCCTAAGGGCCTCACAATTTTGTCATGTTGGTGTAACTTCCCAGGAGATCACTCATCCTCGGATTTCTCAGAGATGAACACGCTTAAATACGAAGTTTCTTAATAAATTCTAACCATTAAATCAAAAGGCGCCTCGATGTTTAAGAGTTTAGCTTCTTTTACTTAAGGGGTTTCATAAATTACTCTTTCTGTCACGCTTGGGGAGTTCCTTTAGTAAACCAATTCATTTTAGTTAAGTCAGAATCAACATAAAATGTTATCTTTGGGAGACCTTTGTAGTCAATTTTTGGGATTATCACATTAGTGTCGCATCTAAAGATAAAATTCCTAACTTCGACTGGGATTGACAAAGTACAAGAAAATTAGCAAGTGACACAATATTGTTATCTTAAATAAGCTCAACCATACCCATCTATTACCTTAAGAATTAAAAAATATGATCTTGGAGAACCTTTGGATGTCTAGACCTTAGGCTAAAAATCAAGTTATAAGGCTTAAAAGAATCCCGGAGCTCAATCTCATCACCACTGTCGTCGTTTGCACATATTATTAGTAGCTACTATTTAAAATACTTACTATATAGCCTATATACATTTTAAATTGACTATTATGTAGCCCTCATATCTATAAGTTATATCATGAAATCATTGTATTGTCTTCTTTAATATATTAAGATTTTGTTTGCCTACTACTAGTTTTATCTTCTTTTTCAAGCAGGATTATAGTGATGATCCCAAACAAATTATGGAATTTATCATTTATCCTTCATTCAAGAAATACATAATATATATTATATCTCAATCACTAGATGATCAATTCTAGAGGGCTTGATGTGACCTCTTTAACACAGGTTAATATCATCAAGTAATGTGTTGACAAATAACCTTAGATAGGTTAAACATCCTTAATGAATTCTGTCAGCCTCTTCCAAATAAGTTAACATCATTGAGCAATACTTTGACAAATAATCTCAGATAGGTCAAATAGTCCTTGCATATTTTTCTAACTTTTTTAATACAAGATAATGACATCGAGCAATACTTTAACAAATAACCCAATGAAGTCACACCCACAGGGTAGCCTCAAAGGAAAGCTAATAATGGATAAGGTCCTCACTAGAAAGACTCTATATGAGCAAGTGATTGACCGGATTATCACTCATTCAAAAATCTTGAAATGCTAAAAGCCTCAAAAGGTATAGGTATATAGAAATATCAAAAGGTTAAAAGCCATAGAGGGTGTATATTTCTTTGATTCTCTAAAGCTTCAAAAGGTTATAAGTGGAAGAAGGAATAAAATCATCTAATTTAGCTACTCTAATTAGGGGGTAAGTTTACAAATCAATGATATTCTTACAAAAAGGAGTATTCAAGCAAATGTCAAAATCTTTAAAGAGATAAATAAAAATTCTCCATAATAAAAACATTACATAATTTTCATCATCATTAAAAAAGACTTTTTTCAGCTCACTTTCAATACTATCATCGCCTAAATCTGAGGACAATGCTTGAATGCATGGCTAGGAGTTAGGCTGTTAACTGCAACTTCACTCTTACATTATACCAGTCAATCTCCTTTCAAAAAGGCCTAGATAATGCCTTCATTAAGACTCTGAAGCATCAATTAGTTTATCATAAGCCACTTGAATATGATTTTGGATTTCTCAATGATAATCGAAAGACTTCGTAAACTCCTTCATAAACCTCAAAGGAGCTTTTTTTTCAACCTAAGAGCACTCTTTTCTCCTACAAGTATCTTCAAAGCTTCCTTCTTTCTGATTATAATGAAAGAGGTCAGACTTCTATCACGATTGGTGTTCTCCAAAATTCTACAATAGATTTAAGCATATAGTCTTCTTCATTTAAAAATGAGTTGAAATTAAAATAACATGAAGTGAAGTGTTTTCATCAATGTCATCTGATGCACTGTAATGAATCTTAGTAGAGGAGCACATGCCCGATCAGACCTTTTTGGGATAATGATCATCACATCTTCAGTAAATAAAACTTCTTGAAAATCACCATCAGACCATCAGAAGTAACGATAGATACACCATCATCAATCAAAGCAAAAGGGGAAAGTCTTGGTGCATTTATTAATCCACCACCTGAGGAAACACATAATTATTATATCAAAACATCTTTCTCAACTCATTCAAGAAAAGTTGGAGCCCCATCAGACCTCCACTCAAGTGGCACAATAAATGTATGGTTAAACAGTTATCATTGACACAGTATCCAACTCTCTACATCAATATGTTCGTTATGTGTGCCTGTCAGCATACATACCTACTATCCCAACAAAATACAACTCAACCACATTCATCAGCTCATTGCTCGATTGCCAACATCGGAATGTCACTTAATCACCTCCGTTAGACTTTCATCGTTTGACCAGCACCATAAACATATTGATTGACTCTTTGTATCAAAGGATCAACTTATGATCATTGGATCTCTTCCTAGCCATCAATTATCGTCAAAAACTCCACCCATCCACTGACTATTATTGGGTCTCCTCCCGGGTGATACTACTGTCATATCTCTTTGGACCATTATTTTGTACGGGAGATGATTGATCTTCTTTGTCATGAGTAGTCTGATTGGAGAATGATCTCTCATCCGGACTTTTTTTACATAAAGAGAGGCACTGGAGCTTGATAGGGGATTCTGTCTATTCAAGATAGTGAAATGTCTCTAATGCAAGAAGAAATAAAGAATAGGAGAATGAGAAAAATCCAAGAGCTACTCCTTATACGCAAAGAGGGACACTAGAGATTCATAGGGGACACCACTTGTCCAAGACAGTTGAATGCCTCTAATGCAAGAAGTAGAGAATAGAAGAAGAGAAGAAGAAAAAAGAAGAGAAGAGAAGAAATGAAAGAGAGATTGTACTCTTGCCCTATCCCCACCGGGGGGTCTTTATAGGTACAAATGTGGGGGTAGATGAAAAGGTATTCATCATTTTTTAAAATTTTTATTAATTCTTTTGGAATTTTGAAGTAAAAAATCACTAATTTCTATAATAATAATAATAGATATTATTAAATCCTCAAAAATGAGAGGGCATCCTCACTCCCGCTCTTCTAGAAATTTCCAAAAAATAGAAAAAAAGTGAACAAGGCTATACGCACACTGCGCCCCTATACATGCCGCACAAGGCGCGCGTGCCCGCGTGTGGGTGACCCGTCTAGGCCACCGTGGCTGGCCGGCTGGCCTATTCAAACGCGAAGCCTTGTTCGGGCCCAATTTTGGCCCGAACTATCCAATTCAAATGTTTTTTGGGGTCCTCGAAACCATTTTTGACATTTTAGACTTGATTTTGACACTTTCAAAGCCAAATAAAGTATCTATAGTCCATTTAGAGCAATTTTAATAATTTTGGAGCTCAAATTTTTTATCGTTTTTACTTCGATCGTTGCTCCTAATTCAGTAAATATTAAAATTATGATAAAAAATACTTTAATTGGTTTACTATCCCAAGGGGAGGTTTACGTGGTGTCCAGAAGATGGTCGTGCCTCGTATTTTTAATTTAAAATTAGAACCAGCTTGAAAGGTTTAGATATTTATTTTTGAACCTCGCAGGCTTCGATGTCAGAAAATGAGGGGGCAGCTGATATATCATTAAAAATCATCTTAATCGGGCATGAATCTCAATGTGAATAAGAACCATAAGCTTCAAAAAATTAAATTCAAGAATATCTAAACTTTGATTTTAGCAATGTTATATTCAAATTGAACATCTCAAGGAGAAGAACCCAATGACACTAAATTATGTCCAATCTGAGCCCAAATGGGCCCAATTCAAATGGCTAAAGTCTACTTTAAAGCTTTAAAGCATTAATTAGATGATCATATGATATCCAAATATGGCATGCTTATAGCCAAATCGAGCGGCTCGATGAGAAGAATACAACGAGCTCAACATCAGCCAATTCTGATATCTTTATGGTATTTAAATGCTTGATAAACACTCCTTGATCAAGGGAATAACTATGAGTCGTTTGGTAAGAACACTCTAAACTTTCCCTAGATCTTATCTATATTTACTAGGCATTCCACTCTAAAAAAACTATAAATAGACCCTCGTTCTTTATATGAGGGGCAGAGGATGAAAGGAGAAAACTTGAGAGCATTTTTGCCACTAACAGCCGCCAGATTCCTTCCCGACCACTGATCGTCGCCGGACTTCTGCCTGTTCACAAACAGCCAATGGATTTCTACCCGATTACCGACCATCGTCAAACTTCCACCGTTCACCAACTGTCGTCGGATTTCTTCCCGATTACCGACCATCGCCGGACTTCTGCCTATTCACCAACAGCCATCAGATCTCTTTCCAACCACCAACCGTCGTCGGACTTCTACATATTTACCAACAACGGCCAGATTTCTTCCTGACCACCGACCATCACAGGAATTCCGCCTATTCACCAATAGCCAATGGATTTCTTTCCGACCACCGACTGTCTCGGGACTTCTACTTGTTCACCAACAGCCGCCGGATCCCCAACCATCACCGGACCTTTGCCGAATATTCACCCAACTGTTACTGTCAAATTTTTAATATATGTCATTTGATCAAGATTAAGAGTATTCTTCTGAAGTTTGGCATATCCTCCACTATATTGTATTCTCATTGTCCTAGAGTTAAGGGGTGGGTTGACTTTTGTAATATATTCAAATATTAGGGGAACCATTAATTTCAACTAGGCAAGATCCCATGGTTTTTTTCCCTTTTAGGATTTTTGACGTAAAAATCCTGGTGTTTTTTTATCATCTATTTATATACTGAATATTCGTACATTACAAAGACGTAAAACTTTTTTCACTCTACCGCCGTGAATCTCTTAGCCCGCAATAATTAATAAAAAATAGTGCGTGTTTGAAAGACACTTTTTTTAATCGCTATTTTAACTTTTTGCCTTTAAAAAGTTATTTTTGAAAAAAAAAAATTTAAGAAGCTATGATGAGAAAGGAGCTTTTAAAAGCAAAAATAAAATGTTTAAACTGCTCTAAATAAAACCTAAACATATAATGTTTTTCTCTGAACTTTCATGTAGATGTTGATAATATTCATAAGCCATGATAAGATGATGCATAAGCTAAACAACCATAACACAATACTTTGGCTCATGTAAGAAAAAAAAGCAACGTAACACATATTATTGTAATCTCTGATAATACGATCACATTCACCTCCCTCAATGGACGTTTAGAGCAAAGATTAGCGTTGAGTTTACAGAAACCGTAAGATAGATTAATTTCCAACTACAATTTTGCTATAATTCTTTTTAATGTTAGTAATATGATAATCAATATGAGAAGCAAAATTAGAAGTTCCCTACAAAAGACATAATTGAGTAAATTCAATATCGCAAGAAAACAATCTTTTACCGGTTCAATGCGAAGCCGGTTTTAAGCTGGATCAGACTGGCCACCCGACCGGTTTACGGTTGAACCGGCAGGTCCGGTCTAATTTTCAAAACATTGATATATTTTTCAAACACTTACTAAAATATTAGTGGCCAATATTTACTCTTGAATATTAATACTTCATAAGGATCGAGCAAATTTGATGTAAATGAGCGAGTGTTATTATAAGTAACTTCCATTAATGGTAGGTATGATTCCAATCATTGTTTTGAAGTATGGCAAATATTGAAGCATATCTTCTGAGATTTGTATGGTTCTTTTGGACCACCCATCCGTTCATAATTGAAAGATGATATTAATGTTAAGCTTTAGCCTTTTTTTATTATAATTTTCTTATACACCCATGAATTAAACCAATCGTCTGAATACATCATAATTGATTTTGGTGTTCCAAGTAATACATGATATCATCCATGAACAATTAATCTATTATCCCCCACATTGCATCATGCCCTCAAAGATTTTGGTAAACCTACAAACAAATTTATTATGATTTCTTCTCATTTATGCATATACAGAGATAAAAGTTGTAAAATACATTCGATTTATTCTATCTTTAAAAAATGAGGTTTATAATATTTATTATGCCATTATAGCCGAGCATTATTTTTTGAAAAACATATCACAAATGCAATGTTATAATATACTGAACATATTCAACAACATTAACTTATAATTATGATCATACCAAGAACTTTAGACAACACCTTTCAATAGGACTATATATGATGGTCTTGACATAACCATATTATCATTTTCAAGATTATTTTCAATTTTAGCTGCATCTACTACAAAAAAAAAATTACCATCTATTATGCAAATATTTTACTAATGACAACAAATAAGACTGATGATAAACCCTTTAAATAATTAAATGCATAAAACCTCTTTTTTTTTTTTTTTGGAGTTCTAATTGCATTACATGGAGGTGAACTCCAAATCTTTACCAACTAGACCGATTTTGAGGCCACACTTCGTATCATGGAGATAATTTTATCACTTTACTAAGATGATATATTATGTATAATTTACTTGTCATAATCTCCAACTTATTCACAATATTCCTCTCTTTGATTCACATACCTAAATATTTTTGTTGAAATTTATGGACACTTATTCTTTGTTGAAGAATTTTTTCATATTATATAGATTTGATGTTGAGTTGTCATGAGTTAAGAAAATGATCTACCTCTACATTTAAGTATCAAGTTTTCAATTGACATGATAACTTGATATAGTAAATTTAGGCTAGAATAGAGTTTGTATTAACCCTAAAAACTGGATTGTATCAATCTTGTTGTATGCTATAAAATTCCGTTGATAATGTGAGAATTTTTTTGCCTTAGTACTATATGAAATTTTGCACACAGAAACACACACAAAAAAAAGCTTATAATATGTACAAGTGTTTTGTAAGTGAAAACCCTAAAAATCAAAAAACAAAATCACAAAGTCTAATTTAGCTAATAAAATTAGTGTACTATGTAGAATGAATATTATTAAAATTATCCCTTCTTCTTAATTGGAGAAAGTAAAATTATAAAGTCTTGATTGACAACTTGGCCTACTATGAGAATAATGAAAATGTCAGAGAAATAATGATGGGTGATGTGAGTCAATGTCGGTCGATGGCTGATAAAGATGGCCAGAGGATAGTGGTCTTCGATATTTGTTAATGATGGTTGAGAGATGGCGTCATCTATTAAAAAAAATAATTATATGAACTATTTTGAAAAGGTGATATATTATCATAGTAGACTTAATGACTATATTATAAATACTTATTTTATACTCTTTTTGTAGCTTTAGCATTTAAAGAATATAATATCATATTATTGTAATTTGAAAGTATCCAAGGCGAATTTGTTCAATTTGTATGATTGGGAATGCAAGAACATTGAATTTTCAACCATGTAATTTCTTTTTTCATTTGTGATCTATTTGTACAATAGTCTTCCAATTTTATCTAATTTCATTTTATCTCTGTTTTCTACTGTTTATGGTTGTAAATATATCTTGAAAAAAGCTATTGTACCATGTGCTAGGACATTCACGGTGACAAAGTGAGAGTTTAACATCTTAGTATTATACAGAAATCTAGCACACCCACACACATATAAGTGAGTTGTAAAAGATACCAGAGTTTTTTATATATAAAACCTAAAGAAAAGGAAAAAAATACAAAACCTTTCCTAGTTAAAATCATTTCACCTCGCCTAGTTAAAATGATTTTACTTGCATTTTTCATTTATTACAAATGATGCCCTTATCGTGATTGGGGAAGGTGTTAATATAATACAGTAAACATACAATATACACAACATATTTCATGATGGATATTAGAAGAGCCTTCTCATATAGGAGATGTCTTTATGTTAATATAAACCTCTTAGCATTATATGGAGATCCAACACACACACACACACACACACATATAAGGGAGGAGTTATAAAAGATACCATAGTTTTTATATAAAAAATATTTAAAAAGGGTAAAAATCACAAAACCTTACCTAGTTAAAATGATTTCACTAGCATTTTTCATTTATTATAAATGATGCAGTTATCGTGATTGAGAAAGATGTTAATATAATACAATAAACATACAATATATACAACATATTTCATGGTGGACATTAAAAGAGCCTTATGATATGGGAGCTATCTTTAAGAGATTGTTTGTTGTTTGTTTGATTCTGCTCCTTTGAGAATGAGAGACTAAAGACCAAAAATACAACATAAATCTTGTTATCGATGTTGGAAGTAAGAGTTCATGTCAATGGTGTACATTAGCCTTATAGGCAATGCCATGCTTTGATTTTGTTAGTGACTACAGGCGACAAAGTTAACTAATATCAGTGTAGCCAGTAAATAATGGTCAAAGAACTATAGACAAGCGATAGTGATCAAAGGGTTATGATTAGGGTGGTGATGGTCAAGCAACAAAGTTTGGAGGACCAAAACCGAGGGATGGTGGTCAAAAGATTTTAATTGAGTGATAGTGGTCAGAGGACCATATTCGAGTGATAGTACTAGGAGGATAGTAGTGATGCAATGGTGGTTAGTGGAATGTAATCAGGCTCAATAGCTTTTTAGATCTCAATATGGACCTCCCTTCAGGATTGTGAACCATGTAAAATCTTCTCAATCATAATTTTGGCATTCTTTGAAGTTGGTGCATCATTTAAAGTAAAGATTGTTGAAATGTTTTGCTCTAAACTTTTAAAATTTTCAAAAAATTTAATTTTTAATGCTTTGTTGGGTTTAAAAATGACAAAATTGGATTCAAAATATCAAAAAAGATCCCAAGGATACCAAAAATACCATAATGGGCTTGCATGAGGCAAATATTGGGCTCGAATCAGTCCGGTTGATTGACCGGCCAGCATGCCCACACCAATGTAGGTACACCACAGACACATTACTGTTCACCTTATATCTTTTAGCACATGAACAAGGTTATGAGCATGTGCAAAAAATTTTAATTTAATTATTTTAATTTTTTAATTTCTTAAAAAATAAAAAAATATTATTTCTTGCTCCAAAAGAAACATTTTATTTTAATTTTTTCTTACCTCTTGAATCTATAAATAGCCTCCTTAAGGTTAGTGGAGAGCCACTATTATAATGGCATGCTTCATTTTTTCTCCATAAATGATAAAAAAATTGTCCAATGGGAGTTTAATAATCATTGGAGGAATGAAAGGCCCATAGTCTCTAAGGCCAGGCTCCGATCTTCCCTTAAAAAATGTTTTTTTTTTTTCCAAAACAATATTTTTATTCATAAGATAAGGGACATACAACCAAAGGCCAAAATAGGCCAAAAGATAAAAATACAAAGTTTAAAATACCACATCAATCGACAAAATGTAAATCAATCTGGAAAGGAAAAAAATCCAAAAAGGGAGAAAATAATAAAGGCCGTAAAGCTTGTCGGACTCAGAATCGCCACCCAGTTGCCATGCTTGGACCATCCATTGGAGGCCAAGATGACATTAACGAGAAACCAAAAAATGAAAGCCACCATTGAGAACACAAAAGAAAGAACCACCAAGGTTTTTGAAACAAGCCGTGGCCTTCCAGGGGGGCGTGCAAGAAGCCTGCCTCATCATAGTCTGACCCTGAGAAAAACTGAGCAGCCAAGCAAACACCAACAAAGCCAAATAGCCAACACCCCACAGCCTTGCCAGTAATCCAACTGAAAATCACAACACCCAACAAAATTAAACCACCTAAAAGAAAGATTTAAAAAATACCAACCACATGACTTTTTTTTTAGATTTATGCCTATGTTGCTTGCCACCACCAAACACTTTCTGGATAATACAACTCACACTCAAACTATACACATCATGGAAATCATCCTTAGGGTCAAAGTATTCCCCAACATCCCCACATTACGATGAAAAAGAACCATCCAGCCAATCGTTATGATCCACACACTTGCCCTTCAAATTAGAAGCCCATTGGGGGGCGTTCAAATCTTCAAGAGAAATAAGTGCAATAAGAACATCCACAAATGACACAACAGTGGTAGCATTTTCAAGAGGTTCAAAATAACCAGATCAACCAAACCATTACCAGCAACTTGACTGCCAACATGAACATCAGAAACCATAGTACCCAAGGGGCTCACAGCTTCATTTTCCACTTATTGCAAAGAGACAGAAAAACTACCAGAATCTCCAACAACAATATGGGACGCAATGGGGCTAGCTATAGAGTTAACCAAGCAAGTATTAACACCCTCATATAAAGGCCTAACAGGTTCAATCGAAGAGGCTACAACCAACACATTGCCAGCCTCCCTATCCAATTCAGTAGGCAAAACCAGCAATCCACCAACAATAGGAGCAAAATTAGCCTCCACACCAATGTTGTTAACAACACCAATATTAGAAAATTAAGACGGGGAGGGAAGAGGAACCATGTTATTAGCACCCAAAATAGCATCACCACCCACAACAATGCCACAAGAATTAACAAGAGGAACATCAATAGGAGACAGATAAGCTAAATTTGAAACAGGGCCAATGTTAGTAAGACGAATATCATCATCAATTGGAGCCACAACAGCATTGGCGACATTTACATAACTAACAACATGCTTAGGAAGTAATTGTAAGATCCGGTTGGAGAAGTACTGAAACAAAACTTTCAATTTATATACTACACAGAGCCACTATTGAATGCAATATAAGACAGCATACTACTGAACCTCAACATGATTTTTTTTATATCATCAAAAATATATATAATTTGAAATTTATCTACAACAGTGCTTGACAACAGAGAGCACAATAAAAAAATAAAAGATAAGCTTACAAAAATTAAAACTAACAAAATATACCTACAACAAGGATCAGAGCCTGCTATCCCAACTACTCAGCTCTCTCCTTGCCCTTCCCCGGGCTTGAAAATAAAAGCAAAAGCAGGAATGAGCTAACACGGCTCAGTAGGCTATCATAGCCTAAAATAAAGATCAATAATCAAAACTAAAAGAATTAAGATCACTGTGCTAAATTATATACTGAAATTAAATATAATTAAATATATTAAAATGAGCTGAATTATAAACAAATAAACTCAAATTAAATACAATAAAATATACTAAAATGAACTAAATAATAAGTAAACACTTCATAACAGAATCCCACCTCAGTAGCCCATTGGCTCTAACATAATAACACTTAGGTAACAGAATCTCACAAGCATAACAGAATCCCATCTTGACCACCCACTAGCGCCGGCATAACGAATCCCACCTCGGTCGCCCACTAGCACCGACAACAGAATCCCATCTCAGCCGCCCACTGGCATCGGCATAACAGAATCTCACCTCAGTCATCCACTGGCGTCGGCGTAACAAAATTCCACCTCGATCGCCCACTGGCACCGGCATCACATCAGAACACTTCACAATATATTTCTCAATGCATTTTATTAATTAAGGCACAATTAGACTAATTTCAAAAATTGCCAAAAATGTCCCAACAGTAAACAACAGAAATTCTGAGTAAAATTCACAATTTCCAAACATCATCAAATTACCACAAATTATGTAAAATATCATTCTAAAGCTTTAATTGAAATGAAACACTATATTTAGATGTCAAAATAAATTTTCAAGTAGACAAAAATTGTTACTTTTTAAAAATCACAATGCAAAAAATTTCCAAAATATACTCAAAATATTCATAATCACAGTGTCTATAACATATAAAAAATTATGAGGAGAAAGTTTTACCAAAATAAAGTTATCCTCATTTTTTGGTTATAAAAATACAAATTTGATCGAAAAAATACAAAAAAAAAATTATTGAAATTTGAAATTGGCAAAACGTAATCTACCTTTAGACGAGCAAATTTTTCAATTGGGCCGACAAACAAAAATCGCTCTATGATCACCAAAACCAAGCTTCTTTTTTTCTCTCTCCTCCCTTTCTTTTCATTTCCCAAAATTTTCTCCTCTGTTAACGTGATTGAAATGGGTAAAAGGAAATTTAAATAACTTTAATAAGTGACTTTAGATATTTTATAAAATAATAATATAATAAAATATTTTTAAAAAATTTAGTATAAAATTTATACAAATTCTTTTAGGGATCCTAAAATTTATAGAAAAATAGTCATAAATTAAATTATTTTATTTAAAAAATTTTGATAAAATTGATTTGCAAAACGAACACTTGATGCTCCCAAAACCCCCACTTGTATCGTTAGGTGCCAATTTCTTAAGAAATTTCACTAATGCCCAAAAATTATAAAAATATTAGAGAAACTAAAACACAACAATAGAAATGTTACGGAGAAGACGGTTTATGATTTGGGCTTATAATGACTCCTGAGTAAATTCTTGACTATTACAGGTAAAAATGCAGTTTTTAAAAGTTTGAGTTATAACAACAACACAGGACAATCCATATCGAAGTGGCCAAGCGACTTACAATGATAAAAAAATTTAGGAAACTTCTCCATTTTCATAACTTGAAAATACCCAAATTTATCAGTACGGAGTCAAACTCGATAAGAACGCGAGCAACAGAAGGGAGCGAACCAACAGCAGTGGCATTGTTCGTTTTTAACTATTTTCCAAACAAAGACCCCAAACCATGAAGGATATAGGGAGAGAAGAAATGAAAGGACAAATTAGGGGAAAAAATCCAAATTAGAATCACAGAAGATTCCACATTGATGTCAAAAAGAGGAGACTATTTAGTAAGTTTCATATTGGAATTATTCATGAAATAAAATCGACGAGAAAAAAATACGACAATGGTCTAAATCCTTATCCAACTTAATTAGCAGATGTTTAGTGCTTAGAACCATAGCATAGAAGGTCACGATAGAGGGCCGATGGTTAGGAAAAAAACTAATCAACAAAAACTCAAACGGCGCTACCAATGCTAGAACCTCCTCCTCCGAAATCCATAGAGAAGGCAAGCCACGATGCAAAGAGGCTTTCATCTCAGGAAACACCACCGAAGAGGAAACACCATAAAGAGCCTCAAGAAAGGAACAGTAATTAGACTTACCATCAAGGAAACTAGGGTCGAGCACTCGATTTCCCGCCATTCCAACCGCAGAATGGCTGAATGAGGATGAATTAGGCCAGCAAGCAGACGACCATCAATGAACAAGTAAAATGCGAAAAGGAAGGGAGATACCTTGAACACGGTGGCATGGAGGAGGTCTAACACACATAGGCGACGCCAAAGGCGAAACCCTAGCATACGAAAAGATATTTCGCATATGATTTACCTTTAAAAAATGTTTTGGTGGTCATCATTGGATGAATTAGGTTTGAAGGTGATCAAGACTTACAGTTCTTGAAGGTGAAGCTTTGGTCTTCCCTTGAAGGAGGTGTTGATTATAATCATCAGATACACTAGATTTAGAGGCAAACAAGACTTTTAGTCCCAACGATGAGGCTCCAACCTACCCTTGAAAGAGGCATTGACTATTATCATCAGATGTATTAATTTGGAGTTGGTCAATCCTTTTAGTTCCTATGACAAAGCTCCTGCCTTCCCTTATAAATATATGAAATACTTTAGTCGGATATACTAGATTTGGAGGCATCTAAGGCTCGCGGTTATTGCGACAAGGCATCAATCTTCCCTTGAAATAGGTGTTAACTATCCTTGTTGGATGGATTGGATTTGGAGGCAATCAAGACTTCCACTCCATATGGCGTGACTTCATTATTCTCTGGAGAAAGGTGTTGATTGTCCTTATAAGATGGACCAAATTTGGAGGTGATCAAGACTTCTGGTCACTATGGCAAGGTTTTGAACTTCCCTTGAAAGGGACATTGACTATGCTTGTTGGAAGAACTAGATTTGGAGGTGATCAACGCCCACTTCTGCACTTCTTCTTAGAACTTCTACTCCAATATCGATGATACAAGCATAAACGTTGGTCTTAATGCCATTGAAAATATTTGAGATTGATGTGATGTAGTCAAGGCAAAATTTTCTTAAAAATTACAATAAATTTTATGAGAGAAGAGACCGCTCATTTAAGGATGTTGAGTATCATAATTGGTGATGTTAAGCATTGAGATTAATTTAAATAGCATTGGAATTGTTTTAGATGAGTTACAGTTGAGGCAAATATTACATCCTTACTACAAATATCTAGAAATAAGAGATTACTACAAGGAAGCTGATGCATGTGTTTGATGGCTCTAAAAAACTTTTCAAAATCTTTTATAATGTTGATAAATATTATGTTGATATCATGTATATTCATAAATTTTTTATACGACATTAAAATTATTTTTATATCCCCTAAATGCATGTTTCTTCATATAATTTATAAGCTTGAATCACTATAGGAAAATCACCCATTACTGGTAGAATTTTCTGGCGGCTTTCCGACGGTTTTCCGATGGAAGACAATGAGATAGCTTTTCCGGTGGAAGTTTCTAGCGGTTTCTTTCCAGCGTAATTTTCCGGTGGCTTTTCTGCTGGCTTTTCTAGCTTTTCAACGGATTTTAAATAATTTAACTAAAATGGTTAAAAATTTAACTATTTAAATGATTTAACAAAAATGATTAAGAATAATATTATCTAATTTAAGTTAACTATTTCCTTAATTTAAGTTAAAAGATTTAAATTTAAAATTATTATTTAAATTTCAATTTATTTTAAAATTTTATTTTCAGTGATTAGTAATTTTAATAGTATTTTAATAAAATATTAAGTTAATAATTTATTTTAATTAAAATTTAATTGTAATACTTTATTTTAATTATTTTTTATTTTTAAATTAATTAGTAATTATTAATTTTTATTTTTAAATTAATTATTAATTTTAATTTACATAATTAAATTAATTAGTAAATATAATTTTAGTTTTTAATTTGATTATTAATTTTGCGTAATTATATAGTTTAAATATAAAAAAGTGACAAGTGAAACATATTTTCTTGTGCAGCATTGTTGTTAGGTGTTTGAAAATTTTCTCAACCCATCAGAGTTTGAATCCCATGGCATGAAGGTAGCTGGGCAGTCGAGCAGTGCAGGAGGGCAGCCGTGCAGCTTGGGCAGGCGGGCAGGGGTCAGCACGGGAAGGCAACCGGGCAGCTCGAGCGGGCGGGCAGCAGTGAGGGCAGCGCGTAAATAGGTTTTTTTTAATTAAATTTTTTTATTTTCCAACGGCCTAAGGCCGCCGGAATTATTTACCGTCAGAAAAGGTCGCTGTAAAAATTTTTCATACACGGGTTTTACCGGCGGAACTTTTTCTGCTGGAAATCCGTCGGTAAATTCTAAAGCAGTCGGAAAATGATCAATTTCTGCTGGAAAATTCCGCCGGTAATAGATGATTTTGCTGTAGTGAATGATATTTATAATTAGATGGCTAAAAGTAATAATTATAAGTGATGAGCTCTCAATTATTAATGTAAATTGTAATCCAATGTTATGAGAACTAGCACCACTAGGAGACTAAGCCTTTTTAGATGTCTCCATCTCTCTTTTTCTTAATATAAGAATGATTGATATTCTTTTATGATAATGTTAGGTGTTATCAAAGACATAGTTTTATCTAAGCTTTTTATTTATGATTAGGAGGCTATTGAAGAATTCTTTAAAAAATTATATCTTTCTTAGATCATTAGCATAAGGTGTCGCCCAAAATCTTAAGATGTAACAGAAGATGTTAAGAAAAATCCACCAAGGAAATTCAGTTGTCTAAGTTTATTTATGAAAATATTATTTGCTGACGTTAACACATGTAAGAGGTTGAGCAAAATTTACCAAGGAGGTTTGACCTATCCATAATTATTTGTCAAAGTATTACTTGGTGATACTAACATATGTGAAAGAGGTCAAGATAAATCTACTTATGATGTTTAACATATTTGAGATTACTTGTATGAGCATTTCTCAATGATGTTAACCTATTATAATAAGTTGAGAGAAATCTACTAAAGATATTTTACATATTTGAGATTATTTATTTGAGTATTGATCAATGATATTAACCTATATTTACGAGGTTAAGAGAAGCCTACTAAGAATGTTTGATCTATTTGAGGCTATATATAAAGTGTTGGTCGATGACATTAACTTGTATGAAAGAGATCAAGATAAATCCCCCCAAGAAATTTTATATATCCGTAGTTATTTGCGAAAATATTGCTTAATGATGTCAACCTTTATGAAAGAGGCCGAGAAAAATCTATCAATGATGTTTAACCTATCCAAGATAAATTATTAGAGTGCTTCTCAATGATATTAACATATGTGGAAGAGATCGAATTGAGTATCCTTCGGATTGATTGTACCTAAATTGGGAGAGAGTGATTGTCACATGTTTAAAGGCAATAATCACAATATCTTTAGATCATTATTACTTTTTCGTTGTCATGACTATGATATTGCCTAAGGAGTAGAAGTCCAATTAGGGGTAGTGTAGAAAGTGATTATACCCTTATAACTGCAATTCTATAAAATATGATAATATATATGCATGGTCATTTCATCATACCTATTTATGGTTAATTATGAGATAACATATATTAGAATTGCTATGCATAACACTTATGCAAGGGCATATTTGAACTTCGAAGTAGTCACTCAAACGCTCTAAATTTTTTCAAGCCCTAAGAGTACTTAAATCATTGAAGTGTTTTGTAGAGTTTCTCACAAATCAATCATATGAAAAGTGAACTTAAAACCTTACACAAATTAATATAGGAGGTTAAGATCATTCCAAAGCAACTAGCATGGTCTAGCATTTTACAGAATTATTTAATGTAATTCAGACTAAAGAAAATCTGCAGCACTAGGGTTTTCTACTACTTGCCGCCTGCAGCCTCCCAGCAGTAGAATTCTAATACATAGTAAGAAAGCGTGCCCTCTCCATAGTAACTCAAATCTTTTCAATGATCAGTAGACAATTTGAAGGGAGAGTACACGAAATAAGTTGATGAATTCAAAACCAAATAAATTATACTGTCATGGTGGCCGCAAAAGCGCATGTGCCTGTCACCTTAGTCGATGTCCAATCCAAAATATTAAAACGAATAGATGCACCTCAGGACAAGGATACCCCATCCCCATTGTTACAACTAGATTTATTTATAACCTTTCTTCCATATTAATACTCCTCGAAGGCCTTTAACTATTTACTACAAGACTGGATATTATCGATCATAAATAAATATAAATAAAGATGGGACCAAAGCCAGCCATGCATCGTCTAGCAATTTACTGTCATGCTTGGCGGTCAGATTTAATTCCATCCTTGCTGGCTGTGCTCTGATGCACGGACGAGTGCATCCATCAATGCACATGTCTCTCTATCAACATATACATATAGCTAGATCAGTTAATTAAGGAGCACATGACTCTGTCTACAATTAACAGTCATGCACTAATGCATGACGATGGTCGATGAAGGGTTAATCACCATGCATGCATGGCTTTTCTTAATTTATACACATATACCATCATGTAATTATATATACATATACATATATATGGATATATGTATATATCTCTAGATCTAGCTAGATATATAGCATTTCAAAGAATATGGCACTGATGCTGCATGGATCTCTCTATTTAATTTCCTTATCATATTTCATGACAACTAATTAAATAATGAGTTTTGGATCAGACACTTAATTGTTAACTAATCCCATTATTTAAAGAAAGCTGGATTAATTTCTTCTTCCTAATGAACGGGCCTAAGAAAGAGATCGACTTATGACTGTCCCCGCTTTTGTTAGTATGAGGGCCATGATCACATGGATAGTGGGGACGCCTGCTTTTAATGTTCTTCTTTCAGCATTTAAAGCTATGTTCTTGGTTAGTGGCACATATATATATAAATTGTGAATTTTGAGTGACAAGTACGAATTTGACCTATGAAGGATTTCGGTTTCGTGTGTGTGTATGTATATATATTAACTAATTAAGCTAGTAGCAAGCTAGCTGATGCCTAAAGCTAGTTTATTTATATTTCAGTTATGGTTAAACTCTAATAAGAAGAGAAGTAAAGAAAGGTGCATGCATTTATACTATCTCTTGATCAATTTGTTCCAGCTGATCATATATGATGACAGGCATGAGAGTATATATATAATATACTTTGATTTTCTTTCTTTTACAGCTAGCAAATGGAGATAGCAGAAATGAAATTAACTGATGAGAACAATATAAAAGGTCAAAAAACCGCCCTTCACATGTGATGCATTAAATTCCCATCTGCACATTATACCGTGACTGATAGCATGAACTTTTGTTTGTCTATTTCTTTCCCCGTTTACTCGATAAAGGGCTTGATATATCACCAAAAAAATTATCTTGATCGGGCACGAATCTTGAGGAAAAATTCAAGTTAGAAACTTCAAAAATTAATTCGGAGATCATTTAAACTCCGATTTCAGCAAGCTTATAGTCGAACTGAGCGTCTCGGAAATACGAATCCAACAACACCAAATTCGACTCAATCCGAGCCCAAATGAGTCCAAATCAAGTACCCGAAGCGCTGTTGGAAGCATCGAATAGCAATTTGAGTTACCAAACGGTCTTCGATTTTGACGAGCTTATAGTCGAATCAAGCGGCTCGACGAGACGAATCCAACAAGCCCAAGATCGCAGAATTATGATACCATTAAGACCTTAAAATGCTCAATAAATGGTTCACGATCAAGGGATTCAATATCAGCCGTTCATCCGGATCACTCCTTATTTGCCCCTGATCTCTCATCTATTTACGGGCTATGCCACTCCAAAAAAACTATAAATAGCCCCCCATTTCTCTTAAGAGGGGACCCAAGCCAAGAAGCCAAGAAGAGAAGAAGAGAAGAGAAGTCTAGGAGGGAATAGCTCCTCCTTGACCACCGCCGGAACATCGCCGGAACACCACCGGAGCATCGCCAGAGCACCACCGGGCGCCCGAGGGACGCCAGAGCTCTGCCCGACGCCGGAGCAACGTCGGAATTCTGCCCGACGCCAGAATTCTACCCGACGCCCGAGTGACGCCGGAATTCTTTCCAAGTGACGCCGGAATCCTGTCGGACACCCGAGTGACGTCGGAACTCTGCTTGGCCTTGTAACTGATACTCATTGTAATATGATCGTCCTGAATTTAAAGGACGAATCAGCCTCGTGTATTTCATACAACACTAGTGGAACTTTTTCAACTGGGCGTGGCCCCGTGGTTTTTCCCTTTTCCAGGGCTTTCCACGTAAAAATCCTGGTGTTCTTTCATTCTTCTGTTTGTGCGCTGGATATACGTACAACGCTGAGACGGAAATTTAAACTCTATCGCCGCGTATATTTGAGTCCGCAACAGGGCTAATATATACTTTGTTATTCGACTAGGCGCGGTAAGTCTTTTAGTGTAATATATAATTTCCACCTCTCATAATAATAGGAGTCAAAACCTTCAACCGCGAGGTCACATAAACTTGCAAATTAAATGTTTTACTGTTAATTTCAATTCTGCAACATTAATTAACTACTAATTTGTATCTCTAAAGAAAGACCTCTATGTGATCTTCTAGATAATTTTTCTCTTTTGTATGAGATGAGTGTTGGCCGGCTGGTTTTTGTAGAGATTATAAGAATATTTTTTCTAAGTTAATAAAGAGGCTTCTTTTTGTCCATAATCACATTCTCAGCTATTTTAACAAGTAGCAATCAAACCATGATCACGAGGGTATTTCCACATAAATAGATTCTTCAAAGAACTCGCCCGGGACCAGCAGAGGAGCTCGACCAAAAAGAACGACAAGTGTCATTCTCCTACATTCGCTAAGGAGCTCACCCTATGCTAGATGATCAGGATTTCCTCATAAAACAAACAGATCACCACTCATCTCAGTCAAATCCTCTCCCTTCGAGCTCGTCGGACTCAACTACAAAAAAGTGCTTACCTCATGTTCTTCACACTCCATTCGACTGCTACTACCAGGCTCTAGGACTATTTACCCCTTCAAACACTTATGTTTGCCTTTCATGATAGGCCGACCTCAAACCCCTAGTCATCGATCTGATAAGACAATTCGCTAGCTATGGGTCTATCTCCTCTTGGGATTTGCTCACAGACTTGCCTTACACCTACTCGCCTCCCTTGAGCTCACCTGACGACAAACATCTCATCAGAGTATTGATTCCGCCATTTTGTAGTCAATTAGATCATTGAATTTTACCTTTTTTTGGGATCTTTTGGGCCTCTTGAATCTTTCTTGTATTCTCTTTTGTTGGGATAGTGGAGATTATCCTGGCTTACTCTTGTCCTATATATCTTCTTTAGTACTCTTTGTTCACATCAACAGGTTCTTAGCTTATGAGATAAATTTGCTAGTAACTAGAGTGACACATTAATTAGAAGATATATACTTTTGTTTTTTGAAGGCGTCTTTTTGATCATTTATATTTTAACGTTACTCTCTTACTTACATTTCTGTTTTGATTAATAAAAGCCTTGCTTTAAAAAACAGAAGAAAAAAATCAATGACCTATTTAACGTGCCCACATTTTGGTTATGTAAGTTGTTGAGACTATAGCACACCAGTAATATTGTTCCAAATTCCAATAAAGTAATGCCAGTTAAGGCGAGAAATGACAGAAAGTACTTAATGATTGAATGATTTGTTAGCTATAAATTAGCTAGTCAACCAATCACTAATGTTTTTAACGCTAATCATTATTTAAATGACACATCACTTCATCATTTAATTATAAATCCGTCACCTAGCTAGTTCGCCTTATAGCTGAATATTTCACCTTTTTTTTCACACTTCGGAACAGCAACTTCGAAGGTTAAATCTCATTGAATCAAATATTAAAGAGAACTGTTCAATAATATATATGTAGCACCGTTTTGTGAAACTTTTATGTAATTTCTTGCGTGATTATAGTTAAAAAGAGTGAGAAAAATACAACAAGTTAAAGATCACTCAATTCCAAGACTAGTAAGACAATTAAGTATTGAAATAATATTTTATGATCAAATGAATCATCATAATCCATCCAGTAAAATGTTTTGCGTCTTTTTCTTCAAGTTACTAAAATGACTCATATTCTTGATATGAAATTGAGAACCTGAGTTTAAAATTAGAGAAAGTTAGAGCTCTACCAACGTTCGGCAACGATATTCACCACAACAATCATCGTCATCCGATTACCATCATTTGATCACATCGCTCGTTTGTTGTCTTTCGGCCTCATTTATCTAATTATCATCACCAGACTACCATCTTTCGTTGTCCAACCATTATCGTCCAATCATCATAGTTCGTCCACTATCATTTGACTATTATCATCTAGCTATCATAGTTCGACGATCATTCCTTTGTTCTTAATGTAAAACTGACATCCTTTGATCTTCATCATCACTTTGCAATACTCTTTCAATGCCATTAATTAGTTGGAATGATAGGAGATTGAGCTAGTTTAGTGCTATAAACTTTGCAATCATGTCTTCTCCAATTAAGAAAAATAGCAGCTTTTTTTAATCTCTATTTATATGTTTGCTAGATCATATCATCTAAGTTTGGCCCCATATATATTTTTTTCCTTTCAAAATTTTCATATAAAAGCTGTTTTACATGTGTAGAATTGAATCATTGTGCATATCAAAGATATAAAACTCTACCTCTATCACCATAAGCGATAGTGGAGTGTTTCATGTCTTAGCTTTATACAATTTTTTGGGAACTTTGAGTCAATTAAGACAAACTCACACACATATCACATACGTAAGTTTTGAACTAAAAACCTCTTGATTGGTAGAAAAGCTCTCAACCAACAGATCAACGAGAGCTGTGTAGCTTTGCACAATGATCACACATGCATAGATTGAAGTTGTAAAAGATACTAAAATTTTTTATATGCAAAAATCAAAAAAATGGGAAAAATCATGAGACTTGACCCAATTGCAATTCTTCATTATATAATTATAAATGCAAATATTCATTATTCTCCATAATTGAAGAAGATAATGCCACACAATTGAAAATAATTTATTTATTTTTAATATAGGGATTACATAAGTCTAGATTATAGAGGCAAGCAATTAAAATCCAACAATAGAATTGGATGTTAGTAGTTAAATGACAATAATTAAAGGATTGAAGTCAAGTGATGATTGTGCGATGATGGTTGATTGTGACTGTCGGTGACGGTTTTCAAAAAATATAATAGATTTCTCTAACTATTTGAGTTCTTGAACTTTCTTCATGTGAAAATTGATTTCTCATATTTTCGGCCTTCTTAAGCGGGGTTCTGTAGTGTTTTTAGTCTTAACTAAAAACACTCCATGGATGGTCTATATTAATCATATGAATCATAAATCGTTATTCAATATTTGAGTTCCTTGAATAATCTTAGGCTTGTTGGATTTACCTCATCAATTAACTCGATTTGACTTTAAGCACTCAAGATTTAAAGACAATTTGGTCCATCAATTAATATCATAAAGCTTCCGAAAATGCTTCAAGTGCTTTTCAATGTTATATGCTTGAATATCCAATCTTAATATTTCGTTTGCTCTTTCGACGTTTGAACATGACATTAAAAGCTTTTACATAAAGAGATGATTAAAATAAGAGATGATGTTGAACTGAATGCATTTTGACAGATATTATATATCAACACTGTTATGATTGGTCCAAGATTTATCTTTGTACCTTCTTTTAGTTAGTTTTCTTTGTAGCTTTATGTTACTTTGTTAACGATCTTGTGTAGCCCTTTGAGCTACTATTTAGTGTCTATAAATAAACACAATAAGCTTGCAATAATGAATTCAAGCCAAAAAAGCAAAATAATTGAAATCCATTTCAGATTTTTTGATCTCTTCCCTTCCCCCTCTCTCCCCTTCTCGAAAGAAGCTAAAGAAAGAACTCCTTCCTCTCAAAAAGTAGATCCTACAAGTGGTATCAGAGTAAGGTGGAGGTTGAGGAGGTTTTCTTGTCTAAAGAAAATAATTCAGAGGAAGTATGAGGGAGGCTCGATGCTGTTGTCGGGTTGAAGAAGACGATCACAACGAAGTTCACGTAGGTAGTCACGTGTGTGAGCAGCACGTAAGTCGTGCGTGGGTGGAGTGAGCGCAAGGCGCGTGGTTGTACGGTGGCGTGCGCATGCACAGGGTGGGTGCGGGCAGAGGCTTGTGCGGGTGGAGCCGTACGCGAACAGGGTCGCGGTGCACACGGGTGAAGGTACACACGGGCAGAGGCTTACATGGGTGGAGGCGTACACGAGCAGATTGAGGGTTGTTGTCGGAGTTGGAGCTCGCTAAGTAGAACAGACGGGCAAACCGCGGGACATGGCTCACATGTTTGCAGGGGTGCCGTGAGGGCGCCTGAGAGGGCTGGTTACGGGAGTAAGAAGTGGCCACGTTGGGTTGGTCGTACGGGAGGAGGCACGACAGGGGGAGCCGTGTAGGTGTTCTAAACTTGACCAGTTATGCAAGATGTAGATCACAACAGAAGGCAAATTCAATATTTTGCTCCCAAGTAAAAGATCATTTAGATCTTTCAGGGGGAGTCAGATTGCTCTTGGAAGCAGCACCGAGAGTGACAGACGAAATTCTTGGATGCAGTTCTTGAACATGTCGATGCAAAAATTTGAAATCGACAAGTTTATAAGAGATAACAGCTTCAAACTATGGAGAATCAAAATGATGGCCCTCCTTGTTCATCAAGGAACTTCCGAGGCAATTTCTAGGAAAGATCTTGCTGTTGTAACTAATAGGACAAGGGCAAAGAAAATGCAGTTGAAGGCTCATAGTGCAATCTTGCTCGACGATGAAATTTTGAGGGATGTAGCTAAAGAAGTGTCTGCCATAAGAGTCTGGGAGAACATGGAGTCACTATACTTAAAAAGATCATTGGCCAACCGATTATACCTAAAGAAAGCTCTATACACGTTGCATATGGAATAAGGTAAAGACTTAAAGAAACACATTGATGAATTTAACAAACTCATTCTTGATCTTAAGAATGTAGAAGTAAGGATTGAGGAAGAAGATCAAGGAACTATCTTCCTAAGTTCTTTGCCAAAGTCATACGAAAATATAGTGAACACATTGCTATATGGTAAGCAAACATTTACCACGATTGAGGCGATGTCAGTCTTGGTATCCAAACAATTGTAGCGTAGAAATGAGGACAAAGATGAAACCGTTGACAACATTCTAGTAGCAAGGGGAAGTCGTTAGTCCAACAAGAGATGTTTCCACTGCCATAAGGAAGGGCACTTCAAAAGAAATTTCCTGGATTTGCTGAAGCGAAAGGGAGTTAGGCCCAAGGATGATGCCAACATAATTGAGGCGGCAAATGCTTGTAAATCTAGGAACAAGGTTGAGTTTGTTATGATTGGTTCAAGATTTACCTTTGTACCTTCTTTTAGTTAGTTTTCTTTGTAGCCTTTATGTTACTTTGTTTAAGATCTTTTTTTTTTAACAAAAAAAAAAAAAAGATTCCATTAATAATAAAAAGCAATACACCACAAGGCCAAAAATTGGCCACAAAGAGCAAGGATACAGCCTATGAGATTACACTACACGAGAGGGCCAACCAATCTAAACCAAAAAAGAGTAGAACATCTCCAAAAATAGTTGGACTCAGACTGTCACCTGGTTGCCAGGCTTAGGCCATCCATGAAGGAAATAGAGCATCAGAAGATCCACCCAGGTTGCGAACCAAGCCATGGCTGTCCGAGGAGCATGCAAAAAACTTGCTTCATCATTATCCTGACCCAAATCCGATGTAGAAAATAAAAAGCCACCACCAAGAAAGTTCCAATCACCACCCGAAAAGACAAACACCAAAACTGGGAAATAAACTCCTAGAATCATTTCATTTTGGCTTTGCGTTTTCTAGGATTACCACAATTTTTGAAAAACCTAGTATTCGCAACTTGAAGAATACTTAAGTCAAAATTGTCCCGATCATCCAATTCTTTCACATTTATTTCCTCCCCTCCTGCAAATGAATAATTATCATCTAACCAATCATTTTGCCGCACCAATTTATACCTAGTAAGAAGAGCTAACATATCATCACTGGAAATAACAGAAATAGGTACTTCAACCAGAGACAACTTAACTTCATCACAACCTTCTAATTTACCCAGCTCCACCGAAGATCCAACACCCCCAGCAACAAAAGGAATCGAGATAGCACCCGAGTCCTCCACAGCCACAAATGTTGCAGCATCACGACCCTCAACAACAAAATCGTCCACCACCACATCATCGTCAAAATCATCAGTATCATAAGAAGCCGGAGTAGAGGCGCTAGAACCAATGACACCGTCACCCACAGGAATACTGAAAACCTCATTAACATCCCCAGCCTCATTAACAACAACACTATTCCCAACAGGAGCCTACAGATCAACAGCAGCTCCGTCAACCACAGCATCAATTGGAGCAACCAAAGCCAAAACAGAATCCAGCTAAACATCATTACCCATAGGAGCAACTTCCTCCTCAACAACCAAGCAAGCCTCAGTAGCAACAACCACACTGTTAAAACCTGATTCATCGCCAACATTACCCACTATATTACAATTAACCTCATTAACAACACCATAATCAATAGTCGTATTATTAATTGGTGAAAGAAAACTAGCATTCCTATTAGAAACTCCATCTACATCGACAGCAAGATCCTTAACACCACCAGAAGCGTTCTTAACAGACGAATCCAAAACATCTGTTTCATTACCGATAGCATTCCCACCAAACGAAATCGGATTAGAATTAGAATTAGGAACAAGCATTGGAGCAAAGAACTGGATGCGACATTCCCCCCTAAGATGACCAATACATTTGCAAGAACCACAAAATGTAGGAAATTCCTCCATCTGAACCATTTGAGTATACCCAAAATTCTCGGGCCCAAGCCATATTTTGTCTGGATAGTTTTTGGTATTGTCCAGTTCTACTAATACAAGGGCAAGAGAGGGTCTAGAGCCAATATATGTGGTATTGTCAACTTTTAAGGGCCTTCCAAACATAGAACCCAAGGTGTGTAGGATCCGAGGCGAAAATAGATGGGGTCGTAGGTTGGGGAAGGAAATCTAAATGGGAATTATAGGTGATTCAACACCGATATCCAAAGAATGAGACCATTTAGTTAATTTCATGAAGTAATTGTTCACAAAATAGGATCTATGGCAAAAAACTCTGTTATAATCAAGATCATTCGTTAACTTAATCAATACATGCGATGGATCAAGAACAATAACAGAGAAATCAGCGGTATGCTTCAGATTGAAAAAAAGAAAACTTATGAATGGAATCCAAAGTCGGTCGGCGATAAGGGAAAAAACCAACCAAAGTGTATTGAAATGGAGCAGCAAGTGCTAAAACTTCTTCTTCCAAGATCCACAAAGAGGGTAAACCACAGAAAGAAGACTGTCGGAGCTCAGGGAAACAACCATTAGAATGGGAACCAGCAAGGGCATCAATGAAAGACCTCGATTTCATGGATTCATTCAAAAAATCGGGATCACAAACTCGCTTTACCGCCATTCCGACTGCGAATGGCTGGAGGAGGAAGAAACGAGGAAGCCAAACCTAAAAAAGGACGATAAAAAAACCACAGAACTAATAACTAAGAGGAAGAGGGCTTTCCTGAAATCAAAGCCAGGAGGAACCCTAGCAGAGCGAGCGAGGCGGCTACGATTTTGGAATGAAAGTGTAGTATAATTACTTTGTTTAAGATCTTATTTAGTCCTTTGAGCTACCATTTATTGTCTATAAATAGACACAATAAGCTTGTAATAATGAATTCAAGCCAAAAAGTAAAATAATTGAAATCCATTTCAGATTTTCTGATCTCTTCCCTTCTCTCGATCTCTCCCCCCTTTTTGAAAGAAGATCAAGGAAAAACTCATTCCTCTCAAATAGCAAATCCTACAAATACTAATTTATTTTCATAAGTGCTATTTTTTTCAGACATCCTTATTTTTTTTTCGTAAATAAACTATATCAAACAATTATTTTTATCTTCTATTTCTTCTCATACTCAGCCCATATCTTATTATATTATGTTTCAACCTCAAGTGAAAATTTATATGTTACTAATGTCATAATTTATATTGTTAAATTTTATTTAGGAATGTTTAGTTGATGAGAATTTGTTTTGTATAATTGAATAATATAATGCTTATGAACTTTTGAAATAGATAAGCATTCTAAATTTTATTTAAAACATCAACAACTGGCAGCTTTGTCATATTAAAATATATATATATATATATATTTGAGTTTCAAACAGCACACATATAAATAACTCATCATCAACTTTCATCACAACAGTTTTGATGCTCTGGTTACTCTACTACAATTTCTCAATCAATTCCCCAACAATCGAGCCAAACAAAACCTTGGAAAATGAAGTCTTTACAATTTCGTAAATGCAATTTTAAAGGATCGAGCAAACAATTATTTCATAAATAAAGAATGGAATCTCAGGATTTTTCATATGGTATATCTACCTATATCCTATATTTCCATTATTGCTTCCTTCCTGGGTTTTTTGCAAGTAAACAGAGCTACACAATCCAATATGATTGGGTAAAGGATAGCTACCAGTCAAAAAATAGAAACAATCCATCAAAGATGGACATATACATTAGAATCAATCAGCAATACCTAAAACAGCTCTATACTGTCAGTAAGTAATACAGCTCAACAATAATAATAAAAAAAGACGTAATACAGCTCAACAGCAAAGCCTATGAGGTCCGTTGTCACTTTTCTAGCATATATACGTGCAACTATCAATCTTAATCCTGCGATGCACTCTGGATGGCTGTGATGGATTCCTTTTTTTTTTATTTTCTTAAATCATAATATTTTTAATGGAATGTTCCATCCCAATCATTCTGAAATTGTAAACATCCTAATCCACCACTCCCATGAGCTAAGGTCATCGATCATCTCTGTTTCATCAAATTATACATGCTACCGATATAGATCTATATATTTCTATAAACTGATCAACAAATTAATACTGATAACTAATTAAAGTTGCAGGTGCGTTTAACTAAAACAGCTCATGAGAAGCATCATCAAGAGACAAATCAAGAACAGTATTTCCTCCCCCACAATTCTCATCAAAGAGCCATGTCTCAATCAGAGATAAAGGAAATCTTTCCTCCAAGCTGGGCTTGCTGTCAACCTGGAAGAGACCAGTCTCGGGAGAAACCATGTTGTTATTAGGGACGCTTGTTATTGTGCCGTCGCTAGATGTGGAATCAGTGCCGACATTTACCAAATCGTTGACAGAGTGCTGAATCGATTTTGATGAGTTCTTGGGCGTTTTCCTCGTCCAGTTCTCGAGCAGCCTGGATATGTTCTCGGTGCTCGAAGCATATGTTGTGGAGGAAGGAGGAGTGCTGGAGCTGTGGCTGCTGCATGAGGGCTTTGATTCGTAAAGGAATCTGGGTTTTTCCATGGACAGAGCCTCCTGAAGAGCTTGTTTGGCCATGTTTATGTCTGTCTGAAGCCTCCTCTCCCACTGCCCTTTGGCAATTGGTTGGTAATTTGAGAAGCCGGTACCCTCCTGAAGAGCTTCATTTTCCATCCTCCTCAGCTTCTTCTTCATATGAGTGTTCCAATAGTTTTTTATGTCATTGTCTGTTCTCTCTGGGAGATACGAAGCTATGGCCGCCCACCTATTTCATCATAATTACTAATGAAAGTTAATTATAAGGATTTGGTTTCAATTACAAGGGTAAAACGTGTATAATGGATTAAATGATCACCTATTCCCCAAGAGAGCTTGGAGGTGGATTATGAGATTCTCCTCCTGATCAGTGAAGCTGCCACGCTTAATCCCTGGCCTGAGGTAGTTGGTCCATCTGAGCCTGCAGCTCTTGCTGCATCTTGACAACCCTGTATATATTAAATATATATGATTATATACAATATTATCTCAGTAGTTGGAGAATTAAAGATATTTCAATTAAGAAAATTGCAAGGAACAACGAAACAAGTAATCATCAAGGAAACTTGATGGCAGGCTAGTAACCAACGGAAGAATGAATTAAATGCTGCTAATTAAGAGAGATAATATAGAAATAAATACATATAGGAAATGGATTGAGGGAGTGATTGATCAGTTTACAGTGCGTACTGACCAGAATTAGTGGGAATTGCTTTCCAGTTGCCAGGGCCATGCTCTTGGATGTAGGAGACGAGAATGATGTCTTCTTCAGGAGTCCATGGCCCTTTCTTCACTTCAAATTTGTCACAGCACGGTGGCCT
This sequence comes from Dendrobium chrysotoxum, assembly GCA_019925795.1. Classification (NCBI taxonomy): domain Eukaryota; kingdom Viridiplantae; phylum Streptophyta; class Magnoliopsida; order Asparagales; family Orchidaceae; genus Dendrobium; species Dendrobium chrysotoxum. Next base: position 335,670 of record CM034306.1, on the reverse strand, counting down.
CCCCATTGATCTGTATCAATTAATAGCTTGCTGAAGGTTCTTCTCAGCCTTCTAATTAACAAGGGAGGTGTTAAAAGGGGAGGAAAAAGGAGGCTTTGAAGAGAATAATTTTTCCTTGCTAGAAAGCAAGAAAGGGACTCCCTTGTGCGTGTCTTCTCTAATTCTGATGTGCATAGATACCCTTACAGCTCATGAGTAAAGGGTTAAAACAAAAGTTTTTTAAGACACCTCTTCTTTTGGCTTCTGCTTCTATTTATAGACCAGGAGACGCGCTGACCGCCGAGGGGAGGCTAAAAAAAGCCATGACTTAGAGACAGACAGAGAAGGGATAAGTCAAAAGGACAGCAAGGTGCATTTACTCGGAAGAGTGAGGAGGACCCAAAAGTCAGCTTCGTCTCTCTCTCTCTCCCTCTTTCTGTCTACTCGCAAAGACGCGTGCATTCATGAAGACATGCAGCGGGAATACAGCAGCCGGACCTAGCAAGTCCACTACCGGTTGCAAAATTATAAGATGGCTCATGGCTCATGACTCATGACTCATGAGTGCTGGTTGAGACTGATTTAGACTTCATTTGGAATAGCTTTACGGTAATTTTTTATCATAAATTTTTTTAAATAATATTTAAAATATAGTGATAAAAATTATTTTAAATGAAACTTTAATTAGCATATATTAAGTTAATATATTCTGAACATCATCATTGAAAATATTTTTCAAAAAAAATTATGACTCAAGAAAATAGTGGTGGGAGCCAAGCATGAGAAGCTGCGAGATTAATCTGAATCCTATAATAGTTGAAAATTTTCTATTCTTTAACTAAGTATAAAGATATATCAATTTTGTCAACTAATTAATTTATAATCTGAAATATCAATTGCGTTAAAATTTATTTTCCATTTATTTTTTGTTTAAGAGTGGAATTTGTCATATAGGGCTTTTCATTGGTCTATCAAGCAAATGCACTTCCCATCTCAGGCTAGCCGAGTTGAACAATAAAGTGACCTTTTTAGATTGAATATTTGTTGGCAGTTGTGATTTCTTGATATATATATATAGTTGCTTCTATCATTTTAGTTTTACTTCGATACGATACTTCTGATATGTTGTGATCAATTTCTTATATAAAAATTAACATCAGCTATTCTGAAAATCTTTTCATTATGCACTTGAAGTCATGAAAAGAATATCTCTTATAGGAATATAATAAATTCTTCTATTGGGAAATTTACTTATATGCATCCTTCCATTTATTTTATTAACCAAACATGCTAGAAAGCTTGTCATGGATCAAAATACTCCCACTTTTTACTAAGAAGTATTTATTTAATTAAAAGTCTTCCTCGGCTAGCTTCAGCTCAAACAAAATTAGAATCATATTAATTAGAGAAAAAATTCAAATATTATTTGATTTCTATTTGAGTCATGTTCCAACACTATTAAGTCATGTTATGACGTTGTGGGCTCCGAAAATTCGGCCCCGGCCTCCGCCCGACTGTTGCTTTCTTCGGGGGGAGTTTTAACGGATTAAGTTCCGGGGTAAATTTTGGAAGGCAGATGGGTTTGTAGATAAGACACTACCCAGAGATTTCGCCCTCATTTTACGAGGACTTTATGATCTGAGTTCTACTTTCCTATAGGCGCAAGCCCCTATAGTTAATTACCCCTCCCAGTAACGAGAGAGAACTTTCGATTAAGGCTAGTCGTCAATCAGATACGTAAGGGATACGTGCATCTGGCATATAGTAGCATCATGGGTATAGGTATTTGAAAATTGAAGAATTTGAGAATTTGAAAGATTGGAAGATTTAATATTTAAAACTGAAAATTGCACTATCTTGCACTTAAAGCGGATGGTGGGGGAATGGATGATAGACCCGATCAAGATCCCATGGTTCCGTCGTCCCAGGCCATCGTGATCCCTGGTCTACTTAGTCATAGGAGGTAGTCGACCCAACCTGACAGAAGGATCCTTGTCGGCAGCCATGGGTTGCTTCGTCCAAGGGTACCTTGTAGACCTGGGGGAGTATTTATCTAAGGGGACAAATTTGAATTCACCTTAGCTAACAGAGGGCTTTGTGCCCTATCGATCATATCCTATTGATTCATATCTCAAGAATTTGATACCATTGGGGAGCATACGGGCTCTGGCCATAACCATAATATAATGGTGCCATTTGGCGGCGATCACCTGGTTCAGAGGGCCCCGAGTCATAACCGTTTATCCTGCAGTGCCATTTGGCGGCGAAACTGCCGGTTAGAGGACTCGTACCACGTCCTTGCTGGCAGGAGATTGTTTGAGAATGGATCCTAGTGATATTTTCGACCCGGCATTAACTCTATATGAGCTGAAGTATTTTTTCAGATTTGTCCACCTCGACAAACTATTGCGGAGGGTGGATGTGTTTTGCTTTAAGTGTTTTGATAGTTGGATTTCAATTTTTAAATATTTGGAGTTGGAAAGATTTTTGGATTTTGTGAGAATTTGGGTGGCATTTGATAATGTTTGTGAACCCCTCCGGTTGATATTAACATTCAACACGGCCATCATCGGGGTGTGGGGTCATTCATATTTTTGTATTTTGAACCTTGTCGACTCAGTCTAGTAGTTGACAGAGGATCGGGTTTCGTAGGCTTTATGCCTTTGTTAGTGAATTCTCTTGATTATAGGCCTTGAAGGCCTAACATGAACTATAAAATAAATATCTCGGTCGATCTCGCAACCGCATATTTATTTAATGGTTTGAGCCGTGTTGACTCCTATCTACCCGTATAGGAGGATCGGGCTCGAACTGGAATTCACTTATTGACCCACGCAGTATCCCTAGACGTTATGTGTGTACCAATAATACGCTCGCCGAGAGGCTACCATGCAGGTTTTGATTGCATATTCCCCCTTTTGTGTTCCTATGTGTATACAAATTAAAGTGCATACATGCGGGGGTATTCTTGGAATATTTATACACGCCTTCTGTCCACTTGCATGAAAGTTGTGGATCCGGTGGCGTAGAGTTACAGCTTGTGGACGCCTTCTGTCTGCTTGTACGAAGGTTGCAGATCCGGTGGCGTGGCGTTCGGATTTTATTTGGGGATTTGCACGCCTTCGGTCTGCTCTCATGGGTGTTGCAGATCCGGTGGCGTGGCATTATAACTTGTGGACACCTTCTGTCTGCTTGTACGAGTATTGCAGATCCGATGGCGTGTTGTAGCAGCTTCTAGATTGAGTTATTTGCCGCTTTCATACTGGTAGATTGTCGTGCACTACTTGCTGCTTTTCTGCAGGTGGGTTGTAGTGCACTAATGAATCTCCTGCTTTCTTTTGTACTCATCATTGACCTCTTTGCACATGTTAACTGGCAAGCTACTATAGTTATTGCACATTGTCTTTATATCTGTAGGAGCTCAATATGTTCCCTATATTGTTGCTTCTGCTGCATGCCATCTCCTTATGGTTGCAACTATCATATTGAATGTGGAATGGGTCTCCTGCAGTGTTGCTGAACCCTTTACTCGTAGTAGATCAATGTATTTGCTGACTCATTCGTAGGTTATCCTTTGCATAGATGAAGGAACCCCTCCCCTTGCCTTTTTACAGTGGTTTGTAAGAGCTCACATGTATTCGTTGTAGTCCTGCATTTTACTTGTTTCCCTATATAGGCAGATTATCATGTGGATGAGAAATCTCCTACAGTAGCTCGTAGGCACTGATATTCATCGACAGTCTCTTGAATTTCATTTGTAAGCAATGTGCTAGGCTTATGACAGGTCTTCCTAGTCTTCCTATAATAGTTCGTAAGGATTTGTATTCGTCATCATTCTTTTTGTCTATGTTAATTTCGAGAGTATCCTTACAGACACTATCTTCTATTCATCATAGTTTGGATGGAATTCATAGTATTCACTGCATAATGTTCATATTAGTTTGTGGGCAATATTAGCATTATTGTCAATCAGAAATTTGTACTTCATAGATGAGTTATCTTCAATATCACAGGTCTATTATCATAACTCAAAATCCCCATGTAATGGTTTTATAATAAAACCAGATCTTTCATCTTTTTCTTATTGCTTGCTGGTTGAACTCTACTTACAAACTCCTTGCCCTCAAAGTAGGTTCAATGTATGTGATAGGCTTGATAGCATCCTTCACTTGCACTCTGATTGAAATAGTATGTATGAGACAGTTATTATAGTTTGCAGATGATTCACCGTATCTATTGCAATGCTCCTCCATATCATGACTTCATAATCAAATCGTGTCTCTTTCAGTCTTCTTGTTACTTGCGAACAAGTTATGCTTAGAAGCTCTTTTCTATCAAACAGCCCCTAACCTTGAGGAGGACTTTTCTATCACACAACAAGCCCAATGCATTCCTCCACTTCAACAATCCAATTTGAATTCTACAAATAATATCACACAAGGGTACAATCTAGTAAGAACATCCATGACTAAAGAAAAGAGAGTGTTACCTCCACACAAAGGAACGTCGTCGAAGAAATTCTGAAGGAACGTCGTCGAAGGAGCGAAACCTAGCAGTGAAGGAACGTCGTCGGAGTGTCGTCGAAGCGTCGCCGGAGAAGGAGAGTCCGCCGGTCCGCCGGCGTCGAAGGAACGGAATACGTCGTCGGAGCGGAATCGAACACAAAAGCCGAACAAGACGAGAATGAGGAACCAGGCGCGGGCTGGCTTGAAATAGGGCCTTTACCGGCAGATTTTCCGGTGGATACTCCGTCGGAACTATTACCGGCAGAACATCCGCCGGTTATAGTTCGTCGAGTTTAAGTAACCCGGTGGAAAATACGCTGGTACGGCCGCCGGTAATTTCCGACGGATATTGCGTCGGAAAATGAAACTTTTTCGGCGCAATTGCGTCGTATTATCCGCCGGTAAGGAAGCGACGGATACTCCGTTGGAAATTCCGTCACTCAATTACCGGTGATAAATCCGCCGGTAATGGCGTCGCTAGTTTCCGGCGGATACCATCTGCAGAAAAATCCGACGGTAACAGACAGTTTTCCTGTAGTGTTTGTTTTCAAAGGTGATTTGTAACAATTATGATGAACTTGATACTATCATTATCAATATTTTCATTCCATCTAACATGATTCTTACAAGCCAAATAATGTTGTCCAAAAGTTCCATGCCATGGTTTACGATCAACTTATACATGAATCTTTGTTTGCTTGTATGATAACAATTTGAACGCATTTAAATGATCAAAGCGGCCAATGCTTGTTTGAAGATCTTTACATTGTTGCTTGTGAGAGAGCCATAAGTCTTTCAATCGATCCTTATTTGAACAATCATGATTATAACTTAGTATTTGCACATTTGATTAATCATTCAAAATTCAATTCTTTATAGTCACTTTCAAGTTCAATTTTATGGAGTTCAAACTCAATTCAGTCAGAATCGCTTATAGTTCAATCCAGTTCGAGTCCTGCGCCATCATAAATCTGCTTATTCGAGTCTGAGTTCACAAGTCCACTGTTGTTCAATCAAGCTCAAATTCCCTGTTATTGGATTCAAGCTGAAATTCATTTGAGTCACACTCGGTTCATGTCAAAGCAGTCTTGCTTAATTCTTTTCAAATTTGATTTGAGTTTGATTATATATTCGGGTCATGTTTAGAACGAGCTCAAATATTATACCATCTTATAGAGTTCAAATCTCGTTATTTTATTTTGTTCCAGTTCAAGTTATAGTTCATTTGCATTCAAGTCTTCTATTTAGTTCGTTCGAGTTCACTTGAGTCCAAATCAAGTCCAAGTTCAAGTTCTTTAGTCCACAGTGAAGTCTTTTGTTCACCCGAAATTTTGGCAGCCTCCCGGCGTCTCCCCTGTTTAGGGGAAACTACGAGAAAACTAAGCCTTTCCCACCACGCTAAGAAAGCGTGTATGGTAGGTGCCCTCTTTCGAGGACACCGCGGCCGTGTAAAATCTTTGTTCCCACCATGCTACGAAAAGCGTGTATGGGTCTTCTACAGGTACCTGCATTAAGAGCACAGTTGTTTCCCCGCAGGTATAGAGCCGCGTACGGGTACTTAAGAGTTGTCCCAGCCACGCTAAGAAAAGCGTGTACTAGGCTTACCCACCTCGTCGTAGGCGTCGCACCGGGTTCCCTTCCCACCACGCTAAGAAAAGCGTGTATGGGCGGTTTGCCGGCCCGACACGAACATCGAGGATAGGATTTTGGGTGATTACCCGCTCGTTGTAAGCACCGCACCGGGGTCCCATCCCACCATGCTAAGAAAAGCGTGTATAGGAGGTTTTCCGGTCTGCTGCAAACAACGAAGTAGGCTCTCGGAGTTTTAAGTTCAGAAATTTATACCCGACGACCGACGAGGTAGTGGCAGCTCGTGGGTCAAGGCAAGGGAAGGAGGAGACTTGCATCTCTTCCTCTCTTTTCACTTTCTTTTTATCATTAATTATAATCAATTATGATCGATTATAATTAATTATAATTAAAAGTGATTAACTATTATGAATTATAATTAATAATTAATTAACTATAACTAATCATAATTAATCATAATTAATTATAATTAAATATATTTAATCATTATTAAACATAATTAATAATAATACTTAATCAATTAACTATAATTAATTATATGAAATATAATTAATAATAGATAATTAATTGATTATAATTAATAATAAATGACTATAATTATGATTAATAATGATTGATCATAATTAATTATATTAAATAATAAGTAATTCATAAGTAATTTATAATTAATTATATTTATCTATAATTAATTATAAATAATTAAAGTAATTAATTATAAATACTATAATTAATTAAAATAATTAGTTATATTTAACTTTAAATTAATTATAATTAATTAGTATTAATTAATATTAATTAATTAATAATAATTAATGAGAATTAAACTATTAGTTATAATCAATTATAAATAACTTTAATTAAGATTAATTATAATCAAAATAAAATTAATTGTAGTTAATTATAATAATTATAATTAATTTAATTAATTAAAATTAATTAATTTTAATTATTTTAAATTAATCTCCCCTCTCACTTTGGCTCGACAGGTTTACTGGATTTGGCCGCAGAAGCGTGAAAGGGAGAAAGTACCTTAACAGCGAACGAGCTCCAGTTGTTGCTTACGATCAAAATGTCGTAACTTCCAATCCGACGGCAAGGGAAAGCCGTCAAAGGGCGAAGTCGAACAGCAATACAGGAGCCAAAGGAGCATCGTCTTGAGGAGGGGAATCGGGTCTGGGAAGGTTCGGTACAGGGAGGTGTGGCTAGGGCAGAGGGAGGAGTTTGCATAAGTAGTCATGGGTCTCGGTCGGACGTGGAATCGGAGGGAGGAGGCCGGTCGGATAGGGGTTTGCGAGTGAGGTAGGGAGAAACTTCCTTCTCTCTCTCTTTCTCTCTATTGCTTGCGGCTTGGAGAGGGATCCGGCTAGGGCTTGGGTTGAGGTCGGACAGGGATCGTGGAAGTGAGAGGCTGGAGGTGTCGTGGGGTATGCAGAGGAAGATCGTGTGTGTGTGGAGAAGGAGAAGCTCTTCCTTCTCATTTTATAGACGTAAATGAGAGCGTGGTCGCAGCATGTGCGAATAGATGTGAGAAGCGACTGTTCGGCGTCGTTGCAGGGAATGGGGCGACTGTCTCTACAGGATTTGGGCAGGATTTATGGCAGAGCTGCGGGAGCAGGTAATCATTTTGATGATTTTTTATTTCCTTTTGTTTTCTTTGTTTTTTTTTGGCTCTAGCAGGGAGGTCAACAGACGTAATTTTGTGGAGTACTTATTTATAGTGAGTCACTGCCAGCCATCATTGTCGCTAGATTGACTGCCTTTGTCTATGATTGGCACATAAATATGAAGAACATCTTAAACGCTCGATCAAACAGCTTGTGTTGATTCCCTTAATTATAAAGCAACATTTAAGTGCGTTAATGTTATCAGAATTAAGTGACCTTGAGCTCGTTGGATTCGTCTTAACGAGATTCTAAATTTGACTGCAAGCATGCCGAATTTAGAGATTTGCGTCTGATGAAGCTGATTTGTGATTATGCATCAAACATTTATTGCAAATTTATGAGAGGATTGCAACATCCGTAAGGCGGTAGATAATGCTGATCTGGTGCATGTCGATGGATCGAGCAAGTTGGATCATTTTATGTACTGAGCATGGAACTTTCCATCACAATCAAATGCATGCATGCAAGGGCAAATATGGATCAACTTGATGCTCAACTGAAAGAGACGATCTAAAAGTAATTAATCAATCTGTATTTGATCAGCATGAATGAAGGGGAATTATGATTGATTGATGACATTAATTTATACAAAGTGATCGATAAAGTGCAGTTGCCCCGCTCTGTTTCGTGCACCAAATTAATTGAGGTTGATATATACATTTCATTTGTTTTGAAAAAGCATGAAAGTCCATTGGTCGGCGAGATTCAATTCATATACGTACTGCCATTGCAGTTGCAGCTAGCTCCCATGCGAGATCATCCATCTCCATGCGACCTTTAAGCGGCAAATGCACGTTACCTAATTAAATGAATATTAATTGAATATACCTTGGAACACCAAGAAATAGGACCCTATTGTGGGACCAATTTATCAGATCAAGGACGGAATTAAGAAACCCGGCCTAAAAGTTGATGTACGTCCGGTCGTAATTAATTAATTAATCTTAATGCATGGGCGTCCATAATGCATTCATACATACATATATGCATGTGACCGTGCAACAGATAAATGTATATTAATTAGGGCACAAAGAGAAAGCCCGAAGATCGACCCGGTTATAAGATGGAAGGCTGCAACTTGTAATTAATTTCATATTATTTTACTTCAAAGTTCAATCCTAAACCACCCTAATTAAATTCTAAATCCTAAACAAATCGAAAGATATCTGAAATCTATTAATGAATAAAATCACCATAACATATATGCACGGTACTTACCTAGCTAGCTACTAATTAACTAATTAAGCAAGCACCACAACAACATGCAGTATATATATGCATTTCTAAATAGGCATATTGTCGCTCGCTCGCGGTCGTTTGGGAAGTTGTCTGTTAATTGTTGAGCTAATCTCAAATATAATTAATTTATTGGCTGTTTTTATGCATGTCGTTTTATTATATATATGGCTGAATAATTAATAATTCTCTTTAATTTAATTTTGTCATAATATAATTAATTGATGCAGCATTAAAAATTCGCAGGAATTATGACCACAATTCTAACATAAATACGATATTTAAGTACCAGTAAATGAATACCGGCCAGCTGGTATATATACATATATATATATAGTAAAAGATCTAGCTAGTACTGTAAGCTGGGATGGATTATCATTATTTGATCAGAACTAGCTAGTCGTTTATATATGAAAAGGCGTTTTATATATATATTGATTTATTTGTATACTTGATGACTTAATTATATTGAACATATATATAGCTCCTTTGAAGCCTGCTCGATAGATAATCAAATTGATTAATTGATCATTCGTTCATTTATATTTACTTTTGGACCAGCTTAATTGGTTTCACAAGTTGCTGGCTAGCTGAAATTCAAATAATATCGAGGCTTTGTTTGATGACGATTTAACTGTTTATTAATTTCTTCTTCTCTTTTATGTTATAGTTGACAATAATCCGCCACACTGACGCCGCTGCTGACATTCTAAAAAGTAAAAATTAAAAATTAATGGTGCAGCCGCTTCTTCTCTGCAAACGCAGTCGATATATGGATCATTGATTGATTCCTCGATCGATCGGTTGTGTAATCAAATGTCGGCATTGTCATCAAGTAAAACATGCATGTGAGTACTGTACAACTCCGCTGCTAGATCGTTGCACAAAAATGTAACTCTTCATTTCCTGCTGTGAGAATAAAACATTGCAATCTTCTTCTATTCCGCTGTTTTCCGGCTTCTTTCTATCTTCAATTGTGTTATTATTATTATTTTTTTTAATATCAGATAAACATCAAAGTTATTTACGTTGCTGGAGATTTAAGGACAATGAAGATAACTAATGCATGGTTAGTGATATAGATACACAGATTAAAAGTTTTAGTTGTATTTTTTTTAGCATTAGACATTGCTAAAAAAAAAATGAACAAATAGCTGCATAGATAAATTAAAATATATTTTAATTCTTCATAAAATATTGTAAATAATGTTGGATAAATTATATCATCGTTTATGAATAATGATAAATACATTTTATGTGACCAGCATTCAAATTATTTGTATATGTTGACCCCTATAACTATCCCAGAAATTATGAGTTTGATAAAGATGATTCAGCTCGAATACGGATTGCATTGGGTTTCATTCACCCATCTCAAGGAATGACTTACTGAATTATTCAAGGCATCGAGAATACGCTTATTACCCGAATTTGCTCCACACTTGGAGGGGATACCTGAGGGGATTAAAAGTTTATAGTTATAATTTGAATATGAGGCCATGATCTCTAAGTAATCTCTATCAGTGGCATTGATAATCTTTCCAACTTGCGTTATCTAGAATTGCTCGAGAAATATATTTCATTGATACGCGGAATTGGGAAGCTGAAGTTTCTTCAAGAGCTAAATATGTTTGAGCTTAGAAGCGAGATGGGTTATAAAATTGATGAGTTGGAATATCTAAATGAACTTTGCAAATTAGGAAACAATTGTCTTGAAAATGTGAAGGATGCCGAGGAGGCTTGTAATGCCAAATCATGAGCCGAGAAGTAGAAATTCAATTTCTCCAAGAACGTGCTCGATAACCTCCAGCCACTAAAATGTCTAAGTATACCATATATATACATTCTTATATGGGTGGAAGGTCCGTAATATAGACAAATAATGTCAATTTGAGCTTCAATCTAGAGAAAATTGAATTGACAAGTTGTTTGAAAAGTGAAGACTTTTTCACCTCGTGGGCAACTTCCTTTTCTCGAGTCTTAAAACTCGTTTGTATGTTGAAAGTGAAATGGCTCGACAAACGAATTTAGTGGGAATGATAAATACCATGCCTTTCCATTGCTAGAGGAGTTATATATTAGAGGATTAAAAGCATTAAAGGGTTATTTTAAGACAGAAGTAGCTACTGAAGATGGATGTTTGTTCCTCGCTCAATTGAACTAGAGCTATTTAAATTCCTGAAGTGGAAGAGCTACCCTCTTTGCCCTCTAAGCTTAAGAGATTGAAGATGTGTGAAATTGGGTGGACGACCTTGAATTTCTGCAATAATTAAAATTCTCTTCCCTTGAAGCAATCCCAATGCAAAGCAAGGATGCGCGCATCAAAGAGATTAGCCTCTACGGAGAAGGCATGATGTCCGATCTCAAAATGGACTTCACCATCGTGCTCGGAACACTGTTAACCTCTAAAAAACTACATTTTGCTTATTGGATTTGAAGCATTTGGGTTGGTGACACGAACCTCGAGGCAATTCGATTGCAATAGCATGCGTTTTGAGGGAGATTTGCCTCGGCGTCGACCAAATGAGCTCCGATCGATAAACGGATTACATCGTTACGTCCGGAACATCGTCAACATCAAAGATCTACATTTTATTTAATTAATTTGAATCAATCGGGGCGGCGGCACGTAAATCAAAGCAACCCTAATGCGATAAGATAACATGCATTTCAAGGAAAATTGGCCTCGTCGTCGACCAAATGATCTCCGATCGACGAACGGACTGTGTCATTGCGTCCGGAATGCTTTCAACCTTTAAAAACTACATTTTGTTTATCCAATTCGAAGCATTCAGATTGGCGGCGCGACTGGAGTGATTCAAGAGCGGCAGTGCGCAGTTCAAGAAAATTGGCCTCGTTGTCGACCAAACAATCTCCGATCGACGAACGGACTTCGCCATCGTGTCCGGAACACTTTCAACCTTTGAAAACTACATTTTGTTTACTCAATTCAAAGCATTCATATTGGCGGCGCGACCGGAATAATTCAAACACGGCAGTGCGCAGTTCAAGAAAATCAGTCTCGTCGTCGACCTAATGACCTCCGATCGACGAACGGACTTTACCAATGCGTCTGGAACATCCCAAATACTTAAGAATGAATTTTAATTTGATTAAATTAAATGACGTACGAGGAGGTCGGCATGAATTGCGAGGCAAAAGTAAAAAAATTGCAAGGTAATGATGCGCGAGCTAGGGAATTTAGCCCTCGGCGTCGACCAAATGATCTCCGATCAACGAACGGATGGTGTCATTACGTCCGGAACGCCATCAATACTCTAAATTGACTATCAATTTGCCCAAATTGAAATCACGCCGTGACCGATGAGGGTTTTACTATAGTAATGTGCATGCCGAGAGTAAAATAGCTCGAAAGTAAATTTAATTGGATTGACCAATACAATGCCTTTCCATTATTAGAGTTGTTATATTTTATGGAATTAGAAGCATTAGAGGATTGGTTTGAGGCAGGAGCAGCTGCTAAAGGGGGATGTTTGTTTCCTTGCTTAATTGAACTGGTGCTAATTAACTGCCCAAAGTTGAAAGAGTTGCCCTCATTGCCTCTTAAGCTGGAGGGCTTGAAGATAATATTTATAGGGTGGAAGACTTTAAATTGCTGTAGCATTTCAAATTATATTTCCCTTGATTACATCCCTTCGTCTAGCTGTTGAAGTGACAAGACTTGCAGCACTAAGATATTTGAGAATTAAAGATGCCCCAATCTAATCTCTCAAAAAAAAAAAAAAAAAATTTAAGAAAACCGAAAAGGGGAGACCATTGATATCGCCATCTCATATTCATAAATGAGACAAAGGGCAAAAACCTTGGACACTTTTTTTTTATTACTCTCGCACCAGATCTCCACTGGTGAACTCCAACTGATTCTCCAATCACCAGCTTTCTTCCAGCCAGCCACTGGACGCCCCAACCAATTGCTCCACGCTTCCGTCCAGGCTGTCCGCTAGTAGCTTCCCGTTCTCCACGCCGAGCCGGCCTTCCTTAAGATTTAGTCAATAACTACACTTTCCCTGGATGAACTCCCGCCTCTAACAGCCGCTCCATCCACGCTTCTGTCCTTGCAGCCCTCACGTTTACAACCCTTCACCTCCTCTATTTCCTCCACTCACTGTGCCGAAACCCCATCAAAATACTTCTCTTTAAAGCTCTTTGAAAGCAGCAGCTTTTTCATTTACCTTGCCTCCCACGTGAAGCCGATACCTCCTCTTGTTCCATTTCACTACAATCCAACAGTAACCTATAAACCCTCCATCAAAGCTTAGACCAACACCTTTCCACATCATCCTCAACAGAGAAAAGGTTTGTTTTTTTTTATTTGTTTAGTTTTTTTTTTTATCATTACTGTTCATTCCTATTGTATATAATATATCTTCTTAGTTACTATCATGGCTAATATTCTTCTTCTTATTTATTATATGCATGTATGTGGGAGAGCGTGTGTATACGTCCAAAAAAAAAAAAGATTTCTAATCAAAATTAAATGATTTGTAAGGTTGGAGATATGCAATTTTCTTATACATATATATATATACACACACAATAATATTATTTGCTATGAATTTTTTTTTATTGATTAAAACTTTTAATTACATACTCCTTTGTTATCTGTTAAGCCTATTATATGTATATTATTAACTCCGTTAATTAGTATTATTATTATAAGTATATATTACTATTATATATTTGTTGTTATATGTTTAGATGTTATAAAGTTATTAAGTTCATTAGTATATACTGTTATATATTTATATATATTATACTATTATATGTTTATAGCATTTATAATATTTATATAAACTCTATATGTTATATATGTATATATAAATATGCATGTATGTATGTTTGTGAGGGGAAAGCCAAAAAAAAAAGAGAAGAAAAATGTTTCAAAAAAAAAAGAAAGAAAAGCAAAAAGCCAAAAAAAAAAAAGAGAAGAAAAATGTTTCAAAAAAAAAGAAAGAAAAGCAAAAAACCAAAAAAAAAAGAGAAGAAAAATGTTTCAAAAAAAAGAAAGAAAAGCAAAAAGCCAAAAAAAAAAAAGAGAAGAAAAATGTTTCAAAAAAAAAAGAAAGAAAAGCAAAAAGCCAAAAAAAAAAGAGAAAAAAAAATGAATTTTACAAATTTGGGAGAACTCATTTTGTCGCTCGCAACACGACGAACGACCACCCATGCACGCTTTTCTCTAGCGTGGTGGGAGGAAGTTCGCTGTGTTGCTAGCGACGAAGCGGATAATCCCCTCCTAAAGTCCTATTTTCGATGTTTGCGACGCGCCGAGGGACCCCCTATGCACGCTTTTCTCTAGCGTGGTGGGAGGGAACTCGGTGCGGCGCTTACAACGAGGTAGGCGGGCCCTGTGCACGCTTTTCTCTAGCGTGGCGGGGACGAATATATAAAACTGTGCATTTTTAACAGGTGCCTGAAGACCCATGCACGCCTTTCTCTGGCGTGGTGGGGTTGAAGATATTTGGCCTTGATGTCATCCGACATCACCCGTGCACGCTTTTCTCTAGCGTGGCGGGGGCCCCCAAACTCCTGAAATTTCCCCTAAACGGGGGAGACGCCGGGAGGCTGCCGAAATTTTATCTAAAATAAGACAAGGACTTGAACAAATTCTGGACAACAGGGAACTCATATCGGACTCAAATGAACATTAAATAAGTGAAATTGAATCATAAAATGAACTTGGACTTGTATTTGAACACTAAGCAAATGGTTAATTTGAAACCAAAAGAGATGGGCTCAAACTTGAAATTAATTTGGGTGTTAAGTGAACATGAGTTTTCTAGAGTTTGTGTAGAGGTGAATGATAAGAGACACATGATGAATGTGGTGATTTTGTTAGCCATCATACACAATGTAGTGGGCCTACAAGCAAAGAAAGAGGGATGTTAAGGATATAACTCCCTTTCAAACAATACTGGCTAATTTGCAAATAAATACACAGCATTCTATCTACAAGCAATCATGCCTGATATAGTCTATTGGAAAAATAGCAATCAATGAAATATTATGAATATGAAAGACCACAAATAAAATATAAAAGAAATTGTGACAAAGGAAAGCATCTACAAGCGATATAGCAAGGGGAAGACAAGCTCAGGCTACTCAATCAAATTGAGATACATAGAAAATGATGAATGATGAAATTCAGATGATTCAGAGTGTTCAACCAAGTTAACTTGCAAATGAGAGCAAATGGTATCTATATCTATCATGCAATAAAATGCTACTAGAAAGACTTGGCATGTAAGGTATGATGAATATAGCAGTACTTTCACTACCAACATCTGTATACAAACAAGCAAGTGAGAATCTATAGAAAATGAAAACTAGAAGGTGTATACAGTTGATTGCAAGCAAATATCGATAATGCAAGTCCACCATGCAAGCCACAAGGATGATACATAACTTGTAATGTTCGCCATGACTCATACACAAGAAACAAATTTGCAAAGTGGGTGGGCATAAAGAAATGCAATAGTATCCCTATCATTAGTAATGACTCGACTCCAAGAAAATACATTACTAAAAGGCTCTCAGATTCACACAGAGGATGAATGAGGAGATTGAAGTAACTTGCAGCATTCGGTCATATCAATCTGCAAGTAAGAGAAAGGGATATCTACATCAATTGTACAAATGAGCATATTACTCCCACAAGCAAAGAAATAAGAATTAATAGTAGTATTCGCACGAATTATGAAAGAAGGCACGATAGTTCCAACTATGTCTACTTGCAGGTACTAATGGAGGCTTATAGTATCTTGAAGACACAAGCAACAAATGAGATGATACATTCATGAATGATATATATGGAAAAGATTGCAATAAATATGGCAGTATGCCGTCAACATCGGTATGCAACCAGGTGTATACAATCTTGCAAGGAACAAAATGGTGGAGATTATGGAGAATAAGGAAGTTCATATGAGCAAAGTAGCTGGAAGTATTCTCCAATAAATGCCAAAGGTCTTTACAAAGTATAAAGAACGCAGAAGTCAATGATAATCACCCACATCACCGGCAATAATACCGTGACAAGTGTACATGTTTGTTCCCTACAAAAGAGAAGTCAGACATACAAGATACAAGATAACTTGGCGTATGTGAAGAAGCTTGAAATGTATATAATAAGTTTTCCATAGATATGACGAGAAATACAACAACTATCCCAACCAACTCAAGGGATACAACAGTTACTTGGAAATGAATATCTTGCAAGGCTTTCAGGAGAATCTGATGTATTTTTCATCACTACAGCTGTTAGTCCAAGGTAGTGAGTATTGATTTCACATGTGAGCTCTAGGAAGAGAAAGCCAGATCAAATCGTTATGGAGTGAATGAGTCTCACTTCAACCAAACAAATGCTAAAAGTACTACAACAGAAATAAGCTTCTACTAGCCGTTGTAGAAGACCTGCTGAATGTATAACATGCCCTCGCACGTGCACCTTAATTTGTATACACATAGGAAGACAAAAGTGATAAGTGCAATTATAAAACCCGCATGGGCCCCGGCGAGCGTGTTATTGGTACACACGTGACGTCTAGGGATGCTACGCGGGTCAATAAATTTGAACTCGATCCTCCTAAGGCAAGTGAATAGGAGTAGACAAGGTTCAATAAATAATTACAAAATGCCCCCAAACACCCGCATGGGCCCCGGCGAGCGTGTTATTGGTATACACATGACGTCTAGGGATGCTGCGCGGGTCAATAGATTTGAACCCGATCCTCCTATGCAAGCAGATAGGAGTAGACAATGTTCAATAAATAATTATAAAATGCCCCCAGACACCCGCATGGGCCCCGGCGAGCGTGTTATTGGTATACACATGACGTCTAGGGATGCTGCGCGGGTCAATAGATTTGAACCCGATCCTCCTATGCAAGCAGATAGGAGTAGACAATGTTCAATAAATAATTATAAAATGCCCCCAGACACCCGCATGGGCCCCGGCGAGCGTGTTATTGGTATACACGTGACGTCTAGGGATGCTGCGCGGGTCAATAGATTTGAACCCGATCCTCCTATGCAAGCAGATAGGAGTAGACAATGTTCAATAAATAATTATAAAATGCCCCCAGACACCCGCATGGGCCCCGGCGAGCGTGTTATTGGTATACACGTGACGTCTAGGGATGCTGCGCGGGTCAATAGATTTGAACCCTGTTGACCTCATTTTCAGAGGTCAATTTCCCCGAATCAAATCTATAGCATCTAGGTCTTCGTAACCTAGCCTAGATGTCGCATACAGGATTTCCCTTAGGTGGATACCCACTGACGTAGTACCGACTCAACCATCTGACTCGACTTAAATTGTCGCTACTCTAAATAAAATTGACTCGATATAAGTTTAATGTAATGACATAAACCTCTATTAATCTAAATTGACTTTTTCTCGACTCAATCAAAATTAAATCAGCATAAATAAGATAAAGTTGACCATTTAAAACTACTTTAATTTTAAATTTTAAACACAAAATAATTGGTTAAATTATCAAATTAATCCCAAAATTAATCGTCAAATAAAATTCCTTTTCAAATTAAAAGAAATCAGTTTTAAATTCCCTTTTGAATCATGATTTAATCAAGACCTTAAATATGAATCAAGATATGAGAAGGGTAAGTTTGTAATTTATCACATGAACGGTTTGAGCCAGGACCCACGATCGATCTCCCCTATTCATTCGGACGAAACCGCCTCTCTCCCGATACTTCTATCTATTCGCAAGAAACGAAACGCCCCAGGTCCTCTCTCATATTTTTCGGAACTCCTTTCCTCCTGCAGTTGGCAAACCGCCCCCACTCCCATTCTTCCCTCTCAAATCGCAAAACGAGACTCCTCGCAGATCTCTCCGGCTCTCTGTTCGCGAAAACTGAACCCTTCCTCTCAGGCGATTGCTCTCCCCTCTCGACCTCCCAATTCGCAAGAAGCCGAAGGGAGTTCGCTGGCCCTAGCCTTAGCCGACGCTGGTGATCTTCTCGACCTTGGAACTGCTCCCTCTCGGACACTCTCTGTTCACAAGAAGGCTGCACGCCTCTAGCCCGATCTTCCCCAGTTCACAAGAACAGAAACTCCCCTAGCCGAAACCCTCACTTCCTCCGACCTCCCGTCGCTTCCCTTGACCGACCCCCTCCACCTACAGGTTTGCTACTTCTCCTTTCTCTTCCCCTTGCTCTTCTCTATCTCCCTTTCTTCTCTTCCATTATTCTTTTGATGATTTCAACTAAGCATATACGTAAAATGTCATGTGGATGTGTGATTGGAAGGTAATGATCTTCATATTGATTCACTTTGTGAATCTTTGCAGACCAACTATTCGATGAAATGCCACTAAGAGGAAGTTATGATGATTTCATTTGTATCAAGATTTTATTTGACGTCCCTTTTATATAGATCTCATGTTAAAGGTATAAATTCATGAGTAGGCTTCCATATATATACAACATCATTTATAAAAGAGAAATCTAAAATGAAAGTGATATTTGGCCCTCTTCATTCATTACTTTGAAGTTTTGCATTAATAAAAAGAAGAGTTGTATGCATTTATTTTCGAAGGTTTTGCAAGTGTTAACCTTCTTGTAGTGAACTACAAAATGCTTAAATATTCTTATGACGACATTATATAGTGTTGAGACGTCATTGTAGTGAACGACATACTGCTGAAATTTTCTTGTAATAAATTGTGTTGTGCTAAAAACTTCTTGTGGAGAATTGTAAAAATGCTGAAATATTCCTTTAATGAGTTGCAAAAGTGCTGAATTTCATCTCTTACTCACTTCGGCCCATATTCTTGTTTTCTTTTTCTATAAAAGTGAGGTTGTGCAATGGGTTACATTCATGATTCAAGAGGAAGAGGGCTTGAAATTATATGATACATATAGAAAGTTGTTGGTTGTATGAATCATTACTTATGATTGGAAGGATTCCTTGAATGGTTAAAAGGAAATAAAGTTGCATTAATTTATGCTCCTTTTATCAATCTTTGTTGGCCTAATTGTTGAAGATGGGAGAGTTGCATTCATAAAGAAGTGATGAAGATGGGAGAGTTGCATTCATAAAGAAGTGACGACTTTTGAGATCTTTGGAAAGAATCAAGTTGCATGAAAACTTCTTTCTCCTTCTAATTGCATTTGGTACAAGTGTTAAGTTGGAAAAGTTTTATGCGATGTTGTTCATGTTATTGGAGTATTTTCTTGAAATGTGAATAGCATAGATTGACATCAAAATCTCTTTCTTAAGGTGGCATCAATCGTTCTTTCTCATTATTATTGTTGGAAGGGTTTATGAGAATTGTATGTTGCCATGATGTTTTCTTTAGTATAGTAGCATGAGTATATTTTTGAAAAGTGAAGGATGGTTGTCAATGGTAAAGTGAAGCTTGATTGTTGGAGAATGAAAAGCGTTTTGTTTTGAAAAGGTGATATGTGTGAGAAATAATAAGTGAGATTTGTGGGTTTAGAAATGTGAAACTTGTATATTTTGGAAAGGTGGAGTTGTGTGTGAGAAGTAAGGTGCATGTGTATATCTCTCAGAAAGTGTGGGTGATGTGTTTGGAAAGTGAATTGTGTGTTTGTTGAAAAATAAAAGTTCAGGTGTGTGGAAAGTGGGGAGTGGAGGTTGTATGTTTTTTTTAAAGGAAAGTGTGGGTTGGAAAAGTGAACTTTGCATTGTTTTGCTTAAATGAAGTGGGTGATTTTGAAAGGTAAAGCATTTTGAAAAGAGTGTATATTGAAGGGTGAAATGTATGAAATTTGAATAGTGAAAAGTATAATTTTGAAAAGGTGAAGTGTGTATGAGTGTGTTGAAAAATGTATGTATTAAATAGTGGAGTGTGTGAGTTTTGAGTAGCGAAGTGCAAATGTTGAAAATAAAGTGTGAATGTTGAAAGGGTGTGTGTATTGAAAGGTAAAATGTGAAAAGTAAGGTATATGTGAGTGATTTTGTGTTATGTTGAAAGGTATGTGTGTGTTTTGGGAGATGAGATCTTTTGGAAAGTGTGTGTTAGAAAGTGTGTGAATTTTGGAAGAATGAGATTCATAAAGATTGAAAAGTGGAACTTGTGGTTGATTTGGAAAGTGAAGCTCAAGTGTATGTTCAAAAGATGAAAATAAGTGATTTTGGATAATGGAGTGTGTGTATGGTGAAGGGTATTTTGTGAGAAAGGTAAAAGTAAAGTGTGTGTTGGAAAAGGATGAACTGTATGTTTTGAGAGCAGTAAAGTGTGTGTGTTTTTAGAAAAGGGATAAAAAAGGATTTGTGGTGGAGAACTAATTAGTTTGATGTCTATTAAAAAATGAAAGTGTTGAAAAACAAGAGCTCTCTTTCCCTCTCTTTCTCTCTTCCTACCCCTTTCTCCTTCTTCTACTACTTTCCCTTGTGCCTCGAGGTGAATGTTGGGAAAATACAAAGTATGCTTTCAAAAGTGACAAGTTCAAAAGGTAGACAGCTTGTGCTGGTCTTCAAGCCCGAAGAAAGGTACGTTTTATTTTTAGTAAATTTCAATTATTTCATTATTTATTATTAAATGTGCTTCTAATCCCTATTTTCTTCTATTTATTTGCATGAACTGTGAGGAACGGTACCAATCAAATGAACAAGAGGAAGCAGATTAAAGGTGTCAGTCGCCTCTATCCAACCGGGTAGAGGTGCTACGGGCGTAATCCACCGGGTCATAGCCCCCGGTGTTGTAAGTTTTCTTAAAACTTAGAAAGCCCCTAGGAGGCCGCGGTGTGTTTTGTGCGAACCCCTACCCTTTAGGCCCCTATAGTAACTTCAATTTTATTAGGATGATTTTCATTTCATTTTAGATCCTTGAACTCCTGTATACGTGCGCAAAGTCCTAAGGGTTAGTGATAACAATCTTTTTCATTCCATATAACATTAGTGACATTTAAGGACAAAAATTAAGGACCGAGTCTTAGAGAACTTAGACTTAGGATGCCTGCACACTTTAGGGTAAAAATACATAACATAGAAAACTTAGTGACATTCCCCTTAGGATTATTATATGTTATTAATACAACCTTAATCAACTCTAATTAAACTTAAATAATTAATTAAGGAGAATTTCAAATACACTAATGATAATCCAAATAAAGATATATAAAAATCACATAACCTCTAATAACTAAGTCATAATTAACACACATAGCATTAGGAGTTTAAATTTGAATATAAAAATAAAATGGAATCTAATTAATGTGTTAATCATCTTATAATCAAATAATGAAATAATAACTAAATAAAATTTTTCAAACTTTAATAAACCCTCAACAGTTTAATAAATCATTAACAAATCAAATAAAATCATTAAAATTTTAATAAAACACTAACACTTTAATAAGTCAATTAAAATTCCAATAAATGATTTAAGATTAACAAAATTTTAAAAATGTTTAATAAATTATTAAAAATTCAATAAATCATTAATTAAAATAATAAAAAAAATGGTTAAATTAAATACACTAAAGAACCAATTATACTAATCAACTCCAACAATTAAAAATCAATCTAAAGCAAACTTCAAAACAGTAAAGACACTAAAAATTTAAATCTGAACTAAAATTCTCTTTTGACCCTTCAACAAATCAATTTCAATCAATTAAGATAACTTTAACTAATAATAAACTCAGGATATATCTAAACCACACAGCCTACCGCACACACTTAGATTTGTTTGCTAGGACAACCAATTCTAGCTCTAGGTTAGGCCGGTGTTTACTTTCTTGCTGTTGTGTGACGGGCTTTCTCGGTTTTCATTGCATGCTTGTATGATTGACATTGAGTGTTTGTTTACTTTTATTGCTCTCTATGATATGATGTGATGGGCGATAGATTATCCCTAGGTTAGGAACGATCTGGATGCTCACAGAATCTTATGCAGGTGGCCATGCTCGTGCAGGGCTAAATAAAAAGGGGGCAAATTAAAGATTTAAATTAACATAAAAATTTCTGCAGGTGCTTCAGAAAATGCTAAGCCCCCTTAAAATTAAAAGAGCATGGCCAAGTGTGGCTGATAAATTTAATATGAATACATAACTGCTTGGGAATGATTTTATTATAAATGTCTAGGATAACCTTGCAGGTGTGTCTAGATTTTCTTTTTCTTTCTGGAATGTAATGTAAATGTAATTTATTTTTGTTAAAGTCAAGTGTTGTGAAAGTGATTCAAAAGTGGGATATCATACCCAACTCGGAATCCAAAGAGAGGAGAATGTCCCTTAGGGGAGTATTCTCTTCTGTTTGGAAAGCCAAGTTAGGGTGGTTCTAATATCCAAAGAGAAAAGAAAATACCCCTTCCGGGATGAGTTTCTTTTCATTTGGATATCCAGGCCCGGCGGACCCAAGGAGCTCGTAGCGGACCCAAGGAGCTCGTAGCGGAACCAAGGAGCTCGTAACAGATCCAAGAAGCTTGTAAAGGGAAGAAGACAAAAAGTGAAGATGAAGAAGACGAAGAAATGAAGATAAAAAGAAAAGTATATCCCATTTTGAAATCACTTGCGTCAGTCTTAGGATTAGAATCCGGGTTTGTTGTCAGTGGTGCCCGGCCACTTTACTTTTTTCAGTAGACCCTGGGTTGTAAATAAACTGGACATTGGACATTATATTTTTGGATAATTTAATTTGAGTGTTTACATTGTTTGTGCACTAGCTTTTTTTAGGACTCTTGCATGCCGTGTTTTGTTTTAGCCTGGATACGCATCGGAGTGTTTTTTGGTAAGGATCACGATAAACTTTTTCTACTTGAAATTTAAAATAAAATTTTTTTAGGCTCACATAGAAACTCTAACGAATCTAAGAAGTAAGCTCGGACCGCCGAGAGTCAGCATAAGCATATTATTACTTTCTCTTCCTTGTTAGGCACCTCCCCGCCTGCGGGTTCTGGCAGACCACCTGGCCTATTAGGGTGCAGTTCTGTCAAGGGGATGTTGTGCAATCTCTAGGGAAAAATCTATTTTCTAAGCCTGATTTTAAAACTGCTTCATAAATCATTTTTATGCATTCGAGTCAATTAGCATGCATTGCATTAGATACAAATTAAAAGAGTCTAAAATTTTAATTGCATTATGCTCCTAGATATTATTTACCCTACATAAGTAAAGGGGCCAATTAGGATTTGTCTTAGATGTCGGCCCCGATTTCTCAAAACTTAAATAACGTCCCTACCCATCTTTCATAAAAGACTGGACACATGGATTTGAAGCGCCTAGGTGGTTAGCTGGCTCCCCAATCCAGGCCGGGGTAAGTCCAGATTTGCACTGCATTAGCTAGGTTCGGGTCACTACTTTGTAGTACCCAATTTAGATTTAGGCTCTGAGGCAGATTTATGAATCTTAAGTCCTCACCCTTCGGGAATAAAATCCCAAATTTCTAATAAAATGCCAATTCAAACCTAAAAATTTCTCTCTTAAAATGTAAAGCCCAACATAGGGTAGACTGAGGTTGCCTCTGAGCTTCTCAGAATCCGGTACCTCCTACTTTTCCTCTTTTGACTCGTTAATAACTGTTCAACATTGAGCTTTCTCCTTGAAAATTCCTACTTCTTTCCTTGTCTTCCACTTTGTAATCAGAGGGCACGAAATCACTGCTTTAATCGAGAGTTTTCTTAGGAGTACCGCTCCTAGGATGTAATTAACTATAGGGGCTTGCCCCTATAGGGATTTGAGAACCCCAGATTAAAATAAACCTTGTTTTATTCTTATAAAACAAGGGAAAAATCTTTGGGAACGCAGACACATTTTAAAACCTCATTTCTAATTTTAAATATATTTATAGAATATTATTATTATCTTTCCAGATAATATAATATCCTATTTATTATATTCAATTTTAGAAATGATGACTTTTATAAAACCCATTCTTTCTTTTGGGTGTTTTTGAAGAATGTTATGTTCGTCTTTTCAGATGATACAATATTCTCCTTATTACACCTAAATAAAGGGATGAATGAACTTTTCAAAACTATATTTCTATTTTTAAACACATTCTACAGAATTTCGTGTTCATCTCTCAAGATGATATGTTATTCATAGAATTGTATTTGACTATAGAAATATTATTTTCTAAAACCCTGTTTTGATATTGAATCCATTATAGAATATTGTGTCAGTCTCCCGAGACTGTACTTTATTCTTAATGCAGTATTCGATTACAAAATAGGAGAAATCAAAATCTGCGTGGCGACATAAATTTTCCCACCAAGGTTTTTCTGGCGACTCCGCTGGGGATTCTATCCTCTCTCCATCTTTAGCAGTGATTCATACCCTTACATCGATAGTATACTTGTGCTTGGCATGAGTTGTAACTATCTTTCTTCCGCCGGTTATATTATTCATTTCATTCTTGAATAATTTGGCCGGTATCTAAAAGAAATTGTAGAGGTCTTATTTTGGACCCCCGTCAAAATATCGACGGGAAGTTCCTTTAATGACCTTTTTGTCTAAATAATCAGAAAATAAAATCCCTACGTGCTAACTTGAACGTTGCAGTTACATTTTTATTGTAGCTTGATGTTTGACTTAGCACTGGGTCCAAATTCTTAGAGTGAAAATTGAAACACTAAATAATATTCATTCTTATCTCAACATTATGTATTGCAGTTATATTTTAATATAACTCGATATATATGCGATGAGATAAGACTTGAATTATTTGGTTGGGTCAATTAAGCTTTTGCAATTAAAATAATTTATTCAAAAGACTAATTCAAAATTTTTCTTGAATTTCAGGAAAATGATGGGTAAACTAATCTTTTCCTTGTCGGATAATATGAACTTGGCTTACAATCCTTTTGCTGACGGAAGTATAATCAAATTTGGAAAAGGATTTGAGGATTTGCAGTTGTCTGTTAGTGGACCTGAGTTCACTATTGTCCCACCTGCTGAAATTGCAAACCAGAAGCCTATTCTAGAGTTCACTTTGGGATGTGGGTCTCAGACTGCCCCTGTAGCCCCTAGGCCCTCAGTGTTTGCTAGAATTGAACAGCCTAGCCAGGATCAGAAACTCAAATCAGTTGTCGTAGCAGATAGTGTTACTCCTTTCAGTGCTCCAAGCAAGTTTGAAATAGGCTCCTCTTCCAACGTGTCGACGATTATGACTAAAACTCAGAGGAGAAATAAAAATCGTCGAACAAAGAGGAGAATGGAAAAATTGGGACTATCAAATCAGAATGAGCAAACTCCTCCTACCTCTCCACATCTTAGTGGTAGTAGGTTCCATCTTCTCTCCGCTGCTGATGGAGAGGAAGATGTGAGGAAGATTGCTCGTTCAGTTCCTACTGCTGTTGGAAAGTCTGCCACTGAA
Source organism: Dendrobium chrysotoxum (assembly GCA_019925795.1). Taxonomy (NCBI): domain Eukaryota; kingdom Viridiplantae; phylum Streptophyta; class Magnoliopsida; order Asparagales; family Orchidaceae; genus Dendrobium; species Dendrobium chrysotoxum. The sequence continues at coordinate 310,372 of CM034306.1, read as the reverse complement.
CCAGTAAAAGATAAGGAAACACACATTCAGAATATGGTAAGGGCAATAGTCCAAGAGTGTGCAGATAATCATTTCCAAACCAAGGAAAGGTTTTTGAGGAATATGAAAAGGATGATTAATGAAAAGATAGAAGAAGAAGCATCGAGTCAGAAGAATATTGGAGCCCGGGTAGTGAGTCAGTCGAGGGCAAGAGATAGCAGAAGAAAGTTCAAACCTGTTGCAATCTCTGCACTCACTGATGGATACCCTAGGGAACCGAGGAAATCTGACAGAAAGACAGACAGTATTGTTTTGACTGATGTGTCAAGAAAATCCAAGAGTACTCAATATGTTGTCCAGAAAACTAGTCGTCAGCTGTCTCCTTCCTCCATGACACCTCAAGAAGTTAGAAAGGTTCAGCGGTTTTCTCGTGTCCACTCTTCTCCCCAGACAGATAGGCACCCCTCTACGGGTCCTTCTTCGTCTTCTCATCCGGATGTGGGGCGGTTGGAATCATCAAGCCAACTCTCTCCAACATCTGCTGAGAAGAAGAGCTGGAGACCTAAGGAGGAAGTTGCTTCTCTGGTAATGGCTTCACCTGAAAAGATGATAGAAGAAGAACCCGAAGTAAAGGAGAAACGTGAAATTAACCCTTCAGATCATATGGACTATGAAAGATATGTTCCCGTTGATCCTCACTATGTTTCCGGAAGGTCTATAGAGGAAATGCTAGGTGAACTGAAAAACAGCATTAAAGATCTGGAGGATGAAGATGCATTGAACTTTGATTTAGATCAAGATGACATGTTAGATGATGCAGTAGCCGATGTCCTTATGGTGGAAACAAGGGGATCAGCTCATGATGATCAAGCTGAAGATGCTGGAATACAGGACGTTGTAGTTGAGGAAGGCATTGCGCCGGACTTAACTCAACGTCTTATACAACAGCTAAAACAAAAAGATGAGCAGATCTCAAGTATGGAGAAGAAGATAGAGGAAATGATGGCCACTATGGCATCATTCCAGTGCCAGGGTCCTTTACCACCACGAGCACAGGTTGAGTCTTCTCAACCCGAGTCTGTTCAGGTGGTAGGGAAGAAACAGATAATTGAGGCTGTAGAAGAACACCAATCAGATCCAGAAATCAAAGCCTCTCAATCAAAAGAGCTAAAACAGATGGTGGAAAGACAAGTGAGGGAGGCATTAGCTGAGTCACAGAGTGCATCGTATACCCCAAAGGGTAGGCCCTACCCAGAGGAGTTTGATGCAGTTCCCTATCCAAAGGGATTTATGCCCCCCTCGTTCAAGATTTTTGATGGTACCGGAAACCCTAGACAGCACATAGCGTACTTCCGAGCCAGTTGTTGCAACGCTGGAGGAAGTGATGCTTTACTCTTCAGGCAGTTTGTTAGTAGTCTGTCAGGGGTGGCTTTTGACTGGTATGCAGACTTACCCAATGGTTCAGTGCACAGTTTTACAGAGCTGGAAAACATGTTTGTCAAGAGGTTTGCAGGCAGTCAGCATCACGTTACAGTTGGGGATCTTGTTATAGAAAAGCAGAAGCCTGGGGAGAAGCTGGTTGATTATATACTAAGGTGGAGGAATTTGAGCATGAAGTGCGAACCTCAATTGCAAGAGCAACACGCGATTGAGATTCTGCTTAAGAACATTCATGGACCGGTAGCCTTTCTTTTGAAAGGATTTACCATCAAGACATTTGAAAAACTGCTCAATAAAGCCTCCAGCCTACAAGAAGAAGCTTCGCAGTTCACCTTCTTTACTGATCAGTCCTCTTCAGATCCTAAGAAGCTGAAACCCCAGAAGGTCTTTGAGAAGAAATCTGGGACGGTGTCAGCTGTGGATAAGGGAAAGCAGCCAATGAAAATTCAGGTAGAGAACCCACCTTCTCAGTTTTATAATCAACAGTATCAGAGGCCTCAATATACGTCACCACAGTATCAGAAACAGTATTCGCCACCGCAAGCTCAGCCACAGTTTAATCAACAACGGCCTTACCTTACTTCGGAGGAAAGAAGGGAGAATTGGGACAAATTTAATGCATTGATTGGCAAGACTTACCCCTTTAAAAAGGAGGCTTTAAAGAGGATATTAAAAAATCTTCTGAAAAAGCCAGACTTTAAATTGCCTGCCCCTAGGAGGCCAGAGGAAGTGGGTAAGTCTGACCAGCTTAATTATTGCCCTTACCATCAGATGTTGGGTCATCAGCTTGAAGACTGTGTTACTTTTAAAGAATGGCTTGATAGGAACATCAAATCAGGAGCTGTAGTGATTCCCAAAGAATACTTAGTGGATCCAGGGCAGGGATCAGCTAAGTGTGTGACTGGTGAGCCTATTGTTCCTGCTTCTTCTTTAAATTCTGACTCAACTTGGGATATAGCTTTATCCCGTTCCTCAAAGAAATTTCTGAACAAACTCTATTTTTCTTCTCTTCAGGAGTCTTTGGGAGCTCAGAAGCCTCTCCAGGTTGATCTGATAGTTCCGGAAGGTGATATAGAGATGACTCCACCTTCAGAGCTTAAGGGAGCCCAAGTCAGCCAGGGTCCTACAGTTCAGGAGAAGGAGGATACTAGAGATTGTTTTATTGCTTTTAGTAGTGTTGATTGTGATGTATCCAGTAGAGTTGTGTTTTCTGCGGATGGGGAGACTGTTATCCTCAATCCTCTTATCTTAGATGACTTTTATTTTGTTCCAAGTGATGATGTTAAATCAATGAAAAAGGATTCTGTGTATATCTTGTCTATTTCTGATAGCGATGTTACGGATGACTTGAAAAACTTACCTGAAAATGATTCTCTTAACAATCAATTTAATTTGGAAGAATTAAAACATTCTCTTGGCTATTATTCAGATAGTGATGCCCCTGCTCTTGATTTGCAGGGTACGCCTATCTGTATTGAAGCAGAGATGTCGGATTCTGAGAATTTAACAGAAGTACAATCAGAGTTAGCTGAGGTCAAAGTAGATAATCCACATATCGCTTCTTCTGAAGAGATAGTGCAAATCAAACTTCGTAGCGGCAAAGTGCTACCACCTCAAGCTTCTTCTGAAGATAAAGGGAAGCAAGTTGTTGACGAACCAGAATCTTCTCTTCCACCTCAGCCTGTTCCCCTTCAGGGTCCAGTTGAGAGTGGAATACCCAAGGTCGATTACAATGTCCTAGCTCACCTCAGGAAGCTGCCTGCCAAACTGAGCATTTATGATGATCTCCCTGATGAACAAATTATGAGTTTAGAGGAGCAGGAAGGAAATACTTGGGAATTATATTTTGATGGTGCCGCATCTTCACAAAAGATCGGGGAACCTCAGGAGATAATCCCGGGGAAAGCCGGTATCGGGTTGGTTTTCATAACCCCTGAAAAGGGATTGTTGCGTTATTCTTACCATTTATTAGAGCCTTGCACTAATAACGAGGCTGAATACGAAGCTCTAATAACTGGTATAGAATTAGCAATATCAATGGAAATCAAAGAAATCAAGATCTTTGGAGATTCACAACTTATCATCAATCAAGTTGCTGGTATTTACAAAGTCTTGAAACCTAAACTTCTTCCGTACCATCAGTACACTATGAAACTTCTTGAGCAAATTCCGAGTGTAACCTTATATAAGATACCCCGTGGAAGAAATTCTACGGCGGATGCCCTAGCAAAGCTCGCAAAGGAATTAGCCTGTATAGAAGAAGAGTCCATTTTCATAGAAGTTCAAGGTCGTAAGATCTTGTCTCCTATAGACTTGGAATACATCAATAAAAAGTTTCCTTCCGAGGGCGAGATTGTTCTTGCCATTGATGATGATACGGTTGACTGGAGACAACCTTTCATTGACTATTTGCAAGGAAACAAACTCCCTCGAGAGAAATCTGCCGCAGATCAAATTAAGAGAAGGGCTCTTTCTTACACATTGATGAACGGCATTTTGTACCGCCGGTCTTTCGATCAATTGTGGCTACGTTGTCTTAGTAAACAAGAAGCCCAAAGGATCGTGACCGAGGTACATGCCGGATTGTGTGGTGCCCACCAATCTGGCCCCAAAATGAAGATGAAAATCAAGAGACTGGGTTATTACTGGCCCTCAATGATTGACGACTGTATGTCTATTGCACGTCGTTGCCACCAGTGTCAAGTGCATGGTGTAGTTCTACATCAACCTCCTAATGTTCTGCATCCAACAATTGCTTCATGGCCTTTTGAAAGTTGGGGCACAGACATCATTGGCCCTATCGATCCTCCTTCTTCTAAAGGTCACCGTTTCATTCTAGCAGCAACGGACTACTTCTCAAAGTGGGCGGAGGCTGTTCCACTACGAGAAGTCAAAACTCATAATGTGCTCCAATTCTTCCGAGACCATATTGTATATCGATTTGGCATTCCTCGTCGAATTATATCCGATAATGGTCCCTCCTTCAAGAGCACCAAAATGAATAATTTCGCTAAACGTCATAATATTGATTGGAGGTACTCCACAAGCTACTACCCACAGGCGAATGGATTGGCGGAGGCCTTCAATAAGACGTTAGTAGGAATTCTAAAGAAAATCTTAGAGGACAATAAGCGACAGTGGCACGAAAAGTTAGGGGAGGCTCTGTGGGCTTATCGAACCACATGTAGAACCCCAACTCAGTCTACACCGTTTGCTTTAGTCTTCGGGGCTGAGGCTGTTCTCCCTTTAGAGGTACAGCTTCCCTCTCTAAGGGTTGCAATTAACAATAGTATTACATCTGAACAGAACGCCCGACTTCGTTTAGAAGAACTCGAAGGTTTAGAAGAGAAGCGTTTGCAGGCTCAACAGAACCTCGAGTTATATAAATCCCGTATGGCTCAAGCACATGATAAAATGGTCCGTCCTAGAACCTTTCGAGTAGGAGAGTTGGTGTTGGTCTTACGTAGGCCTATCCTAACTCATCGAAGGTTTGGTGGTAAATTTGAGCCTACATGGGAAGGTCCTTTTGTGGTGGAGAAAGTCTACCAAGGGGGATCTTACCAATTAGTGGATTGTAAGGGTGATCGTCCTATGTTGCCTATCAATGGACGATATCTTAAGAAATACTATGTGTAATGACGTCGTTATGAAGATTTGCAATAAAATTATAAATTTTTCAGCATATACGTTGTTCTCGAAGCTTATGAATGTGACATACACTGGGTCCAAGTAGTTTGTATATTTTTGAAAATCAGAATTGAAAGATTTCAAAATTTGAAATAACTGAGATGTTATATAGTATTACTATAGAAATGTCCTTTTATTTATTTTCTTTCTTCATTTATGATGGTTCAATATAAAAACATAATCCCCAGTGGATGATTTGTAAGTTATAAAGATCATTTATAATGAGGAAGAAAGCAAAATTTTCAATCCAGAGATTTCAAGCTCATTCTTTTTAATGGTTTTCTCTTCCCTTCTAGAAAGTGGCATATACAAAAGCTTTTGACGTCTAGTAATTGTTAATGCCATTTGTGATAAAGGGAAAAGATCAAAAATCCTGCAAGAAATCAAACATTCATTAAAATTCCCAAACCCGACTAATTTTTAAATCTGTCTTTAGGTATAAGTCCTCCTACGGCATCCTATTGACACCCTTGAAGTTAGGTGTAAGCATCCCTAGTGGCATCCTAATCTTCATTCCGAAGTGAAGTATAAGAATCCCCAGCGGCATCTTCTCTTCATTAAAATTTAAAATTTTAAATCTGTCTCTAGGTCTAAGCCCGCTTTTACGGCATCCTACTGACTTCTGGCTTAAGTCCGCTTTTACGGCAGCCATCAATTTTAAATCTGTCTCTAGGTCTAAGTCCGCTTTTACGGCATCCTACTGACTTCTGGCTTAAGTCCGCTTTTACGGCAGCCATCAAATTTAAATCTGTCTTTAGGTCTAAGCCCGCTTTTACGGCATCCTACTGACTTCTGGCTTAAGTCCGCTTTTACGGCAGCCATCAATTTTAAATCTGTCTCTAGGTCTAAGTCCGCTTTTACGGCATCCTACTGACTTCTGGCTTAAGTCCGCTTTTACGGCAGCCATCAAATTTAAATCTGTCTTTAGGTCTAAGTCCGCTTTTACGGCATCCTACTGACTTCTGGCTTAAGTCCGCTTTTACGGCAGCCATCAAATTTAAATCTGTCTTTAGGTCTAAGTCCGCTTTTACGGCATCCTACTGACTTCTGGCTTAAGTCCGCTTTTACGGCAGCCATCAAATTTAAATCTGTCTTTAGGTCTAAGTCCGCTTTTACGGCATCCTACTGACTTCTGGCTTAAATCCGCTCTTACGGCAGCCATTCTCAGAACTAGATATAAGTGTTCGCTTAGTGGCATCATTTCTCTTGATTTAAAAGAAAACTTTGGATTTATCAAAATCATGTTCAAACTCATATCAAACAACATTCAAATCACTTTTAAAAAAAATTTCTTCCTTTCTATCAAATTACATTTAAATCACCACATTCGATTTTTTCATATATTTGGCTTTATTAAATGATGCTAATCTTATTAGTTGTTATTTGCTAAAGTAATTCTTAACTTTCAAATCAATCAATCCATCCTAATCTTTCAATTAATCAAACTCAAATCTTTCACAAACTTTTCATTATCATTTTCTATCAAAGCTCAAATTCCCTTCAATTCGTATACCCAGACTTTCATTTTCAATTTTGGATCTAGTTGTGTTGACCTCATTTTCAGAGGTCAATTTCCCCGAATCAAATCTATAGCATCTAGGTCTTCGTAACCTAGCCTAGATGTCGCATACAGGATTTCCCTTAGGTGGATACCCACTGACGTAGTACCGACTCAACCATCTGACTCGACTTAAATTGTCGCTACTCTAAATAAAATTGACTCGATATAAGTTTAATGTAATGACATAAACCTCTATTAATCTAAATTGACTTTTTCTCGACTCAATCAAAATTAAATCAGCATAAATAAGATAAAGTTGACCATTTAAAACTACTTTAATTTTAAATTTTAAACACAAAATAATTGGTTAAATTATCAAATTAATCCCAAAATTAATCGTCAAATAAAATTCCTTTTCAAATTAAAAGAAATCAGTTTTAAATTCCCTTTTGAATCATGATTTAATCAAGACCTTAAATATGAATCAAGATATGAGAAGGGTAAGTTTGTAATTTATCACATGAACGGTTTGAGCCAGGACCCACGATCGATCTCCCCTATTCATTCGGACGAAACCGCCTCTCTCCCGATACTTCTATCTATTCGCAAGAAACGAAACGCCCCAGGTCCTCTCTCATATTTTTCGGAACTCCTTTCCTCCTGCAGTTGGCAAACCGCCCCCACTCCCATTCTTCCCTCTCAAATCGCAAAACGAGACTCCTCGCAGATCTCTCCGGCTCTCTGTTCGCGAAAACTGAACCCTTCCTCTCAGGCGATTGCTCTCCCCTCTCGACCTCCCAATTCGCAAGAAGCCGAAGGGAGTTCGCTGGCCCTAGCCTTAGCCGACGCTGGTGATCTTCTCGACCTTGGAACTGCTCCCTCTCGGACACTCTCTGTTCACAAGAAGGCTGCACGCCTCTAGCCCGATCTTCCCCAGTTCACAAGAACAGAAACTCCCCTAGCCGAAACCCTCACTTCCTCCGACCTCCCGTCGCTTCCCTTGACCGACCCCCTCCACCTACAGGTTTGCTACTTCTCCTTTCTCTTCCCCTTGCTCTTCTCTATCTCCCTTTCTTCTCTTCCATTATTCTTTTGATGATTTCAACTAAGCATATACGTAAAATGTCATGTGGATGTGTGATTGGAAGGTAATGATCTTCATATTAATTCACTTTGTGAATCTTTGCAGACCAACTATTCGATGAAATGCCACTAAGAGGAAGTTATGATGATTTCATTTGTATCAAGATTTTATTTGACGTCCCTTTTATATAGATCTCATGTTAAAGGTATAAATTCATGAGTAGGCTTCCATATATATACAACATCATTTATAAAAGAGAAATCTAAAATGAAAGTGATATTTGGCCCTCTTCATTCATTACTTTGAAGTTTTGCATTAATAAAAAGAAGAGTTGTATGCATTTATTTTCGAAGGTTTTGCAAGTGTTAACCTTCTTGTAGTGAACTACAAAATGCTTAAATATTCTTATGACGACATTATATAGTGTTGAGACGTCATTGTAGTGAACGACATACTGCTGAAATTTTCTTGTAATAAATTGTGTTGTGCTAAAAACTTCTTGTGGAGAATTGTAAAAATGCTGAAATATTCCTTTAATGAGTTGCAAAAGTGCTGAATTTCATCTCTTACTCACTTCGGCCCATATTCTTGTTTTCTTTTTCTATAAAAGTGAGGTTGTGCAATGGGTTACATTCATGATTCAAGAGGAAGAGGGCTTGAAATTATATGATACATATAGAAAGTTGTTGGTTGTATGAATCATTACTTATGATTGGAAGGATTCCTTGAATGGTTAAAAGGAAATAAAGTTGCATTAATTTATGCTCCTTTTATCAATCTTTGTTGGCCTAATTGTTGAAGATGGGAGAGTTGCATTCATAAAGAAGTGATGAAGATGGGAGAGTTGCATTCATAAAGAAGTGACGACTTTTGAGATCTTTGGAAAGAATCAAGTTGCATGAAAACTTCTTTCTCCTTCTAATTGCATTTGGTACAAGTGTTAAGTTGGAAAAGTTTTATGCGATGTTGTTCATGTTATTGGAGTATTTTCTTGAAATGTGAATAGCATAGATTGACATCAAAATCTCTTTCTTAAGGTGGCATCAATCGTTCTTTCTCATTATTATTGTTGGAAGGGTTTATGAGAATTGTATGTTGCCATGATGTTTTCTTTAGTATAGTAGCATGAGTATATTTTTGAAAAGTGAAGGATGGTTGTCAATGGTAAAGTGAAGCTTGATTGTTGGAGAATGAAAAGCGTTTTGTTTTGAAAAGGTGATATGTGTGAGAAATAATAAGTGAGATTTGTGGGTTTAGAAATGTGAAACTTGTATATTTTGGAAAGGTGGAGTTGTGTGTGAGAAGTAAGGTGCATGTGTATATCTCTCAGAAAGTGTGGGTGATGTGTTTGGAAAGTGAATTGTGTGTTTGTTGAAAAATAAAAGTTCAGGTGTGTGGAAAGTGGGGAGTGGAGGTTGTATGTTTTTTTTAAAGGAAAGTGTGGGTTGGAAAAGTGAACTTTGCATTGTTTTGCTTAAATGAAGTGGGTGATTTTGAAAGGTAAAGCATTTTGAAAAGAGTGTATATTGAAGGGTGAAATGTATGAAATTTGAATAGTGAAAAGTATAATTTTGAAAAGGTGAAGTGTGTATGAGTGTGTTGAAAAATGTATGTATTAAATAGTGGAGTGTGTGAGTTTTGAGTAGCGAAGTGCAAATGTTGAAAATAAAGTGTGAATGTTGAAAGGGTGTGTGTATTGAAAGGTAAAATGTGAAAAGTAAGGTATATGTGAGTGATTTTGTGTTATGTTGAAAGGTATGTGTGTGTTTTGGGAGATGAGATCTTTTGGAAAGTGTGTGTTAGAAAGTGTGTGAATTTTGGAAGAATGAGATTCATAAAGATTGAAAAGTGGAACTTGTGGTTGATTTGGAAAGTGAAGCTCAAGTGTATGTTCAAAAGATGAAAATAAGTGATTTTGGATAATGGAGTGTGTGTATGGTGAAGGGTATTTTGTGAGAAAGGTAAAAGTAAAGTGTGTGTTGGAAAAGGATGAACTGTATGTTTTGAGAGCAGTAAAGTGTGTGTGTTTTTAGAAAAGGGATAAAAAAGGATTTGTGGTGGAGAACTAATTAGTTTGATGTCTATTAAAAAATGAAAGTGTTGAAAAACAAGAGCTCTCTTTCCCTCTCTTTCTCTCTTCCTACCCCTTTCTCCTTCTTCTACTACTTTCCCTTGTGCCTCGAGGTGAATGTTGGGAAAATACAAAGTATGCTTTCAAAAGTGACAAGTTCAAAAGGTAGACAGCTTGTGCTGGTCTTCAAGCCCGAAGAAAGGTACGTTTTATTTTTAGTAAATTTCAATTATTTCATTATTTATTATTAAATGTGCTTCTAATCCCTATTTTCTTGTATTTATTTGCATGAACTGTGAGGAACGGTACCAATCAAATGAACAAGAGGAAGCAGATTAAAGGTGTCAGTCGCCTCTATCCAACCGGGTAGAGGTGCTACGGGCGTAATCCACCGGGTCATAGCCCCCGGTGTTGTAAGTTTTCTTAAAACTTAGAAAGCCCCTAGGAGGCCGCGGTGTGTTTTGTGCGAACCCCTACCCTTTAGGCCCCTATAGTAACTTCAATTTTATTAGGATGATTTTCATTTCATTTTAGATCCTTGAACTCCTGTATACGTGCGCAAAGTCCTAAGGGTTAGTGATAACAATCTTTTTCATTCCATATAACATTAGTGACATTTAAGGACAAAAATTAAGGACCGAGTCTTAGAGAACTTAGACTTAGGATGCCTGCACACTTTAGGGTAAAAATACATAACATAGAAAACTTAGTGACATTCCCCTTAGGATTATTATATGTTATTAATACAACCTTAATCAACTCTAATTAAACTTAAATAATTAATTAAGGAGAATTTCAAATACACTAATGATAATCCAAATAAAGATATATAAAAATCACATAACCTCTAATAACTAAGTCATAATTAACACACATAGCATTAGGAGTTTAAATTTGAATATAAAAATAAAATGGAATCTAATTAATGTGTTAATCATCTTATAATCAAATAATGAAATAATAACTAAATAAAATTTTTCAAACTTTAATAAACCCTCAACAGTTTAATAAATCATTAACAAATCAAATAAAATCATTAAAATTTTAATAAAACACTAACACTTTAATAAGTCAATTAAAATTCCAATAAATGATTTAAGATTAACAAAATTTTAAAAATGTTTAATAAATTATTAAAAATTCAATAAATCATTAATTAAAATAATAAAAAAAATGGTTAAATTAAATACACTAAAGAACCAATTATACTAATCAACTCCAACAATTAAAAATCAATCTAAAGCAAACTTCAAAACAGTAAAGACACTAAAAATTTAAATCTGAACTAAAATTCTCTTTTGACCCTTCAACAAATCAATTTCAATCAATTAAGATAACTTTAACTAATAATAAACTCAGGATATATCTAAACCACACAGCCTACCGCACACACTTAGATTTGTTTGCTAGGACAACCAATTCTAGCTCTAGGTTAGGCCGGTGTTTACTTTCTTGCTGTTGTGTGACGGGCTTTCTCGGTTTTCATTGCATGCTTGTATGATTGACATTGAGTGTTTGTTTACTTTTATTGCTCTCTATGATATGATGTGATGGGCGATAGATTATCCCTAGGTTAGGAACGATCTGGATGCTCACAGAATCTTATGCAGGTGGCCATGCTCGTGCAGGGCTAAATAAAAAGGGGGCAAATTAAAGATTTAAATTAACATAAAAATTTCTGCAGGTGCTTCAGAAAATGCTAAGCCCCCTTAAAATTAAAAGAGCATGGCCAAGTGTGGCTGATAAATTTAATATGAATACATAACTGCTTGGGAATGATTTTATTATAAATGTCTAGGATAACCTTGCAGGTGTGTCTAGATTTTCTTTTTCTTTCTGGAATGTAATGTAAATGTAATTTATTTTTGTTAAAGTCAAGTGTTGTGAAAGTGATTCAAAAGTGGGATATCATACCCAACTCGGAATCCAAAGAGAGGAGAATGTCCCTTAGGGGAGTATTCTCTTCTGTTTGGAAAGCCAAGTTAGGGTGGTTCTAATATCCAAAGAGAAAAGAAAATACCCCTTCCGGGATGAGTTTCTTTTCATTTGGATATCCAGGCCCGGCGGACCCAAGGAGCTCGTAGCGGACCCAAGGAGCTCGTAGCGGAACCAAGGAGCTCGTAACAGATCCAAGAAGCTTGTAAAGGGAAGAAGACAAAAAGTGAAGATGAAGAAGACGAAGAAATGAAGATAAAAAGAAAAGTATATCCCATTTTGAAATCACTTGCGTCAGTCTTAGGATTAGAATCCGGGTTTGTTGTCAGTGGTGCCCGGCCACTTTACTTTTTTCAGTAGACCCTGGGTTGTAAATAAACTGGACATTGGACATTATATTTTTGGATAATTTAATTTGAGTGTTTACATTGTTTGTGCACTAGCTTTTTTTAGGACTCTTGCATGCCGTGTTTTGTTTTAGCCTGGATACGCATCGGAGTGTTTTTTGGTAAGGATCACGATAAACTTTTTCTACTTGAAATTTAAAATAAAATTTTTTTAGGCTCACATAGAAACTCTAACGAATCTAAGAAGTAAGCTCGGACCGCCGAGAGTCAGCATAAGCATATTATTACTTTCTCTTCCTTGTTAGGCACCTCCCCGCCTGCGGGTTCTGGCAGACCACCTGGCCTATTAGGGTGCAGTTCTGTCAAGGGGATGTTGTGCAATCTCTAGGGAAAAATCTATTTTCTAAGCCTGATTTTAAAACTGCTTCATAAATCATTTTTATGCATTCGAGTCAATTAGCATGCATTGCATTAGATACAAATTAAAAGAGTCTAAAATTTTAATTGCATTATGCTCCTAGATATTATTTACCCTACATAAGTAAAGGGGCCAATTAGGATTTGTCTTAGATGTCGGCCCCGATTTCTCAAAACTTAAATAACGTCCCTACCCATCTTTCATAAAAGACTGGACACATGGATTTGAAGCGCCTAGGTGGTTAGCTGGCTCCCCAATCCAGGCCGGGGTAAGTCCAGATTTGCACTGCATTAGCTAGGTTCGGGTCACTACTTTGTAGTACCCAATTTAGATTTAGGCTCTGAGGCAGATTTATGAATCTTAAGTCCTCACCCTTCGGGAATAAAATCCCAAATTTCTAATAAAATGCCAATTCAAACCTAAAAATTTCTCTCTTAAAATGTAAAGCCCAACATAGGGTAGACTGAGGTTGCCTCTGAGCTTCTCAGAATCCGGTACCTCCTACTTTTCCTCTTTTGACTCGTTAATAACTGTTCAACATTGAGCTTTCTCCTTGAAAATTCCTACTTCTTTCCTTGTCTTCCACTTTGTAATCAGAGGGCACGAAATCACTGCTTTAATCGAGAGTTTTCTTAGGAGTACCGCTCCTAGGATGTAATTAACTATAGGGGCTTGCCCCTATAGGGATTTGAGAACCCCAGATTAAAATAAACCTTGTTTTATTCTTATAAAACAAGGGAAAAATCTTTGGGAACGCAGACACATTTTAAAACCTCATTTCTAATTTTAAATATATTTATAGAATATTATTATTATCTTTCCAGATAATATAATATCCTATTTATTATATTCAATTTTAGAAATGATGACTTTTATAAAACCCATTCTTTCTTTTGGGTGTTTTTGAAGAATGTTATGTTCGTCTTTTCAGATGATACAATATTCTCCTTATTACACCTAAATAAAGGGATGAATGAACTTTTCAAAACTATATTTCTATTTTTAAACACATTCTACAGAATTTCGTGTTCATCTCTCAAGATGATATGTTATTCATAGAATTGTATTTGACTATAGAAATATTATTTTCTAAAACCCTGTTTTGATATTGAATCCATTATAGAATATTGTGTCAGTCTCCCGAGACTGTACTTTATTCTTAATGCAGTATTCGATTACAAAATAGGAGAAATCAAAATCTGCGTGGCGACATAAATTTTCCCACCAAACCCGATCCTCCTATGCAAGCAGATAGGAGTAGACAATGTTCAATAAATAATTATAAAATACCCCCAGACACCCGATGATGGCCGTGTTGAATGTATATCTCAACCGGAAGGGTTCACAAATACTTTCAAATGCCATCCCAAATCTTATGAAAATCTCAAACTCCAAACAATTCCAAAGTCCAAAAATATTTGAAATTGAAATTAAACCATCAATCACTTAAAGCAAAACCCATCCATTCTCCGCAACAGTTTGCCGAGGTGGACAAATATGAAAATAACTGTAGCTCACAAAGAGCTAATGCCTGGTCGAAAATATCACTATGATCCATTCTCAAACAATCTCCTGCCAGCAAGGACGTGGTACGAGTCCTCTAACCGGCAGTTTCGCCGCCAAATGGCACTGCAGGATAAACGGTTATGACTCGGGGCCCTCTGAACCAGGTGGTCGCCGCCAAATGGCACCATTATATTATGGTTATGTCCAGAGCCCGTATGCTCCCCAATGGCATCAAATCCTTGAGATATGAATCAATAGGATATGATCGATAGGGCACAAAGCCCTCTGTTAGCTAAGGTGGATTCAAATTTGTCCCCTTAGGCAAATATTCACCCCAGGTCTACAAGGTACCCTTGGACGAAGCAACCCATGGCTGCCGACAAGGATCCTTCTGTCAGGTTGGGTCGACTACCTCCTCTGACTAAGTAGACCAGGGACCACGATGGCCCGGGACGACGGAACCATGGGATCTTGATCGGGTCTATCATCCATTCCCCCACCATCCGCTTTAAGTGCAGGACGGTAAAAATTTCTATTTTAAATATCAAATCCCTCAATTTTCCAATACCCTAAACCCATTGCTGCTACTATATGCCAGATCCACGTATCCTTACGTATCTGATTGACGACTAGCCTTAATCGAAAGTTCTCTCTCGTTACCGGGAGGGGTAATTAACTATAGGGGCTTGCGCCTATAGGAAACCAGAACTCAGATCATAAAGTCCTCACAAAATGAGGGCAAAATCTCTGGGTAGTGTCTTATCTACTATCTCATCTGCCTTCCAAAATTTACCCCGGAACTTAGTTCGTTAAAACTCCCCCCCTTGAAAAACAAATATCGGGCGGAGGCCGGGGCCGAATTTTTGGAGCCCACAGATTTCTGGCGACTCCACTGGGGAATGGTTTCTCTTTCCATCTTTGGCTAGTCGTCTTAGTGTTATAGTAGCAGTTACTCAATACGTGTTAAAATTTTAAATTCTCTAAGATGATCGTTCATTGAATTTAAATATTAAATATTCTAAAAATGATCATTACATTCATCATGCATTCATTGTGATAGCATATTTAGCAGAGGTTTTTTTAAATTTATATGATTTTAATTGCCTGCTAATGATTATCTACTTTTGTATTTTATTCTGTGCAAGTCTCTGCATTTTGAAAGTGTGGGGTGATGTATCAGATTCTGATTACTAACCCTTACCTTTCATTTGTGCAGATGGATCTACAGAACACTTCATTCACCGTCCAACTGGGACGCGGCGCTAGCATCCAACTAGCAAATGCTATGATCACTACCGGAAATACTGGAGCGACCATCCAGTTCGGTAGCGTTAACTTCCCTGCAGTCGTTGCAAGGACTGCTGCCATTCCTGCTAACGACGCAAGGCGACTCCAACCTACCGGAGCCCCTGCCCGTCATGCACGTCTGCCAGTGCAGCGACCAACCATTGAAGCTTCTACTCGTCGTGTGCATCTGCCAGCACAACGACCCGCCGCTGAAAATTCTCGCAGGAGAACATCTGTGTTCGAAAGACTTTCACAGCCTGAGGCTCCGACTGCCAAAAGAGTTGTGACTGGTGGAAGGATTCCTGTGGTAACTGTGAATACCACATCTCTGCCAAGTGGGTTACCTACACCCAGAAAGAATGAAGCTGAGGCCTCCTCATCTGGAGGAAGGCTTACAAGAAGGCAACGAAGGAAAAAGAACGCTGAGCTACGGGCTCAGCAACAACCGTTGCCAGTCCACTCATCTAATCTACCGGCCAGAGAGCCTGAAGCCAATGTTCCTATCCGGAACAAGTTTACTGACCTAAGATGGGTCAAAAGAAATAGCTCTACTGGGGAGCTAAAAAAATCTTTCTGGGATCGACAGCCCGAAGTCCCAGCCCCTCCAAGGAGATATGAGCCTGAAACCCTGTCATCCCGAGTGTACAGGGTACTGAAGACCGTGAAGGAGAAGGGTCTAAAGAAAAAGAAATTTCAGAGGCCACTTATGATTGAGGCTAGAAGGACCCCTCCGAGGGAAAGGCCATCGTCTGATTTAACAGCTGAAAGAAGAAGGAGACGACAACAAATTCCATCCGGTGAGCATCGGGGTGTGACACTTGAACCTTGGGTTTGGGGATCCGCCGCCGAAAGGTCCCGACAAAAAGGAAAGCAAATCTGGAGGCCAAGGCCTCACGGAGAAGAAAATGAGGAAAGAAGAAAAAGAGAAATAAATCTGGGTGTGACATCCGGTACAGCTTCCCGGAGATCCGCCCCCAATAATGAACAGCGTCAAAAGTGGGTTCCAAAGAAGACCCACGATGACACCCCTCTTGACGGTCGACACCTTGGAGAATCCTCCGGGGGATCCCGTCGCCTGCCATCCCCTCCAAGAGAAGAATCTAATTTCGATCGTAGCCCACGGATCGAAGAAATCTCCTTACCGAATCAGGAGCCAGAGATCCAATGGCGCCGTCGCTCAGAGATTCGAGTATTAGAAGAAAAAGTAGAAGAAAGCATAGAAAGGGAGGAAAATAAAGAGGTAGAAGAAAATATAGAAAACATAGAAGATGATGAATACATGGAAGGGGATGAAGATTTTGAATTTATGGAAGAAGGAATGGAAGAAATGAATGATTCCATAAATATAGAAGTCGTCTATATGGCAAGACATACTCGTGCCATTGAGGAAGTCTACCATGAAGAAGGTGAAGGCGATCATAATCGACAGCCCCAACCCAGGCGAACACAACGGCGTCAACGTGAGGTTGAGCCTACTTTCGATGGAGGTGATCCCCCTGATGAAGAAAGAGTCGAGGAAGATGAAGAAGAGGAAGAAAATCCTTTCGCGACCAATGATGTTGCTCTTACCGATGTACTACAGCAAATGGGGGAACAAATGAAAGCTAAAGATAAGGAGATCTCCCAGTTGAATGAGAAAATGACTGGAATGATGGCCCAGATGGCAGTGATGATGCAAATGATGCAGAGAACTGTAGCCGTCGGTCCCATACCTGATCCCCCTATCGATCCTCCAAATCTCCAACTGCCTCAAGGCTCAGGAATACGAGGTGTTCCTGAAAATGGCAATGAAGCTCGCAATACTGTCCGCCAGCCCACTCCACAGAATGTTGCCAGCACCTCCGAGCCTGTGACAGCTGCACAGCTCGAAGGACTGATCACACAGAAGATTAAAGCCATTATAGCTATTGATCAGGCCGAAAAATTGGTGGGTAAAGGTCGTCCATATCCGGCAGAATACGACCAAGTGCCATACCCAAAAGGGTATTCAGTGCCAAAGTTTCATACCTTCAACGGTACTAACAACCCTAGGCAACACTTGGCACAATTTAAGGCCACCTGTGGGAATACAGGGGGAAATGATGCCTTACTCTTCAGACAGTTCGTTACCAGTTTAACAGCAACTGCTTTCGAGTGGTATGCTGAACTACCAAATGACTCTGTGAAGACATTCGCAGAGTTAGAATCGATGTTCGTGAAAAGGTTTGCTAGTGCAACTGAGAAAATCACGATCGCTGACCTCGCCTTAGATAAACGAAAGAAGGAGGAATCAGTGTCAAAATATATCACTCGCTGGCGCAACATGAGCATGAAATGTGAACAGCAACTTGAAGAAGAACACGCCGTGCAATTGTTAATGGGGAACATCGATGATAAGATGCAACCATTTTTGTGCATGGCTACAATTACCACATTTCAGGATCTCCTGGATAGGGTGGCCAAATTTGAGAAGTTAAATTTGTCAAGATCAGAAGGCAACTTCGACAAGCTCAAAAAGGCTAAGGCCCCAGATGCTAAGAAGAGTGAAATCTACTCTACATCCTCTCTCAGGCCAAATAGGGGAAAGCAGGTGGTATATAATGTAGACAAAGGCAAGCAGCCGATGCAGTATGAAGAAAAGCAGAAGCAAGTCTACAATCCTAACCCTCAGCCGAAGCTGGTACTCGGAGGGAATGATAGGCCACGAACTTTCCAGGGCGGAGGGGATCACCCAAGGCAAGCAATAGGAACTGGTGATAGAACGTTCATATCCCTCAAAGATAAGATGAATAAAGAATATTCATTCAAAAGGGAGAGTGTCGCCAAGTTATTTCGACAAGCGGTGAAAGCAGGCCTAGAACTGCCAGAGTGCAAGAGGCCAGAAGAGTCGAAAGAAACTGGTGACCCGAATTACTGCCCATATCACCGAGTGCTTGGCCATCCCATTGAAGACTGCTATATCTTTAAGGATTGGCTTGAGAGAAAATACCGGAGGGGAGAGCTCACATTATCAGACAATGTGTTATCCCATCCCAAAAAGGAATCAACTCGGGTAGTTACGATTTCTCCCGTACCCCCAGTTGAAGAAAGAAAAAATGGGAAAAAGCCAGCTCGAGAAGAACAGTGGAAGACCGCGGTCTCTAAGAAGACTGTTAAGATGTTGAAACAACTGGAGGGGGTTCCAGGTGTAAAGTGGAAATCTCCTACAGAGCCGGTGATAGATCCCAAGGCACTGCCTGCGGTGCGAGCTTCCACTTCTAAACAGTTTCTTAACCAAGCTGACACTTCAAAGTCGGGGAGAGTGAAATCCTCTAAGAAGAAGACCAAGCTGAAAAAGCCCAAGGAGAAAAAGACAGTAACCCAAAGGGTTATCGATAGTTTGGAGGAATACTATCAAACTGCGAGGCGCCCTATTAGGCTTGCTGATTTTATGGCGGAACTTAGAGTTGAGGAGGAAAAAGAGGCTGACGAAGAGCCACTCCCCGTGGAAATTTGTCGGGTCATTTCGATGACAGCAGTGGCTGCAATCAGTAAGGGAAAAGAAACACCCTCCGAATCATGTATGATGGTATCGCCAATGGATCACAGTTCGGAGGAAGATTTATATTTTCCAGAAGAAGATGAATCTGAACTTGATATCGCTTTGCAGATGGAGCAAGTGAACTTGGACAGTGATTCTGAATCAACGGATGAGTCTCCAGACACGATAATGGCTGAATCTAAGGAAAATGCACTCTCAAATGAGTCTGACCAAGAGGAGATCGCCCAGGTGCAGCTGAGAAGTGGAAAAATTCTATCTTCCCCTCCCAAGAAACGGATCCCTACTAATGACAAAGGGAAGGAGATAATTATAAACGAAGATATTATCCCCAAGGATACAAAAAAGAAAGATACCACAAATAAAGGGATAGATTATAATATCCTATCCCATCTGAGAAAAATCCCAGCACAGCTCAGTATATACGATGCTCTTGTGATGTCTAAAGACCTGCGAGAGACCTTGATTCAGGCTCTCAAGGACCCCGAAAGATATGAGGCGTACTTTGCTGAACGTAATTTGACAGAAGTTTTACAAGCCCGAAACGAGCCAATCATTACTTTTGCTGAGGATGACATGATGCTTGGAACGGCAGACCACAACCGCCCTCTGTATGTTACTGCGGAGAGTGACGGAATGATAATCAGCCGAATTTTGATTGATCCCGGGTCTTCTATCAACCTTATGAGCTTGAAAGCTCTAAGATCGTTATGTCTTGATGTACAGCATCTCGGGCCAGATAAATTAATGGTGCATGGTTTCAATGAAAAGGGGCAAAAAACCCTAGGATCATTCATGCTCTCCCTAACATTCGGGGAACTTCATACTGAGGCAAAGTTTCATGTGATTGACGCGGACACCTCATTTAGGGCGCTTCTAGGTCGCCCGTGGTTGCACGATTACGGCATGGTCCCGTCAACACTACATCAGTGTATGAAATATATTAGGGATGGAGAGGAGTTCAGAATCTCTGGTGATATTCAGCCCTTTGCAGTCCACGAGGTAAAAATTTATGAAGATGCCAGATATTTCATCCCTAAGGAGCCAAAGCCATCGAGTTCTCTCGAGACTAAGGCAGCAAACCTGAAGAATACAAAGCGGCCCAAACAAGAAGATGAAAAGAAGCATGCGGGGAGAAAGAAGGCAACGCCAACTCTCCCTAAAGAGGTGATCACTCCTAGATCAAGAAAATATGTACCTCACCTAGGGAGTGACACAGACGAGGATGAGGCTGCCCTGGCTAAATCCCAGGAAATACGCCAATCAACGACTAGGGGGAGGAAGAAGATAAAGTACTCAGATGATGACTACGACTATGAGTCTACCTACATGAATAATGTACGTGTACTCTCAAGAAGAATAGATAATCTGAAGATCTCAGATAATGAATGTATTGTCACGCGTGTTCCTCCACGACACTTTAAAGAAATTGTTCCCCGAGAGGTGCATAATGTTGAGGAACTCATAACATTTTATGTACCTCCCCTAAGAAAAAGAGGCGGACCGGGAACCCTATTTTATAAATCTGGAGAGCGTGAGGAGGAAGGGAGTCGAGACTGGCTCTACAGACCCATCGGGCGTCGGGAGTTGGTAGTCACGAGAATGCCTAAATTTAACACTGAAAATATTCGAAGGATGTTACGAAAACAGGCTAGAATTCGCACTCCCGTACAACAACTTCGTACCTGTTTAAAGCTTTGGTATCGAAGAAATTCCCATGCAATGCGAAGAAAGGATATTCTTGCAAGGAGGGGCCTTGGATTCGTCGTACATAAGCATCCTCGAAAAGAGACATGTCAAGTCATCACCTGCAGGGAAGTTGAACCCAATGATGATTCTGAGAGAGAAGTTTATGAAGTTGATGACTATGATGAGCAACCTGTAGAAGCCGAGCCTACACCTGAAGAACTTGAAGATGGTGGACAAGCGACGACTATGGATAAGTTAAAGGAAGTCAACTTGGGAACCGAGGAGGACCCTCGCCCAACCTTTATTAGTTCCCTTCTGCCAGAAGACCAAGTGGAAGAAATAAAAGAACTTCTCTGTGAATTCAGGGATTGCTTTGCCTGGACATATGCTGAAATGCCAGGCTTATCCCCTGATGTAGCAGTTCACAGACTGGCAATTAAACCAGATGCGGCACCCATCAAACAAGCTCCAAGGAGAATGAGATTGGAGATTGAAGAGTAGGTAATTGCAGAGACAAAGAAGCTCATAGAGGCGGGCTTCATCCGAGAAGAAAAATATGCCGATTGGATCGCCAATATTGTCCCTGTCAAGAAGAAGAACGGTCAGATTCGTATCTGTATTGACTTTCGGGACCTCAACAAGGCATGTCCGAAAGACGATTTTCCACTCCCTGTATCAGAACTTTTGGTTGACACCACATCACACTATGATATGTTCTCATTCATGGATGGATCGTCAGGATACAATCAGATCAAGATGGCGCCCGAGGATGAAAGGCATACACCATTCAGAACGCCCATCGGTATTTTCTGCTATACGGTCATGCCCTTTGGCTTGAAGAACGCTGTTGCTACCTACCAACGGGTGATGACACGCATCTTTGATGAGCTAATACACCAGAAGGTCGAGTGTTACGTAGATGACCTGGTCGTGAAGAGCAGGGACCGACAAGATCATTTAAACGACTTAAGGATTGTATTCGAGAGGATCAGAAAGTTCGATCTGAAGATGAACCCTCTCAAATGTGCTTTCGGGGTCTCCTCCGGCAAATTCCTCGGGTATGTCGTTCGCCATCGAGGCATAGAAGTTGATCCCAATAAAATCAAGGCAATTATAGAGATGCCACCGCCTAGAAGCCTCCGTCAACTCCGCTCCTTGCAAGGGCAACTGGCTTTCATTCGACGATTCATATCGAATCTGTCGGGTAGGTGCCAACCATTTTCAAAGCTGATGAAGAAGGACGTCCGCTTCAAATGGGATGCAGAATGTCAGGAAGCGTTTGACAGCATCAAAAGATATTTGTTGAACCCACCCATTCTTGCAGCTCCAATTCCGGGGAAGCCTCTTATACTGTATACGGCAGCACTAGAAGAGTCCCTCGGAGCATTGTTGGCCCAACACAATGAAGAGGGTAAGGAGAATGCACTCTACTACATCAGTAGACGGCTGATTGGAGCGGAAGTGCGATATTCTCCAATCGAGAAACACTGTTTGGCATTGATCTTTGCGGCCCAGAAGCTCCGCCACTATATGCTCTCCCACAAAATTACCTTGATATCAAAGATCGATCCGCTGAAGTTCTTAATGACAAGACCAGCGTTGACAGGTCGTTTGGCAAGGTGGGCAGTGTTATTATTACAATTTGATATTGTGTACATGCCACAGAAGGCTGTAAAGGGACAAGCTTTGGCAGATTTCCTCGCTGCACATCCAATTCCAGCAGACTCTCCGCTCAATGATGATTTTCCTGATGAACAGATCATGCAAGTTGATGAAGAGGAGAAATTACAATTTTGGGAGATGTATTTTGATGGAGCATCGTCAATCAAATCTCCTAGACCCCCAAATCTTGCAAAGGCTCAAGCGGGCATCGGACTTGTCTTTATAGAACCCGAGGGAGGCATAATGAGATTCTCGTTCAGTCTAACTGAACCTCGGACCAATAATGAAGCTGAATATGAAGCTTTGATAGCAGGATTGGAAATTGCGGTTGGCGTCCAAATCACAAATCTTCAAATCTTTGGTGATTCTCAACTTGTAATAAATCAAGTTCTGGGTATTTACAAGATTTGTAAACTTGAGTTAGCCCACTATCATCGACGGGCTCTCGAGCTCCTAAAGCAAGTGCCAAATGTTAAGATAGCTCGAATCCCCCGAGGACAGAACGCAAAAGCAGATTGTCTAGCTAAATTAGCCAAGGAGCTTGCAAGTGAAGATAAGAAGCCACCTATATTTATTGCGGTTGAAAATCGTCGAGTCTTAGAGCCAGCAATCTTGCAATTCCCCCGGGCAGATGGAGTACCAGATTCAGGCCAACAGGACACAACCTCGGTTGACCCCCGATATCCCCAACCAGTCAATCTTGAATATCAACATGAAGAAAATCAAGCTCCTAAGAGAAGACGTAAGGTCAGTCTAGCTTCAGAATCATGGTGGTATTGCTTAGATGTTGAAGTCGAAGATGATTGGAGGCAACCATTCATCGATTATTTCAAAGAAAGCAAACTCCCAACAGATAAATCTCTGGCCGCACAAATCAGGAAAAGAGCATTACGATATGCGTTTGTCAACGACACGCTGTATCGACGGGCTTTTGATCAAATGTGGCTAAGGTGCCTAGGGACCAAGGAAGCTGATAAAGTGGTAGTAGAAGTTCATGAAGGGCTCTGCGGAGCACATCAGTCAGGTCCCAAGATGGCTGCTAAAATCAAGAGAATGGGTTATTATTGGCCAACAATGGTAACAGATTGTATTAACCACGCTAAGAGGTGCCACGAGTGTCAAATCCACGGTGATGTTATTCATCAACCGCCAAATCCTCTACACCCAACGGTAGCATCCTGGCCTTTCGAATGTTGGGGCATTGATATAATCGGACCGATAGATCCACCATCGTCGGCTGGACATCGCTTTATATTGGCGGCTACAGATTATTTCTCCAAATGGGCAGAAGCAGCTCCGTTCAAAGAAGTCACATCTGAGCACGTAATCAACTTCTTCACCCACAACATCGTTTACAGATTTGGCATACCGCGCCGCGTGATATCAGATAATGGCACAGCATTCAAGAGCGCTAAAATATATAAGTTTGTCGAGCGGCACAAGATTGATTGGCGATATTCTTCCATATATAATCCAAGAGCCAATGGTTTGGCAGAGGCATTCAACAAGACGCTGGTGAAGTTGTTAAAGAAGATCCTCACCAAAAATAAGAGAGAGTGGCATGCAAAGATGGCAGAAGCATTATGGGCGTACCGTACGACCTACAAGACGCCAACCAAAGCCACTCCCTATTCATTAGTATTCGGAGTTGAAGCAGTATTGCCACTAGAAATTGAACTGCCGTCGCTTCGAGTAGCTATCCAGCACGATCTAACTCAGGATCAAAATGCTCGTTTAAGGATGGAAGAGCTTGATGCACTTGATGAAATCAGGTTGCAAGCTCAGCAAAATCTAGAGATTTATCGAGCAAGGATGACGAAATCGTTTGATCGAATGGTGCGTTATCGATCATTTCAAGAAGGAGAATTGGTCCTGGTGCTGAGAAGGCCAATCATCCCTCACCGAAAAATTGGTGGTAAATTTGTATCCAATTGGGAAGGCCCCTTTGTTATCGAGAAAGTGTATCAAGGAGGAGCCTATCAGTTGATCGATCTGGAGGGCCAGAGACCTATGCCACCG
The DNA here is from genome assembly GCA_019925795.1 of Dendrobium chrysotoxum. Lineage (NCBI taxonomy): Eukaryota > Viridiplantae > Streptophyta > Magnoliopsida > Asparagales > Orchidaceae > Dendrobium > Dendrobium chrysotoxum. The sequence goes on along the minus strand of CM034306.1, from coordinate 286,230 downwards.
ATCAATGGCCGGTACTTGAAGAAATATCATGTATAGGGATAATGAGGTGTTTAGAGTATTCTATACTTCAAATGCACTCATCGACATGTGTATGATTCATCTTTGAAATTCTCTTGTAATACAAGAATGCATTTCAAAAAAAAAAAAAAAAAAAAATATAAAAAATTATACAGGCGGCATTTTAAATATTTATCCGGGTCGACATCGTGCCGCGTGCCGAGATCCCCGAATAAATATTTAAAATCTTAAACAATTAAGTTTGCCCAAAAAAAAAAAAAAAAAAAAAAAAAAAAAAAAACTTTGTTATACAGGCGGCATTTTAAATATTTATCCGGGTCGACATCGTGCCGCGTGCCGAGATCCCCGAATAAAATATTTAAAATCTCAAAACTTTTAAGTTTGCAAAAATTTTTATCTTCTTGCCAAGCAGGGGGCATTTTAAATATTTATCCGGGTCGACATCGCGCCGCGTGCCGAGATCCCCGAATAAATATTTAAAATCTTAAACAATTAAGTTTGGCAAAAAAAAAAAAAAAAAAAAAATATATATATATATATATATATATATATATATATATATATATATATATATATATATATATATATATATGCGGCATTTTAAATATTTATCCGGGTCGACATCGCGCCGCGTGCCGAGATCCCCGAATAAATATTTAAAATCTTAAACTATTAAGTTTGTCAAAAAAAAAAAAGTGTATATATATATATTATTTATCCGGGTCGACATCGCGCCGCGTGCCGAAATACCCGAATAAATATTTAAAATATTCAATGTCTAAGCTTCTCCCACCTTGAAGATACCCCTACGAGATAAAAGACATCTGAATACTCATTTGGGTCGACATCGTGCTACGTGCCGAGATCCCTAAGTGAATATAAAAAAAAAAAAAAAAGAAGAGAAGTTCAAAATTTTCAAATTCATCCCATTTTAAAACCTCCCTACGAGACGGGGGTACTCAAGTGTTTGTTTGGGTCGACACCGTGCTACGTGCCGGGGTCCCTAAATAAATATTCAAATCATCAAGCCTTATGTTCCTTCGAATAGGGATACGGCGAATTCCATTATTAACACACGAACGCAGGTGATTTTCCTAAAGGTTTGGGACGTCATTCTCCTCCAGTGTACCAGGATTTCGAAAGTCAAGAAAGAGACTTTTGTAACTACATGCTCCAATAAATTGAGGCAAAAAAGCTTGAAGTCTTCCAACAGCCTGAAGCTTAAGGTTCGAATGGGTGTAAAACGTCGGATCCAATACGCCCAAATATGGTCGGATCGCTGGCGACTCCGTCTACTCAACACGCCAGAAGAAAGGCCGTAGTAGCGGAACTCCCACTTCGTCAACCCGTCAGTAAGGACTGTAGGAAGAACGAATGCTGATTTGACTCGACAAGTTTCAGTAGTCGTAGTCCACAAAACTCTCCTAATTGACCAGAGAATCAAAGTCCCAATGGGAAGGATGGGTCGCGAACAACTACCGAATGTCCGTAGATTCCAAATCTGCAACCGTAAAGGATGACTTTAAATCCACCAACTTCAGTAGATTCAGCGTTGGGAAGCACATTGCCCATAGCTCAAGTCTGAAGCCTGAATGAGTGTAAGAGGTCGGATCCAACACGCCCAAATATGGCCGGATCGCTGGCAATTCTGTCTACTCAACACGCCACAAGAACGGCCGTAGTAGAGGAACTCTCACTTCAGCAAATAGAGGATAAAGAGCTATCAAATCATAGCTTATCTAATCTGATGAACTAAAGTGATTCGGATTGAAGTTTCCTCGATTGGTTAAGGATCAAGATACTACCTGCATTTGGTACCATCAGTCAAATCCAAAACCTGCAAACTTTCCACCAAGTCCATTGCACAAAGCATAAGACAGGAAAAAGCCAAAATTTCTAAAGTTTGAAGCCACGATCATTGGCCCCAGCTAGTGGCCAAAGTGACGCTCACAATTGCCCTCAAAGACAGGGGGCATTTTAAATATTTATTTGGGTCGACATCGCGCTGCATGCCAAAATCCCCAAATAAATATTTAAAATCCCCTGTGGCACCAAAACAAGTCTGAAACAGAATACGAGACAGCTCAGAGTACAACACAGAGTACAAAACAGTCTAAAACACAGTCCAGAGTACGACACAGAAACTAGCTCAAGACAAAAAAAAAATCTCCATTTATATATATATAATCAACATGATGTACAAGTACAACAAGGACTCCAGACGCTACAGGGGTACAGACTAAAAAGAAAAGGGCAAAGACACGTCAGTAGAGGCGGACCTGTAAGCTCTCTAGCTGTCCGGTAACCTCGGCCAAGGCCTGAAACTCTGACTGAGCTCTCTGGAACTGCTCTACGGCCAGTGCTAGAGAAGAGTCAGCCTCCATCATCTGCTGCTGTAAGGCTCGATGTCGCTGCTCCTCTCTCCTAGTAAGGCCGTCCCGTCTGTAACGCCCCTCCTGTAGGCGACGCGTCCTGGACAACATCTGTCTGATGTCCCCCCAAAGAGCCTGCATGCGCGTCGTCAGTCCGTCCATCTCCCGAGTCATGCCAGAAGAACTCTGGCGGTGTCTCCTCAGAGCCTCTGCACTACTATCTACTCTGTCATGGGCGTCGTCAACCAGTGCCCTGCGGCTAGCAACTATCTCCTCTAACTGCGGAAGTGTAGCGCTGGCCCGGGTAACAGAAAGTGACCTCAACCGCTGGATGCAGAACTCTGTCTCACGACACACTGCCTCCCAAAAACGTAACTCGGTAGTGTCCACCCCAAACTCGGCAAGCAGGCCTAGGATCCGGTCAGAAGAAGAGGTAAAACTGACCCAAGACTCTGGAGTGCTCGGGTCAACGCTGAGAACTAAGCTCCTCAGAACCTCCACTAGGTGGCTGCACCTCTCAGTAGTCGTGGAGTTTGGAGATCGGGGAGCGTAGCAAAAAATCTCTGACGTGTAGTCGACTCCCTCAGCCACTGCACATAAGATTATAAGCAATTAGTTTAATCACATATATCATAATAATGCATTGAAAATAAATTAACTTACAATTAACACGTACCTGCGGAAGGGCCCGCTGAGTCGGCTGGGTGACTGGCTGGGACAGAGGAGGGGCCTGCGAAGTCAGCTGAGTAGCCCACAGGGAAGAAGAACTCCGACTGAACAAGGTCTGACGGCGGCTGCGTGTACGACGTCCCCCCGAACAGCTCTGTAAGTAAAGCAGCGCCGGTCCCTGAAGACTCGCCTGGACAAAATGACCCGTAGGGGTCCACCGGAAAAGAGAAGTCGTCGGAGGGTCCTGGTGTACCGTACCCAGTGAAGTCTGACCTCCTCGGCTCCTGTGTGCTCTCCCCGAGGTCCCTGGGAGAAAGACGAGCATCCACGGACCGTCTAGAAGGTGTGACACGCTGAGAGCTGGTCCTCCTACGAGGGGGCTGGGAAACCTCAGTGTGGTGTGGCGCAGGTGCCACATCCGGAACTCTGGAAGGGGAAGGAACAACGGCCCCGGCAGTAGTATGAGCCTCAACACGTGTGCCTGCACCAAATAATATATATCAAATTACTAAATATATATCAAAACTGACAAGAAGGAGAGAGGAGAGGGGGTAGGGAAGTACCTCTGCCGCCTGCAGTCTCTGAAAGAACCCGACGGGACCTCTGTCCCCTCGGCAACCCAAGCTCCTGTACCCGGGGCTCGTACCTCCTCGCACCATGCTCTAAAGCAGCTCCGAAAGACAGCCGCACCCAAGACAGTCTGGTGTAACTGACTCCTGTACTAGCAGACGGCTGTGCCAAAAGAAAGCTGGAACCTGTCCCCAGCCTCAGTAAGTGTGACCAAGTCCAAGCTGCGGCGTAAAAGCGGGTCTCTGCTGGAACAACATCCATACGCCGTACATCTGCAACTCCTGGAACTAGTGGCCGCCCATCGTAAGCTGTGGCCTGAGAGAGTCCAAACTGTCTGGCCACCCTATTGGGCTGATAGCCCTCCAAAGTCACCACGGCGCCTGCCCTGTGGCACAACCAACCCGGGCGCATGCTGATGAAGTACTCACCGACAGGCAAACTCCGTCTCCTATGCAGTAAAGTACACCTCCCTCTGTAGTCGACCTCGTCCGCCACAACAGTGCCTCTCTGATGAGGCGGCAAACCAAGAACATCTGACTGGTGAACCAAAGAGAACCGGTCTGAAACTAACTGCGGGGCAAAGAAAAAGAGACGGATCCTCTCTAGCTCAAAAGTGGAAGACGCCTGGGACAACTGCAAAACTGTGGGGTACCCTCTCTGCAAGAAGTAGGCTGGAGTCTCTAGACAGGAGAAAGCACCCTGGACGTGTAAGTGAACCCAGGCGTACAAGTACTGCCACGGTAAAACTGCATCTCGCACCTCCAGGGAACTGGCCTCAGAAATGGTCCGTAGGACCCTGTACACTCTGGCAAGAACGGCAGGAGCTAATGCGAGTCTCTGTCCCACTGACAACTGACTAGCTGCTAAGAGAACACTGCACCTCAAAGATCCTGTCCTGACTGGAAGTACAAAAGTGCTGAGCCAAAGTGCTAAGAATCCTGCTAACAGCAACTGCTCGTCAACGTCCGCCAACCCAGGAAAAGTACAACCAGTGGAAGAAGACGGCTCGGCGGTCTCCTCAGACAGTGGAGTCCCGCGCTGCAAACCACGGCCAAAAGGGTCCAGTAGTGACGCCGTAGTAGGGGACAAGTACCTCTCCTGAAGGAAGCTGCTAACCCAGACGCCTGCGGGCATGGTGACTCGAGAACGCGTCGGCAAACTCTGCACTGACCCGTAAGTCTGACTGTAGTGCTGCAAAAGCCTGGGGAAAACATCCGGTAGTAGTAATCTGCCTCTCCTATCACCATCTGCTGAAGGAACCCGGTGAAAAAGCTGCTCGTCTGGGGGCACACACTCCTCAAAATTGTGTCCAAAAACTGGTAACCCGGAGACTGTCTGCAAGTCTGAGAGGGTAACTGTAAGCTCCTCAGCTCCAACCCAACAAGTACTGCGCCCAGCATCCCAGAACTCAACCAAACCTCGAGCCCAAGAAGCGGGGAGGCGTCCGTAGTCAAACAGGGAGGCGTACACTGCCTCGTAGATCCCTGCTGCCCGAAGAGTCTCCCTGTGCACCAAGAAATAGGACCCTATTGTGGGACCAATTTATCAGATCAAGGACGGAATTAAGAAACCCGGCCTAAAAGTTGATGTACGTCCGGTCGTAATTAATTAATTAATCTTAATGCATGGGCGTCCATAATGCATTCATACATACATATATGCATGTGACCGTGCAACAGATAAATGTATATTAATTAGGGCACAAAGAGAAAGCCCGAAGATCGACCCGGTTATAAGATGGAAGGCTGCAACTTGTAATTAATTTCATATTATTTTACTTCAAAGTTCAATCCTAAACCACCCTAATTAAATTCTAAATCCTAAACAAATCGAAAGATATCTGAAATCTATTAATGAATAAAATCACCATAACATATATGCACGGTACTTACCTAGCTAGCTACTAATTAACTAATTAAGCAAGCACCACAACAACATGCAGTATATATATGCATTTCTAAATAGGCATATTGTCGCTCGCTCGCGGTCGTTTGGGAAGTTGTCTGTTAATTGTTGAGCTAATCTCAAATATAATTAATTTATTGGCTGTTTTTATGCATGTCGTTTTATTATATATATGGCTGAATAATTAATAATTCTCTTTAATTTAATTTTGTCATAATATAATTAATTGATGCAGCATTAAAAATTCGCAGGAATTATGACCACAATTCTAACATAAATACGATATTTAAGTACCAGTAAATGAATACCGGCCAGCTGGTATATATACATATATATATATAGTAAAAGATCTAGCTAGTACTGTAAGCTGGGATGGATTATCATTATTTGATCAGAACTAGCTAGTCGTTTATATATGAAAAGGCGTTTTATATATATATTGATTTATTTGTATACTTGATGACTTAATTATATTGAACATATATATAGCTCCTTTGAAGCCTGCTCGATAGATAATCAAATTGATTAATTGATCATTCGTTCATTTATATTTACTTTTGGACCAGCTTAATTGGTTTCACAAGTTGCTGGCTAGCTGAAATTCAAATAATATCGAGGCTTTGTTTGATGACGATTTAACTGTTTATTAATTTCTTCTTCTCTTTTATGTTATAGTTGACAATAATCCGCCACACTGACGCCGCTGCTGACATTCTAAAAAGTAAAAATTAAAAATTAATGGTGCAGCCGCTTCTTCTCTGCAAACGCAGTCGATATATGGATCATTGATTGATTCCTCGATCGATCGGTTGTGTAATCAAATGTCGGCATTGTCATCAAGTAAAACATGCATGTGAGTACTGTACAACTCCGCTGCTAGATCGTTGCACAAAAATGTAACTCTTCATTTCCTGCTGTGAGAATAAAACATTGCAATCTTCTTCTATTCCGCTGTTTTCCGGCTTCTTTCTATCTTCAATTGTGTTATTATTATTATTTTTTTTAATATCAGATAAACATCAAAGTTATTTACGTTGCTGGAGATTTAAGGACAATGAAGATAACTAATGCATGGTTAGTGATATAGATACACAGATTAAAAGTTTTAGTTGTATTTTTTTTAGCATTAGACATTGCTAAAAAAAAAATGAACAAATAGCTGCATAGATAAATTAAAATATATTTTAATTCTTCATAAAATATTGTAAATAATGTTGGATAAATTATATCATCGTTTATGAATAATGATAAATACATTTTATGTGACCAGCATTCAAATTATTTGTATATGTTGACCCCTATAACTATCCCAGAAATTATGAGTTTGATAAAGATGATTCAGCTCGAATACGGATTGCATTGGGTTTCATTCACCCATCTCAAGGAATGACTTACTGAATTATTCAAGGCATCGAGAATACGCTTATTACCCGAATTTGCTCCACACTTGGAGGGGATACCTGAGGGGATTAAAAGTTTATAGTTATAATTTGAATATGAGGCCATGATCTCTAAGTAATCTCTATCAGTGGCATTGATAATCTTTCCAACTTGCGTTATCTAGAATTGCTCGAGAAATATATTTCATTGATACGCGGAATTGGGAAGCTGAAGTTTCTTCAAGAGCTAAATATGTTTGAGCTTAGAAGCGAGATGGGTTATAAAATTGATGAGTTGGAATATCTAAATGAACTTTGCAAATTAGGAAACAATTGTCTTGAAAATGTGAAGGATGCCGAGGAGGCTTGTAATGCCAAATCATGAGCCGAGAAGTAGAAATTCAATTTCTCCAAGAACGTGCTCGATAACCTCCAGCCACTAAAATGTCTAAGTATACCATATATATACATTCTTATATGGGTGGAAGGTCCGTAATATAGACAAATAATGTCAATTTGAGCTTCAATCTAGAGAAAATTGAATTGACAAGTTGTTTGAAAAGTGAAGACTTTTTCACCTCGTGGGCAACTTCCTTTTCTCGAGTCTTAAAACTCGTTTGTATGTTGAAAGTGAAATGGCTCGACAAACGAATTTAGTGGGAATGATAAATACCATGCCTTTCCATTGCTAGAGGAGTTATATATTAGAGGATTAAAAGCATTAAAGGGTTATTTTAAGACAGAAGTAGCTACTGAAGATGGATGTTTGTTCCTCGCTCAATTGAACTAGAGCTATTTAAATTCCTGAAGTGGAAGAGCTACCCTCTTTGCCCTCTAAGCTTAAGAGATTGAAGATGTGTGAAATTGGGTGGACGACCTTGAATTTCTGCAATAATTAAAATTCTCTTCCCTTGAAGCAATCCCAATGCAAAGCAAGGATGCGCGCATCAAAGAGATTAGCCTCTACGGAGAAGGCATGATGTCCGATCTCAAAATGGACTTCACCATCGTGCTCGGAACACTGTTAACCTCTAAAAAACTACATTTTGCTTATTGGATTTGAAGCATTTGGGTTGGTGACACGAACCTCGAGGCAATTCGATTGCAATAGCATGCGTTTTGAGGGAGATTTGCCTCGGCGTCGACCAAATGAGCTCCGATCGATAAACGGATTACATCGTTACGTCCGGAACATCGTCAACATCAAAGATCTACATTTTATTTAATTAATTTGAATCAATCGGGGCGGCGGCACGTAAATCAAAGCAACCCTAATGCGATAAGATAACATGCATTTCAAGGAAAATTGGCCTCGTCGTCGACCAAATGATCTCCGATCGACGAACGGACTGTGTCATTGCGTCCGGAATGCTTTCAACCTTTAAAAACTACATTTTGTTTATCCAATTCGAAGCATTCAGATTGGCGGCGCGACTGGAGTGATTCAAGAGCGGCAGTGCGCAGTTCAAGAAAATTGGCCTCGTTGTCGACCAAACAATCTCCGATCGACGAACGGACTTCGCCATCGTGTCCGGAACACTTTCAACCTTTGAAAACTACATTTTGTTTACTCAATTCAAAGCATTCATATTGGCGGCGCGACCGGAATAATTCAAACACGGCAGTGCGCAGTTCAAGAAAATCAGTCTCGTCGTCGACCTAATGACCTCCGATCGACGAACGGACTTTACCAATGCGTCTGGAACATCCCAAATACTTAAGAATGAATTTTAATTTGATTAAATTAAATGACGTACGAGGAGGTCGGCATGAATTGCGAGGCAAAAGTAAAAAAATTGCAAGGTAATGATGCGCGAGCTAGGGAATTTAGCCCTCGGCGTCGACCAAATGATCTCCGATCAACGAACGGATGGTGTCATTACGTCCGGAACGCCATCAATACTCTAAATTGACTATCAATTTGCCCAAATTGAAATCACGCCGTGACCGATGAGGGTTTTACTATAGTAATGTGCATGCCGAGAGTAAAATAGCTCGAAAGTAAATTTAATTGGATTGACCAATACAATGCCTTTCCATTATTAGAGTTGTTATATTTTATGGAATTAGAAGCATTAGAGGATTGGTTTGAGGCAGGAGCAGCTGCTAAAGGGGGATGTTTGTTTCCTTGCTTAATTGAACTGGTGCTAATTAACTGCCCAAAGTTGAAAGAGTTGCCCTCATTGCCTCTTAAGCTGGAGGGCTTGAAGATAATATTTATAGGGTGGAAGACTTTAAATTGCTGTAGCATTTCAAATTATATTTCCCTTGATTACATCCCTTCGTCTAGCTGTTGAAGTGACAAGACTTGCAGCACTAAGATATTTGAGAATTAAAGATGCCCCAATCTAATCTCTCAAAAAAAAAAAAAAAAAATTTAAGAAAACCGAAAAGGGGAGACCATTGATATCGCCATCTCATATTCATAAATGAGACAAAGGGCAAAAACCTTGGACACTTTTTTTTTATTACTCTCGCACCAGATCTCCACTGGTGAACTCCAACTGATTCTCCAATCACCAGCTTTCTTCCAGCCAGCCACTGGACGCCCCAACCAATTGCTCCACGCTTCCGTCCAGGCTGTCCGCTAGTAGCTTCCCGTTCTCCACGCCGAGCCGGCCTTCCTTAAGATTTAGTCAATAACTACACTTTCCCTGGATGAACTCCCGCCTCTAACAGCCGCTCCATCCACGCTTCTGTCCTTGCAGCCCTCACGTTTACAACCCTTCACCTCCTCTATTTCCTCCACTCACTGTGCCGAAACCCCATCAAAATACTTCTCTTTAAAGCTCTTTGAAAGCAGCAGCTTTTTCATTTACCTTGCCTCCCACGTGAAGCCGATACCTCCTCTTGTTCCATTTCACTACAATCCAACAGTAACCTATAAACCCTCCATCAAAGCTTAGACCAACACCTTTCCACATCATCCTCAACAGAGAAAAGGTTTGTTTTTTTTTATTTGTTTAGTTTTTTTTTTTATCATTACTGTTCATTCCTATTGTATATAATATATCTTCTTAGTTACTATCATGGCTAATATTCTTCTTCTTATTTATTATATGCATGTATGTGGGAGAGCGTGTGTATACGTCCAAAAAAAAAAAAGATTTCTAATCAAAATTAAATGATTTGTAAGGTTGGAGATATGCAATTTTCTTATACATATATATATATACACACACAATAATATTATTTGCTATGAATTTTTTTTTATTGATTAAAACTTTTAATTACATACTCCTTTGTTATCTGTTAAGCCTATTATATGTATATTATTAACTCCGTTAATTAGTATTATTATTATAAGTATATATTACTATTATATATTTGTTGTTATATGTTTAGATGTTATAAAGTTATTAAGTTCATTAGTATATACTGTTATATATTTATATATATTATACTATTATATGTTTATAGCATTTATAATATTTATATAAACTCTATATGTTATATATGTATATATAAATATGCATGTATGTATGTTTGTGAGGGGAAAGCCAAAAAAAAAAAGAGAAGAAAAATGTTTCAAAAAAAAAAGAAAGAAAAGCAAAAAGCCAAAAAAAAAAAAGAGAAGAAAAATGTTTCAAAAAAAAAGAAAGAAAAGCAAAAAACCAAAAAAAAAAGAGAAGAAAAATGTTTCAAAAAAAAGAAAGAAAAGCAAAAAGCCAAAAAAAAAAAAGAGAAGAAAAATGTTTCAAAAAAAAAAGAAAGAAAAGCAAAAAGCCAAAAAAAAAAAGAGAAAAAAAAATGAATTTTACAAATTTGGGAGAACTCATTTTGTCGCTCGCAACACGACGAACGACCACCCATGCACGCTTTTCTCTAGCGTGGTGGGAGGAAGTTCGCTGTGTTGCTAGCGACGAAGCGGATAATCCCCTCCTAAAGTCCTATTTTCGATGTTTGCGACGCGCCGAGGGACCCCCTATGCACGCTTTTCTCTAGCGTGGTGGGAGGGAACTCGGTGCGGCGCTTACAACGAGGTAGGCGGGCCCTGTGCACGCTTTTCTCTAGCGTGGCGGGGACGAATATATAAAACTGTGCATTTTTAACAGGTGCCTGAAGACCCATGCACGCCTTTCTCTGGCGTGGTGGGGTTGAAGATATTTGGCCTTGATGTCATCCGACATCACCCGTGCACGCTTTTCTCTAGCGTGGCGGGGGCCCCCAAACTCCTGAAATTTCCCCTAAACGGGGGAGACGCCGGGAGGCTGCCGAAATTTTGTCTAAAATAAGACAAGGACTTGAACAAATTCTGGACAACAGGGAACTCATATCGGACTCAAATGAACATTAAATAAGTGAAATTGAATCATAAAATGAACTTGGACTTGTATTTGAACACTAAGCAAATGGTTAATTTGAAACCAAAAGAGATGGGCTCAAACTTGAAATTAATTTGGGTGTTAAGTGAACATGAGTTTTCTAGAGTTTGTGTAGAGGTGAATGATAAGAGACACATGATGAATGTGGTGATTTTGTTAGCCATCATACACAATGTAGTGGGCCTACAAGCAAAGAAAGAGGGATGTTAAGGATATAACTCCCTTTCAAACAATACTGGCTAATTTGCAAATAAATACACAGCATTCTATCTACAAGCAATCATGCCTGATATAGTCTATTGGAAAAATAGCAATCAATGAAATATTATGAATATGAAAGACCACAAATAAAATATAAAAGAAATTGTGACAAAGGAAAGCATCTACAAGCGATATAGCAAGGGGAAGACAAGCTCAGGCTACTCAATCAAATTGAGATACATAGAAAATGATGAATGATGAAATTCAGATGATTCAGAGTGTTCAACCAAGTTAACTTGCAAATGAGAGCAAATGGTATCTATATCTATCATGCAATAAAATGCTACTAGAAAGACTTGGCATGTAAGGTATGATGAATATAGCAGTACTTTCACTACCAACATCTGTATACAAACAAGCAAGTGAGAATCTATAGAAAATGAAAACTAGAAGGTGTATACAGTTGATTGCAAGCAAATATCGATAATGCAAGTCCACCATGCAAGCCACAAGGATGATACATAACTTGTAATGTTCGCCATGACTCATACACAAGAAACAAATTTGCAAAGTGGGTGGGCATAAAGAAATGCAATAGTATCCCTATCATTAGTAATGACTCGACTCCAAGAAAATACATTACTAAAAGGCTCTCAGATTCACACAGAGGATGAATGAGGAGATTGAAGTAACTTGCAACATTCGGTCATATCAATCTGCAAGTAAGAGAAAGGGATATCTACATCAATTGTACAAATGAGCATATTACTCCCACAAGCAAAGAAATAAGAATTAATAGTAGTATTCGCACGAATTATGAAAGAAGGCACGATAGTTCCAACTATGTCTACTTGCAGGTACTAATGGAGGCTTATAGTATCTTGAAGACACAAGCAACAAATGAGATGATACATTCATGAATGATATATATGGAAAAGATTGCAATAAATATGGCAGTATGCCGTCAACATCGGTATGCAACCAGGTGTATACAATCTTGCAAGGAACAAAATGGTGGAGATTATGGAGAATAAGGAAGTTCATATGAGCAAAGTAGCTGGAAGTATTCTCCAATAAATGCCAAAGGTCTTTACAAAGTATAAAGAACGCAGAAGTCAATGATAATCACCCACATCACCGGCAATAATACCGTGACAAGTGTACATGTTTGTTCCCTACAAAAGAGAAGTCAGACATACAAGATACAAGATAACTTGGCGTATGTGAAGAAGCTTGAAATGTATACAATAAGTTTTCCATAGATATGACGAGAAATACAACAACTATCCCAACCAACTCAAGGGATACAACAGTTACTTGGAAATGAATATCTTGCAAGGCTTTCAGGAGAATCTGATGTATTTTTCATCACTACAGCTGTTAGTCCAAGGTAGTGAGTATTGATTTCACATGTGAGCTCTAGGAAGAGAAAGCCAGATCAAATCGTTATGGAGTGAATGAGTCTCACTTCAACCAAACAAATGCTAAAAGTACTACAACAGAAATAAGCTTCTACTAGCCGTTGTAGAAGACCTGCTGAATGTATAACATGCCCTCGCACGTGCACCTTAATTTGTATACACATAGGAAGACAAAAGTGATAAGTGCAATTATAAAACCCGCATGGGCCCCGGCGAGCGTGTTATTGGTACACACGTGACGTCTAGGGATGCTACGCGGGTCAATAAATTTGAACTCGATCCTCCTAAGGCAAGTGAATAGGAGTAGACAAGGTTCAATAAATAATTACAAAATGCCCCCAAACACCCGCATGGGCCCCGGCGAGCGTGTTATTGGTATACACATGACGTCTAGGGATGCTGCGCGGGTCAATAGATTTGAACCCGATCCTCCTATGCAAGCAGATAGGAGTAGACAATGTTCAATAAATAATTATAAAATGCCCCCAGACACCCGCATGGGCCCCGGCGAGCGTGTTATTGGTATACACATGACGTCTAGGGATGCTGCGCGGGTCAATAGATTTGAACCCGATCCTCCTATGCAAGCAGATAGGAGTAGACAATGTTCAATAAATAATTATAAAATGCCCCCAGACACCCGCATGGGCCCCGGCGAGCGTGTTATTGGTATACACGTGACGTCTAGGGATGCTGCGCGGGTCAATAGATTTGAACCCGATCCTCCTATGCAAGCAGATAGGAGTAGACAATGTTCAATAAATAATTATAAAATGCCCCCAGACACCCGCATGGGCCCCGGCGAGCGTGTTATTGGTATACACGTGACGTCTAGGGATGCTGCGCGGGTCAATAGATTTGAACCCGATCCTCCTATGCAAGCAGATAGGAGTAGACAATGTTCAATAAATAATTATAAAATACCCCCAGACACCCGATGATGGCCGTGTTGAATGTATATCTCAACCGGAAGGGTTCACAAATACTTTCAAATGCCATCCCAAATCTTATGAAAATCTCAAACTCCAAACAATTCCAAAGTCCAAAAATATTTGAAATTGAAATTAAACCATCAATCACTTAAAGCAAAACCCATCCATTCTCCGCAACAGTTTGCCGAGGTGGACAAATATGAAAATAACTGTAGCTCACAAAGAGCTAATGCCTGGTCGAAAATATCACTATGATCCATTCTCAAACAATCTCCTGCCAGCAAGGACGTGGTACGAGTCCTCTAACCGGCAGTTTCGCCGCCAAATGGCACTGCAGGATAAACGGTTATGACTCGGGGCCCTCTGAACCAGGTGGTCGCCGCCAAATGGCACCATTATATTATGGTTATGTCCAGAGCCCGTATGCTCCCCAATGGCATCAAATCCTTGAGATATGAATCAATAGGATATGATCGATAGGGCACAAAGCCCTCTGTTAGCTAAGGTGGATTCAAATTTGTCCCCTTAGGCAAATATTCACCCCAGGTCTACAAGGTACCCTTGGACGAAGCAACCCATGGCTGCCGACAAGGATCCTTCTGTCAGGTTGGGTCGACTACCTCCTCTGACTAAGTAGACCAGGGACCACGATGGCCCGGGACGACGGAACCATGGGATCTTGATCGGGTCTATCATCCATTCCCCCACCATCCGCTTTAAGTGCAGGACGGTAAAAATTTCTATTTTAAATATCAAATCCCTCAATTTTCCAATACCCTAAACCCATTGCTGCTACTATATGCCAGATCCACGTATCCTTACGTATCTGATTGACGACTAGCCTTAATCGAAAGTTCTCTCTCGTTACCGGGAGGGGTAATTAACTATAGGGGCTTGCGCCTATAGGAAACCAGAACTCAGATCATAAAGTCCTCACAAAATGAGGGCGAAATCTCTGGGTAGTGTCTTATCTACTATCTCATCTGCCTTCCAAAATTTACCCCGGAACTTAGTTCGTTAAAACTCCCCCCCTTGAAAAACAAATATCGGGCGGAGGCCGGGGCCGAATTTTTGGAGCCCACAGTATACATCATTAATTACCATCATATATGTACACCCATGACTATTTGTGCAAGTACCCTCTCACAGTTATCTTGCATGTTATGTTCGGATAATGCGGAAGGAGAGTTCTTTTTGGACAATTTGTTCAAGAGATTTGAGATTCGTTTTTTGGATGATATATATCAATATTGATAATTAATATCACATAAATCTAACAATTTTGATCTCCATTCTTATTAATTTTTTATCAAAATATTCTAATATACATTTTTTTTATAAAACTCTAAGAAATGATTAGACGACCAACAATGTGAATACTGGTAGTCTAGAATTAAACATAATAATTAAGAATCTGTTAATTTAATCTCCATAAACTCATGCGTACACATTAGGGGGACTCGCGAGCCAAATCCCGAGCTCGAGTCAAGCTTAAAAGGCGAGCTCGAGCTTGGCTTGTACCATTGAAAACGAGCTTGCAAGCAGCTCATGAGCCTTCCGTGGTTCGCCTTCACTCGTGCTTCCATGGTCCGCCTTTGCCCCCGCTTATGCCTTCGTTCGCGCTTCTTCCTTTGCGCGCGCAGACTAGCCACTCGATGAGCAATCGAGCCGAGCATCACTCGAGCTCGATAATCCAACGGCTCCCCTGGCATAGATATAGCAGGTCAGGAATGTCTAATTATAAGTAATTATAATTGACAATTAAAAGCCTTGGACTTACGAAGAAACAGTAATGGACTCAATCACCACCCCTCAATTGGTCGCAATTGTATATTCAAAATTTATCTACCTCATGGATTAGTTAATAATATCTCTTATTTCTAAGCAATGGGACAATTATAAGTGTATGTGTTCTCATTAATGGACCACCCTTATAATTATTTTAATTAATTGTTTGCCGACAAAAGGCCAATTGGATAAAAATGAAGGAAGAAGAGACAATGGAGTATTTATGCATGAGAGAAAGTCAATAGGCTTAATTAATTAATTTCAAAATATCTAATTTAAACCTTTCGCATTAAGATAATTAATCTGAACATAGTTCTTGAGAAATGCAGGGCCGATTCCCTTCCCGAGTTCCCATGAAAACTATTAAAGTATCAGTTTGACACTAAAAATTATATCCATATGGACAATAAAATACCAAATTAAAACATACACTAAAACATACCTAACCCTTGACTTTGTGCCTCACGAGCTCTTTCCATCACAGTATGTGCCGGGACACGTGTAACGCAATGAGAAGCGGCAAGTTAATGGGTCGGGTCGGAGCTTAATTGGGACCGCCCATTGCGGCATATTTACAGTTTACTTGGGCGGGCCTAATTGGGCCAGTTGTTTTGATTTTTGAGCCCAAAAGGTATATGTCGGCTTCCTTGTTTTTTTTTTTTTTGCTGAATTTATGGCTTTTTATGCGAGCTAAATTACTATTTTTCTCGATTCGTGTCAAATAAATGAGATATTTTTTATTCATATTTAATTTTTTTGATTGATTTTAGGGCTTCATTGGAGCCAGATTTCTTCTTGCTTTTCTAAAGCAGTCTTTTGTTGAATTCGAATTTTTTGTACTAAAAAGTTGTTTTAGAGAACAGTAAGAAAGTTGTTCCTAATTTTTATACTAAAATTCTATTTTAAAAAGTAATAAAAAAAGTCATCCCAAACGAAGCTTAAGTCAAATATTTCATGAACATAGACCTATTTTCAACACTATCAGACAAAATAATAGTGGTACGTAGCATCAGGCTTGAGGCCAATTGGTAATAGGAATCAAGTATCCAACCATCATCATACTTGGTAGAGCTCAAGAGATGAGTTGATTACAAGTCACGGGTTAAGTTTGGGTTGCATCCATCAGGTATTAAATAAAGCGCACAACTTGATCATTAATTAATAAATTAATTCATAAAGATATCTGAGCAATAAGGAACTTGTGAAAGGCAGCCAATTTGGCAAAATAACTTTTTTAAGTGGATGTGTTGAGCTTCAGCATTAATGAATTAAAATACCGACGTATCCATCCTATTCGCCTATTCCTATCAACGTAATCATTCATTCGCTCCCAAAAGCCTATTATCTAAATGCAATTTATTTCAGAATTTATGAGAACTGTTAAGTTCTCATAAATCCAAAATTAATTTAAAATGACTTTGAAGCCTCGAGGCGCTCTCATTCAAAGCTCCATTTTTAGAGAATTTCATTCATGGGCTAAATTGGACTTGTTATCTATCTATCCTAAGTAGGCCAGCCCTAACTAAGCCCACGAACAATTTCAAAAACTCTTTAAACAGCCCATTTGACGCTCTCACCAATTTGGCTTTTCATTTTATTTACAATGGCACCAGTCGATCTCAACAAAATTTCTTCAACGAAATGTGCACAAAAAATTTTGTGAGGAATATGTCAAAAATAAATAAATTATGATAGAAGTTTGCATTCATCATATCATAATCTTATGTCAAATCAACCATTGTAACTTATCAATGAAGCACAAATCCCTTCCGCGATCTTTGATCATTCATTCATTCATGTATGAGGAATTCCCTGTAGGATTTTTATCAGAGTTAATTGGAAAAAATTTATATTAATATTGTTACAGTAAAAATTTTCTTAAATGAAATAAAATATTTTTTTGTAAATCTTACATGATTGTGGTTTGTGGAGAAGATTATAGGCAATAATGGAAGTGCAACAAATTATATTAATAAATAATGTTATAATATAACAAAAATTTTGATATTATTAATACACCATCAGAAAATTCATTTAATCAAGCACCGATCTTTATAAAAGCATGTGAATAAATAAAATTTATGATCAACTTTAAGATCATACAAAGTCTCATTTTAATAACTGATAAATGAAACAAAATTTTTAATAAGACAAACTCAGTATATGACATATGATTTGATCAAAGTCAAAATGAACATACATCAAGTATCTAAAAGTATAGTCAAGAGCTTCATGACATTATTTGAAAGGTTATATGATCTTCAAATATAACATTCTTATAATCAAAATAAGTGTCCCAATGAGAAAAAATTCAATGAGTATAATATTACTCAATTATAATGTTGTTAAAGAACTTAAATGGTTTACAAAAATTTATGATAATTGATTAGAATATGTCACACCCCAGAATTTAAAGTGAAAGAATTTCATCTCTTTTTTCTTTTTTTATTTTGTTTCCTTATTTTTAGTAACAACAAATATTCATTCAAAATTAGATCATCACCAACCAGTTAATTTACAACCAGAGATGACTAATTTCATTCAAAGAAAAATAATTAAAAATAAACAGTGAAATACAAAATTTCATTGCTATAGTAGTCAATATTTACATTTTACTACAAGATTCAAAGTTCAAACAATATATATAATAGTCGTTATCGCCTACACAAGAATACATAAAACCCAAGGATTGAAATAAGATTAAACTAGCATTTTTGTATAGCCTCACGCTGTAAGCTCCTTACATTTTTCTAAAATCATTCTTATCTATCTTGTCAATCATTTATTCTTATAAATCAATATATGTAACCATTCATATGCTATCCTATCTATCAATGCCATCTATTAATGCTATCAATATATGTATGCATCAGTATATAATTCAGTAAATGATTTAGTAAGCTAGGGCATCCAACTTTAATATGGTATTTTCATTCGTCCACATCAATTGTCCCCCAGTTGGTCATTAGTCTTTAATTTAACCCTAATTATCGACTAATTGGTCATCGATCTTTATCTTACCATCCTTATTCATTATCTTAAGTCAATTCACATGTAGCTTTCAATAATCATTTAAAAGTCGTCACTTTAATCGATTACAGGCTACAACCAGGATTATACTACTAACATTTTATCTAAAAGAAAGCCCGTCTGCTCACTTTTCTGCACATCATATTATATTTTAACAGCCAACCCATATTAATTATAATGTAACAGCCAGCCTTCTTTATTTAAATGTAATAACCACATTTATTTCTTATCAGCTATATATCAATCTCTCTTTTATATATGAAATGTAATATGAAATGTTTAAATCTATAAAATATAGGAAAACCTGTATATTAATTTATCTCTTCAAAAAAATCATAACTTTTATTTTAACCAGTGAAATTCAATTATATTATAGTCTTAAATGTCTATAAAGTTCATATCTATCATATACGAAAAGTTACACATTAAAAGTACGATAAATCAGGAGAAAATAATTTTTTTATCAATTTAAGAGAGCTTAAATTCATCAAACTCAAGATCATTGAAAATGAAAATGAGATTTGGATTGCTTACAATGATCAGAAGGCTTTTTCTAATTAAAGCAACAGACAAAAATGACCTAAATTGATTTTCTCTCTCTTTCCTCTCTCTTCTTCCTCTTCATTTCCCTCTCTTCTTCCACAACAAGCCAAGAGCAAATGCGGGAGGTGATAGCTCTGGCGATGACTTAAGTACTTAGGATTTAGAATTATATATATATATATATATATATATATATATATATATATATATAATTCTAAATCTATACTGTTAGGGGCTTAGCAGTGCAGCGCACTGACCCAATACCGTAGCACTACATGTTAAATTCATAATTATTGTAGAACAAATGCTTAAATGTCATGGCTACGATTTCTAGGGTTGTTGTGCTCTCAAGCTTAGCGCCGCAGCTCTACCTAGCACAGCGCCGAAGCCCTCCAATTCAAACAAAAATTCAAATTTTCATTTTAAAATATTTTTTCATATTTTGGGTTATTACATAATAACACTAAATATATTTAGGGTTATTAAGGTATAGAATGTGTATTAAAGATCTGGAGATTTTGATGTAATTTTGAGCAGTTATTATGATCAAATGCTTTCAAGAGTAGAACTAGTACAATAATTCTATAAAACATGACCAACCCTAAATATGGGGAGTTTATTTTGATTAGAGGGTTGGAGTGAAATTTAGGATTTTTTAAAGACGGTATACTAAAAGTAGAACACAATGAAAGAAGATTGCATTAAAGATAAGTGCAAGAAAATAAAAATCCCACTCACCAATAGAAGTGTTGAAGGAGATTACCCAATCTCCTTAAGTATAGCCAACCACCAAGTCTCTCTCTTTCCAAAATGTGCAAGTAAACTAATAATTACTTCATTTCAGTTCAAGGAAGATTTTTACAATTAAGAATAAATGAAGAGACACATTCCCTCCTTTAAATTTAAAACAAAGAGGGAAAAGGAGATGAGGGAGGGGTAGGCCTCTTGCTTGGGCCTACAAAAAACCACCCAAAATACTTCCCCCCTTCTTTCTTGGCTGTCCACATCACTCTCAAGCCACTTGCTTGGTCGGCCACATTACTTCTTAGCCACTTCACTCCACTGACCATGTCCCCTTAAAACATGAAGTGGTCATTCGATACATGAAGTCCACACAACACTAATCATCATAAGCATATAATCCACAAATGTAAAAATACATAAAAATAATAAACTAAATATATTCTTTACTAGCTCTTGCTTTTGATCTTTGTGGATTGATCCTCATATACTCTTACCCTTGCCCTGATGATAAGACTTCTTTCATGTATTACACCATTTCTCTTGGACCCCCAAGAACTCTTTTATGAAGAGTTTAAAGTCTAAGAAGTCAACTGTCAAATCTGGTGCTAGCTTCTCCAAATCTTTTTTGGTGAGCCAAGTGTCCTCAGTAGGTGGTTGTCCTTACCACCTCACTAAGAACCTATTATCGCTAAGATTGTTCTCATAGTTGATGAAGTGGTCCACCTCAAAAAATTAGTGTGAATTGGGCTCCTGCAAAGAATGGTTTCGAGTTCTTATAAAGGAAGCTTATTGTGCATTTAGAGGTTGACTAACCTTTTAATATGTATAAGATCTTCCACATTAAAAATTGGACTAATAAATATGTCTTAAGGTAAATCAATAATATATGCATTAGTATCAATTTTCCTAAAAATCTCAAAAGGCCCACATAACTTTTAGAATAATGTGAAAGGACACCTCTCGGGATGGATTTAAATTAATACAATATCCCCATTATTGAACTCTTCAAAGGCTTTATCTTTTTTTTTTTTAGATTCATGATATTTTATATTTAGAATTTCTAATTGCTTCTTTACATTATCATGAGAGCTTTGAAAATATTATGCAAATGTAAATGTAGAATTTGAAAATGCATGATTGGGATGCTAGTTTGATCAACTGGCCTCCTAAGGTTGCATCCATAAACTATTTCAAATGAAATTTTATTAGTGGCCCTAGAAATGAAACTATTAAGGAAAACTCAATTATAGGTAAGTGATGGTCCTAATTTCCTAAGCTCCTACCCATCAAACTTTTAAGAAGGTTCTCTAAAGATCTATTGACTACCTCAATCTGGTCATCAATTTGACGGTGAAATGAAAAAGAAAATTGTGTAGTACCTATCAACTTAGATAGTATTTTTTAGAAATAAGACATAAATTTGACATCTCTATTAGAAATAATTATGGAAGGAAGTTTAAGGAGTCTAATAATCACCTTAAAAAAAATAACCCTATTACTTATGAAGCATCACTAGAATTTGAGTTAGGTAAGAAATGGGTCATTTTGAAGAATCTATTGATCACAACAAAATACTATAGCGAGCCTGGGGAGTCCCAGGTAAACATAAAATAATATCCATAAAAAGTCTTCCTAAGGTCTAAAAGGAATAGATAAGACATAATATATTCTTGCTTTTTACTTTTTAGTCATGTCTTTTTTGTAGGTAACACATTGAGTTATAAGTCTCTTTAGATCTAGCTTTAGAGAACCCAATAAAATCTAGATTTAATGAGGTGTATAGTTTTCATCTTACCAAAGAATCCAACAATAACTTATAAATATAACTCCATGATAAGAAAAGTCCCAGGGGTGCATAATTTTCTTCCCTTATATAAATAAACATCAATAATGGCCGCCAATTAAGTTGATAAAAGAGTCTTCATTCTTATTATTCTCTGGATAAATCCAATGAGAATCATGACATACTTAATAATCATTCTTGAGTTTTTCAAATTTGAGAATTTAAAATTCTTAAGATGATATTATCAAATTAACTCTAAAATGTGCATTAGTGGGTTTGTTTTCAATTTTAGGTTTGTACTTAAGAACAAATGTGAAAATTTGAAGGTATTTTATCTACTTGGAATGTTTATAAATCATCTTTCGTTGAGTATTAATAAACTTCAGAGTGATGATCACTGTTGAAAATAAACTTTCTATGAAGAAGGTAATATCTCTCGTGTCTTAGAGTCTGAACAATTGCATAAAATTTTTTATCGTAGATTGAGTATCATTATTTAACATCTTTTTACTTTTTACTATAAAAGGCTATTTGTTGTTTTTCTTTGCTATGAACACTACCTATACCTACATTTGAGGCATCATTTGGGATAGCTTTCTTACTATTTTCTAAAGAAGTTTCCTAGTACAAAAATTTCTAGTTTAAAATTTTTTTTACAAAAAACTGCTTTAAAAAGAAGTAAAAAAACTATCCCAAATAAAACCTTACACAACTAAAAATACATGAAGAGATACATCCATTCATTTAAATTTGAAACAAAGAGGGAAAAGTAAAGGAGGGAGGTGTCGACCCCTTTCTTCGACCCACTTTCAACCATCCTAATGCTCCCTTCTTCATGCTTGGCAAGCCACCTCACTCTCTAGCAACTTGCTTGGTAGGCCACATCACTCTTTAGCCATTTCATTCCACTATCACTAGTCACTAGCTTCTTTACAATAAAGTAGCCATGTGGCATATAAAGTCTACATAATACTAAGTCTTCCCACATATACAATACACAAATATAAAAATATATAAAAATATTGGACTAAATGCATAAAGCACTTCTTTTTATGCTATTGGTTCTTGCCCTTACTCTTCATGGCTTGAGCCTCATATGCTCTTGCCCTTACCCTAGTGGTAGGACCACTTTCATATGCTATATCATACTATCACTTTTTGCCAATTGATATCAGCATTCATTGTCACTCCATCATTGTCTTCCAATACCAATGTTTATCTTAACATGATGCCCGTCTCTTTACTCATAGCCCATCACTAATGATCATTGTTGCATGGCTACCTTCACTAGTTGGTAACCAACAATGACCTCTTTCATCCCTTATTGTTTCTTTAACATTTTTACTACTCTCACAAAAAAATCAAGTTGACAATCGAGAGATTGTAATCTCATCTTCTTCAATTATGGAGAAAAGTATACTTATGTAATATTCATCAATATGGAGGATTATTTCAACTGAGCCAGGTATATGATTTTTTCCTTTATGAAATTTTTATGAAGAAATCTTGTGTGTCGTCAGGGCCTACTTATTTGTGTTTGAACATCATTGTTCAATAGAAAAGTCTCACTATATTGCCACACATTTTCTAGCATATAACAATTATATTATAATTCTTTAAATTTTGTAATATCATTTATTCTCAAGACTAAATTAGCTCTTATCAGCAAATAACATTTTTTTTATTAAAGAGACACAATTCCTACAATACTTCAAATGAAAATTTAACATAATAACATACGAAGTTCAAATTTATGTGACATATAACACAGCATAAAAATAAAAAAAAATCAAAACAGAGCCTAAAGTAAAACCTTGGCCATCCTAATAACAGAAACTTCCAAGCAAAAATTTCAACTTCTATCAAAACACCTACCTTTGGATATATATATTTATAATTTATATTATGAACTGAATCATAAATTTAATGCAGGAGATATTTGATTTTTAAAATTTTAGAATAATTTTTAGAATTTTTATCAACTAAACTAACAAACACCACTCTTAGACTATATTATTTTAAATATAAATCATCCATCTTGTTTATTGAGCCCATTATTTATGCCGAATGTGGACCAATTTAAACGAAAGATGCATGCAAGCCTTATCATTTGGAGTATTGTAGGCCCAGCTGGCCCAATTAAACCCCATAGCTCTTCGACGAGTAATTTATCATCATTAACTTGAGTGTAATTTACCATTTTCTGTTGTTGTATAAGAACCATAGCTTCATAGGCAATGAATGACTCAATTGTACAACTGCGAAGCTCAGGCTTAGCACTTAATATAAAATTCCCAAATAATCGAGGTAAAAAATCTTATAGTTATTGATCAAGAAGCAGGATAACAGTTGAATCAGATAATATAATGATAACTAAAATGGTTACCCTACCAAGAACACCCTTTTTTGTCCCAACTATACCCTTCCTTAATTTTCAAAATAGTTTAGGGTTTAGGGATCAAAGTTGACGCAATGTCTAACACATATAAAGCGGCGCAAGCGTACATATTGTCAATAACTTCAACCAAATTAGCATTGTCAAAAACCCCAAGTACATATCCTTCTTTTTCGCATCTTCTTCTCTACATTTAATTTATTGTTCTTTGGATGTTTTATCAATATTTTAGTTTTCTAGTTTAGCATATCCTATTCTTAACTTATTGAGGCTTATCAGGGGTGGAACCAAGAAGAGTTCACGGTGGGCAATTGCCCACCCTAAAATCCTTTTCTTTTAAGGAGAATAAGTATTTTAACTATTTTTTCCACCTTAAATAAATGTTGTAATCCAAATTTTAAAAAAAAAATCATTTTCTTATTTCAAATATAAAATTGTTGCGTGCTAGAAAATTTGAGTCGGTAGAATTTGTATTTCACATCTTAGCAGTGTGCAAAGATTCAACACGAACAGATAAAAATGATAAGATCATAAGATTTTTTTTTTCGTGGAAAACCTGGAAAAGGAAAAAAATCAAGGGGCCTTACCAGCTACAAAATTCATTATGTAGTAAGTGATACAAAGATCCTCATTTCTTCACTGTTGAAGAAGATGAAGAGTACAAAGAACAAATGTCCACAGATGAACGATCTATGCCCAACAATAAAGCTTAATTTTTTCAAGAAGGATTTTAGAAAATTGATCTCCACAAATGGACAAATATGCCCAACAACTGGATCAAATTTTGTCAGTATTCTTTAGAGAGCTCTCTCTTGTTCTCCATTTTTTCTTCCTCAGTCTCCTATAAAGAATGAGGGCCTAATTATAAGTTTTTGGAAGTGGCATGCTCCGTAAATATGGAGAAAATCTAAGACAAATTAAAGTGCTCCATCAGATGGTCCATATGGATCCTAGAGCTTTCATAAAGCATTTAAGTGCATTAATGATGTCAGAATCAAGTGAACTTGGGCTCGTTGGATTTGTCTCGTTGGGCTGCTTGATTCGACTATAACTATATCATATTTGGAAATCAATGGGTTATTAAATTAATGTATTTAAGCTTCCAAGTATGCTTCAGCTCCTTGATTTGAACCTATTTGGATTCAGATTGGACTAACTTTGGTGTCATTGGGTTCATTTTGTCGAGACATTTCATTTGACTATTAAGATACATATATTAGAGTTTGGATGGTCCCAAATTTAATTATTAAAGTTTCATGTTCAAATATTCCTCGAGATTAGTGCCTAATCAAGATGATTTTTGATGATGTATCATTTGCCTCCCTATTTTCAGACATCAAAGCTAACTATATTCAAAAATATATTTTAAATATTAAAAAAATATTGTATTAATTTTTTTTATTTTTTAAAGAAAAGTTCTTTTTTTGTTTTTTTAAGAAATTATTTCTTTTTAGAAAATTCTTTCTCTCTTTTTTTATTTTATTTTACAAAAAAAAATTTCTAAACCTTTTTTTTTTCGAGATATATATAAATATATACATTTTAATAGTAGTTTTTTAATTCTTTTTTGTTGATTTCTTATTTTTTTATTTTTTTTATAAATTTCTTTTAGTCTTATTATTGTTATTATCATCCTTATTATTATTATTTATATGTATATATTTCTAAATTTTTGTGAATAATTAATTTAAAGTTATGTAACATTCTTTTTTAAAGTTATGTAACTCTTCATTTAAAGTTAAAAAAAAAATACTTAAAGAACTTTTTTTAAGTTTTATTATTATTTATTATTTTTTTATTTTTATAAATATATTTCATAAAGTCACATAACTCTCTTCATTTAAGTCATGCAACTCTCTTCATTAATTTCACATAACTCTCTTCATTTAAATTTATGTAACTCTCTTAATTAAAGTCACATAAGACATTTTAATTTAAAGTTATATAACTCTTCCTCTCTCCTTTAAGTATAAATATCCCTTCATGGGAGAAAAAAATTGCATCACTTCTCCTCTCCAATCTTCTCTTTCCCCTATTTTCTTTCTCTTCTCCGCTTCTTCTTACATTAGAGGCATTCAACTGTCTTGAATAAGCAGTATCCCCTATCAAGTTATAGTGCCCCACTTTATAAAGATGAATTTACTCTTGGCTCCCTTTTCTTCCTCTTCTCTTCTTCTTCTATCCTCTACTTCTTCTTACATTAGAGATATTTCACTGTCTTGAATAGACTTTAATCAAGCTCCAATGCCCCTCTTTGTGTAGAAGGAGTAGGCATTATCTTTCTTCTCATTTTACCATCTACTTCTTGTTACATTAGAGATATTTTACTATTTTGGATGGGCGGTATTCCCTATGATCAAGCTCCAGTGCCCCTCTTTGTGTAAAAGAAGTAGTGCTTGTCTTTCTTGTCCTTCTCTTCCATACTACTTCTTGTATTAGAGTCATTCAACTATCTTGAATAAGCGGTATCCCTTACCAAACTCTAGTGCTCCTCTTTGTGTAGAAGGAGTAGGTTTTATCTTTCTTCTCCTTTTATCCTCTACTTTTCTTAGAGGCATTGCACTGTCTTGGAAAAGCAATATCTCCTATTTAGCTCTAATGTCCCTTTTTGTGTAGAAAAAAGATTAACCACCTCCAGTATAAAATAATAGCCTAAATAGATCTAACGGTAGTAGCACCTGGGAGGAGACCCAATAATAGTTAGCAGATGGATGGAATTCCAACAATGGTTGATGACCGAGAAGAGATCCAGTGATAATAAGTCGATCTTTTAATGTTGGAGTCAGACAATATGCCTATGGTGTTGGTCAATCGATAAAATCCTAATAAAGGTGGTTATGTGACATTCTGATGTTGACAATCGGACAGTGAGCTGATGGCGATGATCGAGTTGTATTTTATTGGAGATAGTAGGTATGCATGTGATAAGTGTAAATTACATAATATTTATCATGTTTGAATTTCAATGAAAATATATTATTTTTATTATTTTTATATAGAAAAAATTTAAAAATGGTGAAAATATAAAGGAACATTAAGCATTAGGGCACCAAAAGAAACATAGTTGATGCGCTACATTTAACACCATCGAGGAGTCACTTTTATACATTATAGCGTCATGCTCTTTGTTTACAAGCGCTGCAGCGACAACACATTTGGCGCCATAATGTTTGAAGAGCCGCTGCGTCAAAAAGATAGCTTGACAGTGTTAAGTTCTCTAGAAATTGAATGTCACTGTGCCACATATTTCAAAGCTTAAGCCCAATTTTGTTCACTTGGACGCCGCAGTGCTCCAATTTCAATAGCAACGAGGTGTAGCAGTTGTAACTTTTAAGGTCCACATTATTTTAATAAAAAGTTATGTATGTTCACTAAATAACGGTTTCATGTCATTAAACACTGCGATAGAGAAAAGATTTCAGCGCCGAGACACTAGTTAACTTTCAGGCACCGCAGTGCCACACTTTCAAGCACCGCAGTGTCGGATGCCTTTTTATATTTTTTTATAAATAGATATTTTTTTCTATTTGTAAAGGAGTTCAGTCACTAATATAAAATTTAGTATTTTTAGTGTGGTTCTCTTGTAGCCTCTTAGAGTAAAATCTAAGAGAGACTAGGGAAGTATAAAATATAATCTTTTGGAGTGTTTAGTTTGTATTTTGTTGAAAGAACTCTATAAGTGAAGGAATAAGGAGTGTATAGGAGAAACTTTGATCCTGCTTGGTGATAATATTCTATTATTTCTCTTATACTTTGATCTTTTTATGAATATAATAAAAATAAATTTGCTTATCATTTATTCTATGTCTGGCTAAATCTCTTATTTTGGATTGATGATGTGAATTTATATTAAAGTACCAATGAAGACTCTTATTCTTTAAAGATTTAATAATATTTTCAATTATATCCCATTTTTCATTTAATGCACATAGTGGATAATGTGCAGTTAAAACCTAATGTGATGTATAGCCTTAACAGAGGAATATAAGAATAATCAAGAATAATGAGATAGAATATTGACATGCCTAAACATAGGATGTTTAAATATTCTAGATTCTTAAGGATATATTATAACTGTAGGAGGTTAGCATATATCTTTTTCACCCATATAAGCTCGATAGAGATCTAGGGATGTACTTGCTCTGAATCACATCTACAATTAAAAGTCTTATTAGAAAAAAATATTTTACTATTTTTATCAACCCAAAATATTTTATTAAACATTGCATCAACTGTTTTATTATTTTTATCAAGTGATAGAAACTTCAAAAATATGATTTTTATTTTAGCAGGATAAATTATACAATGAAAATAAGCAGTAATAATTTTATTGCAAGTAAGCATAATACTTTCTCATGAGTTCAACATTTTACTTAATCACTTTATTACTTAATTTATCACTTATACTTGCATAAATTTAAGTGGAGTTTCATTGCGAATATATCAAGAAAAATCTAAACATTACTCAACATTGACAAGCACAAGTATTCATTACACAGTTTATAACAAAGTCTTACTTGCCTACATGCACAAGTTCACGTATATCCAACATCAGCATGTTATTGGGGGCAGAAAATGGACAACTTGATGGAGGGGATTGAACATTGTGTCAATTGTAATGATCTAATGGCATACTCAAGGTGTAAATTTAGTGGAGACCTGATGGTCTAGCGGTGATTTGTAATAAGATTTTTTTACTGGATGATGTGCTGATTATGGCCTCAAAAAGGCCTGATCGGGCATGTGTTCCTCCACTAGAAATCATTACAGTGTATGAGATGATGTTGATGAAAGCACTTCACTTCATACAATTTTAATTTCAGCTCCTTATATCAATATTTTAAATGAAGAAGACTGTATGCTTGAATATGATATAGAATTTTTGAAGGCCACTAATTATGATAGAAGTATGATCTTTTTCATCATAGCTTGATAAAAAAAGAAAGCTTTGAATATACTTGCAAGAGATATGAGTGCACTTTAGGCTGGCAAAGAAACTCGATGAACTATTTAATGCTTCAAAGTCTTGAGGAATGCTTTATTTGTGGCTTCTTGAAAGATATCAATTGATACAACATAAGATTGAGGTTGTAGTTGATGGGCTAACTCCTAACCAAGCATTCGAGGATTGTCTGCTAGATTCAAGAGATGTTAGTATTGAAAGTGAGTTGTGAAAAATATTTTCAAGCTGTAATGAAGATGATGAGATTATGTAAAATTTTTATTTTGAAATATTTTTAATCATCTCTCTTTATCTTAGAGATTTTTGTATGAGATTGATATTTATTTTAAGTAATGAATACTTATCTTTATATATGAATAAAGTTTCTTATGCATTATTTAGATATGTTTTAATTTATTGCTATCAAGTTAGAATAACTAGAATAGAGAAGTTTATTCTTTTATAGCCTTTAACCTTTTGAGACTTTTAGAGAATCAAAGAAATATATATCTTATGAGACTTTGAACCCTCAGAGATTTTTATGTACATGCATCTTTTAAGGTTTTTAGCCTTCTAAGGATTTTAATGTACTTGTGCCTTTTGAGGATTTTAGCCTTCTACGGTCTTTGAAATACATATGTCTTTTAAAAAACCTTCTAAGATCTTTGATGTGTATGTGCCTTTTGAGGCTTTTAGCCTTCTAAGATTTTTTATGTGCCGGTGTCTTTTGAGACTCATAGCCTTCTAAGGTCTTTAATTTGCCAATGTCTTTTGAGACTTTTAGCTTTCAGAGATTTTTGGATAGTCTTATACCACATGATGCTTTTGCCTTCTGAGGTTTTAGGCGTGCATATATCTTTTGAGACATTTACCCTTTTAAGATTTTTTATACGTGCATTTCTTCTGAGACCTTTATTCTTAAAGGTTTTTGAATAATCTTGAACCTTATGAGGCTTTTACCTTTAAATGAGGGGTGACCATGTCATCCTCCTGCTCTCATGGAGTCTTTCTAGTGAGGATCTTCTCCACCACTAGCTTCCCTTTGAGGCTACCTCACAGGCATGCCTTCTTGGGGTTATGAGTGGAGACCTTATCTGCCACTTTCCCTCATGGGGTCTTTCTAGTGTGGATCTTATCAACAACTAGCTTCCCTTCTTGAATACCTTATCGGTGTGCCTTCCAAGGGTTATTTGTTAGATCATTATTCGATTTTATTAACTTGCATTAAAAAGATTAAAAAAATTTATAAGAGATGTTTGACTTATCCAAGATTATTTCTCAGAGCGTTACTCGATGACATTAACCTGTGTGGAGGAGGTCGAAAGAATCCACCAAGGACGTTCGACATATCCGAGGTTGTTTATCATAGTATTATTGATGACATTAACTTGTATGAAAAAGGTCAAAAGAATCTACCAATGATATTTGACCTATCTGAGGTCATTTATTAGAACGTTGCTCGATGACGTTAACCTATATGAAAGAGGTTGAGAAAATTCATCAAAGTTGTTTGACCTATCTGAGGTTATTAACCTGTCTTTAGACCATCACTATCTTTTCAAGATTGAGATTAAGATATTACCCAAGAAGTAGAAGCCTAGTTGGGGACTGTACATAACTTGAAATTTACTTAAAGTATCATTGTATTTTTTGGGAGCTTTATTAAAAATGGTTGCTAGTGATATTATCTCAGATGTTGAAAATATTGGAGAAAATTTTCTTCTCCACAGCCACATTCAAGGTTGTAGCCATAGTTATTCCTCAAATGCAAATCTACTTCTATGAAATTGATGCAACAATGATTGATGCTTGAGTAGTAATAGAATAATGCATAAGATTATCCTTTATATTGAAGGACTTCCTTTGGACCTAATAATATATTATGATAAAGGGATTATCTTGCTTCAACCATGCCCAGGTCGTTAATGTGAATGACCTTTCAAGATTGTACCAAAGTTGCCCCCCAACTAGGACTGATTTTTCACAGATGTCGACAAACTGTTGCATGCTAGAAAATTTGAGTCGATAGAGTTTATATTTTATGTCTTAGCAGTGTGTAAAGATTCAACACGAATAAATAAAAATGATAAGATTAGAATAATTTTTTATGTGGAATATCCGGAAAGGAAAAAATCACGAGGCCTGGCCCAGTTACAAAATTCACTATGTAGTAAGTGATATAAAATTTTTTCTTTCTTCACTATTGAAGAAGAGGAAAAGTACAAAGATCAAATGTCTATAGATGGACGATCTATGTTCAACAACAAGGCTTAATTTTCTCAAGAGGAATTTTAAAAAAATTGAT
This sequence comes from Dendrobium chrysotoxum, assembly GCA_019925795.1. NCBI lineage: Eukaryota > Viridiplantae > Streptophyta > Magnoliopsida > Asparagales > Orchidaceae > Dendrobium > Dendrobium chrysotoxum. The sequence goes on along the minus strand of CM034306.1, from coordinate 254,908 downwards.
GTCCACAGGCGGACAAATATACCTAACATAAGGTCAAATCTTATCAGTATATTGGAGATGGTGGTGATTTTTTTATGTCAATCGTTGGTGGTTGTCAGTGGCAATAACATAGTGGTCGTCGAGGCAATGATGGCTGAAAAATGCTAGAGAGCTCTCTCTTGTTCTCCCTTTTTCCCTTTTTTCTTCCTTCCTCTCTTGCGAAGAATGAGGGCCTATTTATAGGTTTTTTGGAAATGACATGCTCCGTAAATATGAAAAAATTTAGGAAAATTAAGAGTGCTCCATCAAACAGTCCATATGGATTAATTCCTTTGATCGTAGTGCTTTCATCAAGCATTTAAGTGTCTTAATGTTGCCAAAATCAAGTGATCTTGGGTTTGTTGGATTTGTCTCGTTGAGCTGCTCGATTCGACTATAAATATGTCATATTTGAAAATTATTTGGTTACTAAATTAATGCTTCTAAGCTTCCATGTATGCTTTATATAGCTACATGATTCGAACTCATTTGGACTTGGATTGAACCGATTTTGGTGTCATTCGGTTCATCTTGTCGAGGCATTCAATTTGGTTGTAAAGATATAGAGATCAGAGTTTGGATGGTCCCAAATTTTAATTTCTAATTCAAATATTCCTCGATATTAGTGCATAATCATGATGATTTTTGGTGAATTATAAAAAAATTATGCATTTCACAATCCTATTTTGCTCATCCTCAAAAGAGAGGTTGGTTCCGCCTCTATTTCATAAATGATTAATGAGCATCTTTTGTTGTTGAACACCAAATCCTTGGTTTTTTTTATATTATTATTAATTTTTTGATAAGTGCAGCTTTGAGAGCCTTTATTGGTGTTGTTGTGTTATGGGACATACAATTCGTTACCTCTTGTTCCCCTCCCAAGATTAATATGGGCAGCTTGATGCAAGCTAAGGAAGAAGCTTTTGGTTCTGATCATGGTCGATCCTTTACATTTACGGGGATAAAAATCAGTCAGTTTGACACGTACAACTCTAGTAACTAAAGTCTAAAGTAGAGGTCGCTGCCGTTGAGAGAATTAATTCGGGCTAGCTGTACATACACATGCAAATATGCAATACAATAAAGGGCATATGCCATGCAAGTTGACTACTTAATTTAGCATTCACCATCCTTACATATAATACGTATCCAACCATGTGTGGTACGGTAGATATATACAAGGGCAGAGAATTGGAGCTATGAAAGTCACAGCCAGCTGGCACAATTATTATTATTATTATTATAGTAAAGGGGTTTAGGATGTGTTAATTTAATATAGAAAAATATATATATCAAGAGAGAGAGAGAACGTGAGTGCACCTTGTCGTGCAGCGGGTAACGAGCGGTTCATTGGTCCTATGCTTAGGATATTACTAATTAATTTTGTGTGGATTTTGGACTTCTTTTTTATGCGGATCTATCGTATTTTCAATTAATTCTTAGAAAAGAGCTTCAAATCTAATATTTTAAAAAAATATATATTTGCAAGTTTAAGAAATTAACTCTTTGAATTCAAATCATATAAATATGAACAACATACTTACAGCAGTAGTTGGTAATAAATATAAAACTGCTCATTTCTGACTTTATGCATGCAACATGCATGCTTTTTTAACCAGAAAAAATTAAAGGCAAACAAATGATAACGATATGGTTGTTATTATAACAAATTTAAAGGAACTCTTTAAGAGCAGTTATTTCTCATTAATATGTACGTATATGGATGTGATCTGAACAATATTTGGTTTTCTTCCGCGACTATTTTGCTTCAAATTCGGGTTCTACACATTCCAATTTTATTTTATTTTATTTGTTAAAATTATAAGCTTCATCTTAATTTTGGCAATAATCAGAGCATAGTACCAACCCAGCTATTTTTTCACTCATGCACGTTTCATATGGATATTTGATGTAGACTCTTTTATTATTATGATTATTATTATATCGTGCTTTGAGTGTGCGTGTGTATAGATATGTATCTTAGATTAAATAATGAATTAAAAAAATGTTTATTTTTTGTGAATATGGGAAGCGCTGCTCCTGTTATTAACATCCATCTCGAGCCAGCCGCTACCCTCCTGTACAACATCATATACGTATATATATTTATAGATTTACAGTTTGATAGATGGAGTCTATTAATCCCTGCTTAGAAGTCTTGTTAATGACAAGGTGGTCAACGTTCCATTTTCGGGAGGAGGATGCAGTGGCGGCTGCAGCGGTGATATATGAAAAGAGCAGAGGGACATGGCAGTGGACCAGGGCAATGGTTATGCTTCCGGCGATTAACGTCATGATTTGGCTTTGCTTGGCAATGTCGCTGATGCTCGTCGTCGAGAAGTTGTCCATGGCCATCACCGTCTTGTGCGTTAAGCTCTACAGGCCACTAAGGCCGCACCGAGTCTACAGGTGGGAGCCACTTCCAGCGATCGCCGGGGACGATGATCCGGAGCTTGGCTCTTATGTTTATCCCGCTGTCCTTGTCCAGATTCCAATGTTCAATGAGCGAGAGGTGATCATTTTTCCAAATCCAAAAAAAGGCTTGGCTCACTGCAATGTCCCTCTGCTCTTATATACATATAAGAGCAGAGGAACATTGCATTGAGCCAAGCTTTTTTTTTTTTTTTTTTCCCTGATGACTGCCAAATTCACTTAGATGGCCAGCCAATGAAAATCTGAAATAAAGAGCTACCGTATTACTTTGCCAGCTCCAGAGAGATTTTTTATGAGCCTGTTAATTGATTTGATTTATTTAGCTCTTCTATGATGCAGGTTTATCATTTATCTATTGGAGCAGCATGCACACTCACATGGCCATCGGATCGCCTAATAATACAAGTTCTTGATGATTCAACTGACAAAACAATTAGGGTTCGATGGATCGATCATCTACATCACAACCTTCTTAATCATTTCCTACTTATAAAATGAATAAAGCTAATTGACAGTACCTTAATTAATTATGATTGCAAGATGTTGTTGATGATGATGACATATCCAAATCTTATGCAGGATTTAGTACAAACGGAATGCGAAAGATGGTCTAAAAAGGGAGTGAGCATACACTACATTTCAAGGGACAATCGGAATGGATATAAATCTGGAGCTCTAAGAGAGGCAATGGATTTTGATTATGTCAAGACCTGTGATTTTGTTGCTATTTTTGATGCTGATCACCAACCACCCTCCGATTTCCTTATGCAAACCATCCCTTTTCTTGTTCATAATCCGGATCTTGCTCTGGTCCAAGCTCGTTGGAAATTTGGTAAAATTTTGTTTTATTTTATTTTATTTTTGTGTGCGTTTGTGTGCGTGTCATTTAAATTAATGTACCTTGCAGTAAATGCTGATGAGTGCTTGATGACGAGGATTCAAGAAATGTCCTTAAATTATCATTTCGTCGTGGAGCAGGAGTCGGGTTCTTCGACGATAGCATTTTTTGGATTTAACGGTAAAATCATCATCTTAATTATATTCAAGTATTTAGCTACAAATTAATTAATGGTTGTAAAGCTAATCACTGGTAGGTACTGCTGGTGTTTGGCGAATCTCTGCTGTTGATGAAGCTAAAGGATGGAAAGATCGAACAACTGTGGAGGATATGGATCTAGCAGTCAGAGCATGTTTGGAGGGTTGGAAATTTGTCTATGTTGGTGACCTTAACGTATGCCTATGCTTTTTATCTAATATCAAATTAATAGTTATTTTTTGAAAGTATATTTCAGCACTAATTATTACTTGAGATTTTAAAAAACACACATATATATATAGATGTCTAATTGGAGAAAAGAAGAAGGAAAAAAAAAAAAAAACAGAATGTTGATCTGTTATCCCTGTTTTCCGTAATTGCGTTTAGGTTAGAAGTGAACTGCCAAGCACTTATAAAGCATATCGCTATCAACAGCATCGTTGGGCCTGCGGACCTGCATGTTTGTTCAGAAAAATGGCCTCTGAAATTATGAGAGCCAAGGTCTATTTCCTTCCAATCATTACAAAATTAGTAACAGTTCAAATATTGTCAGCATGGCACTTTGTTTGAGTAGAAATTATGAAATGAAGCTGAAATGATTTTTTTTTTTCAATGTTGTAAAGCAGAAAGCTTCAATATGGAGGAAGTTGTTTTTGATCTACAGCTTCTTTTTCGCAAGAAGAATCGTTTCTCACATTGTTACCTTCTTCTTCTACTGTGTGATCATACCGTTAACGGTTTTCTTTCCTGAAGTGAAAGTTCCAGTTTGGGGTGTGGTTCTCATTCCATCCATAATTACATTCTTGAATGCCATCGGAACGCCGAGGTTATTTAATTACTAGCTACTATTTATTTTAAATCAAATGACAAGGGTGATTTTTTTTTGCTTATTATAAAACACTTGTTGCAGCTCCATGCATTTGATGTTTATATGGATTTTTTTCGAGAATGTAATGTCATTGCACAGATGCAAGGCGGTCTTCATCGGTCTATTGGAAGCTGGGAGGGTGAATGAATGGATTGTTACTGAGAAACTCGGCAACATGTTGCAGATGAAGCAAATGCCCTCTGTTGCGGCCAGCAAATTCTGGGAGAGGTAATTAATCACATATAATTTATGTTTTCCCTTTTCTTTTTCCTTTTTTTTTTTTTTTTAAATGAAGCTTTGAAACATGCATTAATGAATATGAATAATACGCAGATTTCATTTCATGGAGATAGGGGTTGGAATATGGCTATTGATATGCGCATGGCAGGACTTCAAGTACAGAACAGAGCAGTACTACATATTTATCTTCCCTTCATCGCTAGCATTTATTATCATGGGATGCGGCTACGTTGGAAGATGATATACAAATAAATATCATTCCATTTTATGGAGGTCATGGATCTGAACCGCCAGTAGTTAACCATGACATGCCAACTGTAATTCTTTGCAGCATTCCGTTTCATTTTTCTATTAGAGTATACTTTCAGTTATTTAATGGAGAGCATGTTATATATATAGAGTACAAATAGGGAGCATGTTAACTGAAGACTGGCAATGGCGAACAGGTGCAGAAAGTCGCAGCTGGTGCCTGCTGTTGTTTGCTATATTCATTTTGCTCGGTTATTTAACAACTTACGAAGTGGGAAATTTTTATTAGTTATGCTCTTGTTTTCTCGAGCTTCTTCTTCTTATATTGCCTAAATTGTGGTTCATCTGGCTTCTCATATGCTTATTCAAGGCTATAAAAGTAAAGATAATCATCTCCTTTTTTATTAAAAATTGATTGAGAGCTGCAATTGGTCCTTCACCCAATTCTATGGATCTTTTCTAGACAAAAAGAGAGAGCACAATACGGGTTGATTTCATGCTTAAAACCTCTAATCTGATTGGGAATCGGGTTGGACATGACAACGAGAAATATGCTTGGCCAAACCCGAACCTTAAAATCTTAATGTTCTTCTTTATTTGGGGTCGTATGATATGATTGATTAGGATGCATTCTTATGGAAATTTTGTTTGACGCCCGCGACAGTGGGGACGTGGCGACGGACAAGAAAAGCGAGCTGCAGGAACTCGCAGCTCACACAAGACCCAAGAACTCCTTGGGAGTGGGATCACCATCTGAAATCCTTCATGATACAGAAACCCAAAACAAGAGTAAAACTTCTCAATTCTTATTCATCTCAACCAATCTCCTCTATTATAATCAATAGCTACCTATTTATAGCAAAAGAAAGCAACATACTAGGCTACACGCCAAAGAAGATAGCACTATTCCTATTCAACCATACAAGCTATCAAATGAAATGAAACTAGCCTGAAGTTAATACAATCAAACAGCCCAGCTCCGGCGTCATACTACCGGGGTAGGAGGAACTTCAGGCTCATAGGAGATGTCCGGTTGGCCACAATAAGGAGGCTGTTTCGGTTGGCTAAAACGGTCTGGATATTTCCACCCGATGTTAACACCCTGTTGCTTCAACAAAGCTGCAACTTTTCCTCTTCCTTCCTCCCTATAAGAAATTCCTGTACCAGTGCCTAAAGGCCAAGATTCAAAGTTAGACTTGAATGAATGTGTCTCATATCCCTGAATCATTTGCCTAATCTAGGTTGCCTTTGGCCGGTTCTAATTACTAATAAGTTCCTCAGCAGCTTTGCAAGCAGATTTCCTCTCCTCCAATTGTGTTACTCGACCAACCCAAACATGAATCTCAGCACCACAATCCAATAGATAGCATTTATTGTTTTCAAGCATTACCTTGGAAAGCAAGCCTTCTTCCAACTTCAACTGACCATCATTGATGTTTTGCTGGCCCTCTATCTTGCTATCGTCATTAACAACATATGCAAGTTGCTCAAGATCAAGAACTCCACCGAACGTGTCGTCATCGTACATGTCGTACACGGGCTCATCGTAGAGAGGCACAAACGACGATTTCGACAACGGATCTTCAAATCCTTCGAAGCTAAACTCGATCGAGAATGTTAGATTTGGTGTTGGTTCTTCCGATTTCTGATCATAGAGGCTTTCATTTTGCTTTGTGGTGATCTTCCGAACACCAAGTCCCCCAGATTTTCCACCTTTCTTTGAGCCAATGGGTTTTTCTGATTATGAAAAATTCAGATCGGGAAAGCCATCAAGGTCTCAGGCAAGGTTGCTCCAATTGGTCCTTCGTTCGATCCTCGACAACCTTCATTTGAGACGAATAATTTCTTGTTGAAGATCTTCAATCTCTGCTTCTTGAAGTGGTTGCTGATAATTCCGACGAGGTGACATCTTCTGGAGCGAAACTTGTTGGAGAAGAAGAAATTCGATGACAGTAATAATTGATGGCTAAGACAAAGCCGGGGAAGAAGGACCTCGATTCCAGAGGAGTCGTTAGGTGGTAGATGGCAGTTCCATAGGGCCAACGAGTTCTTTTCTCTCCGATCAAAAGGTGGTCGACAGCAGTTAAAAAAAAAACTAGCTCCGCCCCATCGGCAATGCTAGCAGCTTGTCGAAGAACGTCTCTAGCGCGAGATTGCGTCCGCAAGAACTCCTATTCGTTCCCGTCTACCAAGCTTGCGAATGTCCAGACAAAGTCCGCATGGGATGGTCAACCTAGAGGCTTTCTGGAGAAGCCAGATGCTTTCTTGGCTTCTCTGTTTCTGCCTATGCGATCGGCAAACCAAGAACCAGGCAACGCCAACCGTGCCTGCGAGTCCAGTCCAGCGTTCAGACCTTGTCCATCAGGTTCTTGTGCCCAAACCGCGTGCTTACGCGGCCTTCCTCCATCTTTGCTACTGAACCGCCCTTCTTGACTGTTGGAAGGAGAAATAAAGTGCCAACTGTAGGAGAAGGCAGCGATTGGAAGCTAGAAGAGGAAACGAACTGGTTCAACCCCTTGGCGTGACGATTTGCTTGACGTTCCCTTCTTGATACCACCTAACACCGTTCTAGCCTTGGGCCAGTATCTCTACTGTAGTAAATTGCTAGCAGACCTAAGAACAAAGATGAGCAACCACCACTTGAATAAATTCAAGATACAGGAAGAGAGAAATCTCTCTCAAAACAAGTTCAGGCCAAAATTCTCTCTGGCATCTTGCCGGCTCTGATACCAAATGACGCCGGTGATGATGGGGATGCGGTGACGGACAAGAAAAGTGAGCTTCAGGAACTCACAGCTCACACAAGACCCAAGAACTCCTTCTTGGGAGTGGGATCACCACCTGAAATCCTTCAGGATACAAAAACCCAAAACAAGAGTAAAACTACTTAATTCTTATTCATCTCAACCAATCTCCTCTATTACAATCAATAGCTACCTATTTATAGCCAAAGAAAGCAACATACTAGGCTACACGCCAAAGAAGATAACACTATTCCTATACAACCATACAAGCTACCAAATGAAATGAAACTAGCCTGAAGTTAATACAATCAAACAGCTCAGCTCTGGCGTCATTGTTACGTTTTTATTACTTTCTTTTTTAATTTTTCACTTATCTTTATGCCTATGTTTTTAATAAGTGCTTGAATACCTCTATAGCTAATTAAATAAATTTGTTTATACATGAAAACGATAAACTTAACTACAACATAACATTTATCAGTACATTCTATATAAAGATTTAATATATATGCCACTAACCTAAAGTAGCGTTTTAGTTCCCCTTTCTTGATGTGAACATAATTATTGATATGTCATCAAAAATTGCCTTGATCGAGCATGAATCTCAAGGCAAATTCAAGTTGGCAACTTTCAAAATTAAGTTCAGTACCATCTGAACTCCAATTTCAGCAAACTTATATTCAAATTGAACATCTCGAGGAGACGAACACAACGACACCAAAATCGGTTCATTCTTGACACAAATGAGTCCACATCAAGGGGCTGAAGCATATTTGGAAGGTTCAAACCATTAATGGGATGACCAAGTGATCTTTAAATATGGCACGCTTATAATCGAATCAAGCGGATCGACAAGATGAATCCAACGAGCCCACGACCGTTTAATTCTGACATCATTAAGGCACAAAAATGCTTGAAAAATGCTCCATTATTTAGAGAATCAGTATGGGTTATCCGATGGAGCACTCCTAACCTATCCTAGATCTTCTCTATATTTACAGGGTATGTTACTCACAAAAAATTATAAATAGCCTCATGCTCTCTTCATGAAAGGACCCTTTTAGCTGGAGATTGAAGAGAGCTATGAGGCTTCAAGGATCTTAGAGTTCTACCCAAGCACCATCACAGGCGAACTTCTATTTGCCAATCGCCGCAAGACCTTCGTCCGATCGCCTACTGTTTTCAGACCTCCACCTGGCCGCCTGCCGCAGTCGGACATCTGCCCGATTGCCAACTGCTGCCGGAGCTGCACACAGCCGCCAACCATCATCGGACCATCTCCTGTCTGCCGTTCACAGTCGAACCTCTACTCGTCCGCAGACCACTGCCGGACCTCCACCCGACTACCATTGACACACCACTCTGACCACTGTCGCTCGTCGACTACAGTCCCACCAACCACCGTCGCCGGCCAACCACAGCCCCTCGGACCACTGTTACCTATCGACTATAGTCCCACCGACCAGCATAGCTAGACTATAGTCTTTCTGACCTCCGTCGTTTGCCGACTACGGTCCCTTCGGTGACCATCGCCTGCCTACTATGGTCTTTCCAACATGTGTCACCCGCCGACTACATTCTCTCCAATCATCGTCACCCACCGAATATGGTCCCTCTAACCTCCGTCTCCTGCCGACTATGGTCCCTACGACCGTCGCCCATTGACTGACAGACAAAGAGTGACGACTCTATTTACTGAGCCAACAACTTACTGATATTGATACTATTGACTGAAGACCTGTAGGCCACGATCAAACCCCACGACCCGTGCACGATCCCACTTAACCCATTATCTCACAACCGACTCCCACATTCCTCCTCACGATTTCTAAACCCCTCAATAAAAGCATTCGACTAACAAACTCACAAAGGAAGACAGACAAACAAAAAGAAAACTTACAGGATTTTGATTTCGTCTATAACGCCGGCCTGACCAACCCCTCGATTCGACTCCAACTGTCGTTGCCTCAGACCTTGCCTTCTTATGCACCGACTCCGGCCCATTTCCACTCTTATCGTTGTACCCTCGCAACACCGACTACTGCCTCTATCATTTACTCCTCATCCTGCCGGCCACCTCCAAATCCTTCTCTTCACCATCGAAGCTCCAATGCCCGACACCGAAGCCACCACCGACTGGACGTCCATCGTCTTTTCCATACCTTGCCGGGCTGACGCCCGTACCCGTGCCCTAGCTTGTCTGTCTCCATCTCGGTCTCCATCCCGACCTGAGCCCGATCGGGCTTCCTGCCACTCTGTTTGTTTAATATATAATCATATTTAATTATATTATAATAAATATATTATATTATTATATATATATATATATATATATATATATATATATATATATTATTTTAATATATATATATATATACATACAATATTATAATTTATATTAATATATAAATGTTATATTATATTATAATATATACATTATATATTATGATATATAATAATAATAATAATAATAATAATAATAATATATTTGTATAAATATATATATATATATATATATATATATATATATATATATATATATATATGTATATAATCATCGACAATCGACAATCATCGGCAAGCAATAATTTGTAACCAATCATCGGTAACTAATAATCTGCAACCAATCATCGACAATCATCAGCAACCAATAATCTGCAATCAATCGTCGGCAACCAATAATTGACAACCAATAATCTGCAACTAATCGTCGGCAACCAATCATCTGCTACCAATCGTCGTCAATCAAAGCTTCTGAAAACCAATTTCGGGACCCGGTAATATCCCGAAGTCCTCGGTCGTTGACTATCTTTTTGGCCATGCGAATTGAAAGGGCAAGTGCCCTCCCCAACCTCCCCATAAGGGGAGGGGGCGCCAAAAGGCTGTCAAATTTTTTATGGGATTTAAAAATATTTTTTAAAATAAAGTTAAGTCACTCAATAAACAATTACTGCAATCAACAATCAACAATCGTCACAAGGACCTTCAAAGACCAATTTCGGGACCCAACAATGTCCCGAAGCCCTTGGCCATTGACTATCTTTCCGGCTGGACGAATTGAAAGGGCAAGTGCCCTCCCTACCTCCCTTCGTGGGGAGGGAACGCCAGGAGATTGCCCAAAATTTTAATAAACAACAGGGGACTTGAACAGAAAATTGGAAATTGATTTGAACATAATTCAAACATAAAATCAATTTTAAATCAAATTCGATCAATTAGTGTTGGACTTGGACTCAAACTCAAACTCGAACTAGACTTGCACTAAACATGACTATAAGAACTTGAACTTTAATATAAGGAATTAAAATTTAAATTAATAAACATACAATCAAGTTGGAAATACAATTACTAAGTGATAAATCCAAATCATCCAAATAAACATCTATCGATACAAAAGGGGACCCTCACACCATTAAATTGCTATTTTAAGTGATTTAAAATAAATATAACAATAATTAACAATAATCACTTGAAATTAGTGATGAATACATCTTATGAGTACACTGTAAGCAACAATGGTGGATATGCTCTAATGTAATAGATCTCTTATATGTGAAGAGAATCAATGTGCCACAAGCATAACAATTTGATGCATTCAATGAGTTCAAAGTGAATGAAGTCTATGCACAATCAATTCTATTCAACTCCAAGCAAGTTTGTTAATTTGATTGCAAACAATAATACTTAATGTAGCAAGCTTACAAGTATATGTGGAAGCCCTTACGAGTTAGTGTAGAAGACTCCTTATTTATGCAATAGTTCCCTGCAGATAAAAGAACATGACATGCAATGAATGTAACAAGTTGCAATGTACACGAAACATCATATAAAGGAGACCTGCCATAGACACAAAATATTATGTACGAACAAGATGTTAAATGACTATAACAATTATAAAAGCGTATGAACCATTGAAGGAGGCTCATTATATGTTCAACATGTTGTATGTGGACAAATATTAAAGGACTGCAACAGATGCAAGTATATGTGACCAGCAACAGGAGATTCGTTAGTGCACAATAATCCATCTGCAGAAAGTAAAAAGTATTGCATAACAATCTACTTGTACATAAAAACAAAAAAATAATAGTAAAAACCACGGGTCACTAAAGCATGACGCAATGCCACTAGATCAGTAACCCTACTTCTACAAGCGGACAGAAGGCGACAACCTACGATGATATTAAAAATACATTTAAAAATAACTTCATGCATGTGCTCTGATTATCATATATGATTTCTAAATCCAACGATTCAAGAATGCTACATCGGTCTAATATTCAAGTTCATCCTCCTCCATGAGACCGGAGTCGACCTAACCTGAATCATAAAGTGCTTCCAAAATTCCTACGAAAACACAAGAGATTTTTAATATTACCCTAATGATGGCCGTGTTGACGAGGAATCTCAACCGAAGGGGTTAAACCTCAAAACCAATAAAAGTCAAGAGTTCTTAAAATAAAATATATCAACTAAAAACTTAAAACTAAAACTCATCCACCTTCCGCAACCATTTATCGGGGGTTATAAATTTGAAATTAACCTCAGCTCATAGAGAATGAATGTCGTGTCAGGTGTATCACTAAGATTTATCCTCTAATAGAGTCTTTGCCAGTAGGGACGTGGCACGCACCCTCTAATCGGGTGATTTTGCCATAAAATGGCACCATTATATTACAATCACGTCCAAAGCCCGTATGTTCCCTAACGGTTTCAAACCCTTGAGTGTTGAATCTTATGGTATATTTTATAGGCATAAAATTCTCTATCAGTTAAGGCGGATTAAGATCTATCCCCTTAGACAAATACCAACCCAGGTCTATAAGGTATTCTTAGATGAAGTAACCCATGGCTACCGATAAGGTACCTTCTATCAGGTTGGGTCGGCTACCACCTTTAACTAAGTAGACTACGAATCATGACACCTCGGGACGACAGAACCATAGGATCTTGATTAGCCTCATCCTCATTTTTCTCATCACCAATTTTAAGTTTATGGTGATAAATTTTAAATCTCAAGCTATAAAATTTAAATTCAAAATTTAAACACTAAGACTGTTGCTATTATATGCTAGATTTATGATCTATGTGACCTCTATAATGATTAGCCTTAATCAAAAGTTCTCTCTCATTATCAGGAGGGGTAATTAACTATAGGGGCATGCGTCTATAAGAAACCAGAACTCAGATCATAAAGTTCTCATAAAATGAGGGCAAAATATCTGTTTACTGTCTTATCTAAAAGCCAATATGCCTTCTGAAAATTCACCCAAAATCTAAATTTGTTAAAACTCCATCACATGTCACATAAAAAAATAAGAAAAGAGTTTGGTGCGGAGAGGCCAGGGCGTGAACATGGAATTTTTGGAGCCCACAAGTTTCTAGCGACTTCGCTGGGGATTGATTTCTCTTTTCATCTTTGACTAGTTATACATAAACTATAATTACAATGAAATTATTAAAATTCTAATAAATTAATTATAATTAGGGTTTTGAAATAAGGCAATCAAATAAAATTTAATATATATATATATATATATATATATATATATATATATATATATATATATATATATATATTCATTATATCTAGTCTCTACACTTTGAAAGTATGAGGTGATGTATCAACTTCTGATTACTAACCCTTTCCTTTTATTTGTGCAGAATGAAACTACAGAATACTCCCTTTACCATCCAATTGGGATGAGATGCTAACATTTAGCTAGCGACTGCTATCATTAACACTGGAGAATCTGAAGCCACCATTCGATTTGGTAGCTTAGAGTTTTCTGCAGCTACTACAAAGGCTACTGCCATACCTATTCACGGTGTAACTGTTCAAGGCCATACTTTGAGGCCTAATTATGCTGAAATTTATTCACGACTTGCTTATTCCGTTCAACAGCCATGAGCTGCTAGAATTGTTACTGCTAAAGCAGTTCAACAAAATAGGATCTCAGTCTTTGAGAGGTTCCCACATTTTGAAGTTTTAACTGTGAAGAGGACTGATATCAAACAGAAGACTTTTTTGATCTTATCAAGTGTCATTACACTGCCAACTAAGCCTTTTGTACCGAGAAGGCATGATCATGAAGCTTCCTCATACAGATGAAAATTATCCAAAAGGTAGAGGAGAAGGTTGAATGCTGAATTATGAGCCCAACAATAACTATCGGTGCATCCATCAACACTCCCAGCCTTAGAGCCAGAAGTTAGCATTCCCACCCATAATAAGTTTGTAAATCTAAAATGGGCTAAGAGGAATAGCTTTACTGGTGAGCTAAAATAACCTTTATGGGATCAGCAACCCCAACCCCTGGCTCCTCAGAAGAAGAATCATGAAACTCTGTCCGCCAGGATACACATAGTTCTAAAAATTACAAAAGAGAATGGCTTGATGAAGAAGAGATATCAAAGGTCATTGGCAAACAAGACCACGAAAATCCCACCAAGAGAGTTACCATCTACCACTATAACTAAAAAAAATCAAAATCAGCTCCACGTGATGAACATTGGAGCGCAAAGCCTGGAACTCGCATTCAGGAATCTACTGACAAAAGATCTCGGTGGAAGGGAAAAGAAATTTGGAGGCTGAGACTTTCTAAAAGAAGATTACTGCAGAAGAAAGTTAGTATAGGCGTGACATATGGTGCAGTCTCCCAGAGATCTGCCTTTAAAAAAATCATCAACAATGGGTACCTAAGGAAAAGGTTCATATTATTAACATTTACAATAGTCTACACCTTGGAGAATCTTCCAAAGAATCCTATTGTAAGTTAACTTTATCTCCATAGAAGAAGGTCAATTTTGACCGTACTCCTCCAATCAAAGAACTTTCTATACCGCATGCAGAGCCAAAAAATCTATTAGAAGCGTCGCTCTAAGATTTGAGTACAAGAAAATGATGAATATGAAGACACTATAGAGGTTGAGGTAGTATACATGGTGGGGCATGGTGACGAGCCACCTCAAATACGTGGCTATAGATAATGCAATGAAGCAGGCCTGCTTCTTCTAAAATAATAACCCCTTAAAAAGAGCAAGCTCAGTACGAGCAGTTAGAAGAAGTCCCCTCAGATGAGGAAGAGAATGATGATCAAGAAGAAGAAGTGCTTGCTGAGATATTGCCACAAGCATAAATGCGTATAAAGTGCCAAATGAAAGAAAAGATAATGAGATATCGAATCTAAACAATAAGATGACAGAAATGATGGCACAAATGGCTACGATGATATAATTAATGCAAAAGAATATCATTACTAATCTTACACCTGCTCATCCAACTGACCATCAGACATTGAATCAGCCAGGAAATAATTAGATATTGAGTAGTATTCCTACTAACCTGCCAACTAACCTAATATCTCAGGTGTCTGGAATAATTGTCACACCTCAAGGGGGAAATGAGGATGATCAACTTTTTCATTTATAAACTCTCCAAAATATTACAAGTGCATCTGAGCTGGTGATGACTCAACAACCAGAATCAATCATCAATGAAAAGATTAAAGCTGTCATTGCCTCAGAGCAAGTAAAAAAAATTATGAGCAAGGGTCGCCCATATTCGGCCCAGTACAATCAAGTGCCATACCCTAAAGGCTATTTAGTACCTAAGTTCAATACTTCTAATGGCAATGGAAATCCTAAATAATACTTAGCCCAATTTAAAGCAACTTATAAAATTATAGGAGGTGTTGATGTTATACTCTTCTACCAATTCATTAGTAGTTTGACTACAACTGTTTTTGAATGGTACACTGAACTTTCTAATGAATCTATTAAGACATTTACAAAATTAGAAAATATTTTCATAAAAAGGTTCAATAGTGCCATCGAGAAGACTACTATTGCTGACCTTACCCTAAAAAAACAAAAAAAGGGTGAGTCAGTGACAAAGTATATAACTCGTTGGTGTAACATGAGTATGAAATGCGAACAACAGTTGAAAGAAGAGCACGTCGTTCAATTGATAATGGGAAACATCGATGATAAGATGTTACCATTTTTATGTATGGCCTCAATCAACACTTATCAAGAGCTACGGGACAGAGTAGGTAAGTTTAAAAAGTTAAATTTATCTAAGTCTTAATATCATCCAGATAGACTTCGAAAAAATAAGTCTATGGATAATAGAAGAGATGATATATATTATGCATCATCTTTAAGAATTGATAAAGAAAAATAATCTACTCCTAAAAATAATAAAGGAAAGAAGTATACCAAGCTCCAACCAAAATTATTATTGGGAGGAAATGACAAGTCTCAGATTTTTTATGATGGAGGAGAACGTTCAAAGCCAAGAACCGGTGATCAAATCACATCCCTTAAAGAGAAAATAAATAGAGAATATTCTTTTAAAAGAAAAAGTGTGGTAAAACTATTCAAACAAGCACTTAATGTTGATCTTGAATTACCGAAGTGTAAAAGACCCAAAGAAACTGATCAGAAAGATAATCCAAGTTATTGCTCGTATCACTGAGTTATCAACCACCTTATTGAAGATTATTATGTCTTCAAAGACTAGCTTGAAAAGAAGTACAGAGATGGTGAATTCATGCTATCAAATAGCATTTTAATTTACCCAAAAAAATTGTAAAGGTGCTTATGTCTTCTCTAATACCAAAAATTAAGAAAGGAGATAAAATGAAAGAAAAAATAATACCATAAAAAGAGAAATGGTAGACTGCGATCTCCAAGAAAATAATGAAGATGATCAAACAACTAGAATGAGTTTTTGGTGTAAAATGGAAATCTTCTATGGAACCAGTACTTGAATTAAAAGAAAATTTAAATTCAGGTGCATCCACTTCCAGGTCATCAACTTGGAGGCATTTTAATACGAAGCGGTTCTATAAGACATTCTGCAAGAAGTCCAGTAACTCAAATAAGCATATCAAGCAGAAAAAGAAGAGGATTGTACGTCAAAAGATCATCAATAATTTAAAGGATTATCATCAACCATTAATGCAGCCTATAATACTTGCAGATTTTATGTCTGACCTTCAAATAGACCAATCAGAAGTGGAAGATGATGAACAAGAAGATGAAGAATCACTCCATATAGAAACATACCAAGTTATCTCAGTAGCATCAATTGCATGTCAAAGAGATTCTGTTAAAGATCACGATAAGGGTCAGATAGCAATATCTCCTATAAAAATGACTAATAAAATAACATCTGAGTCTTATCTGATGGAACTACAGACAGATTATAACTCAAAAGAAGAGTTATGTTTTCTAAGTGATGATGAGTTAGATTAATAAATAGTTTCATAAGTAGAGCATGCAAAGCTGAATGAGGACTCTAAACATAGAAAGAAGCTTGATCCTAAAGAAAACACTTCATTAGATGAGGCTGAGTCAAATGAAGTGGCTCAAGTATAATTGAGAAGTGGTAAAGTATTGTCACCGCCACTAAAAAAGGTATTATAAAGCAAAGATAAGAGAAAAGATATAATCATCAATGAAGAAGTCATCCCTAAAGATTATAAGATGAAATGTGATACAAATAAAGGGATATAATATAATATCATTTTCCATTTAAGAAAAACTCCAGCATAGCTCAGCATCTATGAAGCTCTTTTAATGTCAAAAGATTTTCGAGAAACTTTAATACATGATCTAAAAAATTTAGAGAAATATGAATCATATTTCAAGAAAGATGCTTGGGCAAAATTTTTTATGCCAGAAATGAACCTATTGTTACATTCTCTGAAGAAGATCTCATGTTGGGGACTACAAAACATAATCATCCTCTATATATCATGAAAGAAAGTAATGACATCATAATAAAGTGAATCCTGATTGACCCCGGGTCTTTGATAAATCTCATGAGATTGCACACACTAAGATCATTATCCCTAGATATTTAACATCTCGGGCTAGGTAAACTTATGGTGTACTGCTTCAACGAAAAAGGATAAAAAATTGTAGTCATTTATCCCTCCCCTTAAATTTGGAGAACTGCATATAGAAACCAAATTCTATATTATTGATATGGGCACTTCATTCAAGGCACTCTTGGGTAGACCTTGGCTCCATGAGAATGGTCTTATTCCATCAACTATGCACCAATGCATGAAATATCTAAAGGATAGAGAAGAGTTTCGAATTTCTGGAGATATACAACCCTTCGCAGTCCACAAAATAAAAATTTATGATGATGCAAAATACTTCATTTCAAATGAAGTAAAGCTAAAAAAATTATCTGTAACTGAAGCATCTACCTCAAAGAGTACAGAACAACCCAAAGAAGTCGAGAAAAAGGAGGCATGAAGAAAGAGCATGACACCAAATCTTTCTAGAAGGGCTAATACATTGTCTAAATCAAATAAAGTTGCACTTAATTTGGGAAGTGACACGGAGGAAGATAATGATATCTCTGAAACCTACAAGCCTTTGATTAAAGAAAAGCCGAAGGAAAATACTTTTGTAGTTACATTGATTCCTCCACAACATTTTAGAGAAATCGTATCCCATGAGATTCATAATGTTGAAGAGCGTAAAATATTTTGGAGAATATCAAGAAGAGAATCTCGATAGGCTTGGGAATTTCAATGAAGATGTAGAGATAATTCCTACAGAAATGCCTAGATATTATCCCAAAAGAATTCAATAAATGATACGAAAAGTTGGAGTTCATAATATGGTTACTTGGGATGAGCACGTTTCTTTCAAAGAATATGATGTCAATAATTATCAAAGATGGGTAGTCGTAATATAAAAGGCCTTGGATTTATCATAGCATAACATACTCAGAAAAATATATGTTATGCGATAAATGATAAATGTATGACTACTGAAAATATATATAAGAATGAAGAATAAGATATGGAAGCTAAATGTGCACCAGAAGAACATGAAGATGGTGGACAGGCCGCTACCATGGATGAACTGAGAAAAATAAACTTGGGAACTACCCGACCTTTATTAGTGCTCTTCTTTCCAAGAGTAAAGTTAAAAAGTTGAAAATATTACTCAATGAATTCAAAAATTACTTTCCTTGGACATACGATAAAATGTCAGGCTTATCCCCAGATATAACTGTTTACAAATTAGCCATCAAATCAGGTGCAATACCTATTAAGCAAGCTCCAAGGCGAATGAGGCTAGAAATTGAAGAGTAAGTGATTGCAGAAACTAAGAAGCTCATTGAAGCAGATTTCATTTGAGAAGAAATGTATGCTGATTGGATAGTTAATATTGTCCTAGTGAAAAAGAAGAATAGACAAATTTGCATATACATTGATTTTTGAGATCTTAGTAAGATGTGTCAAAAAGAAGACTTTTCACTTCCAATATCAGAATTATTCGTTGATAATACATCCAACTATAATATATTCTCATTTATGGATGGGTTATTAGGATATAATCAAATCAAAATGGCACCTGAAGATGAAAAATATATATCTTTCAAAACTTCCATCGATATATTTTGTTATACAGTCATGCCTTTGTCTTGAAGAATATTGGAGCTACATACCATAGAGCTATGATGTATATATTTAATTAGCTTATCCATCAGAAGGTTGAATGCTATGTGGATGATCTTGTTGCCAAAAGTATAGATCAAAATGATCACATTAAATATTTGAGAATTATGTTTGAAAGAATTAGAAAATTCAATCTCAAAATGAACACTCAAATGTGCTTTCAGAGTTTCCTCAAGAAAGTTTCTTAGGTACGTTATATGACATAGAGGGATTGAGGTTGATTCTAACAAAGTCAAGGTAATCATAGAAATGCTGCCTCCAAAAAAGACTCTGTTAACTTCATTCTTTATAAGGACAACTTGCATTTATATGACGGTTTATCTCAAAATTTTCAGGTAGTGTCAACAATTTGTAAAGCTGATGAAGAAGGATGTTCATTTTAAATAGGATGATGAATGCCAAGAAGCTTTCAATAATATCAAGAGATACCTATTAAGCCTAACTATTATTTCGGCACCAATTCTAGGGCAGCCTCTTATCCTATACACAGCAGCATTGGAAGAGTCCCTTTGAGTATTGCTAGCTCAGCACAACGAAGAAGGCAAAAAAAATGCACTCTATATTACTCTCCACTTGAGAAGTACTATTTAGCGTTGATTTTTATTATCCAAAAACTCTGCCACTATATGATGTCTCATAAAATTACACTGATTTTAAAGATCGATCCGCTAAAATTTTTGATGATAAGACCAGTGTTGACAGGTCACCTAGCCAAATGGGTAGTGATACTTCTACAATTTGATATCACATATATTCCACAAAAAGTAATTAAAGGGTAAGTCTTAGCAGATTTTCTTACCGCACATCCTGTTCCTGCAGACTCATCGCTCAATGACGATATGCCCGATAAATAAATCCTAGTTATTTTAGAAGAAGATAAATAATAATTATGAGAAATATACTTTGATGGTGCATCATCAATTAAACCTGCTCAACCTCCGAACCTCCCTAAAGCTCAAGTCGGTATCGGTCTTATCATCATAGCACCTAATGGAGGGATAATGAGATTTTTATTTGGTTTAACTGAAGCTAGAATCAATAATGAAGCAGAATATAAAGCTTTAATAGTGGGCCTCAAAATTGCTATTTCAATGGAAATTCAAAACCTCAGGATTTTTGGTGATTCTCAACTCGTTATAAATCAAGTATTGGGTGTTTATAAAATCAGCAAGCTTGGGCTAGTTTACTATCATAAGTAAGTTCTCGAGTTCATGATGCAAATTATAAATGTTACACTAATTCAAATCTTTTGAGCATAATAGTAAAGCAGATTCTTTAACAAAACTGACTAAAGAAATGGTAAGCATGAATGATGAGCGTGTGTTAATAAGTGTCCACACTCATCGAGTACTAGAGCCAGCAATTTTATGTTCCCTGCAGGAAGAGGGGTCACCAAATTCAAGCCAATAGGATATAACTTCGGTTGTTTCTCAACCTCCCCAACAAATTATTCTTGAAAATCAATCAGATAAACACCAAATTATTACAAGAAGAAAATTTAGTAGAGCCTCAGAATCTTGACTTGAATGCCTAGAAATTGAAAAGTAAAATGACTGGAGGCAACCTTTCATCGATTACTTCAGAGAAAATAATCTTCATGCAGATAAATCATTAGCTACACAGATCAAGAAAAGAGCATTGCGATATGCATTTGTTAATAACATGCTATATCAAAGATTATTTGATCAAATGTGGCTACGATGTTTAGGGAAAGATGAAGCTGATAAAGTTATTTTTGAAGTTCACGAAGGATTATGTGATGCACATCAATCTGATCCTAAAATAGCCATTAAAATTAAAAGAATGGGTTATTAGTAGCCATCAATGGTAAAAGAATGCATTAATCATGCTAATAAATGTCATGAATGTTAAATTCATGGTAATATTATACATTAATCGCCAAATCCGTTATATCCCATTATAGCATCCTGGAAATTTAAATGTTGGAGGATAGATGTAATAGGGCTAAATGATCCTCCATCATTTGCTGGACACCATTTTATATTAGCAGCAACATACTATTTTTTAAAAATGGCTGAAGTAGTTTTACTTAAAGAAGTCACTGCTAATCACGTGATCAACTTCTTTACTCATAATATTGTCTACAGATTTGGTGTATAATGTCACATAATCTCAGATAACGGTCAAATTTTTAAAAGTATTAAGATTTATAAATTCATTGAGTGACATAAAATCGATTGGTGATATTCATTGATTTATAATCTAAGAGCAAATAGATTGGCAGAGGCCTTCAATAAAATGCTGGTAAAACTGCTCAAGAAAATCTCACTAAAAATAAAAGAGAATGACATACTAAAATGGTAGAAGCATTATAGGCATATCATACCACATACAAGACACCAACAAAAGTAACTACTTATGCATTGGTGTTTGGAGCTGAAGCTATATTATCACTTGAAGTTGAATTGCCATCACTTCGAGTAGCTATTCAGTACGACCTTACGGAAGAACAAAATGTTCACCTACGAATGGAAGAGCTTGATGCATTGGATGAAGCCATGCTCCAAGCTTAACAAAATTTAGAAATTTATCGAGCAAGAATGGTAAAATCTTTGGATCATTTGGTATGCCCTCGAGCATTTCAAGAAGGAGAATTGGTTATAGTGCTGAGAAGACCAATTATCCCACACCAAAGAATTGGTGGTAAATTTAAAACAAATTGGGAAGTCCCTTTTGTTATTGAGAAGGTGTACCAATGAGGAGCCTATCAACTCATAAATATAGAAGGTCGATGATCATGCCCCTAATCAATGGGAGGTATTTGAAGAAGTACCATTTTTAAGAAAGCAAGCTAAAGATCATTCCCTTACAAAGAAAAAAAATATTTCTAAGATATCTTAGAAATTCTTCTATAAGATAGAGGACATTTTTAAGTTCTAAAAATGCCAAGAATCTGATGGCAGTTAAAATTTTCCTTTAAGATAGGGGGCATTTTAAATATTTATTTAGGATAATATTGATTTCCAAAAAAATATTTAAAATTATTTATAATGCTACCACTGTATAAATACAGGGTAGAAGCTGGTGCCTTTAAGTGAGCAAATATGAAATCATTACAAAAATTAAAGATTTGTCTTTGAATTTACCAAAATCCAGGAGTTCAAATTAAGAGACTTTTGGTCTGGAATAAATATGAGCTGTTATAGTATAAGTACAACGCTCAAATAGGTATAATATCAGTCTCAATAAGCCTATATGCGGCCGAGTCACTGATAGCTTTACCTACACAACAGGTCATGATAAGAGGCCGTAGTGGGGAAGCACCTATTTTATTAGCCCGATGATAAATACTATCAAGTTTGATATTTGTCAAATTTAATAAATCAAAGCAGTTCAGATTTAGAAGATTTTCTCAACTAACAAATGGACTAAGGAAAAATTTAGAAGAAAAATCTCAATAAACTCAAAGGCATTAAGCTACAATCAAAACTCCTATCAAGTTTAGAGGCATTGTTCTTAAGTAAATTTGTCAAGCATAAAGCTAAGATCGAAGGAGCTTCTCTTCTTCAGCATGTCTGATAAAGTACAATGCTCAGGATAGAAGAAGTCATTCTGCAGTTCTTATAAATCTATAGGTGAACTAAATAAATCATCATACATAAAGCTTTGGATCGATGGCTATTTACCACCGGCCTAATATAAATCTAAAGGGTTTAGGTCATTGATATGCACTCCTTCGCAAAGCCCACTAAAGCAAAAAAGTTAGGGTAGAAGGTATGTTTTATGCCTGACAAATCGAGAAGATAAATCTGGGATATCTAAAAGACCCTCTACGTGACATCTAAAACCTGATATTAGAGATCTATAGGGTCAACCAGTTTGCAACAAATATGATCTACTATAGGGCGCATATCATATTCGTTGGGGGCATTTATTGACAGAAGACCTATAAGCCACGATCAAACCCCACAACCCATGCACGATCCCACTTCCCCCACAATCTCACAACCGACTCGCACGTTCCTCCTCATGATTTCTAAACCCCTCAATCAAAGCATTCGACTAACAAACGCACAAAGGAAGACAAAGAAGCAAAAAGAAAACTTATAAGATTTTGATTCTGTCTTTGATGCCGGCCAGACCAATCCCTTGATTCAACTCCAGCAGCCATCACCTTTTGACCTTGCCTTTATATGCACTGACTCCGGCCCGCTTCCACTCTCATCATCATGCCCTAGCAACACCGGCCACCGCATCTATCATTAACTCCTCATCCTGCAGACCACCTCCAGATCCTTCTCTTCACCACCGAAGCTCCAACACCTAACGCTCCACCGTCGCCGACTAGACCTCCGCCCTCTCTGCCCTAGCTAATTGGACCGACACCCATGCCCGTGCCCTAGCTTGTCTGCCCCCATCTTGGTCTCCGTCCCGACCTGAGCCCGATCGAGCTTCTTGCCTCTCCATTTGTTTAATATATATATATATATATATATATATATATATATATATAAAATAAAGGTAGAAAAGGGATCATCAATTAAGCATCACGATCGGCAACCGGCAATCGGTAATTATCAGCAATCGACAATCATTGGCAACTAATAATCTACAACCATTCATCGATAAACAATAATCTGCAATCTTTCATTGACAATCATCGACAACCAAAAATTTTCAACCAATAATTGGCAACCAATCTTCGTTAATAAAAGCTTCTGAAGACCTATTTTGGGAATCGACAACATCCCGAAGCCCCCGGCTGTTGACAATCTTTTCGGCCAGGCGGATTCAAAGGATAAGTGCCCTCCCCAACCTCCACGCGAGCGGAGGGGGCATCAAAAGGCTGTCAGATTTTTAAGGGGATTTAAAATATTTTTTAAAATAAAGTTAATCAATCAATCGTCAACTATCTACTATTAGCAATCAACAATCATCACAAGGACTTCCAAAGACCAATTCTGTGTTACGACTCGGGCTCACAAGTTTCTATTTTGATGATAACAAACATTATGGCTCACATCTTCTAATATTTAGAATGTATATTTATTTGTGTGTGTACTAACATTTCAGGAACAGCATGCATCAATACAAGAAAGATTCAAGACTCAAGAATGAGTAGAATAGGCTTTATTGTATTTCTCATTGATGTACTTTTTAATTCCTTGAGTCAAGTCTTGTAATGGTATATGTTTATTTATGACCATGTGTACACATACTTAGGGGGAGTGAGATCCTGTCAAAACCAGAAGTTTAACTTTTGAACAAATCGTACTGGACGATTTCTGATCGTCCAGGATGATCTGTTCATTGAACTAATCATCCTGGACGCTATTTATATCGTCCTGGACGATCCAATATGATCTCAAAACCCTAGCCGCCATGACAATTTAGGCAAGGATTTAAGAGTCAAAATTTATTCTAATCGTCCTGGACAATCTATATATCGTACTGGATGATTTGTGCAAAATTTGTTCTGATCGTCCTGGACTATCCCAGGATCGTACGGGACTATTAGGTCAAATTCTGCACATCGTCCTGGACGATCCTGCGATCGTCCTGGATGACTTTTGGCGGCAGAATTGAGTTTTTAGGGTTTTCTGAAGCCGCCTT
This sequence comes from Dendrobium chrysotoxum, assembly GCA_019925795.1. Classification (NCBI taxonomy): domain Eukaryota; kingdom Viridiplantae; phylum Streptophyta; class Magnoliopsida; order Asparagales; family Orchidaceae; genus Dendrobium; species Dendrobium chrysotoxum. The sequence goes on along the minus strand of CM034306.1, from coordinate 230,254 downwards.
TTGGAGCACATCGTCCTGGACGATCCTGCGATCGTCCTGGACGATCTTTGGCGGTAAAATTGAGTTTTTAGGGTTTTCTGAAGCCGTGTTTTGGAGCACATCGTCCTGGAGAATCCGGCGATCGTCCTGGACGATCTTTGCCGCCAGAACTAATTTGGAAGGGTTTTTGGAGCTCTTTATTTAAGCTTTCTCAAGGCACTTGATAGGTGTCTTTGGCAGCCATTAAGGCTTCGTTCATTTGGAGAAAACTTGAAGAGAGAGCTTGAAAGGGAGAGAGGAAAGGGTGGAGTTTGAGAGGGAGAAGAGCCTGGGAAGGGGGTTTCTCGAGGGAGTGTGAGGGGGTTCACACGGTTGCTCCGGCAGGCTTGCACCTAAGTACCATCGGATTCAAGGCTTGTCTCGAAGAAGTTTTGGGAAGAAGAAGTGCTCTTTGGTGTCAAAGGACCCGGCTACTCCGCCGCACCGGGGAAGGTGGAAGTGATTTTGTAAGGGCTTCTCCGCCTAGCTGTGGGGGCTGAATGAGAGACACTTTTAGTTTAGTGTAATACTTGGAGGGTGCCTCCGAGGAGTGGACGTAGGTCAGGTTGGACCGAACCATTATAAATCCGGTGTGTTCTTTCTTATTATTTTTCTGCACTTTATTTTATTGTGATTATCTGCTTGGGTGATATCTGTGATTGATCTTTTTATCATTATTTTAATTCGTTTCCGCTGCATGTTATAAAAAGATTTTTGTTTTGTTTCAAATATCCAATTCACCCCCCCCCCTCTTGGTTAGCCTCGGGACTAGTTCACTAGGGCTTAACATCCCTATCAAACTTTCATTCTGAGACCCGACAACATCCTGAAGCCCTCGACCGTTGACTATCTTTCCAGCTGGGCGGATTGAATGGGCAAGTTCTCTCTCTACCTCACTTTGCGGGGAGGAGATGCCGGGAGGATGCCAAAATTTTCGGTAAACAACAGGGGACTTGAACAGAAAATTGGAAATTGATTTGAACATAATTCAAATGTAAAATTAATTTTAAATCAAATTTGATCAAATAGTGTTGGACTTGGACTCAAACTCGAACTCAAACCATACTTGCACTCAACATGACTATAAGAACTTGAACTTTAATGAGCCACTTGGAATTGAATCTAAACTAAAATATAAGGAATTGAAATTTAAATTAATAAACATACAATCAAGTTGGAAATATAATTGCTAAGTGATAAATCCAAGTCATCCAAATAAACATCTATCGATATAAAAGGTGACCCTCACACCATCAAATTGCTATTTTAAGTGATTTAAAATAAACACAATAATGATAAACAATAATCACTTGGAAATTATTAATGAGTATATCTTATGAGTACACTACAAGCAACGGTGGTGGATATGCTCTAATATAATAGATTCCTTATATGTGAAGAGAATCAATGTGCCACTAGCATAACAGTTTGATGCATTCAATGAGTTTAAAGTGAATGAGGTCTATGCACAAGTAATTCTATTCAACTCCAAGCAAGTTTGTTAATTTGATTACAAACAACAATACTTCACGTAGCAAGCTTACAAGTATATATGGATGCCCCTACGAGTCAGTGTAGAAGACTCCTTATTTATACAACAGTCCCTTGTAGATAAAAGAACTTGACATGCAACGAATGTAACAAGTTGCAATGTACACGACACATCATATAAAGGAGACCTGCCATACACACAAAATATTGTGTACAAATAAGATGTTAAATGACTATAACAACTGTAAATACTTATGAGCCATTGAAGGAGGCTCATTTTATGTTCAACATATTATATGTGGACAAATGTGAAAGGACTACAATAGATGTAAGTATATGTGACCGGTAGTAGGAGATTTGTTAGTGCACAATAATCCATCTGCAGAAAGCAACAAGTATTGCATGACAGTCTACTTGTAAGTAAAAGCAGGGAATCAATAGTAAAAACCATGGGTCACTTAAGCACATTGCAATGCCACCAGATCTGCAGCCCTACTTCTACAAGCAGATAGAAAATAACTTCCTACATGTGCTCTGATCATCGTATATGATTTCTAAATCCAGCGGCTTGAGAATGCTATGCAGGTCTAATATTTATGTTTCATCCTCCTCTATGAAAGGATCAGAGTCGACCTGACTTGAATCATAAAGTACCACTCAAATTCCTACAACAATATAAGAGATTTTCAATGTCACCCTGATAATAGCCGTGTTGATGAGGAATCTCAAACCGAGGGATTAAACCTCAAAACCAATAAAAGTCAAGAGTTTTTAAAATGAAATATATCAACTAAAACTTATCCATCTATCGCAACTATTTGTTGGGGGTAATAAATTTGAAATTAATCTCAGCTCACAAAGAGCGAATGTCGTATCGGGTGTATAACTAAGATTCATCCTCAAATAGTCTCTTGCCAGCAGGAACGTGGCACACACCCTCTGATCCGGTGGTTTTGCCATAAAATGGCACCATTATATTACGATCACGACCAAAGCCCATATGTTCTCTAACGACTTCAAACCTTTGATAATGAATCATAGGGTATATTAGATATGGATAAAGCCCTTTGTCAGCTAAAGTGGATTCAGATCTATCCCCTTAGACAAATACCAACCCAGGTCTACAAGGTATTCTTGGACGAAATAACCCATGGCTGTCGATAAGGTACCTTTTGTCAGATTGGGTCGACTACCTCCTTTAATTAAGTAGACTAGGGATCATGATAGCTTGGGATGACAGAACCATGATATCTTGATCAGGCTCATCCTAATTTTTTCCATCACTAGTTTTAAGTTTACAGTGATAAATTTTAAATCTCAAGCTATAAAATTCATATTCAAAATTTAAACCTTAAGACTGGTACTATTATACGCTAAATTTATGATCTATGCGATCTCTATAATGACTAGCCTTAATCAAAAGTTCTCTCTCATTATCAGGAGGGGTAATTAACTATAGGGGCTTGCACCTATAGGAAACCAGAACTTAGATCATAAAGTCCTCGTAAAATGAGGGCGAAATCACTAGGCAGTGTCTTATCTAAAACCCAATCTGCCTTCTAAAAATTCACCTGAAACCTAAATTTGTTAAAACTCTTCGTCACATGTCACATAAAGAAATAAGAAAAGAGGACAGTGTCGAGAGGCTGGGGCATGAACATGGAATTTTGGGAGCCGATAGATACAACACAAGAAAATATCGATTAAGTAAGGATTTCTTACTTGTTTAGTGTGACTAATGAAATACATGTTATTGAGGCATTATTCTTATTACTCTACATATTTATTATTACTATACAAATTTATTATTACTGTATTATTTTACTATTCTTGCCATTAATTTTATTGTTATCGATACAGACATCGATCCTATTTGATATTATTACTAATTCACTGTACTAATACTAACCATGTGACATATTGAGTATGTGATATACTGACATTGTGATTAAGATACCAATATGATACTAACATAGAATAACTTGATAGCATGTACATAGTTATAGGTTTTTACTGCATTGATCTGAGTTTGATATTTTTTACTGATGCTTTGATTTACTGCTTTATATGATTGATTTACTAATTGATAGTACTGATATAAAAATTGATTTATTGATTTGGCACCCAAACTGGTTTACTTATTTCTCCACTATACTATTTTGCTAGCTTTAATATCATACTATTTTACTATTTATAGATTCTACTATTACTGCATGTGAGCATTATTGTTTCTGCACTGATTCATGGTCATGTGATTACTACTGTTATGATTCAACTACTAACATGCATAATTCTTTTTTATCATGCATTGAGTTTAGTAGTAGGATTTGGTTACTTACTGGGCTCTTAAGCTCATTATATGTGATTATTAATTTTAGGTCAGGGCAAGGGAGCAGGAGTGTGAGATTGATCAGGATCCTTTATGTTTAGTTTCTTATTATTTTAGCCATTCTTTTATGCTTAGAATCAAGGGTTAAAAAACCAGACCGGACCGACCAGTTCGACAGGTTCAACCGTGAACCGGTTAGTTGTCCGATCCGATTTAGTTTAAAAATTAGCTCCGCAGCGAATTGGCCTGAACCGGCGATTCAACCGCTAAACCGGGGAACCCGTCCAGGTTCCAAAAAATCGGCCAGTCCAACAAATTTTTTTTAAATTTTAAATAAAGCATAAAAAATGTATTTTACTTTATTAAATTTTTTAAAATTAATTTTTTTATATTAAATATGAGATTAATTACACCATAACATATGGATGTCATCTCATAAAATATGCTTTATTCAAAAAGTGTGAACTTTACACTATATAAAGAGTTAAAAGGCAACCCTCTCAAACTCCCCCATGATGTGGGACTAAAAATTTGCATGAATGGTATATAAGCTTAAATGTAAGTTTGAGCTTTATTGGGCCAGGGTTGGTTGGGCCACAAATTTGGGCCGATTGGGCCACGAATTTGGGCTGTTTGGGTGCAAAGTTTTTTAATTTGTATTATAAATTTATATATTATAAATTTATTATAATATATATTATAAAAATTAATAATATAATTTTTTAATATTATAAATTTATATATTATATTAAATATTATTCTTATTACACATTTATAAATTTAATATTATAAATTTATATATTATATTAATTTTTTTAATTTGTTATAATGTATATTATAAGAATCTCATTTATTATCACTATAATTAAATACATAAGATAATTATAATTAAATTATTAGATATTCATAAATATAATGTAATTAAACTATATGTCAAACCACCTTGTGTTTGAACACAAGTAATAGCTCCTGCATACATATCTTTAATGATTTAAATATAAGCGTTATTAACTCCTTTCTTTTCAAGAACTCTCCATAGCACTTCTCTTGGAACTTTATTATATGCTTTCTCTAAATCAATAAATATCATATGTAGATACTCCTTATTCTCTCTATATTTCTCCATCAAACCTCTCAATAAATGTATGACTTCCATAGTAGACCTACCTGACATGAATCCAAAATGGATTTTGAGAAACATTAGTATTATGCCGCAACCTATGCTCCATAACTCGCTCCCATAGTTTTAGAGTGTGACACATTAACTTAATTCATCTATAAGTCGCACAATCTTGTGCATCACCATTATTCTTAAAAATAAGAATTAACACATTCATTCTCCACTCATCTGGTATCTTTTTAGTCTTCAAAATAGTATTAAAAAGTTTAGTAAGCCAAGAAATTTCTTCATCTCCTAAGCATTTCCACACCTCTATTGGAATATCATCAGGTCCAACAGCTTTTCCACCATTCATTTTCTTTAAAGCTTCTATAACTTCAGTTTTACTAATACGCCGATAAAAAAAATCTTTATTTTCATTTAGGGTGCTAAGGTCACTAAATTCAATTGTATTTTCACATTCTTCATTAAAAAAAATTAGCAAAATATCTCATCCACTTTTGTTGAATATCATCTTCTAAGAAAAGTACTTTTTGTTCTTCATCTTTAATACACTTCACTTGAACTAAATCCTTACTACTCTTATCTCTTTGTTTGGCTAAATTATACATATATCTTTCTCCCTCCTTAGTATCTAATTTATTATATAAATCATTAAAAGCTAAGATCTTTGTATCGCATATTGCTTTCTTAGATTCCTTATGTACCTCTTTATATCTTTTCTAATTATCAGAATTTTACATTTAAACCAATTTTTAATAAAAATTTTCATATTTTTAATATTTTCTTGCATATTTGAATTCCACCAGTGTTTGATTGAAAAAGAATATTTTTGAAAAAGAATTAATTTTTTTTGGGAAACTTAACATTTCTAAAATTTTAAATTTGAAATCGAACGCTTATTACAAATGATATATCACCTCGAAAGGTGAACATATTGTTCCTTAATATATTCAGATTTCAAAACTTTAGATTTACTTTGATTATCGTAATCAAACATAAGGGGAGACATCATATGATCTCGAAAGATCAAAATGATGTTTAATCAAATATTTGATTACAATAATCTAGTAAAGAGCTCATTAATTTTATGATCAAAGTTCTGATAATAGTACGATATATCTTCTCGAGAAAAGAGGATATCGTCTGTTACTGATCATTTGAAAATGATGATAATGATTATTGACTTTTGATTTTTCTAAAGAAAGTTAATTGAGATTTTGAAAAGCTTGATTTTAAAAATTTGATCTGGTTTTCTAAATCTCCTACGAGCGTAAGCCCTCGTAGTTAATTACATCGTAGGAAATCAAAAATTTCCTACGAATACTCTCGATTAAAATAGCGATATAAATTTTATTTTGGAATTCAAAGCTTGATATCAAATGAGGTAAGGACTAGAATTTTCAATCGGGATTGGGTCAAAGTTAAGCACTTATTTCTGGAGTCAAAAGAGGAAGGGTAGGAGGCACCTGGAGTTTAGAAATAATTCAGAAGTGCCCCAACCTATCCTATATGTTGGGCTTGAGTTTAATGGAAAGAGATTTAAGTTTAAGTGATTGATTTTATTAGAAAGTTGGGATTCAAATCCCAGAGGTTGATGTCTTAAGATTAAAATTCTGCCTCAGAATCTAAGTCTAAAATAGGTACTGAATAATTAGTGACCCGAACCTAACTAGTACAATGCAAGATCTGGACTTACCCTAGCCTGGATTGGGGAGCCAACTAAACCACCTAAACGCTTCAAAACCATGTGTCCAGTTTTTAAATGTAGCGTGGTAGGGACATTATTTAAGATTGAGTTTTTGGAGAGCGAGGCCGACATCTAGAGCAGATTCCTAATTGACCCCTTAACATATATTGGGTGGAATTCTTAAGCTAAAATGCTATTAAAATTTTAGACACTTTTGAATGAGTTTCTAAAGCAATGCACACAAATTGACTCGATTAAATGCTTAAAATTATATGAAGTAGTTTTTAAAAAAGGCTTAAAAATAGATTTTTTCCTAAGGATGCACAGATCCCCTTGACAGAACTACACCCTCATAGGCCAGGTGGTCTGCCAAAACCCGCAGGCGGGGAGGTGCCTAATAAAAGGAGCGAAGATGCAATAAATATGCATATGAAAAACTCTCGGCTGTCCCGAACTTACTTCTTAAAACATTAGAGTTACTATGCAAGCTTAAATATTTTAATTTTGTTTAAGTAGAAAAAGTTTTATTCGTACCCTCACGAGCCTCCGATTGGGTTCCATGCTAAAATAAAGATTGACATGCAAAAGCACCAAAAAACTACTAAAAGCATGCAATCCTAATATCACAATCAATATTAAATAATTAATCAAATAATTAAATCAATTAAATTTAAAACTCAACTGATAGTTTGTGTGGCAAGTACCACTTAATTATACAACCTAGGGACTGCAGAAAAAGTAAAGTGGCCGGGTACCACTGACTACAACCCGGAGTCTACTTCTAAGACTCAAGTGACTTTGAGAATGGGTCTTCTTGTTCTTCACTTCTTCATTCTTCTAGAACTCCTTGGATCATTGGGTCCGAATATCCAAGTGAAAAGAAACTCCCCCTCGAAAAGGGTGTTATCTCTTCTCCTTGGATATTTGCAAGTATCCTACCTTAAGCTTCCAAATATAGGAGGTCTCTCCCCTGAGGGATGCCCTCTTCTCTTTGGAATCTGAGTAGGATGAGTGTGTATCCCATATCAAATCATTTAACACTTACAACATAATTCTCAAATCAAATTATATTTAAATTTAAAAGAAAATTTTAGACTCAATAACCTGCAGGGATATCATAATAATTAGCAGTTATATAAAAATTCCAAGTAGTTAATATATTAAAATTTAAATGCTTAAAATACAACCACGCTTGGCCATGCTCTTTTTTTTTTAAATGGGGTCTTAGCATGCTTAGCACCTACACAAAACATGTCAATTTTAAAGCTTTATTTTATTGCCCCCTTTTATTCAATTGCCCTGTACGAGCATGGCCACCTGCATAAGATCATATTAATATAAATCACTCCTAACCTATGGGTAGATCTATCACACAATCAAATCAAAATATATAGTGTAGGAATTTAAATGAACAATCACATCAATCAGTTTTACTACTAACAAATAGCATGCAGTGAAAACTACAAAAAATCTGGCACACAACTGCAGTAAAGTAAAACACCATCCTAGCCTAAGACTGGAGTTGGTTGTCCTAGCAAATCATCTAAAGTGTGTGTGGTAGGCTGTGTGGGTTTGATATGTCCTAAGTAGGATTATTAGTTAAAATTGTTTGAAGTTCTGGTTAGTTGAAAGGCTTAAACGAAATATTTAATTAAAATTTAAATATTAATAATTTTAAATTAATTTTAAATTATATTTTAAAATGTTAAATGGATATCACCTTTGTTTCTCATCGAGACCGTGATGTTTATTTCACCTTCCTTGGGGCTAATTTAATAGCCTCGTAGGCCTAGGTTACTAAGTAGTACCCGATATAATTAAATGATTTGCTTTGATTTAAGGTTTAAAAGTTACTTAATTTTTTAAATAAAGTTGATTGGTTACTGATTTTAATATTTGAATTTATTTAAATTTTTCATTAACCGATTTGTGGTGTTGTGCCACCAGGCTCGAGGAACAGAGCCTCCTTAGGACACATAGCCCAGCAGCCTAGAGTAGTCTAGCCTATAAACCAGGTTAATGTATTTAAATTAAGGAATTTAAATTTAGTTAAATAATTATTAATCAATTAGAATTAAATTTTAACACTCCTTTGAATTCATTCGTGGCGTTGTGCTACCAGGCTCGAGGAACAAAGCCTCCTTAGACAAGTAGCCCCGTAGTCCGGAGTAGTCCAGCCTAAAAACTTTATTTCAAGAGTGGTTATTGTGTATTAAGGGGTTAGTTGAGTGTTTTAAATATCAATTTAACATTTTCTGAAATTTGAAATCAATTATTAAATTTTAGAATTTTCTAGATTATTTTAATAATTTAAGGGGTCAAAAGTTGACTTTTTGATTAAGATTAAATTTTAGAAAGTTAATATTTTTATAAATAACTAGACTTTAATATGACCAATTAGACTATAAGCACGCTGGATTTGGATTTTTCTATATTTTATTGTGAAGGTTTGAAGTTTTGACTTAATTTTGACTTAGGTTTGATCAAAAGTTGACTTTTTCAAATTTGATTGATTTCTAGAAATTTGATATTTTTGATAAATATTAGACCTTAATATGAGTTGAATTCCTTTAAGTTTGACTGATTTAAAATTTTTTTGAATTAGTTATAATTTTTCAATGTTTATGTATTTATTGAATTATGTAATTAGTTTAACTAATGGTGTTTTAATGATTTGAATCCAAATGACCTCCAAACTTCTTGAAATCACCCCCAAAGATCAGGAATAGTTTAAGGAGGGATTATCAAGTATTTGAGAAATTTTTTTGGATTTTTTAATTATTTTTAATTAATTAATTTAATTAAATTTTAATGATTATTATATTAATCTTAAATCTGAAGTCAAAGCTAGTTGATTTTATTTTTCATATGTAGAGCCTTAAATTCTTGTCAGTTAGAAGTATTATTCATAATTTTTGGATTTAAACTTGATTTATTATATTTTCTAGAACCTTTAAAGGTTAATTAGGGGTTTAATCTTAAGAAAATTAATTAAGGGGCTTAATGATCTCAAAAATTAGTGGAAATTTTTCTTGAGGCTTAATATGTCACTAATTATTATAGATTTTTTAAGTTTTCTAATCAAGGTCCTTAATTATTATCCATAATAATGTCATTAAATTTGATAGGCTTAAATCAGTGTTTTAACTAACCCTTAAACCTAACATGCATAGTATGCACACACATAAGCACAATCCATTCCTAAATCATGGGGAACCTAAGCTAAGTGGTGTGTGCACCATAATCAAGCAAATCAAGACATAATCTAAAATTTAAGGAATAAAGTTAAGGAATGAGTAACTACAAAGTTGATTATTTATTAATCAATCCCCCACTAAATCAATTCAATCAAATATAATCTCTGATCACCACTTCATGTCAAATTGAAGAATCCCAAATGATCTAAATATATACATAATTTTAAAATAACTTGATTTTAAAAATATGCATTAAAGTAAATTTGAATTTTAATAATTCAAAATAATATCAAACATTGCTCAAATAGTTTTAGAAGGGTTCTCTAAAAGTTCAAAATATTTTGAAATAAATTTCCTTAAAATTTGAAAATATTTAGATTTATTTTAATTAAATAATAATTAAAATAGTAAAATAATCAATATTTAAAATTACTTAAAATATACAAAATATTTTAAAGTAATTTTATTTTTAAATTAAAGGCTTTGAAAATTCGAGCAATTTGATATATTAAATAGATTTGTTTGATTTAAAATCAAATTTTAACAATTTTGTGAAGTTCTATTAAATTAAAAGGCTTTTAAAATTAATAATCCTTAATTAAACTGAAGAAACGATGGCAGCACGGTGGTTGGGAGCACGTGGCAGGCTCGAATTAGTTCAGCAGAGCGCGACCAATGATTGCCGACCATGGCAATCATTTGGCATGATTGCGCTACCGCGCAATCATGCCAAATGATTGGCGGCAGTGCGGCATCGAACCACGCGATGACTTAATCACGTCAGCATGGTTGTACAGCCGTCAGCTCACCCTCCATCTAAAATGAACGACTATGATTGAGCCAAACAGAGGAGAAGATGGCGGGATCGGATCTGTGGTCGAAAGAACGCGCGGTACAGCTTGATCTAGGCCGTTGATGACGCGATCAACGGACCAAAAAATGTACACCAAGAAGACATTACGAATAAACCCTAGAAATGGTTTTCATCTCGTTTGCTCAATCGAATAGACCAAAACTGATAAAATTTTAAACACAGAGAGGATTTGTGAACAGAAATTGTGTGGAAGTCTTTTTAAGCCTTAAAAAATGCTTATCAGAAAGCTAAATAACTATATGTGTCTTAGCTAGGGTTTGAATTTTTAGGAGATTTTACCAATAGATTTTGGAAATAATCGGACCTCTGAGCTTGTAAACTGTCCATGATTATTTTCCCTCTTAAACTCGCATTCCGATAAGCTCTAGATCAGAGTATATGGCCCTTAGATAGAGTTGGCCTTGGGCTCGCCAAAATTTGGTCACCAGTAAGGTTTATACGGTGGGGTTTAACTGGGATTGAGTAGAGGGAGGTCTGGAGGTCTCAAAAGAGCTGAGAGTTGGGCTTGAGGAAGATGGAATGGAGAGAGAGTGGGAGATTTTGAATGAATGCCATTCTAAGGATTTTGCCCTATTCAAACTCCCTCAGACCAAAGGGATGGTTGGGATTGACTTGGAGAGTTGCTGGGATCAAGCCACGTGCCCTAGGAGAGGTTGGAAAGTTGGGAGCATGGACAGCCCAAGGATAAGGGTATAGAACCTTCTCTTGGTCCACACTTGCATATGGGAGGCTTATGGCTACTTAGACTTAATCCAAAGCTTAATCTTAGTTTAAGAACATTCCAAAAAACATTTGAAATAGCTAGAGTAGAGTGGATTAGCTTAAAATGGGTTTGAACATCTAAATTGACCAATTAATGATGTCTTGACCATTTGTTGACTGGTTTGACTAGTTAAAAGGTCAAAACAAGTGATGTAGCATCAAGAAGTGGTCTTGAGCTAGTTGAATTGATTTGGAAAGGATTTGAAGAAATTAAGTGAGTGTATGTGCAAGTTAAGAGGTATTTAACCAAACTTAAAAATTGATTTTGGTCAAAATCTCTAAAACTTGGCTTGGATTGAATTTGAATATATTTAAACTCTAAAATAAAGTAAGATCAAGGGCTTGATAGGCTTTGAGTGAGTTGATTCATTAAGAATCATTTTTTTGACTTAAATGGATTAGTTTTGACTGGATCTAGGCCCAATTGACTAAGTCAACTGGTGACTGAGTCAGTGGGTCCAGTCAAATCCAAACAATTGGGGGAAGTGCCCAAATGAGTTTGAACATGTTTGGAATTGATCTAAATCTTAATTAAATGTGATAAAGTTTAAGGGTTGAAGTGGTCAACCTGAGTTGACTTGGTCAACCAGGTTGACCCAGGGCTAGGATTTAGGCTTGATAGGTTTAAAACGATGAATGGGGTCTGATGGAGGTGATTTTAGGGTTTGTAGAGGTTATCTAGATCAAAATGACTCATTTAGACTCTTAATGGGCCTAATGGGTCAACTAGGTTTACTTGGTCAACCAAGTTGACCCAGGGTCAGGGTCTAGGTCTAACTAGTTCAAAATGATATTCTGAGTCTACTGGTTGTGGTCCCACAGTCTAGGGAGGTCATTTGGTCAAAATGACCTTTTTGAACCCTTAAAGGCCTATTTGGTCAACCTAAGTTGACTTGGTCAACCAGGTTAACCCAGGACCTAGATTTGGGTCCAACAGACTAGGTTTGATATTTAAAATTTGTTGGAGGCTGTTGCATTTGATTTGGAGCTCATTTGATCCAAGATGACTATTCACACTCATAAAGGGGTATTTTGGTCATTTTGATCCTTGGTTAACTGGGGGTTAAAATGAGTCCAACAAAATATAATTTATTATTCAATGAATCATAATCAAGTGTCTGAAAGTGATTGGAGGCTTGGGAGAAAGCTCCAAGGTCAAAATCCACTGGGTGATAGATTTAGTGGTATATGCCGTAAATATTTAAAGGTTTTACAACCTTTGGAAATCAATTCAATTTTTGGGGTTAAAAACCTCAGAATGAGCTCAAATTTGGAGGGTTGCCTCTAGAGACATGTCCCATCATTATGCAACTAACCGACTCTGAATCAGAGGTCATTTGACTAAGGTTTGAGGTGTTTGAAAATCTACTAGAAAGGCTTTCAGGACCTAAGCCTTTAGCCTTAAGATTTGAATTGAATTTCTGGATTTGATCTGGATTTTGAGTTTGAATGCTTGAATTTGGGTTATCCAAATCATTGATGATCATTTGAGATGATCATAAGTGATAGGATAAGATTGAAGCTTGATAGAAGGCTGGATCAAGTATTGAGGTTTGGATTAAGATGAAGATTGATTGAAGGTCATAATTTTGAAATCTAGATTGATCAGGGATTTGAATTGATTTGAATCTGGATTAACCTAATGCCCAGGTTAATCTAGGATCTAGATAGAGCTAAGATCTGGGTAGATCCTAAGGTCGGGATAGATCTAGGGTCAGGGTAGAACCTAGGATCTGGGTTAATCTGGAGTCTAGATTAATCTTAGGGTCCAAAATCTAAGAGAATTCTAGACTCTAGAAGTCCTAGGGTCTGGGATCTAAAATGATCTTATGATCTAAAAATCCTAAGTTCTAGGATCTAGAAGAATCCTAGGACCTAAGTAGATTACAAGGTTAAGATTAAAAGGATCCTAATGTCTAGAATAGATCCTAAGGTCCTGGATAGGTCTGGATATTGGATTGATCCTAAGATTTGACTGGATCCTAGGGCCTAGATTAATCTGGAACATGGGTTGGGTCTTAATGACCTCATATAATAATGAGGTCAACAACCACTAACTATTTTTATTATTAGGAGCTTTTCCTTTTGATTCTACAAGCACATCTTTTGCAATAATCTTAATATAACTAGCCAATTTTTCCCACATAACATTAGCATCTTCATGCACAGACAAAATCTTAAGATCTAAAATTTTGCTCTCAAAAATAATTTTATTAATATTCTTTAAATGCCCACATCTAATCCTAGAATAATATTTTACTTTATATTTTATTTTTTGCCCCTTTATCTTAAAGTTCAAAACTAATAATCGATATTGGGTACATAAATTTTCACTCAGAATAACTTTACAATCTTTGCAATCTAAACGATCTAATTTTTTTATAAGAATAATCTGTGTTTTATTATATTCATTTTTATAAGTGATGAGATGTTCATCTTTTTTCTTAAATAAGGTATTAGCAATTAAAAAAGTATAAGCTAAAGAAAAATTTAATATGGTCTTACCCCCTTCATTTGTCATTCTAAACCCATGGCTACCATAAATGCTTTAAAATCATCTACCTCTCTACCAACATGTCCATTTAAATCTCCTCCAATAAAAAATCTTTTTTCTAGATGTATCTTTTGTATTAATTCTTCTAAGTCATTTCAAAATTTTAATTGTGACCGCATATCCAAACCTACTTGAGGAGCATAAGCACTTATAATATTAATAATCTTAGCATCAATAACCATCTTTAAAGCTATAATTTTATCTCTAATTCTATTAATTTTTATAATATTATCCTTCAAACTCTTATCTATAATCACACCTACACCATTTCCAGTACGACTCCTACCCAAATACAATAGTTTAAATCCTAAACTATCAATCTTTTTAGCCTTCTCTCAAACCCATTTAGTTTCCTGAATATACATAATATTTATCTTCCTATGAATCATAATATCTATTAATTCTATTAATTTTCCTGTAAGGGAACCTATGTTCCAAGTTCCTATCCTAATTTTAATTTCATGGACTAGCTTCTTTGCCCACATCCATCCTTGATGTAGGAACCCTTGCCTATTTAACACCGCACCCGAGCATCAATGCAACGGCCCTTGCACACTTGTCATTGTATTCAGGCCATACAACGCATCGCTTCCAGGGGACGTCCTAGCATTAACATAATTTTTAAAAGGATTCATGTCATAATTATTCGACAAGTTTTATACTGGCTGTTGACTACCTAATGCATATACAGTAATAGTAAAGTCTATAAATAATACGGTATGAAAATCAGTAAAGCAGTACAGTATAAAAACTAGTAAACTAATACAAGTGCTGAATCAATAAAGTAGCCATTATATCAGTACTATTAATCAGTAACAATTAGTGAAAGATTTGTATATATCAATAAAACTAAAGCATCAGTAAAAAACTACCGTAAATCATATCAATGTAGTAAACTGAGAGCAGTAATGTCAATGCAGTAAACTTATAATAGTAATCACATTTTATATTAGTATCAGTATAGTATCATAATCGCATGCTCAGTATGTGACATAATTAGTATTAATCTCAATCAGTAAATAATATAGTGAATCAATAATAGTAATAATAATAGTAATAGTATACCAATAATAGCATCAATATTAATATCGGTGATAGTATTAGTGCAGTACATAAAATCAATAAATGGTGTTATCTATAATAATATCATTATATGTATTGGTATTAGTAAACCCATAGTAGTAATAGTAAATTCATATAATAATAAGAATAATGCCTCAATAATATACATTTCAATAGTCATCTTAAATAAGTAAGATATCCTAACTTAATTGATATTTTTTTAGTATCGTACTAATATCAGTAAATCATTGGCTCAGTAAATAGAGTCATCACTTTTTTTCCATGGGCTTAGTAATCATAACCTTATAACTCCCAATCAGTATCACCTGAATCAGTCAAGGATAACACCCAACCTTATATTTAAAGGAAGGCTCGTCGGCCCATCAGCCTATACAGGTCAGTCAGTCTCCAGCCAACGTAAGTGAAACCAACCTTTTACTTTTTTCACACATATTAATATCATATTTTTAACAGTAATACCGACCAGTTATTACTCAACCACATGTCTATATTCATTCATAATGCTTGTATTAATAGTATGCTTAAATAAAAATACTTATTTCTATTCAAGAAAAATTATATAAAATTTAATAACTTCCATTTTACCCGGTGAAATTTAGAAATGTTACCGTTAAAATCTCCAGAATAATCAATACAATATCATATAAAATGTTATGCAGTAGAAGTTTAATAAATCCAGGGAAAATATAATAAAATCAGGTCTTGAGAGAATTAAATGGTGGAAATCAAAATCTTTGAAAACAAAAGTAAGATCAGTGTCACCTACCACAATCTGACCAGGTTCCACAAAATGATGAAGTAATCTGCCAGTTAAAATCATCTTTTCTATTTTTTTCTCTCCTCTTTCGTTCACTTTCTCCTCTTCCTTCTTCGACAAAGCACGACACTAAAATTCAAATATTTCATTTAAAAAGAAAAAAATCATTTTAAAAATTTGGGTTATCACAGGGTTTTCCCCTTTTCAAGATTTTCCACATAAAAATCTTAGTGTCACCTATGACTCTTGCACCTCTTTCTCTTATTTGTCTTTGTATTGGATATTCATATAAAGCTTAGATGCTAAACTCTATATATCTCTACCACTCTGAATGCTTCAGGACACAACAATTATAAATAGAAGAGTGGTTATGGGTGATCTAACTAAGCGAACCCATTAAAAATCACAAAAGGCCTTAGATTGATTGTATGTGTTTGCTCACTAAACAGGCCCGACATGACCTAACTTTGACAGAAGTAATGCAAAGGTCAACCCTTGATTCATTCATTTACTATGTTTGATATGGAATGACCAATTCTCATTATTATGTGCTCTCCTTAAATTCTCCTAATCACCTTCATCATGAGCAATTAATTTACCTTATGACAACCATAAACCTAAACCCTAAAGAAAGTTTCATCTAGTCCCTAATTTCTAAGAGAGATAGATTATAGTTATTATAGTTACAATTCAATTAGTTATTATAAATGGTACTCCAACTAACACAACTCCCTAGCTCTATCTTCACACTGATATTTGTTATGATTTTTGTTGGTGCCTATTCTTCCATATATGAGGTTCAATTCTTTCATCTAGCCCAATTTGATGTGTTACTTGAACATGTACCTGATATAAGCTCCTTTGATGGTGATGCTCAGCCTCGAAGAAGGTGCAATAGTTAACAAAGAGAAATAAAAAATAAAGAAATTTTAGTAGCAGAAAAATAATTAAGTTCTAGTCATCATTCCCCCTTCTTCTCTATCTGTATCATTATATATTCCTAATAACTATATATGTATTTCTATCACAAAAGGCTATAAGGTACGGTTGTAACTAAAAAGAGATAAAAAGCTGAAAAAGAAAGTAGAAATAACAACAACATAATAGAAATAAAAATGTAATATTTGTGGGTGAAATGATCCTCTGCTTATAATGTACCAGTGCTTCGCAGCAGCTCCCGTTGGCTTCAAAAAGTTCAATCAATATCTAAATGTTCATGTTGTTCATTTTATCATGCGGATGGTAAGTAAATATGTCAAAGACATTAAACGTGCCAAGAGGGTTGATATGTGAGGGCAGCTCGATGACATAGGCATCTTCATTTAGACGCTGAAGAATGGGAACAGGAAAATCTTCTGCATACTGTGTTTATTTGCCACATGTTTATATTTCTCATTGGATTCAATAAGGTTATTATGTACTTCCTCGATAATGGACTCATAATGATTAGTCAAGTTAGCAGCTTCTTTATTTGTGCACTTGGGTAGCACAGTCACATCAAATAAATGATTCGACATTTTAGTATAAACTATATTAAAGGGACAACGACCAGTGAAATGATTTATCATCTAATTGTAGACAAATTCGGCTTGGACTAAAACACTATCCCACTCTTTTGGATGGCATTGTATAAGATATCGTAGCATATTTCCTAGTGTGTGGTTGATGACTTCTGTTTGACTATTAGTTTGAGAATGATAGGCAGAACTAAGATTTATTTTATTTTTCAGTTCTCCATAGGGCTCGCCAAAAATGTCTAATAAATTTCACATATTTATCTGATGTGATGATGTGAGGTAATCCGTGGAGGTGAACAATCTCTTAAAAAAATAAGTGAACAACATTAATTGCATCAAAAATCTTTTTTCATGTAAGAAAATGATCCATTTTTAGAATCAATCTAGTACAACTATAATGGAATCCATACCTTCCTTCATTTATGGTAATCCCATCATAAAATCGAGGCTCAAATCTTCCCAAATGGATTCTAATACAGGTAAAGGAAGTATAGCCCAGTATTTTACCGCGCACTTTGAATTCCTGGAAAATGGAGCATCTCTCAACAAATCTGGCAACATTATGATGTAAATAAGGCCAAAAAAATTATGGATGGGGTTGCAGCAATGTTTTCTCTTGGCCTAGGTGTGCGACCAGCCCTCCATGAGTGTCTTTAAAGAACTACTACCGTCATGATGAGTTAGGCACACATAAAATATTTTCTTTGAATAAGTAGTCGTATTGGATTAAATAATCAATAAAGGGTCTGGTGAATGAGCCCTAATCCCATATTTCAGTAAAGTCTTTTATCATTGGGATATAATTCTTTTAAACACTCCAAACTAGTCACTTCGGTTTATAGTTGAATCATCATAACAACCTCTGACTCAAAGCATCAGCAATATGATTTTACACACCAGACTTATTGTGAAATCCCTTAAGTAAAAGAAATTAAATTCTTAAATATCGAGGGGCATTTTGGTATAATGGTTGGAATTTCATTAAGAAACTCCATAGTTAAGCATGCTCACCCTAGAGAAATCATGGGATGGGTGACCTCCTAGGAAGTTACACCAACCAGACAAAACCATAAGGCCTTTAGGCCAAAGCAGATAATATCTCGATAGTTAAGAGTTTGGGCTATTATAAATGAAAGCAGAGTAATATAACAACAATAATATGGGAAATAAGTGTCATACAAGATAAAGTACTATATCATGGGAGCCACCTCTTGAACCCTATATAGGACAAAGTGCTACGTGGTGGGAGTTAACACTTGAACTTGTAGAGGCCACCTCTAAAATCCTATCTGCCTGGTGGATGATTTTGGGATAAAGACACTGATGAGGACGTTAGTTATTTAAGTGAGAGAGATTGTGAAACATCTTAAGTAAAAGAAGTTAAACTTTTAAACATTGAGGTGCTTTTTGGTGTAATGGTTGATATTTTATTAAGAAACTTCATAGTTAAGCGTGCTCATCTCGGAGAAATTCTGAGATGGGTGACCTCTTGAGAAGTTACACAAACATGACAAAATCATAAGTTTCTTAGGTCCAAGCAAATAATATCTCGATAGTTAAGAGTTTGGGCTATTGTACTTGTGCCTCAAGACGAATGTGAATTTTTACAAAAATATAATCCAATGTGTGTTCATTCAGCTGATATTCTTTTGGATGTTTATGAATTGAAGAGCGTGATGATCACTGTATAGCATAAATTCTTGATGTAAAAGGTAGTGTTCCCAATGTTTAAGTGCTCTAATGATTGCATATAATTCTTGTGCACAGGTGGTCCATTTCTAATAGGTTGAGCTAAGTTTTTCTATAAAATATTCAACTGGTCGAGCTAATTGAGGGAGAATAACTCCTATACCCACTGTTGATGCATCAAAGTCCACTTGAAATGGCTTTTGATATCTAGCAAAGCAAGAACATGTGCTAAGCTTAAAGTATTATTGATGCTGTCAAAATTATTATGTTGTGTAGTATACCAGATGAAACTCTTTGCCTTCAAGCAATCTGTTATAGGGGCTATAAGTATGCTGAAGCCACGGATAAAATGTCAGTGGAAGTTAGCAAGGCTGTGAAAGCAATGAACATCAAATAATGTTTGAAGGGTAGATCATTCCAAAATGGCTGGCACCTTTTGTGAATCAACAAATACACCTTCAACAGACATTATGAATCCCAAGAAAAAAAACATTTGGTGTTACAAATTTACACTTGGCTATGTTAAGGTAAAGCTTATGAATTCTCAAAGTCTGAAAAATCTAAGTAAGATGCTCTAGATGTTTCAAAAGGTTGGTGTTATATAAAAGAATATCATCGAAATAAACAACGCAGAATTTACTTAGGAAGGGTTTTAATACCTCATTCATCAAGCGCATAAATGTGGATGGGACATTACATAGCCCAAACGGCATGACTTTCCATTTATATAATCCTTAGTGTATTTTGAAGGCCATCTTCCATTCATCTCCTAGACGAATGTGGATTTGATGATACCCACTGCATAGATCAGGATTGGAAAATATATTGGATCCCACTAATTAGTCCAATAGATCATCGAGCCGTAAGACAGGGAAGCGATACTTGGGTATGATTTTATTGATCGCGTGGCTATCTATGCACATTTTCCATTGTCCATCCTTTTTTGGAACAAATAGAGTTGGTACGACGTAAGGAGTTAGGCTCGACTGAAAAAGCTATTTACATAAGAAATCATCAATTAAATCTTGAAAAATATCATGCTCTATAGGACTCATTCTATAGTGTGGTAGGTTTGGCAAAGCAGCTCCTGGCATGAGATCAATTTGGTGATGTATTGAACAGACAAGTGGTAGACTTGGCGGCAATTCTGGAGTCCGAGATCTTCAAATTGACATAACAAGGCCTGGATTAATTCAAGGGGTTGGATTTGTCTTTTTCTGGTTATTTCTTAGTGGCCACCAATGTGAAGATATTTATAAACTAACGACTGCCAAGCAATAGTGCTAAACCAGAGACAATGTTCAGGGTTATCTTATTTCTGGAAAGTCTAGTAGCTAGTTCAACAAATTTGGTAGAAGTCAAAGTCATTTCCCCTTCCAATCAAAAGAATAAGTATTTTTTCGCCCACCATAGAGTGTGTTGCTGTTATATTGCTAAGGCCGACCCAAAATTATGTGGCACACATCTATATCGAGGATGTCGCATAGTACATCGCAAGAGTATTACTTCCCAATTGACACTATAATTTGACACATTTTTTAAACAGGAATCTCTATTCCACATTTAACCCAACTTATCTTATATGGTTGGGTTCTTTGTAGTTTTCAACTGTAGAGTTTGTACTAAAGAACATGATACTATCTTTTTAATTTATCCATTATCGATTAGTAAGTCACATACTTCCCCATTAATAGTGCATTGAGTGCGAAAAATTACGTTGCATTGAGAGTTTGTGGGTTGTCTAGGAATAAATAGTAACTTCTCTAGGACAGAAATTACTGCTTGTCCTTCATCATCCACGATGTCTTCTGTTTCAACTCCATACTCATCTTCTAATGGTGCATTTTCATCATCACATTCTCCTTCTACCACCTAAACTTGAGCCTCTGAGGACACTCATTTGATTTGTACCCTGATTGAAAACACTGCTAACATTTGAAATTGGACGGTTTTGAATATGGGCTATCCTTAGTCTTAATGCATGGATGAACATGTGTTTTAACATTTGATAAAGGATTGCTAATTATGAGCTGTTGTGTTGTAGTGGAAGGCTATTTGTTGACATGAGGTGAGGATTTGGGTTCTTGGGCAGGTTCACTGAGTTTACATCATTGTGAATAACTCTATGAATGACAACAAAGTTGTAGTTCAGCATTCAAAGCAAAATTAATGGCCTGAGATAACAACCAAAAAGAATTTAACTCTAGCTTATCTTGAATCACTTCCTTCAATCCACCTATGTAATGGGCCACCAATTGATGAGGATTTTTGTTTAGATTATTGCAAGCACTTAACTTGTAGAACTCCTCTACTTAGTCACTGACAGTGTGTATGCCTTGAACACAATGTTGGTACTTGATATAGACCATTTGCTCAAAATCAATTGGTAAAAAATGACCTCGTAGCAACTATTTCATTCGATACCAACTTCGAGCACAACCTTTCCCTTCATGACGATGAGATTGTACTAGTTGATGCCACCAAGCACTCTGCGAATGGTAGCTTATTATTTCTTTAATATGAATGTCTTTGGAATTGTTCTTGTGACCTGTGTGTAGGTGGATGAATGTGGTAAAATCATTCATCAAAATCATTGATGTCAACATGCATTCTTGGATCCTATTCATCAGAGTCTGAATTATCACGTAAACGTCGTAGATGACGCCTCTTGTCCTGGTCTCCGGGGGAAGGGGGGACGCCTCGAGCTGTCGCTGGCATATTTATTACTAGAATAGCTCGTCGTGGGTTTGGATTGAACCCACTAGTTGTTCAAATAGCTTAATTCTCTCCTCATTTCAACTGCAAATCGAAAGAACTTTGAAGTCAGTTCATTGAGCTATTTGGTGATATTACCCTGCACCATCCACAATGCATCTAAGCTCTAATCATCGTCAAGAGCCGTACGATTACTTCCCTCTGCCTTGAACACTTCTCTGGATTGAAAGGAGCTTTGATACCAACCTAATGTGTTACTTTAATGTGCACTTGAAATAAGCTCCTTCGATGGTAATGCTTTGCCTCAGAATATAGTGTAATGGTTAACGGAGAGAAACAGAAAATAAAGAAATTTTAGTAGCAGAAAAATAATTAAGTTATATTCATCATCCCCCCTTCTTCTCTGCCCGTATCATTATATATTCCTAATAAATGTATTTTCTTTTCTATCACGGAAGGCTATATGGTACTGTTGTAACTAAAAAGGGACAAAGCTGAAAAAAAAAGTGGACATAGCAACAGTATCACATAAACAGAAATATAATATTTGTGGGTAAGATGATCCTCTGCTTATAATGTACTAGTTCTTTGCATCACAATTGCTATAATAACCTAAACCAAATTGATATTGTCTAAAGACTGTGATAGGCCTTTCCATCTCATGTGAAACCTATACAAAACGCTATCTCATTCGCTACACAATCTCACACTTATGGCTTTAATTCTCTCAATTTAAGAAATATATGAAGATAGAGAATTGCACTCCTCTCAACTCTTCCCTCAATCACAGTCTCCAACAATTCCTCTCTCTTTTGACCGAGAGCTTCAAGGTTGCAAGCCTTTCTCTCTTTTGTTCGAGCGATTAAGTTACCTTCTACATTTTCTCTTCCTCTTCCTCTTTGATTGAAAAATCGACAACAGAAAACCTCCTCTACGTCTTCTCTCTTGATTAAAAATATTATAATGGTGAGCTTTCTTAGTACCTTTGCTTCTCCTTATCATTGCAAGCCTATCCCTGTCAGTACTTAATCCCAACTCTTCCTTCAACTTCTTTGAACAACATCATTTCAATTAATTTTATTGTTTTTTTCTTGTGAAACTTTATTATATTCTCTCATTGATCTTTGTTACTCATTTCATAGTCCTCATATTTGTATAAGTAAGATAAATTCTCTTTAACCTTAGACTTAAGATTAGATCACATTAATTTTCAAGTTAAGCTATAATTAATTTTAACATAGTTCTTTTTTTTTCACAATAATAATAATAATAATAATTTATTCAAGAATTGTGAGGTAAACTTATTGGTTAGGTTGTGTTCTTATTGGCTAACACTTCGCTTACATGCCTTTTTTTTCCTTATATTAATCGATTGATAATTCACATTGTGTAGAGCCTTTGAATTACTTTTCATCTAGTGTGACATGATTGGATCACTATTAACTTGAAATTTAGTAGTTCTGCTTTGCATTAAGTTTTATTTGTTAGAGGATAAGCATACCCTTCTTCCTTAGGGGCATTATCTTTAATTTTTATAAGGCTCCTACATATTATAAGTTTGTCAGTCCTGCCCAAATTCTTTAGTGTTTTATTTACTACACATATGCTCATAGATATCTTTTTATGCTTATAATAAAATAATGTGTTTCATAGATAAATTTATCTTAATTTGTCATTAAATAACCTATTGTATAATGGACTAATAATTGTATCTTATCTATTTTTTCCGCACATTATTTTTATTAAAGTGATACATTTTATTCCTACAAATCATATTTTGAAATAAAATAGCAATTGTCATATTGAATATACGATATCTTTTAAAAATTTGCTTATAATAAATATAGAAACTAAATGTCTGCATGTAATGGTATGTATTTTAAAATTTTATTTTATATATTGACTAGCCTAGTCGATAAGTTTACAAAATGCGGACTCTATAACAAATCATTGGATTTCTTTGAATTGATGTTTACTTTTTTGGTAGGATATCTTGATAAAATCAACTATAAATGATACCTAGTAAGGTTTCACATAGATATATTAGAATAGAATTGTATTGATTATAGTTATACACACTTGGCATAAACATCATCATACTAAAATATGGCTTAGAACATATATCATATTTCATTTATATATTAAAGGCATTAATTACCTACTATTATATAATCATTTTTGTCATTTTATTATTCATATTGCATACCTCGGTGTCTTATTATTTATGATTTAATATATAGTGATTACTTGATGGGTTTGAATTTTTAAATTTATTCATTATTAAGTTTTCTCATAACAAGTTCTACTATAGTACTTGGTGGACCATCTCTAAGTTGAAGGCACACCAAAAGAGGGGGAAAGGGGTGAATTGTGTGCGAAGTGATGCGTCGCTAATTTCTTTCAAAAAAAATTAAAATCATAAGGAATATAAAACTTGAATATACAATAGTTAAAGCAACTATTTAGTCAAATAAATATATTAATCTAGTATATTTATTTGGGTACACTAGTGTGTGTGTATATATATATATAGGATGAAGCAAGGTGTATAATTTTTAGTGCATCATGATAAAGTTAATGCTCCAAGCATTATGCTTTTCCTTCATTAATTGCTGGAAACCCCATGTGCCAGGATTGTTTCAGACCAATTTTCCTTTATCTTAGTGGCACTTTGAGCGGAATATAAGTGCCAGGGAGGGTTATAGATTCTCGACTATCATCGTCATCATGGTAATTGGAATGTTCAAGTTAACAAATTCTAATCATTCAATCCACTTTGTTTGGCTAAGCAAAGTCCCCAACATCCATTCCACTTTCAATGATTAATCCTATCTACTTTGAATTATTTGAGAATAATAACTTTATATCTCCAATATGACAACGAGTATTACAAAGAATGAAAATTCATCGTCGCAAATGCTGCAAGGAATGCCTTGCAGAATTTTTTTCATTAGTTTATAGGTAACGAAAGACTAACTGCACCAAATAGTCAGATCGGATTGAGTAATGATATATTACCCATTAGTTGAACTCACTGTGTACAGGAAAGCTAAATTGATTGTTGATTGGTTTGGGTAAGCTAGTCTTGGAGAACAGTCACCGAATCATACCAGGTGTCAATGCACCAACAACAAAATTTGAAATAATAATAATGGCAATAATAATATAGTTTATTGTAGATGGCTCGGCTGGATGTTCTTCTACGAGTATCATTAATTGAGTGGTTTGTCTTATAATTTATAAGTAGCAAGCCTATTTTTTTCATTTTTTTAATAATAAAACCTCTAATTGAAAGTGAGGGAATTTAATCGTATAGAACTGTATCTATCCAAGGCCACCATAACGTACAATAGGATCTCAATTTATTGGAGGGCTATTCCACCATCAGGTGGAGACCAATTTCATATCATTAATGTAGCAATTTACCTATTCCACCAAGTTAGCAGTTGTAAAGAAAAAGAGAATGATCTCATTTCCATCAGAGTTTTTTATAGCTCGTCTTTTGTGAGCTTAGGCAAATCTTAGCAGTTATATAGCTAGCTCAAGACCATTTCAGTATGATGCATACAAATGCCTATTTTGAAATATTATGATTAAATTAATCCACATATGAACACAATTAGCAAAGGGTTCGTCTGCAAATAAAAAATCATGTACGGAGGAAAGGTCCTAAAGAGAGAGCAGTACATTTTGAACGTTTCTACAATGATGCATGCAAATAATAGGTTTATCATCCTAAATTGCATCATCATCATCAATTGCTTCTGCAGAAGCAATCTCAGAATCCAGCACAGCTATCAGGGTTTCGCTGGCATGCTTTGCCACTGAGACCATGTCAAGCACAACACTTGGATCCAATCCAGTACCGCCCCTTTTGATAAGCCCACAAACCCTACCATGCCTATTCACAGAAACTGAAACTGCAGAGCTCATTTGAGACTCCTCTTCCAAGGTCGCATCCACAATGTAGTGCCTGCCCACCTGAAACAATTGTCCCTTAGCAATTGATGTTTGAATTTGCTATATAAATTTCACAACCTTTTTATGATATTAATCATAAACTTGAAACGAATGCTGAAGTACAGAGATAAACTTAAACATCAATATCTTCAGCCAGAAGAACTCTAAAGAAATCAACAATAGATTAATCGGTACCTTTGTCAGAGTTACGACAACAGGAACCCCAGATGTATCAAACTGCATGAACTCCTCATCACTTACATCCACTTCTGGCTGGTCCTCCCCTGAAGCTCCAACAGAAACGCTTACTTTTGGGATGCCTGTATTGCTCAAAGCCGCCTACAACAGAGGTAATTTACAATCTAACTAGAAATATGAATTTAAATAAATATTATATATATGCCAAATATATGAAGGCAAGCATGCCTAACAATTATCACCATCATTATCCTATTAGCTTTCTCAAAGTCCCAACTATTTGGGAAACTGAATTTTAGAGATCTTCGGTTGCTAAGTTCAATTCCCTCAAATCCAGCCAGGCTTCTATTGGAGAACCTCAATTCAGTGATTAAAAATATCAGTCATGTATAAGCATCAAAGACTGAGTGTAGTTTTAATTTTACCAATCAAGTTTCATTTGGGACAGCTTTTTAAGGACAGCTTTTTAGTTAAAAAAATTTTAATTCAAGAAATTTTTGTAATAGAAAGCAGTAAAAAAGCTGTCCCAAATGAAAAGCCTCAACCAACATGATCTGGGGAAGTGTGTTCCTACTAAATCATCTGTACACGTGTATCAATAGTATAAACATCAGAAAAACTACCTTGATGGCAGCAGCTAGTGCATCCAACAAATTGCCATCTGAGCTTATTACAAGTCCATCAATATAAAGGTCCCAGCAAACCTTACCCTCAACAACTATCAGTGATGAGAGATCAATACCAGCACCTGGTTTACACACAAAATAAATAAATAAACATATATATATTTATAAACATTCCATGGAACAGAGAAGCTATTCAAGTAAATTTGCATTCTACACCCCAAAAAGCTAAGCAAATCTATCAATAAAATACTACACTAGAAACCAAAATTATACTGTAAGTAAAATCCTCGGGCTCCTGAAAAAGTATAATTCGAGGATATTTTAGTCTTTATAGAGAATTATATACATGAATATTCTTCATTATTATCAGCAATGGAAACACCATATCACATCATCCCTTGACCAAAAATTGACTGGATGATCTGGCACTTTGTCAGCCTGAACGACCTGATATATATAAAGGTTTGTATGCAAGCAAGGGCATGCTTCCAAAAGTTTTTTTGTCACAGTAGGTGGCTCATGGTAGGGGCTAAGTGTTGGTAAAGTGGCGAGAACCATGCAAATACATAGAATGAAAACAAAAAAAAAACCAAAAAATGCAGAAAAAAGATTAGTGTGTTAAAACACACAAATTTTATACAAGCTTGCCCAATTGATAGATACATCTTATTATTGTTGCTTCATATTTCACTGACTGAGTAGAATTACAGTATTAATTTCTAACAAATAATAAGCTACCATCCCCTCCCCACTTTATAAGAGGAGCACAGTTAAAGTATCATGTGCATCTCTTCAATGACTATATTTGCCGCATCTTTATTCTTATCACCACTCTTCTTCAATACTATCTGATTTTTCTTCAAGTGAATAGCCTTCCCACAATTCTAACACTCCACATTCCATCCATTCGGGGACTTGCTTCTATCATTATTTTATTTTTCCCTTATCATTATTAACCTTTTTAGAATACTCTCAAAACTTCTACACCTATACTCAACATTTAAAGAAAAATTGATAATTAGATTTCTCTAGAATCCCTCTATCAAACCTCCTCCACAAGAATAGCATCGCAGATATCATTAAAAAATAGAATTTGGGCCTATATCTCGTCATCAAATTTAAACTCCACTGAAACTGATTGATTTAAGATTATGTTGAACTTATTTAAGTGTTCCACCATTGAAACACCTTCAAATATCTTTAGACTAGATTTTTTTTTTTCATTAGATGTGTTTTGTTGCATGCTAATGAGTTTTCGTATGTATATCTGACAAAATCTTCATCAAACCTATAGTGGTCTTTACCATTGCCACATAGCCATGTTGTGAGACACATTCTTCAACAACATCAACGAAACACTCTCAAAAGTTGTTTATCAATTAAAATCAACTAATCATCCTTCAGTGTCTATCTTCTTATAATACAAATAATCTTCTATCGACGTCCTCCATAAGACAAATATTGAAATATGCGGGTCCGTTAATGCTTCAAGTCTTGAAAAATCTATACAATGAAATTGCGACCAATGGAAAACTTCAAGGTGCAACCACCCCTTGGACATCAATATAGATCTCTCCTCAAGGTTGTAAACAATTTCACTAGTATAGAGGCTTTGAGTGTTCATCATCTTGTTTTTTGGGCAAAAAATTCTTCAAATATCCAATCGCAAGTTCTTTTATTATGTTTAAATCTAACCTTAAAGGCTCCATTGATGCTTTAAAGTGCGAATAATGGATTCAAAATGCCAAAAAGAGTCCCAAAAGGTCTAAAGTTTCTCAAAATGAATAAAATAAGGATATATCCAGTTGTATTTTTTCATGTCAAGATGCCAAAAGCTTCAAAGAGCAAATCGAGGGCTAGTAAGTTGTGCTTCATATTCAACCTAGTTATTTGTAACTTGAAAATGGATCTTCATGATTGATACGTTACAATACCAGTTGGACTCTTTAGAACAATTTTAAATCAAAATCAAGTCATTCTAGGTACTAATCTCCTTTTCATCTTTAGGAACCATAAAACTCCATAAAGTCGACCAATGTCAATCCCTTGATCGTGATAATTGGCACATAAGAGATTAGGAACTTGCTAAGTTATACTTAATCATTTGAGGAGTCAGCTCAAGCGTTTCGGCTTCAAGCGTGAAAATATGGACAAAGTCATCAAGGAATGATGACTAAAAGCCAAGCCAACTTTGTTGATTTTAGCTAATGTTTTACTATTTTTAAATTTGAATTCTTAGCATTTTTAAAAATAATAAAAAAATTTATTATAAATTCCATTTTGAGCTTTTTTGCAGCAACATGTAAAAAAAAACAGACAAAAACAAAAAATTTTCAAAAATAACCATAAATAATCATCAACTTCTAGGCAAGAAAAGTTATAAATGCCTCCCTTGAGCCATGGAAAAAAGAAAAAAACACAATTTCTCATTGAACAAACGCAAAAATTACCCTAGAGAGGGCACTGATGATGAATGAGGAAATCTATCATTGAAAAACATGATTGTGTCTAAAAGGAATAATCGCATTATATTAAAATACTTTAATTCTACTTTAAAAAGTGAAATTATGCTAGGAAAACATGATGGTGAAGGGGAGTTGAAACAGTGTTTCATTAACAAAACAATGAGAAGAGATGTTGAAGAGGAGAGAAATGGAGTAGAACACATCAAATATAACAATAACTTGATTTATAGCTCATTTTCATCAAATCTCATGGTTTCCATATAATTCACTTTTTCTTCGTTCTTTTCCTATGATTTTTCCGTTAGACATCTCCCCCGACATGTAAATTCAAATATCCAGAAAACCGGATTCAAGGCAAGTTAATATAATTCAAGAAAAATCTAATTCAAGTCAACTTGATGTACTCATTTTTATACACGTTGGCTAACAAGAGATGTGTCTCAAGCAGGCGGGCATGATCTTAGAATTTAACCCAACTGATGAGTAAAGCTTATTAATTGCCCTTAGTGACTTATCTATGAAGTCAACTGGGGCAAGCATCCAGGAGGGATGATTTCTCAAGTCAACCTATTGATTAAAGACTTAGCCACTAAACTGCTTGGCAGATGACTACATCAAGTCAGACCTTCCGATCAGTCTATAAAATTATTGTATTTACACTTAATACATAGCCATGTATGTATCAAATTTTGTGACACTCAAACCCCAACCCAAATCTATAAACAGAAGTTTAAGAGGTGAGCTCAGTTTATGTAATTTTATTCTCTAAGGGACTGTTTCGCAAAAGTAGGATTTAATAATTAAATCCAGGATTTAGTAAATCCTAGCATGTTAAATCCTGAAAATTATTTGGCAAAATAGTTGTTAAATCTTGTTAAATCCTATGAAACTCTATGATGCACCGACACACCTCTTGAAGAGAGAATGCAGTGTCGGACACGGACACGTGCCCGACATGGCTGCGACACATGTTGGACACGGCAGACACGTGTCCGATTAAAATAATGTTTAAATTTAACCCGACACAGCTGGGACACGTGTCAGACATGGCTGGGACACGTGTCACACGGCTGGGACACGTGTCAAACACGATTGGGACACGCATGTCCTAAATTTTTATGATAAAATTATTTTAAATTATAAATTTTTTATATTTTATATTTACTAAATCAAATAAAATATCACATTTGCTCGTATATGCATCAATACGATTATTGAAAGGCATGATTATTAGAGAATGAATCTTTTCTTTTTTTTGAGAGACAGTAAAGATTATTGAAAACCTTTATGCATATCTATGTTTGCAATTTTTAGCGACATGGAATAAGAAGAATTTTGATTATGTCTGAAAGATCTTTATGTGCATACCTTACTGTAATTCTAGTTGATGGGATTTGTTGAAATAGGTGAAAAGTTAGAATGATATAGAAAATATTTAGAATACAAAAGATTTAAGATTAATATATGATATCCAATGAACTATTATGGGAGAGAACTAGAGAAGTATAGAAGTAAATAGATATATTCTGTGATTTAGATTAGCGGTTAAAGAAATATTATGGGAGAGAACTAGTGAACTAGAGAAGTAAATAGATACAAAGAAGAACCAACTTTCATTATATGATATCCAATGATGAACCAGAGTTGGAAGCAATAATATTCAATGATGATATTGAAGCCTAAAAATAAACCTCTAAAGCTAATCCTAGTAGTTGAAGCTTGAATGCATGATGTTGTAATAAATGATTATTTGTTTATATTTTTGTGGTTGTACTAGACATTTTATACTAAACATTTTATATTATAAGCTAAACAAGCTATCATGCCATTCATTTATTATTGTTTGTCATGTCTAATATGATGTTACATTAATATCTATACACTATATAAAAAAAATATAATGCCGTGTTCGCGCCATGCCCGTGTCCTATATTAAAAAAAAAATGTGTCCCGTGTCCGTGTCGTGTTGTGTTCGTGTCGCCGTGTCCATGTCCATACATCATAGATGAAATTGTTTGGCAACGTAATTAAGGATTTAAGACGGTTAATTTATTTAAAAATTAAATTTAGTATGTTATGAATTTAGTTGCATGTTAAGTATAAGTTAATTATTAATTTCAATTTTAATTACGATCAATAAGTTATAATAATAAATAAATTAATTAGAAATTAGCTTAATTATTAAATAATTTAATTATTAATTATAATATTATTTATCAAATTACTTCTTTAGTTGTTAATTTAATAAATATTTGATATCTAATTATATTAATAATTATCTAATTAATTAGTTAATTATTTTTTGAAATTATTTAATTAATACTCCCACTAATGATTTAATTAATTTTTAAAGTATTATGTAATTAGTTTTAATTATTAATTATACTATTAATTATCTCATTAATCATTTAAATATTCTATAAAAACTAATTATTTTATTATTATTTATAATACATAATACAACAACAACAAGCCTTTATTCCACTATGTGGGGATGGCTACATGAAATTTTTTTCTCCATTGTGTCCTGTTAAGAGTCAAATTCTCATCTAAATCTAATAAAGATCATTTCTAATATTTTCTAACCAAGTCTTTTTAGGTCTACCTCTACCTTTTTAACATAAGCCAAATCTAATACATCTACTTTCCTAACCGAGTCATCAGAAGGCCGCTTTTTTATGTGAACAAATCATCTAAGGCGACTCTCTCTAATCTTATCTTCCACTAGAGCTACTCCAACCTTTTCACGTATATGCTTATTTCGTATCATATCTCTAAGAGTAAGACCACTCATCCACCTAGGCATCCTTATCTCTACAACACTTAACTTAATATTATGTTTTTCTTTTAATGTTATATAATAATTATTTCTATTTCAAATTATATTAATTAAACTATTTATATAATTTTTAATTACTATTTATTTAATTAATCTAGGATTTGCATTTCATCTTCTCAATTTCTTCATTATTGTTGCTTTTCTTCGCCACCATTTCTTTGTGCCTACTTTGGCCTCGTGTGCTTCGTGTGAAGTTTGAAGGTAGTGTGTTGAAAGATTCGCTAAAGAAGCTTCTTCGCATCCTTCGACGACGTCAAATCAGAAGTCACGATGGGAGCTCGCTAGCTGCGAAGGTAATCATCTTTATCCATTTCGCGTGCTTCTTCGGCCAAATCCCATAAATCCGACAAACTAGAGGATCTAGTTAATAGATTTATGGCAAAAAGAGGGAAACAGAGGATTTATTCTGCCATGAAATTTACCGGGCGCTCAAATCTGCTAAATCCTACTCAAATCCTGCATAAATCCTATTAAAGCATGTTGTCAAACTGCCCCTAAGGCTCAATTTTTTATACTCAAGCTTATTTTATTAAAATCTCAGAGCTTCTTACTCTAGAATATTTTTCTCTCTACCTTTCTATTCTCTTTTTAACTCAATATTCTAAATATTATTGAGTGTGATCCACAAATAATTCTGAATTCAATATCATAAATAAATTTTCTCCAAAATTTCTTAAGATGAGAAACCCCATCAATTTAAATTTTGCAAAAATTTTCTATTTTCCAATTTATTTGGCTAAAGTTTGAATGTTTTGCCTTCAATAATTTTTTTGGCCTGAATCTAAAATTTAAAAAAAAAATATTTGTGGTTGATTCCATTGTCAAAGGCTTTTAGTTTTTTATTTTCATATTGAATTATTGAAATTCGGTTGTTAAAAATTGGTGAAATTACTGTTAAAATTGGAGTTTCACTTGATCCTTCTCTGTTCTGAATATTGTAATTTTTTTGTCACTTCTCCACATCGAAAACTGCAATTTTTTTAATGTTTCATGTTGACCTCTGTAATATAAAAAAAATCAAAATGATTACCTGCCCATATGCAAATCCTGCTCTCTGTCATAACCCATACCAAAATCTGGCTCAAGACGCATCCCTGCCGCCTGCTACAGTGCCATCACTCTGCATATTCGGCGCCGCTCACATCAATTCCTCCGCAGAAACTTGCAACCCGCCTATGTATTTGCCTATAAAATGAGAGCCAAATGGCTCTCTATCTCACTACTTTCCGCAAGCCATCCTGACGCCTGGAGCCGACGACCAAACTTCCCTAAGCCCGATTCCTCTCCATCAGATCCCCACCAAAACTACAGGCTTCCATCTCCTCAAGCCAAGGCCGACAGATCCCTGCCTTAGTCTTTCGATCCCGTCGATCCACAGAGAGAGATAGAGAGAGAGAGAGGTAGAGAGAAAGCTTTCACCACTACCTTGCCAATCCCTCCTCCCATCGAACCGAAGCCGGAGCACCGACGACCTCCTGCTTCTTCCCCACTCCCATCGAGCCGCCTTGCATTCCTGTAGCCGAATGCCACCTGTAATTGAAGCCCGAGCCGTCTCCCTCTTCTCCCTTCCCCTTCGCCATTTCTTCTGTTCGATCGAAGGCCACGATAGGAGCTTGCTCATTGAGGAGGTAGCCATCTTTCTTCCCTAGCGCGCTTCTCTAGCCAGATCCCTTAAACCTAATGGCCAAGAGAGGGTAACAGGATTTAACTCACTTTGAAATTTAACAGGCCCTAAATTTATAGGATTTATCATAAATCCTGCTCAAAAGCCTGTATAAATCCTATTCAAATCATGTGTTAGCTGAAACCCTACTCAAATTTTTGTGATTTCGTTTGATAGGATTTGACATTAATTCTACTCAACTCATACATTTAAAAATAAAATAGTTTTAGTTTAACTGAAATCAATTATATTTAATTATTATTAACGATAATTATTTAAGATTAATTTAAATTAATTATAGTTAATTATTTTAATCATACTTAATTATTATTAATAATAATTAGTAATAATTAATCAGGATTAATTATAATTAACTTTTTTAAAATTGTAGTTAATTATTATGATTAATAATTAGCTATAATTAATTAAGTTAATTGTAATTAATTATTTTTAATTATAATTGATTATTATATATAATTAATTATGATTAATGTTTATTAATTATAATTATTTATTTTAATATAATTAATTATCATTAATTATAATTATTTATAATTAATTATAATTTATTAAGTTAAAAAAATGATGATGAAGTGAGAAAAGAGAAGTGCAAAGAGAAATCCTTCTCTTCTCTTGCCTCGATCCACGAGCCTCCACCACCGACATCCTCCCAAAGGTATAAACTCTCTAACTCAAATCTCGCATTCGACGTTCATGTCGAGCCGGCAAACCACCTATACACGCTTTCTTAAGCGTGGTGGGAAGGGAATCCGATGGGACACCTACGGCGAGGCGGGTAGGCCCTATACACGCTTTTCTTAGCGTGGTGGGGACAATCTTAAGTATCCGTAAATTCTTATTCAGGTACATTTGAAGACCCATACACGCTTTTTTAAGCGTGGTGGGGAACGAAAAAAATACGGCCGTGGTGTCCGAGGACACCTACCATACACGCTTTCTACAGTTTCTCCTAAACGGGGGAGACGCCGGGAGGCTGCCGAAATTTCGGGTGAACAGAAGACCACTTCGACCTAATTTGAACAAATCTTAACCAGCATGGGACTTGTGAACTTGATGCAATTGACCTAAATGAACTCAAACCTAAATAAATATGAACTTGAACTTCATTTCACTTAAAGCGAACCATGATTTAAATATCATGAACTAAATAAAGAACTTGAACCTCCACATTTAATGACAAAGAACTTGGACTCAAGTTCGGACTTGGACTTGAATGTGACATAGTGCATACGCACTGGACTTGCAAGTGGACTTGTACATTAAACTCAAACTGAATTTAAACTTGGTTTGAACGGTAAAGAAACTTAAACTCAAATGAACTATAATTTGGAGCTTGAACTAAGCAAGAACTTGGACATCTGAACTCAAGCCAAAACTTGATTTGGATCAAAGGACTATGCTTGGACTTGAATTTGATAAGACAACAAGTGATCTGGACCAAATTCAATGTAAAGAACTCGAATTTGAAAATGATGTAGAGAATTAGACTTTGAGCTTTGAAATAAACAATCAAAGAGCAATAAGTTTGAATAACGAATACAAAGGAGTGAACTCAATTTGAATTCAAAATGAACAAATATGAGGGACTCGAAGTGAATTCATGTCGAACAAGGAGCTCCAAGTACAACTTGCTTGCAAATGAGAAATGAACAAAAGTTTCTACCTATAAGCTATGGCATGAAATCCCCAACGAATGTCAAAGAGTCGTCATGATAATTGGAGTGCAAGCACTATTAAGCGACATTCCCACAAGCAGTAACAATCCAATGTCAAACAAATGCAAGGAATATTGGCAAGTCATAGCGATCAATATGCAACATGAGATGTTCACAAGTAGAAGCAGACGACGTATAACAGATGCAAATGTCTACGACGTTTGTAGAAGACCCGTTGTGCACACGATATGTCATTTACGAGAAGGATGCAAGGAGTCTGCCACAAGTGTTAAGATACTTATACAGCATATAATGAGGCAGTGGCAAGTAGATGCATCTGTCTCCTACAAGTGGAGGGAATTTGATATATAATAAGTGCAAGTGTCTACGGTCCATCGTAGAAGGCATATGTGTCTTCCTTATGTACTAATGAAATCTCTAAATCAAGCAACAGTGCCTATAGACGGAGATGGTAACACTTGCAATTGATAAAAGACGACTTGTCGTACAAGCAGTGGTCAACCCGTAGATTGAAAGGGATAAACCTAAAATTAAAAAGGAAAACTATCACGTATACAGCAAATCACATCAAGACAACATGCATTGAGTACAGTAATGCTTTGAGGTCAACATCAATAACCTGCATGCAACTTGCTATTGCAAATAAGTATATAAATACCACTTGAGATTGGTAAAAAGTGGATATGAAGCAAGTACAACAGTCCTCCTACAAGTACGTCCAAGAGATTGTAGCGAACACTCCGTGCAAGCAGACAGAAGGCGTTTATAAATATTCTAAAATGTCCCCGCACGTGCACTATAATATGCATGCACATAGGTACACCGAAATGCACGTGTAGCTATACACCCGCATGGGCCCCGGCGAGCGTGTTGTGGGAACACATGTAACGTCTAGGGATGCTGCGCAAGTCAATAAATTCGAACCCAATCCTCCTAGGCAGGTAGATAGGAGTCGACAAGGTTCAATCAATAATTATAAAATGCCCCTAAACACCCGCATGGGCCCCGGCGAGCGTGTTGTGGGAACACACGTGACGTTTAGGGATGCTGCGCAGGTTAATAAATGAATTCAAGTTTGAGCCTGATCCTTCTATGCGGGTAGATAGGAGTCGAAACGGCTCGAACCATTAAATAAATATGCGATCGCAAGGTCAACCGGGATATTTATTTTATACGTTCATATTAGACCTTCAAGGCCTATAATCAAGAGAATTCACTCACAAAGGCATAATGCTTATAAATTCTGATCCTCTGTCGATAGCTAAACAGAGTCGACAGGGTTCAATCAATGAAATTGAATGACCCCAAAACACCCCAATGATGACCGCGTTGAACAGAGAATATCAACCGGAGGGGTTCACAAACATTTTCAAAATGCCTCCCAAATGCCCATAAAATCTAAAAATCCAAAAAAATCCCAAATCCAAAAATATTTAAAAATGAAATAAATCCATTAAACACTTAAAGCATAAAATCCATCCACCCTCCGCAACAGTTTACCGAGGTGGACAAATTAAAATTTACCTCAGCTCACACAGAGCTAATTCCTAGTCGAAAATATCACTAGGATCCATTCTCAAACAATCTCCTGCCAGTAAGGACGCGGTACGTGTCCTCTAACTGACAGTTTCACCGCCAAATGGCACTGCATGATAAACGGTTATGACCCGAGGCCCTCTGAACCGAGTGGTTTTGCCGCCAAATGGCACCACGAGATAGCGGTTATGGCCAGAGCCAATACGTTCCTTGTTGATATCAAATCCTTGAGATATGAATCAATAGAAAATGATCGATAGGGCACAAAGCCCTCTGTTAGCTAAAGTGGATTCAATTTTATCCCCTTAGACAAATATTCACCCCAGGTCTACAAGGTACCCTTGGACGAAGCAACCCATGGCTGCCGACAAGGATCCTTCTATCAGGTTGGGTCGACTACCTCCTCTGACTAAGTAGACCAGGGACCACGATGGCCTGGGACGACGGAACCATGGGATCTTGATCAGGTCCATTATCCATTCCCCCACCATCCGCTTTAAGTGTAAGATGGTGAAATTTCTGTTTTAAATATCAAATCTTCAGATCCCAAACCCATGCTGCTACTATATGCCAGGCTCACGTATCTCTACGTATCTGATTGACGACTAGCCTTATTCAAAAGTTCTCTCTCGTGATCGGGAGGGGTAATTAACTATAGGGGCTTGCGCCTATAGGAAACCAGAACTCAGATCATAAAGTCCTCACAAAATGAGGGCGAAATCTCTGGGTAGTGTCTTATCTATAAACCCATCTGCCTTCCAAAATTTACCCCGGAACTTAGTTCGTTAAAACTCCCCCCCCCCCCCCCCCGAAGAAAAGCAATGCCGGCGGAGGCCGAGGCCAA
Source organism: Dendrobium chrysotoxum (assembly GCA_019925795.1). Taxonomy (NCBI): domain Eukaryota; kingdom Viridiplantae; phylum Streptophyta; class Magnoliopsida; order Asparagales; family Orchidaceae; genus Dendrobium; species Dendrobium chrysotoxum. The sequence continues at coordinate 192,630 of CM034306.1, read as the reverse complement.
ATTTTCGGAGCCCACATTTCACCATATGTAAACATACGCCACTTATTCCTAGTAATTTAACAAGTACTTTTTCCTTAGAGAAATACATAAGTGGCATTCGTACAAGAATTAGTATTGCGCAATTGCTATAAAAAGTCCTTAAAGTGGGCTAAAGGAGCATATTTTTGAAGGGCCTAATACAGTTAAATTTACAATTTCTATTTTCATAGTTTGAATTTTGTGTTTATTGTGGACTATGTAAATCAGCGCCCTTTTATCGATGGGGAGAGTTTTAACGATATTAGGTTTTGAGGTAAATTTTCAAAAGGCGGATTATATTTAAGATAAAATATTACCCAAAGATTTGAGATCTGATTTCCTATTGGTGCAAGCCCTTATAGTTACTTACTCATCCCGATAATGAGAGAGTACTTTTGATTAAGACTAGTCGTTAGATGCACACTAAATAACCAGCATAAAGTAGCAACAACTTCTGGATTTTGAAATTGATTTTTTTTAGGATCTTCAGGGCTTTGAAAGTTATGGCCATATACTTAAAATGGATGATGGTGGACTAATGATAAGCCCGATCAAGATCCCATATTTCCGTCGTCCCCATACTTGTCAACGACCAATGGCGCATCACAACGTAAAATTCCCCGTGTGTGATGCCCAAGAATCTAATTTGAAAAAATTATTCTTTTTTATCTTTTAATATACAATAATCAAAACTACCTAATTTCTTTTATCAATATAAATACCAGCGGAAATAAAACTATCAATCAAAATATCAATATATACATCAATATTCATTTCCCCATAAAATCAAATATACTACTCAGGATCTATACAATCATATCACAACTCTGTCATGAATCCAAAGAATAGCTAAAATAAGAATCTAAACTTGAAAGATCCTGATCAACCTTACACCCCTGCTCCCTTGCCTTGACCTAAAATCATTTAACAATATATAATAAGCTCAAGAGCCCTGCAAATAACCAAATCGTACAACTGAATTCAAATCACAGCAAATGAGCAATATGCATGTCAGCAGTCAAAGCATAGCAGTAATATTTACATGATCATAAATCAATACAGAAATAGTAAAACTCATATGCGCTAAGAGTAAGGCATCAGTAGAGTCCGTAAGCAATAAAACAGTATGGTAGAGAACCCGCTACGATAGAGAAACCAGTAAAACAATTCAGTAAAATAATACAGTGAAGAAACAATGAAATTTGTAACTCAATAGCCCACTAAATTGGTATAGAGATCATTTTAATACAATAGTGAAATCGTATCGATATAGTAAAACTATATAAAGGTAAAAATAACAATGCATTCCATGCTCAGTGGATCATTCTGGATCAGTGCCAGTTAGTATATAAATCACATGTTAAGTATATCCAGTATCTTACATGCTTAGTATACATATATCATATACTTTAGTATTAGTGAATCAGAAATAGTATCGATAAAAGTATCTGAAGAATAGAAAATGTATCAGTATCGCCAGTAACAGTAATAGTAGAGCAGTGTAGTAACAGTAGTAATCATAATAGATCCGTACAGTAACAATAAGTCAAGACAGTATCAATAAAGCCGTACAGTATTAATGAATCAATAGTAACAAGCATTATAGTAACACATTAAACAAGGAATCTTTATTAAAGCAGTGTTCTTTCAGTAATCAATATTATTATTACTAAATCATTGGCTCAGTAAACAAAATCATCACTCTTTGTCCGTCTGCACAATAATCACCTTCTTATAACTCCTAATTGGTGAATCACATGAATCAGTAGAGAATAACATCAAACCACAGTATTTAAAAGAAAGCTCGTCATCCCACCATCTTGTAAATGTTAGTTAGTCTCCAGCCAACGTTAGTGGACAATCAATCTTTACTTATTTTTCCCCCACACACAATATTATCACAATGCTATAAAAATAATAGCGACCAGCTATTACTCAAATACATACCCACATTCACTTTAATGTTTATATTAACAGTATGCTTATAATAAAAATATCAGTTATTCAATCAGTAGAAACAATTCAAGCAGTAGAAATAATACAAAATACAGTAATTTTCATTTTACCCAGGAAATTCAATAATATTACAATTAAAATGCTCATATTGACGACATCTATCACATAACAAAAGTTATGCAGTGAAAGTTTATTAAAAATCAATATATCGCAAGTTTTGACTAAATTAAAATATATAAAACACAAAATAATTGAAATTAGAAAAAGAATAATTGTTTCTTACAACGAGACGAGCAAATTTTCTACCAGGATCAACTGATGAAAATCACTCGTCTCTAAATCTTAACTTTTTTCTCTCACCTCACTTTTCACTCTTATTTTTCTTAAATTCATTTCTATTTTTGTTCCAGCCAAATGAATAGAAACTTAAAAGGCTTTAATAAATTAAGATGGTGAATTAAGATATTTGGAATAAAAAAAAAATAATATAAAGGTAATTATTCTAACTGTTCAATTTTCAACATAAAATTCTTATAAATTCTTTTATAACTTCAAATTTGAAGCTATAAAACTATAGAAATATATATATATATATATATATAATAACCCATTATGTTTAAAAAATTTTGGTGAAATCGGTTTGCAAAATAGATACCTTACGGTCCAAAAACCCTCATTTGTACTGACAGATATCAATTTCTTAAAGAATTGCACCAATGTCCAAACATTAGGGAAAAAAGATTATAACTAGAGCACAATAATGTCAATGTTATGAAGAAAACGGTTTATAATTTAGACTTATAATGGCTCCTGAAAAAATTTATATGACTGTATCAAAATATGAGTTATTACAGCCAAGGCACATAGCACACAGTGGGCACCATTTTAAACATGGCATATAATATAAAATTTTATATATATATAACATCATTAAATAATAAATAATAATTTGATTTAAGCAAAATTTAAACATAAATATCCTACCAAACAGAAAAAATGACAACTTAAATCTAACAGAAACTTACATCAATAGATTTGAGCAGGATTTAAACATAATTTAGCCTAAATCCTACAAAAAAGCTAAATCCTTACAATTTTTTGATATTTTATTAATTTGATGTTTAATTCATTAACAAATAACTATTATATTAATATATAAACCTTTTAAAAAATAAATTATAATTTGTAATTTAAAATTTATAACATATTAACAAAATTGCACGCGTTATTTGTGTCATGCACCATAGGGGTGTCAAAATGGGCTTTCGGATCGGGTTCAGGTTGAACCCTGAATTGATCTGGGTTCAAACGGGTTGACCCGGACCCGACCCGATTTTGCATATGGGTCAGGAATTTCAACCCATACCCGACCCACCGGGTTGACCCGACCCGCCAACCCGGATCTGATTGATCCGAGCGGGGTGCGGCAGAACATGCAAATCCCCGCTCGGATTCGGGTGGGGCTCACGGGCACAGGTGCCTGTGCAGCAAGCTGCAGGCGCGGGTCAGGATGGGGCTCACGTTGTCACGAGCGTGGGAGCGGGAGCGGTGCACCGGACATGGTCAAGTGGGTGGAGTGCAGTAACTATCATCAAACTGCTTTCAAAGCTCAAATTTGTTAAACTGCAAATTTCAGCTCTTCAAGAAGACAGAAAGCCTTCCGATCGTCTTATGAAATCCAAAGAGTTAGCTATAGTGGAAGCATTAAAAAATTGAATACTGCTCCTGAAAGGGCTCTAATGGTGGAGAATTTACAAATCAAAATCTTGAGTTGAAAAAACAAGTAGAAATGTGTCTAGTATGGGTTGTTGGTCTTTATTTCATTTTGAAAACTTTCAATATAGCTTGCAAAAGCGAAGATCTCTGCAAATCGTGTTGCGACAGTCGTGGCGAACTGGCGAGTGAGTGGAAAGACGAAGGTGACAAAGCCATGCCTGTGAAACTATGCGGACGCTATGCGAGGCCGAGAGCCCAGTCACGCGAGCTAGAGCGAGCGGCTGATGGGCTGAGTGTAGTGCCGTTTGGGTTCAAACTTCGGAGTTCGAAATGCGAAGTGTGACTGTTGATGCTAGGCGAGCGCGGCAAGCGAGTTTTACGAGTCAACCAAGGTTGATTTTGGTCTTCCGGGTCAACCGGAACCTAATCCTATTTTATAAATGGGTCGGAAAACGAAACTCAAACCCTACCAGTATGGTAAATGGGTTGACCCAAACCCAAAATTTTTTGGGTCAGGTTTCGGGTTAGGTCAAATTTTGACACCCATAATGCATCATTGCCCATGCATGGCACAAATAGCACGGGCTATTTTGATACGCTGCAACTGCGGCAAGCAAATAGCATTGTATGTGCGCCACGCTGCGTAGTGTGCCATGACACGCGCACCATTTTGCTTCATTAACATGTATGATAGTCCTGAGTCGTCGTGGTACCTAGTTCAGTTAGTCAAAGGAGATACTTGACCCAATCTAATCATATGATCCTTGTTGGCAACTATAAATTATTTCGTACAAAGTGAGCCTATAGATTTGAGATGAATGTTTGTGTAAGGGGATACATTCGAGTCAACCTTGGCTAGCAGAGGATTTTGCCCTATCAAGTATATCCTATGATTCATTGGTCTAGAGCTATTGGAGAACATATGGGCTCTGGCCATAACCATAGTTTAGCGATACCATTTAGCGGTACCATTTAGCGGCAAAACCATTAGGTCAGATGGTCCCATTCATAATCGTCTACCTGTGGTGCCATTTAGCTGCAAAACTATCGATTAGAGGATGCATGCCACATCCTTAAAAATGACATTATTTTAGAATGAATCTCAATGATATGCATGATAAGACATTCATTTGTTATGAGTTTAAGTTATTCTCAAGTTTATCCTTCTTAACAAATCGCTAAGGAGGGTGTATGATTTTTTTAAAGTCTTTTAGTATTTAATTTCACTTTAAACATTTGGATTTTAATAAATATCATATTTTGAACTTTTATCAAGATTTAAGCCCTGAATGGGTAACTTTAAAATTTGTGTCATTTCTTTAAAAATTGAGTAGACCCCTTCCATTAAGATTAATTTTCAACACAGCCTTCATCAAGATAACATTAAAGCCACTTCAAAATATCTTTATTTTTATTAGGGTTTTAGGAGTATTTTAATATGTAGGATCCCCTTCAGTTGAGATACACTTTCAACACGATTATCATCGAAGTCACGTTAAAGTCTCTTTTAAAATGCTTGTATTTTTATAAAAATTTAGGAGGCATTTAAAAATATTGGGTCCCCTCTAGTTGAAATTCACATTCAATACAGCAATCATTGGGATACGTTAAAGTCACTTTTAAAATGTTTGTATTTTTATAGAAATTTAAGAGGCATTTGAAAATATAAGATTCCTACTGGTTAAGATTCATGTTCAACACGACCACCATTAGAGATTTTAAACAATTTTATGTCATGATTTGAAACTTATCAACTCTATTTGCCCGCTAACAGAGTATCAGGTTCCACTATTGATTTTTAAGTTGTCATACAGGTGTCGGAAAATAGAGAGCTTGTATATCTTTCTCTTTTATAATGAGCTTCTTTTAAAGAGGCCTTGGAGGCCTACTCTGAACTTAAGAAATTAAATTTCTCAATGAATTTCACAATTATTAATCTGCTTAAAAATTCAGGCCTTGTCAATTCCAATCTTTTTGAGAACGATCGAGCCTGAGATTTGATAATTCAAATTTAACACGCACATTATTCTTTAACCTTAAATTTAGGAGATTAGTATAACGATCAAAGTACATACGGATAATTTGAAATTCTTTTAAATGATGCACACGCTTTTCAGTACATTTTGTATATTACAGTTGCACATTTGCAATGTGTTGGAAGTTGCGTTTGTGCATTTTCCAGCATATATGCATAATATACTTGCATATTGCATTTGCACATTTCAGCATAATATCTTCAATATATGTGCATAATGCACTTGCACATTCTCAGTGCACTTGCACATTGTATCTTCCAGTATTTATGCATTTCATCATATTCCAACATATACGCATAATGCACTTACACATATTGGTGCATTTACATATTACATATGCACATTTTAACGCATCACTTGCACAACTTTCAATGCATTCATCAGACCTCAAGGTGCGACATCTAATGCTCCAAGTGCATTTGCATGCCTCTCAAGATAATTTTGGGGGAATTTAGAGATCGCCCCAGGATGCGTGCATATATATTTTTTGTCAAAATTCGTATAAGTGTCAATTATATAAATTGTATTTTTTGCCTTCATATTTTGTGTTTTTAGGAGTTTCAAATGATCGTCGCCTATCCGCTTGTACAAAATGAGTTGCATATTCAATAGTGAAAGAGTCGAATATAGGGTGGGAATATGCATGGGTACATCACATTTTAAACATTTTATACTTTTAGGGGTTTAAAATATTATTTTTCATTTAATGTTGTGGGAAATATATGAGACTTCCACACCCTATATATATGGAGTGGTGGGATGGTTTCATTTCATGCACTTCAAGACTTGTTTCACTTGAGTTTGGGTCTCTTAGGGTTTTAGATTTCAGGTTTTCTGCTCAAGTGAGCTTTCAAGTTCAATCTCCTATAAGTTCCAAATCATATTCCCTGCTTATTCTCATTTTGATTGTTGTTTGCATTTTAATTCTTTTAAGCATTTGACTTAAATTTTAATCTGCATAAATCATTTGGTGGTTGGCCTTGAGAGGGATAGAGAATGAGATGAGAGGGATAGAGAATGAGAGGAAGAGAAAAGAGTGGTGGGAAATGAGGTAAAGAAGAAGAAGAAATAGAAGAGGAAGAAGAAGATGATGTGGGAGGAAGAAGAATGGTGGAAGAGAAAGAAGAGGAATAGGAAGGAGATGAGGAGAACAAGGAAGAAGATCGGGAAGAAGGAGATGGAGGAGAATGAAGAGAGAGGATAGGATATGGGAGAAGAAAATTGATGGTGGGCTTGATGGCAATTGGTGGTTGACCTTGAGAGGTTAGTTGGTCAGTGACGAGAGCAGGCCAGCGTTGGTCAGAACAAGCTAGGGAGCGGTGGCAGCATAGTTGGGGTCGATGGTGTCTAGAGGTAGGTCAAGCGTGAGGGGCGGCACGAGCAAGAATGAGAAAGGCGGATCAAGCATAGTAACGTGAGGGAATATGTGAGGGAGAGGGAGTGGCTAGGTTGTTTTACGTATGAGTAGGATTAGTTCTTTTTTTTTTGTTAATTTTATTTTTTTGCATGTTTTTTATAATATAAAAAAGGGACAAGATGTTTCCTTTCATTATAGCAAAAGGATATGTACTATAAGAATTTAGAACATTTTCAAAATTTATTTCTATATATTAATTTATATTATTATTTTTAAGCAATTTTAATATTTCAAAATATAACAACAATGACATCAAGCCTTTATCCCACTATGTGGGGTCAGATACATGAATCTTTTTTCTTCATTGTGTCCTTCTAAGAGTCAAATTCTCATTTAAATCTAATAAAGAAAGGTCATTTCTAATATTTTCTAACCAAGTCTTTTTAGGTCTAACTCTTACTTTCTTAACATAAGTCAAATATAATACATCTACTTTTCTAATCGGGTCATCAGAAAGTCGCCATTTTATGTAACCAAACTATCTAAGGTGACTCTCTCTAATCTTATCTTCCACTGGAGGTACTCCAACCTTTTCACGTAAATGCTCATTCATATCCTATCTCTAAGAGTAAAGCCATCCATCCATATGAGCATCCTCATCTCTGCAACACTTAACTTAATATTAATACCTAACTTAATATTAACACTTAACTTAATATTATGCCAACATTATGCACCATAAAGCATTGCAAGTCTCACCACAAGCTTATAGAATTTTCCCTTAAGTTTGAGGGGAACTTTTCTATCACACAACAAGCCAGATGCATTCCTCCACTTCAACCATCCAACTTGAATTCTACTAATAATATTCCCATCTATTTGGCCATCACTCTGAACAATAGACCCAATATATCAAAAACGTGTGCTCTTATTAATGACTTGATCCCCCCACTAGATTTATTACTACTAAAATTATACTACATATATTTAATTTTAGATCTACTCAAACGAAAACCTTTAGACTCTAATGTTCACCTCCATAATTCAAGTTTACCTTCAACTCCCTCTCTAGTCTTATCAACAAGAAGAATATCATCAGCAAAAAGCATACACCAGGGTACAACCTCTTGCAAATGCCTAGTGAGAACATCCATGACTAAAGCAAAAAGATATGGGCTTAAAGCTGATCCTTGATGTAATCCAACTGAAATAGGGAAAATACTTGGTCAAACCACCTTGTGTTTGAACACAAGTAACAGCTCCTACATACATATCCTTAATGACTTAAATATAAGCATTATTAACCCCTTTCTTTTCTAGAAGTCTCCATAGCACTTCTCTTGGAACTTTATCATATGTTTTCTCTAAATCATTAAATATCATATGTAGATCCTCCTTATTCTCTCTATCTATACTTTTCCATCAAACCTCTCAATAAATGTATAGCTTCCATAGTAGACCTACCCGGCATGAATCCAAATTGATTTTCAAAAATATTAGTATCACACTGCAACCTATGCTCCATAACTCTCTCTCTCATAGTTTTAAAGTATGACACATTAACTTAATTCCTCTATAATTCGCACAATCTTGTGCATCACATTTATTCTTAAAAATATGAATCAACACACTCATTTGACATCTTTTTAGTCTTTGAAATAGTATTAAAAAGTTTAGTAAGCCAAGAAATTCCTTCATCTCCTAAGCATTTTCACACCTCTATTGAAATATCATCAGGTCTAACAATTTTTCCACACTTCATTTTCTTTAGAGCCTCCCTAATTTCAGTTTTACTAATATGCTGATAAAAACAAAAATCTTTATTTTCATTTAAGGTGCTAAGATCACTAAAGTCAATCATATTCTGACAATCTTCATTAAAAAGTTTAGCAAAATATCTCATTCACCTTTGTTGAATATCCTCTTATAATAAAAGCACTTCTTGATTTTCATCCTTAATGTACTTCACTTGAACTAAATCCTTACTACTCCTATCTTTTTGTTTGGTTAACTTATACATTTATCTTGCGCCCTCCTTAGTATTTAATTTATTATATAAATCATTAAAAGTTGCATTGCATTTTGTTCTCTTAGACCCCTTACGAGCCTCTTTATATCTTTCCCAATTATCAAAATTTTTTACATCTAAACCAACTTTTACAACAAATCTCCTTATTTTTTAACTTTTCTTGCATATTTTGATTTTACCACCAACTATTTTTACTATTAGAAGATTTTTCTTTGATACTGCAAGTACATCTTTTGCAATATTCTTAATATTACTGACTACTTTTTCTCACATAATATTAGCTTCCTCATGCACAGACAAAATCTTAAGATCTACAATCTTACTCTCAAAAATATTTTTATTAATATTCTTTAAACACCTTTATCTAATCCTAAAATAATATTTTACTTTATTTTTTATTTTTTGTCCCTTCATCTTAAAGTCGAAAACTAATGAGCGATGTTGGGGACATAAACTTTCACTTGAAATAACTTTGCAATATAAATAATCTATTTTTCTTATAAGAAAATAATTAATCTGAGTTTTACTATATCCATTCTTATAAATGATGAGATGCTCATCTCTTTTTTTAAATAAGGTATTAGCAATTACAAAATCATAAGCTAAAGAAAAATCTAATATAATCTTACCACCTTCATTAGACGCTCCAAACTTATAGCCGTCATGAACGCTTTTAAAATCTACCTCTCTACCAACATGTACATTTAAATTTCCTCCAATAAAAACGCTTTCTTCAAAAGGTATCTTTGTATTAATTCTTCTAAGTCATTTAAAAATTTTAATTTTGAACACATATCTAAACCTACTTGAGGAGCATAAACACTTATAAAATTAATAATCTTAGCATCAACAACAATCTTTAAAGCTAGAATTCTATTTCTAATTATATTAATTTTTACAATATTATCCTCCAAACTCTTATATATAATCATATATACATCATTTCTAATACGACTCCTACCAGAATACCATAGTTTAAATCCTAAACTATCAATCTCCTTAGCCATCTCTCCAAGTCATTTAATTTCATAAATGCATATAATATTTATCTTCCTATGAATCATAATATATATTAATTTCATTAATTTGCCCGTAAGAGAACTTATATTCCAAGTTCTAATCATAATTTTAGTTTTCATGGACTAGCTTCTTTGCCCACATTAGTCTATGATGTGGGAACCCTTACCTATTTAATACTGCACCAGGGTGTCGATGCAGCGGCCCTTACACAATTGCGTTGTATTCAAGCAATACAGGGCGTTGCTTTCAGGGAATGCCCTAGCATTAACACAATATGTCATGATTATTCGATAAGTTTTACGCTAGCTATCGACTACCTAACACAACCCTCCATTTTCTCATCCAGGACTTGGGACCCAGCAACAGCAGCGTTAATATTTAAAAATTAATTTAAATTTTAAGATTTAATTTAATTTTTTTTAAATAATAATAAATTAAATTTCATTTTAAATTCAAATTAACAAGCTTGCTGAAATTTCATCCCTTGCACATTGTATACTCGTGAATACATGTGTAGGTACCCGTTCGCTGGTGACTTGCAAGTCATGTTCGATCAAGAGAAATGAGGATCTACTCCTCTCTCGGAGCAGTTTGTTCAAGGGATTCGCTCAGGAGCTGAAAATGAGCTTACACTAGAGCACGGCGGACTAGCACTAGCCACCACTTCTAGGCAGTAGCCTCTCAAGCAAGACCGACCTCAGAAGTTCCTTAGACAACATCTTTATTCATCCCAGCAAGACTCAAGATTCCAACACAGGATACATCAAAAAGAGGGTGATATACATCACCCTAGCAAACATCTATCGCAATCAGATCGATCTAAAGGCCTCATCAAAACATCACTCGCCCTTCTCACCTCACAGCAGGACGACCACAGAACGGCCTAATATTTCACATCAGCCCGTCTTCCCGACTACACTCTGAAGATACTCACCCTCTTCCCATCTCGATAAAGGGCTCCCGAACCAGCTCTCAGCCAACGATGGAAAGTCTTCACAAGCCCATCTGACGCCCCCCTCTCAGTCGTCATTTCACTCAGCACCGAAGGCCGACCAACAACATAGACTGACAAGACAACCATCATGTCAAAGACGTATCACATTTAACTTTCTATACTCAATAAAAGGGGGAGAATGGAGAAGCAAGAAGAGACAGAAAAAAGAGGGAGAAGAAAGAGGAGGATTTTCAGCATTCTCGAATAGAGTATCCTCACACGAGAGAAACCACAAAGAAAAATCACTGGAGGGAAAAAGGAGAGATGTTATTTCTTTCTCTATAATCTAAAGCTCTAGCTTTCAACCTGCTTGATCTCTAGCCTGGATAATAAAGATTTGGTCTAAATTCATACAATCTTTTATCTTCTCTTACCCTCTCTTTTTTCACATTCATGTTTCACTACATTCTCCCCTCGTGCTCTCCGCCTATCGGTAGCATATAGTACGGCCTAGCATCATCCTCCGGATAAAATGGGATCCAACATACTCACAGGTGCAGTGAGCGTGGAGCGATGCCGAAAGCAAAAGTTTGTTGCTTACCAGGAGGCCGGACACCCTAGAAAATATCATAAACCATGAATATATTACTCGTCGTGAACTGCAAGAAATGGAGGAGTGCCTCTTGAAATCCATTCAAGACTTTCTCTCTTCCGCAAGCCACAAACAATCAACGAGCCTCAAGAGCCAACTAATCTCGATACTCGCCACATGCCACCGGTAGAAGCGCCTGCTTTAGAAGAGCCACTGACCTGCTCATCCCCAAGCGAGAGACTAGAACTTCAGTCTAATAGCCAGGCAGGCTAAAGAGACGGAGCCTGAGCCAACCAACTCTTCCTCCAAAACAATCTCAAAAGCAAAGGTGCCTCCTAAGTTCAAAGTACCCCACCCCAAAACCTACCGAGGAAAAACTGACCCCACAAATCACATGGCAATTTTGAGTCTGCAACTTCCCTTCTTAACAATGACGAGCCCTCCAATGTCATCTCTTTTTCACCACTCTAAAAGACTCAACATTGAGGTGGTTCACTCAACTAACCGGTGGGGTGATCACCTCTTTCCCTAAGTTCAAGCTGATGTTCATCGCACAGTTAGCCAACGCTCAGAAACACCCAAAAAGCTCTCAAGTCCTACTGAAGATGAGGCAAGAACCTGGAGAATCGCTTAGAAGCTTCATATTGAGAATCCAAAAAGAGGTGCTCAACGTCAAAGACCTCAAACAAGCATTCGCCCAAGAAGCCCTAAACCAGGTGCAAAAAGAAGGCCATTTTCGATACACTCTGGGCCTACATCAACCGAAAACATTGGCGGACCTGCTAGAGATTGCCAACAGCCACGTCAATAAGGAATACAACCGAGAGATTACACCTACCATAAGTACACTACACCACAATCCCACAGTAAGGAGAAGCTTCCCCCGGGAAGTGTAGAGAAGGGACACGCTCCAAAGAAAGAAAATGCCAAAAACCTAATTTACAGTACAACCAGCAGCGTCCTAATCCGTATGCACCTGTTCGTCCCAAATTCCAGAGGATGGAAGTGCCATTGGCACTGAGAATCAAGGAGGCCGCCTACCGAACTCAAGAATATCCGACTTATACTCCGTTGAAGGTATCCATGGCCGAGCTCATGGAGGTCATCCAAAACAAAGAATTTTTCCAACACCAGACACATATGAAGGTCGGCAGCACCCGTGACATGACAAGATACTATGTGTTTCCCAAAGACCACGGGCATAACATGGAAGAATGTCGTTATATGCACAATTTAGTTGAAGAACTCATCAACACTAGCAAGCTCAAAAAACTCGTCCTCGCAGATCCGAAAGCGACGACCAGGAAAGGCTCCAACCGAGCTCAGGCAATCCACATTGTGGGGGTAGTACCCTTAATCACAGGCGATGACCAAAGAGATGTCCTTACATAGCCGAAAAAGCCACAAATCGTCGAAGTCAATGCTACATTATACACCCAATCGAACAAGGTGCAACAATCACTTTAAGCAATAGAGAACGGCTAGCCAAGAGCAATCCTCATAATGAAGTCGTTGTCATCACCACCCTCATCACCATCTATCAAATCAGCAGCATTCTAATAAATACAGGGAGTTCAGTAAACATAATTTTCAAGGCAATCTTTGACAAGATGGACATGCTAGCCTCTCAGCTAGTACCTACTACAGGACCCTTTACGTATTCTTTGGGGAGCGCGGGGAGGCTGAAAGCATAATCGCCCTACCAATAACCTGGGGCAAAGGGAAGCACCAGTACACCGCCATGGAAGACTTCATCATAGTCGACGCCCCCGTTGCGTACAATGCCATATTCGGTAGGCCACTTTTGAATACCTTTAGGGTCGCGATATGCACATACCATATCACCATCAAATTTCCTGCCGAAGAAAAGGAGATCATAGTAAAGGGCGATCTAACCCAGTCACGTACCTGCTATCTACGAGCAATCGGTCTCACCGACACCCTTGAAGAAATCCTTTAGTTAGACATAGAACGAGGGCTAAGCCTCGAACAACCGAAGCTATTGAAGAAGCAGAAAAGCTACTCGTTGCCAATTTCATCAGGGAAGTCCAGTATCCATATTGGATCTCCAATGTCGTGATGGTTCGAAAATCGACTAACAAATGGAGAATGAGTGGGGACTTCACAAATATGAACTCAGCATGCCCCAAGGATGACTACCCGCTGCCAAACACGATGCCCTCATCGACTCGATAGTGGGATATCCAGTCATGAGCTTCCTAGATGCCTTCTCAAGCCACCACCGGATCAAGATGCATCATGAAGATTGCAAAAACACAACATGCATCACGGAGGAAGGCCTGTACTACTAAAAAGTTATGCCCTTCAGACTAAAATATGCTAGGGCCACCTACGAGAGGATGATAGATAAAATCATCAAAAAACAGGGAAGCTGGAATATCAAGGTATATATGGATGATCTCCTAGTCAAAAGTAAAACTCCTAACCAACACATCGAGGACCTGCAAGAGAAATTCCTCACCCTCAAGCGATACAATATGAGGTTGAACCCTCTGAAGTGAACCTTCGGAGTGGGCACGGGAAAATTCATAGGGTTCCTCCTGACGCCCAACGGAATCAAAGTCAACCCCGACAAGGTACAAGTCATACTCAACATGAAGACGTCGTGAACGGCCAAGAAAGTTAAAATACTCCCCGGCCGGATCGTCGGACTCAATCATTTTATCTCCCGACTAGGGGAGTGATACGCACCTTTCTTCAAAGCGCTCAGGATCGTGCAAATATTCTCTTGGGAAGACGACTGTGAAGCCGCCATCCAACAGTTGAAAAACCTCCTCACCTCACTACCAATTCTTCAAGCCCCTGTCCGAACTAAAACCTTCATACTTCGGAGTGAGCGAAGACGACGTCAGTTCTGTGCTCGTCAGAGAACAAGGGGAAAAGCAATGGACTACCAACCATGTGAGCTGCATCCTCTGGGGTGCGGATCAAAGATACCCCATTATAGAAAAGCTCGCGTGGGCATTAGTCAACTCAGCCAGAAGATTGCGACCCTACTTCCAAGCTGACTCTGTTTAGGTAGTAATAGATCACCCTCTCAAGATAGCTCCCGCCAAACCGGATCATTCGGGGTGATTACTCAAATGGCATGTCAAACTCAATAAATTCTCCATCAATTACACACCAAGGACACCAATCAAAGCTCAGGTACTCGACAACTTCCTCATAGATTGTACCTACCATGATAAGAGCTCGGAAACCACCGCTCAACCTTGTTGGATGTTGTATGTGGACGGCGCATCAGGCGAACAGGGGGTTGGCGCAGGAATCGTCCTGAAAGGTCCCCCCAGAACTATCATCACTCGGTCAGTCGAATTTGAATTCCAAGTCACTAAGAATCAAGCCGAGTACAAAACTTTGCTCGTAAGATTGCGATTCGCTTTTGAAATGAGCGACAATCGCTTAAAAGTCTACTCAGCTCACAGCTCATGGTAAACCAGATCAATGGCAAATACGAGATTAGAGACAAATTGCTTCCCAGATACTTGTTCAAAGTTAAGGCTGAGACCAGCAAACTCAAACACTTTGAAATCACTCAAATCCCCAAATGCCAAAATCAACTCGCAGATCTTCTTGCCAAACAAGGAAACATCAACAGTCAACCGACTCTACAAGTCTCGGCACCAACCATCATGAGGTAAGTGGCACAAGAAGAAACAGACCCTCCGATTCCGCTTTTCACAAGCTAAATGGATCCTTACATTGAGTGCCTAAAGAACGGATCGATGAGTGTCGAAGTTTGTGACCCCCAACGATTCAGAATCAAGGCAGCTAACTACTCGGAGACCACCTATTCAAGAGGTTCGCATCTTCACTCAACCTAAAATGTGCACAAGAACATCAAAAGGAATCCTTTAGCTGAAGTCAATTCGGGCGAATGTGGAAGCCATTCTAGTGGACGCACACTCGCCCATCGAATCCTTAGACAGGGATACTTCTGGCCTACCTTAAGAAGAGATGCTGAAGAATTTTACAAAAAATGTCTACAATGTCAGAAGTTCGCCCCAATACAACTATTGCCTTCCCACAAACTGGACTCGATCAAAAGCCCCTGGCCATTCGCTATGTGGGGAATGGATTTATTAGACCCATCCCGTCGTCAGTGTGGCAAAGAAGATTCATCATAGTCATGATCAACTACTTCACCAAATGAATCGAAGCCAAGGCGCTCATCGGCGTAACATCCGCCGTGGTTTGAAATTTAATTTGGACAAATATTATATGCCTGCAGGGAATTCCTTTCACAATCATCATAGACACGAACCATAATTCTCCGACCAAAGCCTCAAAGAATTCTACAACGTCCAAAACATTCGCCTCAAGTTTGCCTCTACTCACCACCAACGGACTAATGGACAGGTTGAAGCCGCCAATAAACCTATACTCAACCTTCTCAAGAAAAAGATTGTGGGTGCCAAAGAAAAATGGGCAAAGCTGCTTCCTCCGGTACTATGGACCCTCTGAACGACTCCATCAACGGCTACAAGGTATACACCCTTTTCACTCTCGCATGGTACCGAAGCTGTATTGTCAATAGAGCTTGAATTGTCAAGCCAAAGGGTGCTAGCTGCGACTCATGAGGCAATCGTCTAACCCAAAGAATGGGAAGCATCCAACCAAGCAGGCTTGCAAATAGCTGCCAACCTACTAGAAGAGCTTCGAGCGCAAGCTGCGCTCCGACAAGAAGTGAAACGAAGAACCACTAAATACTACAATCTCCACATCAAAGAAAAGACCTGTTCAGGAGACCTGATCCTGAAGAAAGTAGACGCAACTGCTCACCACTCCACTCTCAAAAAACTAGCAAGTATATGAGAAGGTCCCTACATCATTAAAAGACAGGTTTGCCCAGGAGCTTACCAATTGTTGACCCACAACGAAACCAAAATACCAAGGACTTGGAGCGCCGACAACCTTAAACTATTTTATCCATAAATGAAGTACATGCCCTCTCGCGCTCCATGTTCTTACTATTTTCTCTATTAAAGATCATTTCCTATTTCATAAAGGTCTCTCACGATCAATTAAAGCATTAAAGGCATCCGCCTAACAATCACCTCTCCAAAATGCTCAGGGAACACAGGATGCTGAGTCCATACCACTGGACCTTATAATAAGAACTCTTCATGAGAACCCTCCTAAACAAACTTGTCCTATCACAGCCAATTGACCTCGTTATAAATAACCACAATCACTCGAGCTGTGTGGGATTGTCCAATCCCCCTCTGCGTCCGAGCTGAAGGAAAAGAATGGACTACTCCTTGCAGCGAGTAGAGACCCTTAGACACTCAAGACTTACGCGAGCGCTAAAGCCCCAGGCGTAAAAGAAAGTCATCTTTCTAGTGAGATTCTCCTTATTATTCCATGTCAAACGATTAGGAGGAACCACCTTTAAATGAGTTCGCCCTCATTCCAGAACTTATTGAATCTCTTTGATCTTGTCATAACTAAACTACGATCACCCAAGCAGTGCGGGATTATCCAATCCCCCTCCGAGTCTGAGCTAAAGGAAAAGACTAGACTACTCCTTGCGGTGAGCCGAGGCTCCTAAGCACTCAAGATTTATGCGCCAGAGACCCCAGCATGAAGGAAAGACATCTTTCCAGCAACATTCATCTTTTTGCTCTCTGCTAAAGTGACTTGTATCGCAAAAAGATAACCTCATACGAGCCCACCTACCATTAGCAAGCATACATTACACTCTTATTCATAGATCACTACGCCCTACGCTCAGGGAACTCGGGCGCAAGAAAAATCAAAACCCTCAAACTCATATGAACATGCATGTTTCTTTTCCAGGGAAAATATTTCTCGAAAATTCACCCTTGAGGCTCACTAGGATATTGCAATGATAGATGCGATCACTCGAGCAGCGCAGGATCACCAAAACTCTCCGAGTCCAAGCAAAAAGAAAAGATTGGACTACTCCCTATGGCGAGCCGAGACCCTCAGGTACTCAAGATCTACACATAATAATCATCTTTTTTTAAAACTAACAAAGTGTCAATTTTTTTTAAATTTCAATTGAATACCTTGGCCACATTGTCACTGCTGGTAATGTTAAAGCTGGTCCAAAGAAAATTAAAGCCATGCTTAACTAGCTTATTCCATCTTCCTTAAAATATTTAAGATCTTTTTTGAGGTTAATCGACTACTACCGTCGTTTTATTTCCAACTATGCCTCCATTGCTGCTCTATTAAACAATCTTCTTAAGAAAGATGCTTTCAAATAGGACACGACTATCTCCACTGCTTTCCAAAATTTAAAATTAGCCATAACTTCTACCCTTGTCTTAGCTCTCCCTAATTTGAACAAATCCTTTGTATTAGAAATAAATGCCTCTAACATAGCTATTGGTACTGTCTTATTACAAAACAATCATCCAATTGCTTCTTTAGTAAGAATTTGAGCCTACATTTATCTCAATCCTCCACTTACCAAAAAAAACTCTACGCCATTACTGAGGTCATTTGCAAATGGCAACAATATCTCTTGGGTAGTCAATTTATCATTCGTACCGACCATAAAAGCCTCCGAGAACTACATAATCAAATTTTACAAACCCCGATCAGCAGTACTACCTTCATAAGCTTTTAGGTTTCAACTTCATCATTGAATTAAGCCCGAGAAATCTAATACTGTCGCCAACTCCTTATCTCGTATACCTGATGCCAGTGAGTTTTCTATCTCCTCTCTTGCTTCATTGTTTTCATTAATTACAAATTTTTCTTCCTCTTTTTTTCAGCAGTTAAAACAAGAATCTCTCTCATCCCCAGAGATACTTCAAATTACATCACAATTGGCAAAAAGAGAACTCTCCAAAATGGATTACCATATCAGGGACAACCTCTTATATTATAAAAATCACATTTACATTAATAAAGATTTTGCCCTTAAAAACATTTATTGAATTTCATTCTACCCCTCTTGTAGGTCACAATGGTCCACTTAAAACCATCAAAGGCCTCACTGCGATTTTTTACTGGCAAGGTTTACATAAAGATGTTGTTGAATTTGTTCATCAGTGCCGCATTTATTACGAAATCAAATCCTCAAACATGGCGCCTGATGGTCTACTCTCACCTCTTCCAATACCTTATCAAGTTTGGGAGGATTTGTCCATGGATTTCATAATGGAACTACCAAATTCTAGAGGTTACACTACATTTTGATTGTTATTGATCGTCTTTTCAAATATGCCCATTTTGGTCCCTTGCTCACCACATATTCAGCTTCCCAAGTTGCTACTATCTTTGTCAATATGGTTGTCTGTTTGCACTATTTCCCAAAATCCATTGTTTAAGATAGGGATAGTATTTTTTTACACTTCCAACTCACCCAAATTATGGTCTACCTTCCTATGCTGGGCCGAACTCTCTTATAATACTTCTTTTCACACAACCATTAAGATGCTCAATATAAGGCCCCTCTATGGACGTTTACCTCCCTTAATACCTTCTTATGTTAACAGCACATTAAACATTCACTCTAGATTCATTACTAACGAACCACCATACTCTTTTACAAACACTCTGCACTAACATGCAGCAAGCCCAACATAGAATGAAATTAATGATTGATTGTCATCGATGTGATTTACAATTGTCCGTAGGAGATTGGGGTTTGGTTAAATTATAACATTTTCGTCAGAATTCTGTAGTTAAGCGTACCCACTCCAAACTGTCCAAATGATATTTCGGCCCCATTTAGGTTCAATCCAATGTCAGTAAAGTGGCATATCAATTAACTCTTCATCCAAACAATAAGATTCATCCAGTCTTCCATATCTCTATCCTCAAACCTTGTTTTGGCACACCTCTCCACTACCATTACACCTCTTCTTCTTCTTATCCATAACAACCAATTACTAAGCTTAACTCATGCCATACTTGCTACACGCATTATCAAAATACATGGACAAACTCTTAAACAGGTTCTTTTATAATGGACACTTTCTAATCAAGAAGCATACCAGTATCCCATAGAAGACTGGCCTTTCAGGACTGAAGATATGGCTATTTCATGAACCGTTTACAAATTTTAAGAAATAAAGGCATACAAAAAAATTTAACCATAAAGATGGTTAGTCCTCCAGCACATGGTGAAGATGAGCATTCCAACAAACCAATGCTTGGTCAGTGATAGTTTCAAATGAGTACCCATATAAACTGAAGTATGACTCTAGTTGATATGCCAACCATTCAATTTCTCAGAATTGATAAAACCATCATATGTTGGGATATCGATTTTGGCATTTACTCGTGGCATGTCAACGTGTGCCCAAGAAAGAGAGCTTCATATTTTCAGTCAAGAGAGGAAAATGACAGTAAAGAGGAAAAGTTGAAACAAAAAGTATTGTAATCACATTATTGCAAGAGAAGCCATTTTTTGGGACTTCAAGTTCAATTATCTTCATTAAAATGGGAATTAAATAAGGGGCAGAGGGTGTTAACAGTAGATAAAGGGAACTTCATTAAAAATGCAAGAATACATTACTAAGAAGACAGAGGTTTCACATGAAAGCATGCCTGAATATAATTCTTCATGAATGAGACAATAGAGTCATCATATATTGAAATACATAAATCAAATTAGCTTGCCATAGATCTCTGGATCAACTAGGTGGAAAATTCCTGGAAATTAAAAAGGGGCACAAAGGACATGAATTTTTTTTTTTTCAAAATAACCAAGTAATGTACCAGCCCCGCTTTTACCACCCAGTAAGCATTTCTGCAGTCCAACTGAGAGCTCAGCAGATAACTCTTCACCACCTCTGCCCTAAGAAGATATATTGACCACAAATCAGTGAAGATACTGGAAACTTCTGTAACTATGCTCAAGAAAAGATTTCTGAAAAAATATTAAGCATGAAATTAAACTAGTATAAATAAACTCCAATTGATGGAATGACTAATGAGTTCATCATGAAACAACCTAGCCTTACTTTATAAAGTATCATAAAAGTTTACTATAAATGATGCGGCGTGTTAACTGTCACGTCCAGTTCCTCCCACTTCTTTCATTTTTCCAATAAATTCCTAAAAATGGAAGAAGGGGTCATTATTAATGTCTAGAGAACAACAGTTGTACTTGTCCATGGCCATTATATCATGTTGTATGGATACGATAGTTGCGGAAGCAAGTTAGTGAGTGTGAAATGAATTTGCATAAAGGATAGATGAAATATATGTGAAGAGAGTAAATGAGAAGGGAAGGCCTAAGAATCTCAAAGGAGGATGGAGGACAGCCAACAACAATGGGATTTTGACGAAAACAATCAAGGGGCAATGGACATGGCAGCAAACTTGTATAACTGATGGATGTCCTCAATTTTAAGAAATGAATAGGCAAAGCAGAAAGAAAATGATGAGGACATCAGCCAGAGATTTCAACTTGTGTATCATCGGAAGAATCGTAGATCGATGGCTACGATTCAGAGCCTCTACTTTTGATATATTTTTATGTATTGCTTATTTTTTGCATTTCAGCTTTTCTTATTTTACCCCATGAGTAGTGAGTTCTTATTGTAGCGCCGAGGGCATTTGAGTCTTTAGTTTTTTTTTTATTATTAAGGCCTATATATAGAGGTCTTTTCTTTGTATGATGATGATGATTTGATGAATAAAATTTTGCGCTTTTCTCCTCTTCATTTTTATGAGCTTTGAGAGAAGAAAGAGAACCCTAGGTGGGGGTGATTGCAGTACCCGTCAGTCTTTGGAAGAGTCCGAGACTCGCGGTTCATCCTTTTCTTTTCCTTTCCGTACATCCGGCCACCTCACGTCTTCCCCACACCGCCGGCCTGCTCTCCCCCATCCTCCCCTCTTCTTCTTCCCTAACCGAGCCCCTCCCCATCCCATAGCCGCCAGCCACACGTTGATTCCCCTAGCCGCCGGCCGCCCCTCCAAAGACCCCCATGAATTTTGAATTTCAAACTTCAAATTCCTCCTAATCATTTTCCTAAAATAGCTTCTTATTGATTAGGAAAGTTTCCTATTTGAATTCAAATCAATATTTGAATTTAAACTCTTTCCTTTTTGATAAAACTAATTTAGGAAACCCCTTTATTTAAATCAAATCTGATTTTAGATTTTAGATTTGATTTCAATCACTAATTAAAGTCAAGGGCTCACATACATTGAACCTAGACACCCTCTCTCCCTCCTCATATGGCCGGCCCCTTCCCCTTGCATTTTCTTTCTCCAATTTAATCCCCAACCCAAATTAATATCCCCATAAATCCCTCCTAAGCCGCCGGCCCCCATAGCCTTATTTGGGATAATTTGAATTCAAATTAATCCTTTCCCTCCCTTTGAAAAATCTGAAATTAAATTCAGAATTTTCTAAATTATTTCCCCACTCCTTAGCCCAAACCCAAGAACCTCCACTTCCACCCTAGCCGAAATTCCCCAAGTCCTCCTCCCTCCACCTCTTCTCTTCTCTCCCACGTTAAGCACCACCAAGGATCAAGCTCCACCCACCAGCCTATTCTCCATGTATGGCCGATCCTGACGTCGACCAAGGATTTGCGTATGATTCACATGGACAAATAGACATTCTTCTATCTCCTTTCTTTGATCCCAATTGGGAGATAGAAGATTCCGTCGACGACTACGTCAATCGCATCCTCTTCAACTTGGCCGAGATTCTCGACAAGCAACTACCATCCAGACATTGGCGACTTATTGGACGTCCACCAACTTCTCCCCCTCCGGCTACTTCTCCGGCGAGCAATACTGTAGGCATCTCCTGTCTCTTAGTGGCATCACTAGGGTTGCTGATATTCTACCTCCGCTAAGACACTACTTTCATGAGTGAGAGTGAGAGAACTCAAGGTGAACATTTCTAATTGTTAAACCGTGAATTTTTGTTAATTCATTGCCTTAGCTTTACTTTATTCTTGTTGTTATTTTCAAGCATCCTTCTAATCTAGTTCATAATCGAATGCTATTACACAACTTCTAATTGAAAATTCTTGAGTTTAACTTGGTGAAACATAAAGTTTAAAATTGACAAAGCTTTTCAAATTATTATTAAATTCCTAAACAATTCTTGTTCTCATACATGTTTCACATCAGAAAATCTAAGGAAATAAATATCAAGTTGGAAAGAAATGAAATAAGGAGCAACTTGGAACAATCTGAAATGTCTGCAATAGACTTATCCATTAAACTATCTACTAACTACTAGATTGTGTAGCCAAATGCTACAAACCTAGAATGCTAGAATAGGGTTTAAGAACTTTGTACTGTTCAACTGACAATTTTAAGAAACCTAAAAATTGAATTGCAAGACAAATGACTTGGGAAAACGAAAAACGCCCCGGTCTTCTAGCCAGACTGTCTGATCAAATTTTTCCAACCATCCCTCTTCCGATTTTCATTAACTATAAATGCTAATTAAGGCTCCATTTGACATAGTTTTCAACCGATTGCCCCTACTTCCTTAGACAGTAGAAGCAATTTTAAGATGCTTGAAAAAACAGCTACAAGAAAAAAAAAATCCAATTGTATGAAAGCTAAAAGAACTGCCTTCTTATAACAATAATTCAGGAACCTTCACAGAAGAGTACTTTAATGACATTAATTAATTAATTATTAAGAAAAAATACATTATAGTATAATATTGGGAAATTCATAGTAATATTCATTACATCCATAACCAACTCATATTAGTACTGACAGATTTTTACCGAACAGTCATTCACAGTTCTTGACAGCACAGAACAACACTCGGCACAGCACAACACAAGACACAATGCCAAACATAGCCTAAAACTCAGTCAAACCTATGATAGTACCAGCCAAAACTTCAAACACAATCTCCAAATGACATATCCTATTATTAAATCAACTGAATCTCTGTTTCTTAGCCATACCTCCAACCTTTACCATTCTTGCGTCAATTTTACATTCTGAAAGACCAACTTTGAATAAATGATAAGAGATCCCCCGTTTTAACAGGAATAATGTTGAAGATGTTAAAACTTTAAAGAGTTAACACAAGCTAAAATAATCCATTCATAATAAAAGAAGCCAACCAACCTCAAACACTGGTGCTGCAGTTGGGCTGCAATCAATAAAAATAGAAACTTTTCCTTTGTCTGGTCGAAGAGGAGCAGGCTTCCCAAGTTCAGCCTGCATGAAAAACATTGCCAACACAAATAGAAACCACTCAAAGACAAAAATAAAGATACAAATTTGCATCCGCATACACAAAAGTTTTCAGGAGTTATAAACATAGGTAATCAAATCCCAATTTGAAGCAATTGAAAGCATAATAAATAAAAACAGGAAAAATCAATGAGGAGGTTATTCCATGGAGAAGCCTCAATTTAAAATAAGTGGCCAGACAGATAACTGTAAAGTAAAAGCTAAGTGTCAACTAACATTTTGAGGCAGAAAAAGAGAACAGTTCCCTTTGAAGTTTTGGTTAAAAGGCTCTTTTGTTCCTATGCTATTGAATGAAACAACGGAATGATTGAAAAGTACAGTTCATCCAAAGATACTTCTTTCAAACATACTTTCTTTAGCCAAAGCACTGATTCTAGCACAATTAACATCATTACCTTGATGCTAGCTATGACATCAGTTGCACCCAATGTAGCCCGAGCAGAACCATTAGCCTATCATAAAACCAACAAAAGAAATTAAATGGACAGAAAAATCAACTGATGCTAATTTATAGGCAGAAAACATCAAACGATGCCTATTTTTATGTAAAGGAGAGCAAACATCACCATTAATTATTGAGAAAATGCCAAAAACAAATTAGGGGCATAAACATCATTAAAACCTGAGGAATAACTCCAGTTTGAACAGAGATAGGCCTGAACTGCAGTCGCTGTCTGCCATCTGATCGAAGATCTTGTGCAATCCCACCATGTATAAACTGCCTCTCTCCTGCTGATAGCCCCACCATTCTTTTCAACGATTAATACAAAGGTGGGTGAAAGCACCTATATACAGGATAAACGATAGGCCTAGTAAGAAATAAGTATAATGATTGAATCACAACCCACATTAAGACTCAGTTTGTCTCCGCACAAGTGATTTGAAGTGTTTGGTGCTAAGTTCCTAAATTGAGCTTCATTAAAGTGAGTTTTAGTGATGTTTGTTTGCTTTGCATAAACTCCATTCTGACAGGCTGAGGCCCAATGTTTGTTTGGCTACAGTAAGTTTTATTTTATCAATCAGCTCATTGATTTTATATTATTTTATTAATAACAATAAAGCATCATTTTAACACATTCTCTTTTTAATGACATATTATTTTATTGTTATTTTAAGAAAAAACCAAATAGAAGTGAC
This sequence comes from Dendrobium chrysotoxum, assembly GCA_019925795.1. NCBI lineage: Eukaryota > Viridiplantae > Streptophyta > Magnoliopsida > Asparagales > Orchidaceae > Dendrobium > Dendrobium chrysotoxum. The sequence goes on along the minus strand of CM034306.1, from coordinate 167,643 downwards.
TTCCAGGAGATCATAAATGAAACTCTATTCTCTCCTTATAAGGATGAGTTCAAAAAATATAAACTCCCTTTCATCCACTTCAAGTTTCAACAAACAAATATTTGAACTGAAATTTGGAATTCATTCTAATAGCTTCCAAACCTTCAAAAAAAGGCCTAATAGCCCAAAAATATTTAAGACGCATATTCATTATATGTCAAAAGTATAATTAGCATGTTATATTATCATATCAATGTTAACCTCCACAACTATTATTCCATAATTGAATGTAACGTTAACGACAAAAAAAGTCAGAGTATCGTACAAATCTAGTTCAAGACACCTCGACCACAACCAAACTGCTTAAGCATAGTTAGTTTCACAAAAATAGACTCCACTGACAAATCCAAATTGAAAAAATTACACGTAAATGAAGCTCATATTGCTCAAATTGCTACATAAGAGATTCATACATTTTACCTGAGCACGAGCCGACAACACAAAATTGACTCAAGCAAGTGATGAGGATTTGCGTGAAGGAACTCAAATAACTTAATTCAAAATATATAAAAATTAAATATTATCGAAGTTATCCCACCACTTAGGATCCCATTAAATCATGGAAAATTTTTGAAAATGTGTAGTATCTTGTAGCCTCCTCCCATGCCTCTTAGCCATATCGTGTTGTATATCAAGTCCCATTTAACTTTATTTAAAAAAAATCATAATATAAAAAATGATACCTAGACACTGGCCCAACTTCCTCTCAGTCTCTCGCACATTACAACCCATTTACAGGCGCCTCTCGTTCTCTTACTAGTCCATCCCTCGTCACTTCACTCCTCTCTCACTCATGCCAAATTGCTCACTAGGCCCTTCTCACTTTTAAATCCTCTCACCAACAACTCTAGTACAACCCCTTACCCGCTCTCTCTCAACTTGTTTTCGCCCTATAGTTACTCACACTTCACCCATCTCATGCTTATTTTTTTAGCTCTCACCTTCTCTCAATCTCATCGCCAGGTCTTTGCTATGTTATAACTCTCATGATTGCAATATGATGTATCAAAGTCATAGTATGTAGTGTTATAGTTGATGTGATTTCCCTCTGCTATTTCAACCTAATACTCTATTATGTTATGCTATTATGATTGCAATTTGACATATCAATTTTATAATCTATTGTATTATTACTATTGTCATCGAACTCTATTATAACAAAGATATATTATGTTACGTTATAGATATGATGATTGCAATCCAATATATCAAATTTATATTCTTTTATATTATAGTTGTAGCCTTATTCGAACTAATTTCAAACCTTAGTTGGCCATATTCGAACCATATTCAAATATTTTTTTAATAGATTTGAATCTTAGTCAAATTTTGCTTGAATCTTGTTCAAAATTTCCTTTGAACTTTATTCTAAACTTATTCAGAAGTTATTTGAAATTTAGTTTGAACTTTATTTGATCCTTGTTCAAACAAACTTTGTTCTTGGTGGACTTCAATGAGCAGTCCTCGAATACAAAAGGGTATTTTGGTCTATGAACTTCCAAGCTTATTTCTCTAATTAAAGAAATAGTAGAGATATTTGACCAATTATGACTAGTTATATACAGTCAAATTTCCCATCATAAAGCGGTAGATTTTTTGTTGAGAAATCTTTATATCTCTTTCATTTCTTAATCATTTAATATGCATCTAATAAGTTAGAACCGAGAAGTTTGCAATTATTTTTAGTTTTCTAAGATCAGGCAATGTTCTTTGTTCAAAGACAAGCTTTTTTTTTAAATTATTGAAAGAGGGAAAATGATAAATAAGTTTAAGTTTGTGGAGAATTTTGAGCTTATTTTATTTTGTCACTTGAATTGAGAAAATGAATTTGATGAGAGAATTGTTGTGTTAGGAAGCATTAAATAATTTAAGGTGTGTGCCATGATGAAATTATTTATTTTAAGCATGAAAATCATTTTGTGTAAGCTCTAAACTGAACTTAACAATCAATTTGCAAAATGACTCTTGACACGTAATTAAGCTTTCAGCAATGCAACATGACCTAGGAAATGTGCCGGAGAAGGTGATCCTAGGATATGGATTTGAAGTGTTTACCTCCTACTAGGAGCCCAAAGCGCAAAGTGGCTTCACTGGGAGATGACAGCGGGTGAGTGACTCCTCGTGTATGCCCCTGATCAAGCTAACCAATGTGCAAGAGCACACTACCCGGAGCCGCCAAGCACAGGGCTAGGGAGATCAACCTAACGAGGAGGAGGCAATGATCATCGCCCCGCTAGCAAAGGGAACTGTCGAAATGGGCAGTGGAGAACTGTCGATCTGTCAAACTTCAGCAAAGGTCTGGCGAATCCGGCGGAACAGCTAGTACGCGGCAGCAAGGTCACGTACCGACGAAAGGCGCGATGGAGAGGTTGCGCGGCGAGGCGAGGCGCAGCCCGGTAGTGGTGATGGGTGGCGCTGCACGTAGAAGCTAAAGCGCAGAGGTGGGTGAAGGCGGGCAACCGAGCTCGGCTGTGAGGAGGCGCAAGCGGCAGGTCTCGCGCGCTGCACTGCTGGGAGTTCTGGCCGTGAACATCGAAAGAAAGCACATGGAGAGGAGAAATTATTCTGTTCGGATTCAGGAGGTAGAGCTAACTCCGGACTCAAATAGAATTGTTAAGGGTGTTATGCTTAGGTGGAGGTCGTCTAATCCTATCCGGAGACTAGAAGTCCGATCAGTCTAAACATAGAGTTATTTTTTCAAGATTTCAAGTGCAAATCATCGCAATATATATTAAGCTTTTAAGACAAAATAAGAAATGCCGATGAAGATGAAGATGAAGATTGAGGAGGATGTTTCTCTTTACGAGCAGACGATATTCTCATAAGACGAGGAGGCCGAAAATCGGTACGCAGACGTCCAGGAAGCTAGCTCCCACAAAGCAGAACAGTTAAATAAAGTGCAACCAAAGGGAAAGTTCAGCTTATCGATAAAGTTCGCCACCTTCCAATTTTTTTTTACAGCAATGTAGCTATTATGTATGTTTGACCGCTTTTATTGTTGTCATTATGTTGTTGTTTGATTGAAAAATATTATATTTTGAAAAAAGTGTTTAATTTTCTTTGGGAAATATTTAATTTCTGGAATTTAAATTTTATAATCGAACACTTATTATGAATAATATATCACCTCAAAAGGTGAACATATCGTTCCCTAATAGGTTCCGATTACAAATCTTGATTTATCCTGATTATCGTAGTCAAACTCAAGAAGAAACAACATACGATCTCGAAAGATCAAAATGATGTTCAATTCAATGTTTGACTATGCTAATCTGAATATATGGATCATTAATTTCATAATCAGAACTATGATTGTAATTGACGTATCTATCCGAAGAAAGAAGATATCAATCATTATCAATAGTTTGAATATAAAAATAACGATCGTCATTTTTTTTATTTTGATTTCCCAAAGATAATTAATTAAAGGTTTTGAAAAAGCTTGATTTTGAAATCAGGTCTGGGTTTCTAAATCTCCTACGAGCGCAAGCCCTCGTAGTTAATTACATCGTAGGAAACCAGAAAATTTCCTACAAAAACTCTCGATTAAAATAGCGATACGAATTTTATTTAAGATTTCAACGTTTGATATCAAAGAAGGTTAAGGGTTGGAAATTCAACAGGGACTGGTTCAAGATTGAACACTTATTTCTGGAGTCAAAGGGAGAAGAGTAGGAGGTGTTTTGAGATTCTGAATTACTTCAGAAACACCTCAACTATCCTAATTGTTGGGCTTGAATTAGATGGAAAATAGATTTGATGTTTAAGTGATTGATTTTATTAGAAAATGGGAATTAGATTCCCGGAAGATTGAGGTCTTAGAATTGAATATCTGCCTCAGATCCTAAGTCTAAAATTGGGTACTGAGAATTAGTGACCCAAATCTAGCTAATGCAATGCAATCTGGACTTATCCCGGCCTGGATTAGGGAGCCAGCTAAACCACCTAAACGCTTTTAAAACCATGAGTCAAAGTCTTTAAATGTAGAGTGGTTAAGGACATTGATTAAGATTGGTTTAAAGAATTGGGGTCGACATCTAGAGCAGATCCTAATTGACCCCTTAACATATGTTGGGTTAAATGTCTAAATAAAGTGCAATTAAGATTTAGACTCGATTTTTAATTTGTATCTAATGCAATGCATGCTAGTTGACTCGATGAAATGCTTAAATCAATATGAAGCAGTTTTAAAATAGGCTTAAAAATAGGTTTTATCCTAGAGATTGCACAACATCCCCTTGGACAGAACTGCACCCTAATAGGTCAGGTGGTCTGCCAAAACCCGCAGGCGGGGAGGTGCCTAACACGGATGAGAAAAGTCAATATGTATGCATGAAAAACTCCCGGCGAGTCCGGGCTTACTTCTTAAGAGCGTTAGAGTTTCTATCTGAGCTTAAAAATTTTTAAGTTTTGTTTAAGTAGAAGAAGTTAATGACCGTACCCTCACGAGCCTCCGATCGGGTTCCAGGCTAAATCAAAATCGACATGCAATAGCGCCAAATAAACTACTAAAAACATGTGGGTCCTTAATCGCAATCAACACATCAATCAAATCAATTAAATAATTAAATCAATTAAATAAATATTCAAAATGAAAGTCCATGTGGCAAATGCCACTTAATTATACAACCCAGGGTCTGCAGTAAAGTAAAATGGCCGGGTACCACTGACTACAACCCGGATTCTACTCCTAAGACACAAGTGACTTTGAGATTTTAGATTCTTCTCGCTCTTCACTTCTTCGTCTTCTTGGGACTCCTTGGATCGTCGGGTCTGGATATCCAAATGAAAAGAAACTCCCCCTGGATAGGGGTGTTATCTTTTCTCTTTGGATACTTGAACTTCATCCTAATTTAGATCTCCAAATGGATAGGAACTCTCCCCTAAGGGATGTTCCTTCCTCTTTGGATTCCAAATTGGATTTTAAATGTCTCAATCTCAAAGTACTTTAAATAATACAACTCAAAATCAAATCAAATTACATCAATTAAAAAATTAAAAATCTAGACTCAACAACCTGCAGGGTTATCCTAATAATCAGCAGTTTATATTTGACATCCCAAGCAGTTAATATATTGAAATTTAAATGCTCAAACCAGCCACACTTGGCCATGCTCTTTTAATTTTAAAGGGGGTCTTAGCAGTTTTCTGGAGCACCTGTGCAATTTGATAATTATAATTTTGCCCCCTTTAGTTTATGCTCTGTATGAGCATGGCCACCTGCATAAGATTGAATTAGTACAAATCGTTCCTAGCCTAGGGGTAGATCTAATCGTACAATCAATCAACTCAGAGTGCATTAAATAAATAAACAATCACATCAATTCTACTACTAGCAAACAGCATGCAGTAAAAGCTCGAAAACCCGGCACACAGCAGAAAAGTAAACACCGGCCTAGCCTAAGACTAGAGTTGGTTGTCCTAGCAAACCATCTAAAGTGTGTGAGGTAGGCTGTGTGGCTTTGATGTGTCCTAAATAGGATGATTTGATTGAAGTTGTTTAAAGTTCTAGTTGGTTGAAGGCTTAAGGGAAGATTTAATTTGAATGTAAATATTAATGACTTGAAATTGATTTTAAATTTGATTTTAATTATTTGTTGGATATCACCTTTGTTTAACACCGAGGCCGTGAAGTTTATTTCACCTTCCTTGGGGCTAATTTAATAGCCTCGTAGGCCTGGGTTACCCAGTGGTACCCGATATAATTAAATGATTTGAGTTTGATTAAGGTTTAAAGGTTGGTTAATTTTAATTAAGATTGGTTGGTTGCTGGTATTAAGTTCAAATTGATGTTTTCTGGAATTTTTGACAATTTATTGAATTTTGATATTTTTGATTATTTTAATGACTTAATTAAGGGGTTAAAAATTGACTTTTTGATTTAAAGGATTTTCTGAAAATTTAATATTTTATTAAAATACTAGACCTTAATACGATCAGTTAGACAGTAAGTACACTAAAATTGGATTTTTCTACATTTTATTATGAAGGTTTGAAGTTTTGACTTGAATTTGAACTAAGTTTGACCAAAAGTTGACCTTTTCAAATTTGTTTGATTTCTGGAAACTTAACATTTTTAATAAATATTAGACCTTAAGATGAGTTGTATGCCTTTGAGTTTGCTCAATTTGGAGTTCATTTGAATTAGTTATGAATTTTTGAATTTTTGAGTATTTAATGAATTATTTAAATTGTTTAATTAAAACCCTTTTTGTGGTTTGAATCCAAATGATCTCCAAACTCCTTGAAATCAACTCCAAAGGTCAGTAATGACCTAAGGAGTGATCTCCAAGTGTTTGGAAATTTTCTGGAATTTTTAATTATTTTTAATTAATTAAATTAATTAAACTTCAGATTTCAATTAAACTTAAATTAAACTCAATTTTGAAGTCCAGTCAAGGGGCTTTTATTTTTCATTGATTAAGGGTTTAATTATGATCAGTTTGAGGTATTATTTGTAATTTTTGGATTTAATCTTGATTTATTATAATTTTTGGAAGGTTTTAAGGCTTAATTAAGGTTTAAACTTGATTAGGTTAATTATGGGGCTTAATGATCTCAAAAGTCAATGGGAAATTTTTCTAGGGCTGAGGGTGTCACTATGTTCAAATGGTTTGAGTTTCAAGTCAATTGGAATTGAATCCTAAATTTTGGAAATATTCTAAGTTTTCTAGTTATGATCCTTAATTATTGTCCTTAATGATGTCCCTAGGTTAGTGGGTTTTAATCAAGGTTCATCTAACCCTTGGACACTAACTATAATCACATCAATCATAGCAATCATGATAATGAAATGATATCCTAATATTCTATGGAATGAAATATAGTAGATTATCAAATTCATAAGTTATGGATTAACTTATAATTTTGATAATCAACTATAAGGGAAACATATGCCCAACTGGATTTGTATCATTGAGAGATGTAAGAAACATTTCCAAATGATCTTCCTCCCAATTAAAAAAATCATGATCACTTTTATTTTGAAAAGAATAAATAAAAATTCATATATAATCAAAACTAATTGCTTTCAAAGTGATCATGCACATGTCTCAAATATATTTTTGAATGAAAGAAACCCTTTCACTGATTCCATAGAGTCCTAGCATGCATGAATTGGAATTTTATTAAAATAATTATGAACTTTCAAAAATAAAGGTCAAATCATGACCAATCTTTTTGTAAATTCATAATATAGATGAGATTGCATCAATAGAACTTAGGAAAATTATGGAAGATCAACATTAGACTCTAAAACATCTCTGCCAAATTTCAAGTTAAAATATTTTGAAAATACTTATTTAAAAATAAAATAAAGTTTGCTGTATTTTTTAAATAACTATCAAAATAGTAATTAAAATAACTTGAATTTATTTTTAAAATAAAATAGATTAAAATATGAACAAAACGAACCTAAGAACTCTAAAAATGATGGAGAAATGAATTTTTCATCATTTTTTGAAGTTCTAGGAAATTCTGGATTTAATTTAAAGCTTTAATTATACAGTCAGCCGGCGGCGGTACCGTACAGAGCCTTTACACGCGGCAGCAGACGATTTGACCACGCAAACGGCGGCGGTCAAGCGAGCCCCACGCACTTATCCAGCGCGGCAGTGATATGGGACGTCGGATTTATCATGGCGCAAATCCGACGGCTGATATCGCATCCACGGGATTAAATTCCGCTCAGAATGATCCAACGGCCGACCTTTATCCCGCGGTTTAGATTAACGGTTTGGATTTAGCCGAACCCATAATTGATCGAACCGCGGTCCTAATAGATCAAACCGGACCGCAGATCTGGTTCAATCGCAGCCGTTGATCTAAAAAGATTAAATCCAACGGCTGCTGGATTGTCTTCCTCCTCACGTTAAACCGAAACCCTGAACTCAAATTTGGCTCCGTTCTCTGATTAAAAAAAGCTCGAATGGATCTAAACTTTAAACAGGGATAGTTTAGAATCTAAGAAACAATGTGGATGTATTTCACCAGTCATTGATGCAATCGTTAGAGTGTTATTTCAAAACCTAGGTACATGCCTAGGGTTAGAATTCTACCTCACTACAATGGACGGATTTGAATGATTTTAGTCTTGTTGAGCTTGTAGATTGACCACGCTTAAATTTGTAGAAGATCCTAGGTCCGGAGGAAGCTTCTATGAGGAGTTTGATCAGCTAGGACGGACCTAGCTTCGGTTTGTCGTCGAGCTCGCCGCCGGCAGCCTCGAAACAGTAGGGAATGATCAGGGAGATATACAGGAAGCTCCAGGGAATCAGAACGAAAAGCTAGAGCGGCTGGGGCTCGAATGGAATGGGAGATAGCTTGTTCTCAATCGTTTTTGTGCCTATTGCTCCTAATCCGCTTCTGGAGCCAAAGGCAACGGCTGGGATCATTCCAGGACAATGCTTGGATGGAGGACACATGTCCCTGGCCGTTAGGAGGCAGAGAGGCGTGCTATCCAGGTGAAACCGACCTTGGGTCACTCTCACATGGAGGGGACCACTAGGGACGGTTAGGTCGGGTTGGAAGCATGCCAGGAGCTGGGTTGGGTCTGGCTATCTCCAGGGAAGCATCTGGAGGTGATACTAAAGGCTGGACAGGCTTGGTTTGAGCTCGGTGAGTTTGGGTTGATCGGGTTGACCATTTAGAGCCCATTTGAGCTCTCATTAACTATATGACCAGTCAATAAGTCAAGGGTTGATCAACTGGGGTCCAGGTGGGTTCTAATGACTGATGGGATAGTTTAGGAGCAAAGCCCATCAATGGTGTGGGAGCTTGAATAGAGGTCAACCACCTAAAGCCATTTCTCATGCTAGAGTTGACTGTTTGACCAGTCAACTTGACTTGTTGACTGGTGAGGTGCATGACAGGATGCCTAGGGAGCTTCTTGGATGGGTTCAAGGGTTTGATGTTTGAGAGTTAAAACAAGATCTCATAAATGAGGGTTTGAGCAAAATTTTGTTAAGTTGACCAAGTCAACTTGATTTGGGTTTGACCCAAGACATGTCCAAGTACATTTGAAACATATATTGGGATAAAATTGAGAACTTAAGGATACGATTTTGGAGGTATGTTTGATTTAATCCATATGGGTCAAATCAAGTTAACATTAGGTCATAGTTGACCAAGTCAACTATTGACCAGGTCAAAGGTCTAGTTGGGTCAAAATCACTAGAGGAAGTGATGAACATAATTTAACAAAGTTTTGGAGAAGGTTTGAATGCATCTGAGATTTGATTCAAAATGGAAAAGCTTAAGGGCTTGAACTAGTCAATCTGGTCTGACTTGGTCAACCAGGCTAACCCAGGTCCAGGATTTGAGTTGAAGCAACTCCAAATGATATTTGGAGTCTGGTGGAATAGGTTTGAGAGGTCAAATAGGTCATTTGGGTCAAATGGGCCTATGGGGCTCTTAAAGGGCTTAATAGGTCAACTGGGTTGACTTGGTCAACCAGGTTGACCCAGGGTCGGGGGTTGGGTCCCACCAGTTCAGAATGACATTCTGAGTCTACTGGTGGTGGTCTCAAGGTCTGGAGAGGTCATTTGGTCAAAATGACCTATTTGGGCCCTTAATGGGCCTTTTAGGTCAACTAGGTTGACTTGGTCAACTGGTTGACCCAGGGGCTGGTTCTGGGTTCAATGGGTTTGGTTTGACATTTGAAACTTATTGGAGGTGGTTGCATTTGATTTGGAGCTCATTTGGTTCAAATGACCATTTATACCCCATAGGGGTATTTTGGTCATTTTGACCCCTGGTCAGCTAAGGGTCAAATTGAGTCCAACAAAATGCAGTTTAATGCTCAATGGGTCATAATCAAAGGTCTGGAGGTGATTGGAGGCTTTGGAGAAGGCTCCTAGGTCAAGATCCACTAGATGGCAGGTCCAGTGGCATAGACTGTAAATATTTGAAGGTTTTACAGCCTTTGGATTTCAATTCAGTTTTTGGGGTTAGAGATCTCAGAATGAGCTCAAATTTGAAGGGTTTCCTCTAAAGACATGTCACATCAGTGTGGAACTGACAGATCTTGAATCAGAGGTCATTTGATAGGGTTTTGAAATGTTCAAAGATTAACTGGAAAAGGCTTTTAGGACTTAGACCTTTAGCCTTGGATTTGAATCTGGAAATCTGGTTTTGAATTGGATTTTAAGCTTGAATGATAGGATTTGAATTATCTAAATCATTTATAATCATTTGTGTGATTTTAGATGATTAGATAGGATTAAAGTCATGTCAGAGGCTAGAGCAACTAAATCTGGGTTGTTTGAAGGTCAGGATTGGTCAGGGATTTGAATTGACTTGAATTCTAGATTGATTTGAGTTTTGGATAGATTAATTTAAAGCTTGGACTGGTCTGGAGTTTGAATGGATTTGAGATCTGGATAGATCTAAAATCTAGGAGAATCTTAAGATCTAAATTGATCTAGGGAAATCCTAGGGTCCAGAGTGAATCCTAGGGACTGAAATCTAGGAAGATCTTAGAGTCTAGGAAATCTTAAGGTCTGAGATCTAGCAGGTTCTTAGGATCTAGAATAGAACCTAAAATCTAGATTATATTGATCTGGGGTCAGGATTGATTTGAATTTGGATTGATCTTAAGGTCTGGATTGATCTGAGATCAGATTGATCCTAGGGTTAAGATTGATCCTAAGGATTGGAAAGATCTTAAGGTCTAGATTGGTCCTACTGAGCTCATACAAAAATGAGGTCAACAGTTGTCACCTGTATCTCTATTGTTGTTTGCCAGGCTTTTAGTTGAGTTGGTTGAGGTGGCCGTTTGGCTCTATCTCCTATTTCTCCTAGTATCAATGGCCCTTTATTATTGTTTTGACCTAATTTATTACTTTTTTATTACTGATTTGACCATCTTCTCTATATAAGTTTGTTCGCAATTTACTTCTTCCTTGCCTTGTAATGGAATGCGGTGTGGGTTTTTACAAAAACTTCAACTGCGTACGCTCTGCGTATTAGCAGCGTATTAGCTGTGTATTTGCAACTACATAATGAATACGCAGCAATCCTCACTATCCGGTGAACGAGCATTTCCGCCTCTTCGTGGAATTCCAGTGCTGATGGTTTAGCAAAACTGAGTGCCTAAATCTTCAGCACAGGAATTTTCATGAAGAGGCGCATTGCAATATATGGGGAGACCTGATAGTCAAGATTTGCTGTGTATTCGCTCTGTTGTTGCACTAGGCAGCAAATTATTGTAATTGAGTATATATGAGGGAACATCGGCTTATAAGTTCTTTTTTTTAGCTCTTTCAAGCAATAGTGAGCTGAATGTACCTAATAGACTTTGTAAACCGTATTTACTGCTTAATTATTACGTTTTTATTGAGTATATTTTGATGAATTTTATGCGTATTTAATGCGTTCTTATTACACATTATATGCGTATTTTATGCATATTCGTTGCGCATTTTATGCATATTTATTGCGCATTTTCTACATATTTATTGCTTATTTATCAGGACGTTTATGCTAATGAGAAAGAGGCATACGAGGCTTACTGTAATTATGGCCATAATCTTGGCTTTAGTGTTCATAAGGATCATCACAGTTTCTGGCCAAATTCCAGAAAAATAAAATTCAAAGACATTATTTGTTCAAAAGCGGGTTTCAAGAAGATGCCTCATCTTAATATCCAAATGAAATATAGGAAATCAGACACCCGAACTGGTTGTCCAGCTATGATAAGGTTTACTGTGGATGAAGCTAGATATTGGAAGATGAGAAAATTTATTGAAAATCACAATCATGATTTGCCTAGGGCAGAAGACCGGCATCTACTTAGATCATGTAGGAATGTGTGCGATGAAAAAGCTTCAGTTCTTAAATCAATGACAAAAGCAGGGATAAGAACCATTGATGCATTTTCCTTCCTTGCTAATGAAGTTGGAGGTGTTCAGAATATTGGATTCACTAAGAGGGATGCATACAACTTAATTCAAAAAATAAAAAGAGAAAAGATTGAATTTGGGGACACTAATACTTTGATTAAGTTATTTAAAGAACGTCAAGTCGATGACAACATATTCGCTTGGGATGTCCAAATTGATGAATTTGATAGATTGTTAAATTTTTTTTGGGTTGATGGGATTGGTAGGATAGATTATGACTGCTTTGGTGATGTGGTAATTTTTGATACAAGTTATAGGCTTAATAAGTATAATTTGGTATGCGCACCATTTGTCGGGGTCAATAATCATTGGCAAAATATTTTGCTTGGGGTGGCCTTCTTGTCAGAAGAGACGATTGAATCATTTACGTGACTGTTTATAACTTTTGTGCGAGTGATGGGTGATAAACATCCAAAAATAATATTTACGAATCAAGACCAGGCAATGGCTAGGGCCAAGAAGTTGCATTACCTCACAGTCGCCATAGACTATGCCAATGGCATATCAGTAAAAAGGCTCCATCAAAAGTATCGTGCTATAATAGCAACAACAAAGTCAAAGGCCTCTTCCATAAGTGTTTGAGCAAATGTGACTCTAAGGAGGAGTTTGAGAATACATGGGCTGAAATGATCATAGAAGGGAACCCACACGATCATGTTTGGTTGGAGGATCTTTATAGGGTAATCTATCCTACCAAAAATTTTCAACTCTTGCACAGAGAAAAAGCATCATTCTAACCCTTGGGTTGTTGATTATGATGCACCGAATGGAAACATTCAATGCTCATGCAGGAAGTTTGAAACGATGGGTTTACTGTGTTCTCACTGCATGAGAGTTTTGAGGTAGATGGATATTGTGAAAATTCTCGAGAAATACCTACTGAAGCGATGGTCAGCAAGAGCTCGACAAGATATATATTCAGGCCTAAATTTGAAAGGATCTTCTTAGAATAATTCTGAAGCTAGTAGTGGATTCATATTCAGAAATCATATCAGCATGTTTGCATATGAAATGAGCACACGAGCGCAGCTGAATGAGGAGGCTGAAAAATACATATTATTTGTGATGAAGGATATGTTTAAAAATATCGATTTGATTGTTCATGGGAAGAGAAAGAACAATAAGTTTGCACAGGGTGGCATTACAAAACTGAAAGATCCTGTAAAGCATAGGCCTAAAGGCATATCGAATGCTAGGCTGAAAAGCTACTGGCAAAAGAAGACGAAAAGTATGATTTTACTTACTGACTAATTTATTTAGTGTATATTATGACATATTCTAAATAATTTCTTTAACAGGGAAACCATCCGTGAAGAAAAACACAACACCTTCAAAGCAGTGTAATTACACAAGCATACCAGAGTGCTTCACCGAGGAATTCATAAATGGCGTAAAGTCCAGTCAGCCATCAGAGTGTAATTTCACAAGCATGCCAGAGTGCTTCACCGATGAATTCATATCCAGCATACAGTCCAGTCAGGCATCAATAAAGCAGTGTAATTTCACAAGTATGTCCGACTGCTTCACCGAGGAATTCATATCTAGCATACCGTCCAGTCAGGCATCAGTAAAGTAGTGTAGCTTTACAAGCATGCCCGAGTGCTTCACCGAGGAATTCATATCCAGCATACCGTCCAGTCAGGCATCAGTAAAGTGAAAACAGCCTAATTTCATAAGCATTCTAGAATGCTTCACCGAGGAATACATAAAAGGTGTACCCTCAAAAAAGCCATCAGCTAGGTACCTGAAGATGATGATGGATATCATTAAATCAGAGAAATAAATGTAATAAGTTTATTTATGAGGATTGAAAGTTAATTTAGATAATTGGATATGCATATTATATGCGTACTTTTTGTATATTACATGCATATTGTATGCATAACTGTTTATTTCTACTGTATGAACCTTTTATCTTTTATCTTATTAGATAATTTAAATAATCGCAATGTGGGGGCCGTGAAATGAGTAATAATTTTTGTTAGTAATGGACTGACGTGTGGCAGATATGGTTGGGAGGGTTGGTTGAATTTTTATGAGCCTTTACTGACGTTTTATTACTTACTGTTCTTCAATATTATAATTTTCCCTATATAAGATGGGAACGCTTGGCTTAGGGTGTACTTATGATTATGCAAACAGAAGTAATGCAGATTAGACTGAAAGTAAGATTTTTTACTTCAGATATTAAGTATAAGGCTGCGGTTGATTGGTGAATCTTTTGAGGATGAGGATTGACTAAGTTGATTGCGAGATCGTAAGAATTACAAAATTAGTTACCCTTATTCTCAAAAGATTCACCAATTAACAGCAACATTAGACTTAGTTCTGAAGTGAAAAAACTTTCCTTCTGTCTAAGGCTGCATTACTTATGTATGCATAATCATGTTTCCGCAAGAAAACACAGCACCTTGACACTGAGATCTCCTTGACCCCTACCTTTAATATTCCTTTGTTTGAATTTTTTTCATAGATTGTATATAGGTTCTCTTGTAATTGTTATAAATGTTCTTTTAATTTGTAATTGTAATATTTATAAGAAGTAATGATATTGTCTCATTAATTTTTTTTAATAAATATTTTTCAAATGCGTATATATTGCATATCGATTGCATATAAACTACGTTCAATATGTGTATTGACTGCGTAAAGCCTCAAACGAAAGAAAAATTATGCCACGAAGAAATTTTGTGCATGCATGGTGCGTATACATGGCGTATGAACCGCATACAGTCTACATATTTAATACGTATTATTAAATACCCTAAATATTTAAGTTTTTTTTGTTGGAATTTCATAAAATAAGAAGTAATTATGTTATTATGTATTGTAAACAATGATTCATTAAGCTTCACCCACCACTAAGTCTTTATGACTCAACAAAACTAAACCCTTAAGCTATTACCCTATACTCTAGAACTATAGGCTATATAACATGATGCACTACACAAGATTTGTGTCAAACTTAAAGGAAATTTTGAATCACATTCTATAAACCCTAAACAAACATAGTAAATAATATTTTGAAATGAGTAATTATGGGAGGCATTATGTATCATTCATTTATTTGATTAAATATATTAAATTTAAAATTACAAGTAGAAAGTTTGTGCGTACATGGTGCGTATACCGTATGTATGAACCGCTTACCGGCTGCGTAATTTAATGCGTATTATTAAATACCCTAAATATTTAATTTTTTTATTGGAATTCCATAAAATAAGAAGTAATTATGTTATTATGTATTGTAAACAATGATTCATTAAGCTTCACACACCACTAAGTCTTTATGACTCTACAAAACTAAACCCTTAAGCTATTACCCTATACTCTAGAACTATAGCCTATATAACATGATGCACTACACAAGATTTTTGTTAAACTTAAAGGAAATTTAAAATCACATTCTATAAACCCTAAACAAACATAGTAAATAATATTTTGAAATGAGTAATTATGAGAGACATTATGTATCATTCATTTATTTGATTAAATATATTAAATTTAAAATTACAAGTAGAAAGTTTGTGCGTACATGGTGCATATACCGTGGGTATGAACCGCTTACCGGCTGCGTATTTAATGTGTATTATTAAATACCCTAAATATTTAATTTTTTTTATTGAAATTCCATAAAATAAGAAGTAATTATGTTATTATGTATTGTAAATAATGATTGATTAAGCTTCACACACCACTAAGTCTTTATTTAATTAAATATATTAAATTTAAAATTGCAAGACGAAAGTTTATGCGTATATGCTGCGTATTCAGTACGTATGAACCGTGTACCGTCTACGTATTTAATGCGTATTATTAAATACCCTAAATATTTAAGTTTTTTTGTTGGAATTCCATAAAATAAGAAGTAATTATACTTTAAAAATGAATATATGCATAAAAAGATTTATAATTACAGACCACGAAAGAAAATACTCATTATGCTTTAAAAATGAATATATGCACAAAAAGATATACAATTACAGACCATGAAAAAAGGATGAAAATTAAAAGTTGTTCACTTCAATGATGCACATAGCAATGCGTATGCGAATTCAGCCCTATATTTTGGCATATTAGCCTGCTAATCTTTACTTTCAGTCCAGTTAATTGATGAGAACTTATCAATATTATTTGATATTGTATGTAAAAACCTAGGGGTTCTAAAATTACTAAGTTGGAAAAAATAAATTTGAACATAAATATAAAATAAATGTTTTGAACATAGTCTCCCAAGGCTATGTCTGTTCAACTCTAGCATTTTCAACTTTATATCCTTTGAGATGACTCCAATTGGTGGCAACTTAAGCCAGGAAATCTCTGCACCTCTATTTGGCAGACCAGTAAGGAGGGCGACTTCATCAACAGAAAAAGATATAACATGACCCTTTATCATAAAACATTCTTTCGAAATATCCCACATTGTCATCAGCTGGTAAATAAGTGGGGCATTTTGCTCGAATACAGAAAATTGAAGAAATTGATAGATATTTAATCTCTTCAATTTGTCCTCAACTTCCAAAGAAATTATCTCAGCAAACTTGTTACAGATTATTCAGAATGTTGAAACATAGCAACGATAAGAGATGGGGCGGATGTAAATCTATGTAAATAAAGAAAAAAATTGAAATAAGATACACAATTAAGTAGAGTAATATGCATAGCGTACGCACTAAATACGCAGCAAACACGCAGATCGTATGCATTATATATGCAGTACATACGCAGATCGTACGCATCATATATGCAGTATATACGGAAAAATCACTCCTAAAAATAAGCTGAAGGTAAGAATATACGCAGAAGATACACATAAATATGCACATAATACATTAATCATTTGTAGCAAAATGTTAGGGTTTTAGCCTTCAATAAATATATTAATCTGATGTACCAATAAAAATTACGCAGAAACTACGTAGATGGTACGTAATATATATGCATTAAATATGTAGATCCAACGCATCATACACGCAGTATACATGAAGAAATCACTCCTACAAATAAGCAGAATGTAGGAATATACACAGAAGATACGCAGCAAACACGCATTATTTACCCTTAAAGTACGATAAGGTAAGAAATAAATAATCTTGTTTCCCTATCGTAATATTTTTTTTGTTTTTATGATTTTAAGATCTATAGTCATCATATTAAAATGTTAGAATATTAGGGTAAATATATTTGTTTCTGTGTATAAAAATATTAATCTGTTCTACGCAATAAAAATGCAGAGAATACCCTAAAATAACCTCCTGTTGTACGCAATAAAAACGTAGAGAATAGCAAAAACAAACCTTTTTTTTCCAGGAGACTCCTCCATTTGTTTCTGCTTCATTTGTTTCTTCTCCACCGTTTGTTTCTTCTCCATTTGAGCAGAGTAGGATGCCGGAGAATTGCAAATGCCAGAAATTTGAAACTGAACAGGTGCTTGAAATGTGAAAATTTTCCGCCATTTTACTTTTTAACCTTTATTTCGGGTGGGCGGGTGTCCTCCTCCAGTCGGGCTGACAAGACAGTTAAATTAATATTGGGCCGTAGTGGATGTCCACGTAAGCATAACACCCGTAACAATTCTATTGGCGTCCGGAGGTAGCTCTACCTCTGGAATCCGAACAGAATAATTTCTCTATGGAGAGAGGGTCGAGGCTTTCGATCATGTTTCGGTAAATTTAACTCGAAAGTTGAAAATCAAAATACATATATAAATTTAAATATATATTTTTAAATAATTTAATCACTTGCCCAGATTTTAATTAAATAAAATTTATTATTTTACAAGTTATAAGAAATCCTAGCTAAATAAAATATAAAATCCCGTAATCACTCTCAGACAATAGATTAGATCATTAGAATCAATAGCTAAGCTTAACAATCCATCAAATCATAGCTTATGCCTTATATAAATTCCTCATTTACCATTTCTAATGCGTCGCTCATTCCATATAGGGACCGTTTGGAAATTTAA
This sequence comes from Dendrobium chrysotoxum, assembly GCA_019925795.1. NCBI lineage: Eukaryota > Viridiplantae > Streptophyta > Magnoliopsida > Asparagales > Orchidaceae > Dendrobium > Dendrobium chrysotoxum. The sequence continues at coordinate 149,736 of CM034306.1, read as the reverse complement.
TTAAATCTGGCGAAAATGTTTGTATATTTATTTTAAGATTTAAAACCAATTAGCTCAAATAAAATTTAATAATAATTATGATTGATATATCATCAAAAAATTATCTTCATCAGTCATGAATCTTGACGCAAAATCAAGTTGAAAATTTCAAAAATTAAATCAGAAATCATCTGAACTTTTATTTCAGCAAACTTATAGTCGAACTGAAGGTCTCGAAAATACGAACCCAATGACACAAAATTCAACTCAATCTGAGCCCAAATGAGTCCAAATAAAAGACCCAAAGCACATTTAGAGGGTTCAAACTATAATTTGGTACCAAACAGTTTCCAAACGTGACATGCTTATAGTTGAATCGAGCGGCTAGACGAGACGAATCCAACGAGCCCAAGATAGTCGAATTTTGATATCATTAAGGCTTTCAAATGCTCAATAAACGGTCCATGATCAAGGGATTCAACATCGACCATCCATTCGAACCATTCCCAATTTACCCTTGATCTTCCTCTTATTTACTGGCCATACCACTCTCAGAAAACTATAAATAGACCTCTCATTTCTCATGAGAAAAAAAACTAAGCAAGGAAGAAGAGAAGAGAAGGATCCAAGGAAGAGAGCTCTCTTGCCACCAGACTCCTCGACCACCGCCAGACTTCCACTCGACAACCGACCGACGCCGAAGTTCTACCCGATAGCCGAAAGACGTCAGAATTCTGCCCGACAGTCGAACCACGCCGGAATTCTACCCGACAACTAACTGATGCCGGAGTTCTGCCCGATTACCGACTGATGCCGGATTTCTGCCAAATCACCAAACATCGCCAGACTTTGAGCTCCATTTGTAAGAAAAGTCCAATCCAGGAGTTGATTGTTGTAATCTGATCATCCTCAAATTTAGGGATGAGTTGGCCACTTGTAACCTAAGCAAATAATAGTTGAATCCTTTCAACTAGGCGTTGCCCCGTGATTTTTCTCTTTTTCAGGGTTTCTATGTAAAAATCCTGTTGTTTTTTCATTTCTGTTTGTGTGCTCGATATCCATACAATATTGAGACGAAAATTTTCTAACTCTGTCACCGCGTATATTTTAGCCCGCAATAATGATAATAAAATTAATATATATTATATAATTATAAAAAAATAATTAAATCATATTTAATCATGCTAATTATATATTAATATTAAAATAATTATTAATTCATAAATTAAGGAAATATATATTCTAATTTTAAAAATTTTAATAAATCATAATCAAATTTGTTCAATTATATTTATTTTATATTAATACAACAACAACAACATCAAGCCTTTGTCTCACTACGTGGGATCAACTACATGAATCATTTTTCTCCATTGTCCTATTAAAAGTCAAGTTCTTGTTTAAATCTAATAAAGAAAGATCATTTCTAATATTTACTAACCATGTCTTTTTAGTTATACCTCTACCTTTCTTAACATAAGTCAAATCTAATACCTCTACATTCCTAACGGGTCATCAGGAGGCCGCCGTTTAATGTGACCAAACCAACTAAGGCGACTCTCTCTAATCTTATTTTCCACTAGAGCTACTCCTACCTTTTCACGTATATGCTCATTTCTTATCCTATCTCTAAGGGTAAAGCCATTCATCCACCTAAGCATCCTCATCTCTGTAACACTTAACTTATTATGATGCTTCTCTTTTAATGGCCAACATTTGGCACCATAAAGATTTGGGGATGTGGTTCTATGGGTTGATTTTATATTAATATTTCAACTAATTAATAAAGGCTTGCTTTCATATGAGCATATTGGATAGTTCTATATTAATCAAAATAAAGCAATTAGGACATTGGCATTGGTGGACAAATACTTCATACAAGCATGAATTTTCCTTTTAATTTTGGTTGATCCTATTTTAGGAAATCAACCCATAGCGCCACATCCCCAAATCTTAAAAAATGCGAGCTTGAAGCCACCTCTGTGTATGAAGAGGAGAAATGGGACCAAAGGTTATCGTCTTGCTTAGCTAAAGGGGTCCGAGACTTGGAAGTTAAAAAAGCAGCAAGGGTTCAAACAGAGAAAGGATTAAGAAATTGCATCTCCCTCTTAATTAGTAAAACCATCATTGCCACTTCGCCTTCGGCCAGCTGCCCATACTGGTGTTTCCGCACCTTTCTCCTACTCGTAAATCATATGATCCTTCCAACATATTTTTTTTAGTTTTATAAGTAGATCAGCAAATTAGGTCACTTCGGGGAATGTCCTCAATCATGAAATACTCAAAGTTCAGATTTTAGATTTTAACTTTAAACAAATATTTTTGTAGAATTTTTTCTCTAGTCACATTGCCCATTCTCATGATTAACAATAAGTTGATAATCAAAAACATTGTTAGATGATTCACTCCAACCCCAACAGCAAACCATAAGTTAGCTATTAATGTTTCAAACCCTGCTTGGTTGTTTGTAATGCATACTCTAATAACATGAGAGAAAGGGTGATTTTTATTAGGCTTTTTGGAACCATGTAGAATCAAAGGCCTTCAATGCAAGAAGCTTCTTCTTCATATAAAGCCCAAAACTAGTCATTTTTTATAGTTATATCTTACTAAGCGCTGCCGACAAAAAAAGTTGGCTAAAAAATCAGCCAACACCAGCGTTCTGATAGCAGTCTTTGGCACACATGAGATTTAAAATCAATGGGCTCAACACCCCATTTAAGAAGTCATCCCGAGCTATCTGGCTTTGCCGATGTTGATTTAAGTGGATGGTTTTTGATGACTTGAAGTGAATGAGTCTATATACATAAGGATGAAGTCAATGAACTATGATAATTAAGGCTCATATCAAGCTTTCCATGATTTGATAATGAAATTTAGCTCCACAAAGAATTTTACTAATATAGTAAATTGGCCACTACATTTTTGCTTTACTTAGATTGAGACTGAACACAACTTCCTCATTAACTTCGAGGTACAAATGCAAATCTTCATTAGGTGGTGGGCGTCAAAGTAATGGTGGTGATGAGAGGAGTGGCTTTAATTGTGATAATGACTTTTCATATTTTTAATTTCAACAAGTTTAGCACTTCTAAAGATTTAAAAAATGGTGAGCACTTGTCGCCCAACTTCAAAATGCACGATTCAATCTGACAATTTGGCTAGTCAACATTAGTAACTCTTTAGCATTTTTGGGGATGACATTTCTAGAATAGCCTTGATTTTTTTGTATTCATTTTTGCCTTGAGAGATAAGCCGAAACCTAAGAATACACAAAATCTCGTACCAAAATTACATTTTAATGGATTGAATCTCATGTTTAATTTTCTTAGAATTGTGAATATCTCTTTCATATGCTCTAAAGTTTTACTTTTTATAAGTAAGCTGTTAATATAGACTTCAACATTTCACTTTATTTGATTTCAAAATACATAATTCATCATCATTTGGAAAGTCGCATCAACATTTTTCGAATATAATGGCATTAAATTATAATAATACCAAACATCTCCATTTATAAAAGTTGTATTTTTACAATCTACAACATTTGGATTTGATGATACAAAAAAGCATTTAAAAAGCTGATTACTATATAGCCAACTGTATAGTCGACTAAAGCATCAATGCTTGGAAGCTAATAGTTGTCTTTCGAGCAAGCCAAGTACATTTTAGTAAATTCAATATACATAATATATTTACCATTTAACTTTTGAACCATTATTATGTTCAAGATCCACTCGAAATATTGTATATTTCTTATGAATTCAACTTTTAGGAGTTCTTTGATCTCACAACAATTTAGTATTGGCAATGCAATGATCACTAACCTAGTTTTTTGTTTGATCAAACTTTTCTTTTTATCAACATTAAGTTTGTGGCAGGGACATCGATGTCGATTCCAAGCATCTCATTATTTGACCAAGTGAATACTCTGACATTCTCTTAGAGAGTTGTGATAAGCTCACCCTTTTTTTATCAAAAGAAGTACTAATTTGAATGCTACAATTTTAATTTCCTTCAGAAATAGACACTCTTCCTCAACTTAAGAAGTTTAAAGTATAGTTCCTCTCGGGTCTTCAAGTTGGAGGAATTTCTCTTACACACTTCCTAGATGTTTCAAATAGTATGCACTTGATCGTAGTAAGTTGCTTCTCATATTCACCACTCGCCTAATTGCTAGGAAGTTCACAATGACATGATATGTGGAGATGATTATTCTAAAAGTATTTAGAAGAGGCTAGCCAAAGATGAAATTATATCCAGTTAGCACGTCGGTTATGATGAAGTTAGCTATGGTTGTAAATTATGTCCAAATTCATCTTCTAAAAAATACTTTATATTGACCTAATTCTGTGTATTAATCAAAATTAGATTAAAATAAAAAAGAATTTTGTTTTGATGAAATCATGAAACCATATTTTTCTCTCCATTGAAAGTTAAATTCACTTTAGTTGGAGTAAGAAATAATTAACAATTTATCTTGATTGTGTTGAATAAAATTAATAAATGATTTTAATCCTCATGAGAATAATACTCAGCTCATTATAAATTAACTGTCAACAAGTGGACTTACATATCACGTTGAATAGCCACCATGTGAGAACAATCCTCTGTATCATGGTTGTGATCTTTGTAGGAGGCACAACACTTTGAAAGATCTCGTGCATGAGCTCCAACCCTCAATTGTGTTTGCCACTTGAGATACTCCTTATTTTGAATCACGTCCTTGTAACTCATCTATTAAATCTCTCAATGGAGTTGTGGTTGGAAAACGCCATATTTGAGGTTGTTACATTTCCATCCTTTAATCATTTGGATGATTAATATATTGTACTCACCCTTAAGAATGATGAGATCATTGACGTTGAAAATTCCCTCAATGATTATTGGGAGGCCTCTCCTCAACCTTTAGATTTTCTGAACTACATTGCAGGTCCTTAGAAAAATCACTAGAATTTACTTAACAGATTAAACTATTCTTCTCTCATTGAAGCTAAAGTACTAATCCTATAGTTACATTCTGCAGAGTTGACATGAGCATTAGCAAGTTTAAGTAACTCGGCTAAAGTCCTTAGCTACTGTAAATCATGTGTGTATCAAAAGGGTCTTATAGGAAGACCTTAAGTAAGGGCATCTTGGGTTACAATTAACTCTAGGTACTTAAAATCTAACATATTCTCCTAAAATTTTGTGATGAAACTTCTTAGGATTTCACATGGCTTTTTCCTTATTTTTAATAAGGCTTGAGAGTTCTTTAATGGCCTTTACATTCTTGTGAGCTGAGTGATGAACATCTTTTTAAAACCAACAGGTGAGTTGATTATTCCAAGTGGATAATGAGAAAACTACCTTAGGGGAGATTACCTAAAGGTGGTAAAGAACAACCTGCATTTCAAAGGAGTACTACTATCAAGTAATGATACCGACGACTTGATGTATGTGAGATGATCTATGGGATTTGTCTTTCCTGAATCAAAGTATGGAATCTTAAATATCGCAGTTGGCTTCACATTTATAATCTCCTTGGAGAAAGTGTTGGTCGACTGGGGCTTTCGCTTTATTACTCACCTCTCTTCTCAATGATATGTCAATGTGGGTTTTTAATATCAAGGTAATATGTTTTGGTAACAATTGGAGTTGATGGTTGTGCTCTTATGCCAAATGGTTGTCTTCTTCTCTTGACAGCCAATGTTGTCAATTCTTCTAGCATTTTCACCCTGGGAGATAGCTCTTTGAATACAATCCAGCACTTTATATCATTCTACTCATTCTTACTTCCATCTCTATAAGTTATATTATTGTAACACATTCTTGATTCTCTGTAATGACTGACTACTCAATGTTATGTAGTTCAACTTCATGAAATGTTTCTCTTCTAATTTGTCGCATGATCTACACTCACAACATCTTTGAGAATGATATATCAAACTTTGTTCATAGACCACATTAAAGCTTACTAACAAGCATAATCAAAAGAAAGAGCAAAAAAAATTAAGAGGGAGGGAAAGGGATTTTTATAGTGAAAGCACAAAGTTTTCACTAATTGAGTTCAACTACCGGTAATTAAACATCCTATTCTTTCTTCTGACCCTCCCTATTTTTAGGTTTGGATGAAAGTTTAAACAATACAGATCGGCTACATATAAATTTATATGAAAAAGGAAATACATATCTTATTACATAAGCCATAAAGTCCAATTATATATGATCATTTACTAATCTTCATATAAATCTTTTGCATGGTTATTAGTTTGATAAAGTGAAGTTGCTAACTTGTCTGAAAGAAGTTGTCGTTCAATTTGCTGAAGTCAATGACTTGTTTGGATGAAGTCGCCTACTTATGGGTGAAGTTACTTACTTGTTTAGAGGAATTGTCCAATAGTTTTATGCCTGAATGCACCTGCCAACTTTCCCATGATTTTGATGAGTTCTTTATAAGCTTGAACTGATTTGACTTTGCTTGAACCATACTCTATTGATATTTGAGTATATAGCTATGATTACAAATAGTTTTTTTTAGGTGTAAAATATATAAATGTGAATGAATTTAGTCATATGTATGTAAAAATTCCCTTTTTAAAATACTATTCAAATAGCATGAGTGTATGTTCTTATTATTATTATTTTTTTAAGTTAGCATGATTTGTTTGAACTAAATTTTCAAAATTAATTTTTTAAGTTTTTAAAAAGTTTATTTAAGGTAGTGCCTTAGGTTGTTGTGATTGAGACTTTCGCTTAAGTTAAAACTGGTTAATTCATACCTTTCTTATCGTGTTTAAGTTTAGAACTTAGGACTTGAGCTTCCTTGTGTCTTTGTTTAAACCTTAGGATTTATGCTTAATGTATGCTTTCAACAGTGCTTAGGATTTGAAAGCACATTATAATTTTTTCAGTGAGAGAAAATCCCATTTTCTAGTGAAAGAAAATCTCATTTTCTAGCGAGAGAAAATCCCGTTTATTTTGAATTTCCCTTTTTTCCGGTTATGGTGGGGGATGATCGATGAAAATCGCCAGTGACCAACCCTTCTTATTGCAACTTAGAAATCAAGATTGAGTTTTATGTTATGTTATTTTTTTTATGATAACAAAATAATTATTAATCTGATATTTTTATTATTGTTTCTCCTAACATACATTGGATATATTTCTGTTTGTTTTTGTGTGTACTAATATTTCAGGAAAATCATACTCCTGACTGCTGAAGACTTCAAGACAGAGTAGAATAGAATTTCATGTAATAAAGTCAGTAAATCTTTATTTTTTATTTTTCTTGAGTCTGAGATAGTGTGATTGTAATTGGGTAACTGTGCACACACACACACACAGGGGAAGAGAGTTAAAATTGAAATTGGATTTTTTACCATATTTGTATTGTACGATGTTAGTTCTTATAGACAAATGACAGTGTACGAAATAAATTTTATACCAGATCATCCAAATGAACTCGAACTGTTCGTACAGATGACCTGAAAATAATACAGATGACTGATAGTGTACAAAATATGTTTCATACCAGATTATCCAAATGAACTCGAACTGTTCGTACGGACGATTTAGTGTACGAAATAAGTTTCATACTGGATCATCCGAATGAACTTGAACTATTCATACAGACGATCTAAAAGTCGTACAGACAAATGATAGTGTATGAAATAAAGTTTGTACCAGATCGTCCCAAGATTTTTGAACTATTCGTACAGACAATCCACGATCGTACTATACGATCTGAAGTCGTTTCACTAGTAGTTTTTAGATGGTTTTTCTTGTCTTTCTTATATAAGGAGTCATAAAACTATCATCCTTACCCTTTGCTGTGAATTTATCTTGAGAGCGACCATTGAGTGTGAGTGCTTGGGAGAGATTATAAGAGTAAAGTGTGAGAGATCTAGTGAGGGAGAGTTGTGAGGGATTCACAAGGTTGCCTAAAACTATGATCTCTTTGTCTTCTTCTAATTTCTACCCATCTCCTCTGGAAACTTTTGAGAGAAGATTTTCAATATTTTGTCAAGGTTCTCTACCTTCACCAGGAGGGTGAAAAAGAATGTAATGGTTCTCTACCTTCACGAGGAGGGTGAAAAAGAACGTGAAGGTTCTCTACCTTCACCAAAAAGACGTGATGGTACACTGCCATCACTTAGAGAGTGTAAAAGGCAACGGTTCTCTACCACATCGGGTTGGTGGAAGAGAGTTTGTAAGGGTTTCTCCGCCTTGCTGTGGGGGAAAAAGGAGAGTTACTATTATTTAGTTAATACTGGAGATGGAGTCTCCACGGAGTGGATGTAGGTCGAGTTTTATCGAACCACTATAAAGTCTGGTATTCTTCTTGTGTTATTTATTTTTCTGTATTTTTATTTCCTGTATTTAAATCTTTGTGGTTAAAAAATTCTGTGAAAATTATTTCATTAAGCAACTGCATATTAGAGTATCATTGATTTAAATTTCTAAAAAGGTATTCAAGAATTCAAGAAATTTTTAAATAACCAATTCACCCCCCTCTTGGTTAGCCTTGGAATAGTTCTATTAGGTTTAATAACCTACACAAACTTTCAAGTGGTATCGGACTGAATTTCAAAAATTAAGGTTTAGATTACCTTTTGAAAAATGATCATGGCTAATTTTGGAAACTAAAATACTGTTGAAAGATATTCGATCACTAAACCACCTTTATTCGACAACATTCCTTTTGATTTCTGGAAAACTTGCATGTCTACTTTTCTGCAATCACTTGACTATCGCGTGTGGATGTTAGTACATGAAGGCTATAATGCACCTACTAAAATTATTGATGGCATTAGAGTTGAAACATCATTTGCTGATTGGACTTTAGAAGAAAGAGAATTAGTATAGCTGAATGCAAAATGTTTAAATAATTTTAGAAGACTATATGAATGTTTCAACTTGCAAAATTGGAAAAGAAACCTAGGATAGACTATGCATAACTTATGAAGGGACAAATGAGGTGAAATAATCTAGGTTGAATATTTTATTACATGACCATGAACTATTCCACATGAAACCGAATGAGTCAATTTCTGATATGTATACACGTTTTACTCAGATTGTTACCTCATTACATACTTTAGGTAGAGAATTAACTAATTCAGAAAAAGTCAATAAAACTCTACATTGTTTACCTACTACTTATGATGTAAAGATAACTGTCATACCTGAATCAAAAGATCTGAATATATATTCTATTAAAAATCTGCTTGGATCACCAATTATTTACGAGCAAGGAGTGAATCAAAGACATATTAATGCAGGTGATAAACTAAAAGAAAAGAATATAGCCTTAAATATTGAGGATTCAAAGAGTGACCAGTCAATGCTTGAGGATGAAGAAGATATTACACTTATAACTAGGCAATTTAAAAGTTTCCCTAAAAGAAAGCAACGACTACGTCAACATTGGAATAAAGGTAAGTACAATAAGAAGGCAAAAGTTTCTAATGAATTTATTTATTATGAATACATAAAGCATGGACACATAAAGACAGAATGCCCAAATCTTAAATCTAATCCTAATAACGAGAAAGTTGAGGAGAAAACTAATGTCAAGAAGGGCAAGAAAAGAATGCAATAAGCTTTCTAAGCTGACTCAGCTTCAGACTCTTCAGAAACAGAAGCAGAAGAGCATGTCATAAATTTGTGCTTAATGGCCGATAAACATGATCAGTCAGATCAAGAAGATGTATGTGACCTATCCTATGATGAATTATTTGAAGTTTCTGAGAAAATTCATAAAGCTTATAGGAAACTTAAAAAATTGCATGCTAGTCTTAGTATTGAGTATTTGAATTTTTAAAAAGAGCATAAAAATCTTAGGAAAGATCATGCAGACATAGATAGAAATCACATGGCCTTGCTTAATGAATTTGATGATTTGAATAAGAAGCATGAATTATTAAAAACATCCTATAGTGAGCTTGAAAATAATTTTAAAGTTTTTATGGGTGAATCTGAACAAAGAGAAATTGATTTGAAAATTGAAAATTTAATTTTCGAAAATGCAAACTCATACATAGAAATAAAATTGAAAGCTATTATGGAAAATAGACCTGCTCCCACACTTGAATAATTTTATAAGTCTACACAAAAGCATACAAATTTAAAACCAAAGAAAAGACATTAAAACTCATATAAATTAGTAAATCATTTTTTTGGTGTTAAATATTTTTTATGTGGAATGTTAGGATATATTTTCCACACTTGTACTATTCATAGTAGAGCACATTTAGTGTGGAGACGTAAGAAGCATCAATCACATCATATCAAACATGAATGGGGATTATCATTGTCAAGAGGTGAACTTAAATTTATTTAGGTTCGCAAGTCTAACATTTGATATTTTTATAGAAATACTCTCACACAAGCCCTCGTGAGAGCATTTGGTACCTAGACAGTGGATGTTCAAAGCATATGACTGGAGATGCAAATTAATTTATAATGCTGGAAGCCATGAATGGAGGAAAAGTGACACTTAGAGATAACATCACTAAGAGAGTGGTTGGTATAGGTATGATTGGCAACACAAATAATTTTCTGATTGAAAATATATTATTGGTAGAAGGCTTAAAACATAACTTGCTAAGTATTAGTCAGCTTTATGATAAGGGTTTTAACATAAAATTTTTACCTATAAGTTATATTATAAGCTAAAATGGAATTGATTTATTGCATAAAAATAGGATAAATAATATTTACATACTTGATTTAAATTATATTAGATCTTCTAATGCTTTTTTCCTGAAAACTATTGCTGAATAGTCTTGGTTATGGCATAGAAGACTTTGTCATGCAAGTATAGATTACCCAAAAAGAATTGGTTAGAGGCATGCCCAAATTAGAGTTCACTAAGGATCACCTATGTGATGCATGTTAATTAAAAAAATAAGTTAAGTCCTTTCATTCAATCAAAGATCTTAGAACTAACAAATCCTTAAAAATTCTTCATATGGATCTCTTTGGGCCAATTGGCGCTGTAAGTCTAGGAGGGAAACTTATGGGTATGTTATTATTGATAATTATTTTAAGTTCACTTGGATTAGAATGTTATCTCATAAGAGTGAATCATTTGATGAGTTTAGAGATTTTTCTACTTGGATTCAAAGGAAGCTAGGTTGTGAAATTCTTGTCATTCATAGTAACTACAGGGGAGAATTTGAAAATGAAAAATTTGAAGTCTTTTATAAATAATAAGGGATAGATCACAACTTTTCAGCTCCTAGGATCACTCAATAGAATGAGGTTGTTGAAAGAAAGAACAGAACTTTAATAGAAGCCGCTAGAGCCATGTTGGCTGAATATTCACTTCCAAAATATTTTTGGGCCAAAGCGGTTAACACATCATGTTATGTTCTGAATATGATGAACCTTAAATCTAAGGTAAATAAGACACCCTACGAATTTCTTAAAGGAATGACACCCAACCTCTCATATCTATATGTCTTTGGATGTAAAGTGTTCATTCATAATAATGGCAAAACTCTTTTAAGAAAATTTGATCTTAAATCTAATGAGAGAATTTTTTTAGAATATTCAAGTATTGATAAATTCTTTAGAGTTTTTAACAAAAGGACATTAGTAGTTAAGGAGACCACTCATGTAGTTTTTTATTAATATGATAATTATAGAGGGTCAAGGTTGGAAGAAGAAGAAGAAGAAGTTGAAGAAATGTCACAAGGAATTGAAAAAGAAAATCTTGAAGAAAGGATTGAAATAGAAAACACATTGCCTAGAGAATGAAAATAGTCTAAAAGTCATCCTAAATAACTAATTTTAGGATACCCGAGTGAAGGTGTTGGAACTAGGCATGGATTAAGCAAAGAAGTGAACCACTCAGCATTTATTTCAATGATTGAATCCACTAATATAAATTAAGCACTTTCTGATGAATTTTGGATTCTAGCTATGCAAGAAGAGTTGAATTAATTTGTTAGAAATAATATTTAGGATTTGGTAGAAAGACCTAAAAATTAAAATATTATTGGAAATAAGTAGATTTTAAAAAATATGATGAATGATTCAGGTATAGTGGTTAGAAATAAGGCAAGAATGGTGGCCAAGGGATACAATCAAATAGAAGGAATTGATTTTGAGGAGAATTTTCCCCTGTAATAAGACTCGAAGTGATAAGGGTGCTTTTAGCTTTTGCCTGTTTTAAAGGTTTTAAATTATATCAAATGGACGTTAAAAGTGTATTTTTTAATGGGGTGGTAAAAGAGGATGTTTATATTGAGCAACCTCTAGGTTTTAAAAATTCACAATTCCCTAATCATGTGTGTAAATTGAAGAATGCATTATATGGACTAAAACAAGCATGTAGGGTATGGTATGAAAGGCTAAGCATATTCCTATTAAAAAGATCTTTTATTAAAGGGAGTGAGAACACCACTCTCTTCTTAAAAAGAGTAGGAGATAAAATATGTTACAAATCTGGATTCAAACATTATAATTTTGATGACATCAAACATTCCTGCTTCTCTACTGTCACTATTGTACATCTGCTTTAGTTGCCCAATACCTACTAACTTTTCATGTTCACGAAGTCAATTGTAATTCATGCCAGCTCAAGATTTGGTAGATTAGGACTGAGTCAGTCTGTAAGTTTAAATTCTAATATTTTTTTATCTTTTCTTGAGTCAAATATAATAAGGTGAATCCTGATGCTAAGTAACCTTACACATACACACTAAGAGGAGAAATTTGGTGAGTTTGAGAGGTTTCTGAATTTTGAGGATATCATACATGATGATTAGTTCAAATCAAAAACCTTAATTAGGGCATCCTTATTAATTAAGCTTCATTAACTTATCATCATGGACAATATTTTATCATACAAAATGATCTATACAAATTCAGAAATCAGCCGCCAATCACATTTTAGGGAATTTACTATTTTTGAAATTTTGTTTTGATCGTACAGGATGATCCTATATCGTCCTGGACTATTCATTATAATTTTGCTAAAAATGATCCCTTGATTAGGAGACTACTTATGGTTTAATTGATCAATCCCATTGTATAGGACGATCTTCCCGATCATCTCGGACGATCCTTTATATTTCATGGGACGACTTATAATCGTCCCGAATGAAAGCCATGATTTTCTTCTGATCGCCTAGGATATCATCCTGGACTTACCGAACTTTGTTCGAGATGATTTGTCGATTACCACCCAAAATGAACTGATCGTCTCGGATGATTGTGAAATCGTCCAGGACGAAAACCCTTATTTTCTTCTGATAATCCAAGATATTATCCTGGACGTCCCGAACACTTGTCTGGATGATTTATCATTTTCCACTCAAATTGAACTAATCATCCCGGACTATCGTAAAATAGTCCTGGACGATATGTAAAAAGTATTTCTTCTAATCGTCTAGATCATGGCAATCATCCTGGCAAAATACCTAATTTTGTACTGATCGTACTGGACGATCGACAGATCATCCTGGACGATATAGCAGGTAAGTTGAATTTTAGGGCACTTTTTAAGGCCTTCTATTTAAGCTCTTTAGACATCTCTTCAGAAATCTTTTTGCTAATTTTTTCACTCTAAGAGAGCTTAAAGGAGAACAAGAGTTTGGGAGAGAGAGAGGATCTTGTGAGAGAGAGTTTGTGAGGGGATTCACAAAGATTGCTCTAAGCAAGGATTCGATCGTCATCTTCCTTCTTCGTCCTTGGTTTCGTGGTGGCTCTATAGACACGATCATCAGCATCAGATCTAGGTTCTCTGTCTGCTTCAGGGGGAAGCAAAATGAGTTTGGGGTTCTCTGCCTGCTTCAGGAGGAAGCAAAAGAATTCTGGGGTGCTCTGCCTGCTTCAAGAGGAAGCAAAAAGTGTTATGGTTCTCTACCTCATCGGTGTCTGGGAAAAGATTTTGTAAGGGCTTCTCCACCTTACTGTGGGAGTAAAAGGAGAGTCACTATAGTGTTTAGTGTAATACCTAAAAGGGAGGCTCCGGAGAGTGGATGTAGGTCAAGTTGATCGAACCACTATAAATCTTGTGTGTTTTTTTCATTTATTTTTTTCGCATTTTAATTTTTGTATATTTCTGTGATCTGATCTGTGGTTAAAAATTTGATTTGATTATTTATTTTTGCTTATATTATTCATGTTTTAAATATTCAAAAAGACCAAAATATTTTTCTGTTTGTGCAAAAAATTTTAAAATACCAATTCACCCCTCTCTTGGTTAGCCTTGGGACTAATTCATAAGGGCTTAACAACCCTAATGAACTTTCTAGTGGTGTCAGAGTGGGATTAATAAAATCAAGTTTTGAAAAACTTTTAAATTCTGATCCACGGCTAATTTTAGAAATCGTAATACTGCAGAAGATTATTCAATCACACGACCACTATTATTTGATAATATTCCTTTTGATTTTTGAAAAACTCGCATGTTTACCTTTTTGCAATCGATCGACTATCGTATGAGGACGCTTGTTAAAGAAGGTTATCCTGTACCTTATAGACTTGTTAATGGAGCTAAAACTAAAATTTCCTTTGCTGAATGGACAACTGATGATAGAGATCTTGCTCAATTAAATGCTAAATATTTAAACTACTTTTTCTATGCATTAAAATCTGAAGATTATATGTGTGTTTCAACATGTGCAACTAGTAAAAAAATTTGGGATAGGTTGAGCATTACTTATGAAGGAACTAAAGAAGTTAAACAATCTAGACTGAATATTTTCTTGCATGATTATGAACTCTTTCGTATGAAACCAAATGAATCAATTTCTGCAATGTACACTAGATTTATACAGATCATTACCTCGTTACATGCCTTAGAAAGAGAACTCACTAATTATGAAAAAGTGAACAAGATTTTGCGATGTTTGCCTTCTTTCTTTGATGCTAAAATTATTATAATTACTAAATTGAAAGATTTGAATAATTATTTAATTAATAACTTACTTGGATCATTAATTGCTTACGAGCAAGGAGTGAACTAAAGGCAACTTGATGCAGGTGAGGAGAAGAAGGAGAAAGCCATAGCCTTGAAGGCTAATGATTCTGACTCAGACTCTTCATGTCCTGATGATGATGACATGACCTTAATCACAAGGAATTCAAGAGCATCTTGAGGAAGAAATAAAAGTATCATTAGAAGTGGAACAAAGATAAATATGGTAAGAATTTTAAAGGTTCATCTGATGTTATCTGCTTTGAATGTAGGAAGCTTGGGCATCTGAAGTCTGATTGCCCAACACTTAAGACTCACCCAAGCAAAGAAAAGGGTGAGGAGAAATCCATGTTCAAGAAGGACAAGCAGAAGATTTAAAAGGCTTTATGGGCTGATTCAGCATTTAACTCCTCTAAAACTGAAGCTAAAGAAGCGGTAACCAACTTGTGTTTGATGGCGGATGATCATCTTGGTTACTTTGACCAAGAAGAGGTATGTAAATTAATGTACAATCAATTGCTTAAAGTTTCAGAGAAAATTCATACATCATACAGGAGGTTAAAAAAATTACATGCTAGCTTAAAACTAGAATTTCTGAACTTACAAAAAGAGCATGAAATTTTGATTAACGATCATTTCACCTTGGATAGCAATTATATGACATTACTTGATAAATTTGATGAATTAAATAAAAGCCTTCTGATTTATCTGTTGAGCATGATATCTTGAAAATATTAAATATTGAATTATAAATTGCTTTCAAAGAACTAGATATCATGGCATGTGATTTATATAGTAGTGAGCATGCATTGAAGCAGCAAGTGGCAAGCTATAAAAAGGCAAATGAGTTTCTAAGAGAAAAGATTATTACATTGGAGAAAAATGAAACACCACCTTCACTTATAGGGTTTTACAAAAAATCATCAAAGCATGTATCTTCTAAACCTAGGAAGAGGCACTATCACTTACGTAGAGTAGTAAACCCTTTTCCTGGAGTTAGATGTTTTTTCTTGTGGTATGCTAGGGTATATCTCCCATAGTTGCACCATTCACCGTAGAACATATTTGATGTGGAGACCAAAATTATAAAATTCACAGCATAACATGCATGCATCGCATTCTTCTTTTCATTATAAGGGACCCAAACCTGTTTGAGTTCTTAAATCTAATATTTGATGATTTTGTAGGAATGCTCTCACAAAAGACCTCGTGAGAGCATGTGGTACCTAGATAATGGATGTTTAAGGCATATGATTGGAGATGCAAATTAATTTATTTTGCTGGAGACCAGGGTAGGAGGCATGGTTACACTTGGAGACAACACTAGGAGAGTGGTAGGATCAGGTATAATTGGTGATTCAAAAAATTTCATCATTGATAATATTTTGATTATAGATGGACTGAAACATAATCTGCTCAGCATCAGCCAGCTCTGCGATAAAGGCTTCAGCATAAAATTTCTGCCAACTTGCTACCTTATAAGCTTAAATGATAAAATTATTTTATAGGAAAAAAGGATCAATAATATTTATATGCTGGATTTAAATTACTTTAAAGTTGATATTACTATTTGCTTAAAATCAATTGCTGATGAATCATGACTGTGGCATAGGAGATTGTGTCATGTAGGTATGAAAAGCCTTAGGAAGATCACCCAAAAAGACTTAGTGAGAGGTGTCTCCAAGCCAGAGTTCTCTAAGGACCACCTGTGTGATGCCTGTTAGTTAGGAAAGTAAGTCAAATCCTTCTTCCACTCAATCAAAGACATTAACACTAGCAAACCCTTAGAAGTCTTACACATGGATCTCGTTGGACCTGTCAGCACTTCAAGCTTATGAGGGAAAGTCTTTAGGTATGTAATTATTGATGATTATTCGAGGTTCACTTAGGTTAGATTCCTGTCTCATAAGAGTGAGTCATTTGAGAAGTTTAGATCTTTTTTCACTTAAATTCAGAGGAAGCTAGGTTGTAAGATTGTGATTATTCATAGAGATAATGGTGGAGAGTTTAAAAATGAGAAGTTTGAAACCTACTGTAAGGAGTAAGGGACAGAGCATAATTTTTCAGCTCCTAGGGCCCCTCAGTAGAATAGGGTAGCTAAAAGGAAGAACAGGACCCTGGTAGAAGCCGCTAGAGCTATATTAACTGAATACTTACTTTCTAAATACTTTTGGGCAGAAGTGGTGAATACAGCCTGTTATATTCTGAATAGGATAAATCTTAGATCTAAGCTGAATAAAATACCCTATGAAATTCTTAAGGGTAGGATGCCCAACCTCTCTCACCTCCGTGTCTTTGGATGTAAAGTGTTCATTATGAATAATGGGAAGTCTCAACTAGGAAAGTTAGACCCAAAATATGATGAAGGAGTGTTCCTAGGTTACTCAAGTATGGGGAAATCCTATAGAGTCTTCAACAAAAGAATCCTGATGGTTTAGGAGGCTACTCATGTTGTGTTTGATGAATCTGATAATTCTGGATGGTCTAGAGTAGAAGAAGAGGAGGTTGTAGAAGTTACCCAAGGAGTAGAATCTGCCAATATGGAGGAAAGAATATAACCTGAAGTTTTACTGCATAGAGAATAAAGATGTTCTTCGAGTCATCCTAAAGAAACTAATCTTAGGAAACCCTTATGAAGGTGTTAGAATTAGGCATGGAATTAGAAAAGAAGTGAATCACTCTGCCTTCATTTCAATGACTGAACCCACCAACATTAATCAAGCCCTTTCTGATGAATTATGGGTCCTAACCATGTAAGAGGAACTAAACTAATTTATTAGGAATGATGTTTGGGAGCTGGTAGAAAGAGCTAAGGACCAAATTGTAGTGGGAACCAAATGGATGTTTAAGAATAAAATGAATGATTCTAGTGTGGTGATTAGGAATAAGACAAGATTAATTGCTAAAGGGTACAACCAAATATAAAGGATTAATTTTGAGGAAACATTTGCCACTGTAGCCCATTTGGAAGCCATTAGAGTGCTACTAGCCTTTGCCTGTTATAAGGGATTTAAGTTTTTCCAAATAGATATCAAGAGTGCCTTTTTAATTGAGATAATAAACGAAGATGTGTTTATAAAGCAACCCCTTGGCTTGAGAATTTCTAATTTTCAAATCATATTTTCAAATTAAAAAAGGCCTTGTATGGATTAAAATAGGCACCTAGAGCATGGTATGAGAGACTTATCACATTCCTACTAGAAAGAGAGTTTGTTAAGGGGAGCGTAGACACCACCCTTTTTCTGAGGAGAGTAGGAGATAAATTACTCATTATCCAGATTTATGTTGATGATATAATTTTTGGATCCTCTGATAAAAATTTATGTGATGATTTTTTTAAGATAATGAGTAAGAAATTTGAGATGAGTATGATGGGAGAATTGTCCTATTTTCTTGGATTTAGCATTAGGCAAATGGATGATGAAATTTTTCTTAATCAATCAAAATACATTAAGGACATCCTAAAGAAATATGAAATGGATAAAGTCAAACTAATCAACACTCCCATGAGCTCCAGTGTCTAGTTAGATAAGGATTCAAATAAAAAATCTGTTGATCAGAAGAAGTACATATGAATAATTGGATCACTTATTTACCTGACTACTAGCATACCTGATATTATGTTTAGTGTTTATCTCTGTGCTAGATTTTAGATAGATCCAAAGGAGTCCCACTTGACTTCTGTTAAGAGAATTCTTAGATATCTCTTAGGAATCCAAAACTTAGGAATCTAGTATCCTAGGCACAACACCTCCTTTAAAATTATAGGATACTCTGATTCTAACTTTGTAGGATGTATGGTGGATAGAAAGAGCACCTTTGGAATATACCAATTCATAGGACAATCCATAGTCTCTTGGTCCAGTAGAAAATAGAACTCAGTTGCACTGTCTACTGTTAAAGCTGAATATATTATCTTAGGAAGTTGTGTGGCCCATATCCTTTAGTTAAAGCAATAAATTCTGGATTTAGGACTTGTTGTAAGCACAATTTCTATCCTATGTGATAACACTAGTGTCATATGCATTTCAAAGAACCCAATCCAACACTCCATGACCAAACACATCAATATTAGGCACCATTTCATTTAGGACCATGTTACCAAAGGAGACATAGAGCTACATCATACAACCACTAAAAACTAACAGTAGATATCTTCATAAAACCACTGGCCTTTAAAAACTTTAGCACCTTAAGAACTAGATTAGGTGTGATAGATATTCATGCTTGAAATTGATGCTCTCTGTTTATATTTTAGCACTTAGTTTTGTTTGATTTTGTTGTCTGTTTCTTTTTTGTGTTTTTTTATTTCCTATTGATTTTCCTTTTGTATTGTTATTTATCTGATTTGGTTATTTTTTTATGTGCTTTGCTCTTATTTTTTATTTCTTATTTATTTTTCTTAGAATCAAATCACTGTTCACTACTGCTGATAAACTTGATTTTTAAATAAGAGTTTTGCCTTGTTTTTATTTAGAAGCTTATAAGCAGTGATTGACTTCTCTAAAATAGTTAAAGGGAAGAAACATTGATGATTGTCTCTCTTCCACTAATTCCTTTAATGGTATATTTTTATTTTTGAATAAAAATCTTTTTAAAAATTAAAAAATTGGACTTTAAAATAGAGATCTATTTTATCTTGCTACAGTAATCTATCCCATATGAGTAGTATTCCAAATCATTGAATCACTTTTATATTTTCTTAATCAGGTGGTTGAATTTATCATATGAGAATGATTATGTTTTGTTGATTATTTTTTCTTATCTAAGAGAGTGATTTTTTCTTCTCTTATATTTGAAAGATAGTCTCACAACTGAGAGTCTTTTAGAGATTTTAAAAGAAAAGAAGCTTACAAAAGATGTGTAAAGTGCACCAATCAACTGAAAAAGAGGCACAAAATGAGCCCAACAGTAAAAAGATGCGGAATGTTCATCAAAAAAGTTAAAAAGATACATAAAGTGTATCAAAAATTAAAAGATACATAAAGTGCGCCAAATAATTGAAAAAGAGACACAAAATTATCCCATAATGAAATAAACTTCCTCCTCTTTCAAATTTTTAAAAAATCTTAGAAGAATTGATGAGGCACTTAATATATTCAAACGCTTGAGATTAAAAATCATGATTTCTGGTTCTTTACTTTACAATATTATTTTATCAGATATTTTTTTGGACCGAAGTTTGAAATGATCACTTTTTTTATCTAGTTTCTTTTCTTCTGAATTAGATTTTGTTTGAAAGGAATTTAAACCTGTAAGGTGTTCGAGGTAGGATTTTAAAAAATTGATTCTCCAACTTTTCTGAATTTCAATTCGTCAATTTCCTCTGATTGGCTTTTAAGTTGAAAATTACGAAAAAATTCTGATTTGCTGGAGCTGACCGATTCAAAAAAAAAACTTTTTTCATTTTTATTATGTGTTTCCTTTTTTATTTTAATTTTTCTGCCATTTTAATTTGACTTTTTTTATATTTTTTGAATTATCTGATCATTCCTCTCCATCACTCTATCTTTCTAATTTTGTTCACATCATCCTGGATGATCTACATGGCGCTAGATGATCTGACCAAATTTCCTCACATCACACATCCAATGCTGATCTGAACCAATTATTGTTTATCATCCTGGACGATCCACCTCATCGTCCTGGATGATCCATGTTGCAAACATGTTGGATGATTTGAATTTGGTTGGTATGATCCATTAATGCAAATCATCCTGGACGATCCACCAAATCATCTTGGATGATACTTTTTGTCAACGATCGTCCAAAATGACTCCTTGAGATAATCGCCTGTGTCTAATCGTCCTAGATGATATCTGATCATCTTGGATGATCTGATCGCCTTTTCAACCAATCATTCTAGATGATAATAATTACACCGATCTTCCTGGATGATCTCACGATCGTCCTAGATGATGCTCTCAAAACTATTTAAACCATCAATTTGAATCCAATTCCTCACCACACTTTCAATTCCTCTCCTCACTACACCTTCACCTCTTCCCTTGCTATGGCTAGCAGTGGCAAATGATCGCGTGCACTTGCAGGCAGCTTTTCTAGGAGCACTGTCGATCCTCGCTTTACTAAAGTTGCTGATGAAGTAGCCTAGCCCATTTCAAATCTGTTGGCATAAACCTCTCACGAGTTATCAACCAAGCTAACCTAATTTTCTGGTACTACATCACTTCGCTAACATCACATTGACTTTCATTCTCACTCTGGCTTTCCTGTTTAATTCTAACTCCTCTTTGAGTTTTTCGTAAGCCTTCATTTTAATGCTGACTTCACCTCCCTCAAGTCCTACGTTAATCGACATTTTATCAAAATAACATATCAAGATTTTTATGAATTTCTTCGACTATCCACTACTGGGGACAAGCTTCATCTTCTAGCCTCTAATCCTAATTTCAACTGGACCCATGTCAACACCATTCGTAGGGAAACCAATACTCCTTTTCATGAGTCAGCTGTCAGTTCCCTAGTCAATGATGCACGCACAATCCAGCACATCCTTCGCAACTCCGTAATTTCAAAAGCTGGAGACAGGATCCACATCACTCCCATCCTTTCACTCACCACCTACTATATCATGACCAACCGCCAATTCAATGCTGCTGATCTGATTATTCGATACATCGAGCACCTAACATCAATTAGGGATCCAGGCCACAAGAGAAAGCCAAACCTAGCCCTTGGACACCTAATTGCATATACTCTTAAATCTAAATATAATCTTCAATTCTCTGCTCCACCTGATCACCATCCGATCTTATACTCAAATAGCTCCTTCCACACCCTTTACAGTACTCATCGTCCCCGTGAGTATGAGGAGCCTGGGGAAGAAGAGGAAGGTCCTATTCCTGCACCTGCCCCTTTCAGCCAGCAACCTCAGATTGATCAATTGGTACAAATGTTCGATCAGTGAGAGGCCAGATTTGACTCCTACGTAGCTGCTCAGGAGTAGTAGCACACAGAGGATGTTGCTCATTTTGATGCTTATGTAGCCTAACAGTAGCAGCAGCATGACAGGGATATAGCCTGGTCTGGGGAGCAGTTTGCTTCCCTTCACTGACTCTTTCCACCACCACCACCTCCAAATGATCAGAGTTCATCTTTCTAGTTATTTGTGTGTTTATTTATGAGTTTGTACTTATTTCTATTATTTACTTTGTTTAGTTGTTATTTTTTATTTTCTCCTTTTTGTGATGTCAAAAAGGGGAGTAGTGTTATTAGTGTTGTACTGTTTGTCTGTTTTAGTAAAATTTGCTTTACTTTGCTTATATTATTTTTCTTTGCTTTGTGTTTCATTTTTTTATTAGCTTCATTTGAAATTATCTAACAAATATTTGCCATCATTAAAAAGGGGGAGATTATTATAAATATGGATTCAAGCACTATAGTTTTGATGATATCAAACATTCCTGCTTCTCTACTATTACTACTGCATATCTATTTTAGTTGTCTAATACCTATTAACTTTTCAGGTTGACGAAGTCAATTGCAATTCAAGCCAGCTCAAGATTAGGTAGATTAGAACTGAGTCAGTATGTAAGTTTAAATTCCAATATTTTTTATCTTTTCTTGAATCAAATATAATAAGGTGGATCCTGATGCTAAGTAACCTTGCACACATATACTAAGTGGAGAATTTTGGTGAGTTTGAGAGGTTTCTAAATTTTGAGCATATCGTACATGACGATCTAAAATCATCCTGGATGATTAGTTCAAATCAAAAACCCTAATTAGGGCATCCTTATTAATTAAGCTTCATTAACTTATCATCCTGGATAATATTTTTTTGTACAGAACGATTTGTACAAATTCAGAAATTAATCGCCAATCACATTTTAGGGAATTTGTTATTTTTAGAATTTTGTTTTGATCGTACATAACGATTCTATATCGTCCTAGACGATTCATTACAATTTTGCTAAAAATAATCTCTTGATTAGGAGACTAATTATGGTTTAATTAATCAATCACATAGTATAGGATGATCTTCCCGATCGCCCAGGTGATCTTCCCGATCGCCCTGGATGATCCTTTATATTTCGTGGGATGATTTACAATCGTCTTGGATGAAAACCATGATTTTCTACTGATCGTCCAGGATATCATTTTGGACGTCCAGAACTTTGTTCGGGACAATCTATCGATTACCACCTAAAATGAACTGATCATCCTGGATGATTGTGAAATAGTCCAGTACAAAAACCCTTATTTTATTATGATCATCCAGGATATCATCTTGGACGTTCTGAACACTTATCTGGATAATTAATCATTTTTCACTCAAATTGAACTAATCATCCGAAACGATCGTAAAATCATCCTGGACGATATATAGAAAGTATTTCCTTTGATCGTCCATCTCATGGCAATCATCCTGGCAAAAAGGCTGATTTTGTATTGATCGTACATGATGATTGATCGATCATCCTGAACGATATAGTCAGAAAGTTGAATTTTAGGGCACTTTTTGAGGCCTTCTATTTAAGCTCTTTAAATATCTCTTCAAAAATCTTTTTGCTAATTTTTCCACTCCAAGAGAGATTAGAGGAGAGGGAGAGTTTGGGAGAGAGTGAGGATCTTGTGAGGGGATTCACAAAGGTTGCTCTAAGCAATGATTTGATCGTCATCTTCCTTCTTCGTCCTTGGTTCTATGGTGGCTCTAGGGGCACGATCATTAGTATCAGATCAAGGTTCTCTGTCTGCTTCAGGAGGAAGCAAAAGGAGTTTGGGGTTCTCTGCCTGCTTCAAGAAGAAGCAAAAGGATTCTGGGGTTCTCTGCTTGCTTCAGGAGGAAGCAAAATGAGTCAAGGTTCTCTGCATCACCAGCGTCGGTGAAAAGATTTTGTAAGGGCTTCTCCGCCTTACTGTGGGAGTAAAAGGAGAGTCACTATAGTGTTTAGTACAATACTTGGAGGGGAGACTCTAGGGAGTGGACATATGTCAAGTTGACCGAAGCACTACAAATCTGGTGTGCTCTTTTCATTTATTTTTTTTGTATTTTAATTTTCATATATTTCTGTGATCTAATATGTGATTGAAAATCTGATTTTGGTTATCTGCTTCTGCTTGCATTATTTATATTTTAAATATTCAAAAAGATAAAAATATTTTTCTATTTGTGTAAAAAATTTTAAAATACTAATTCACCCCCCCTTTGGTTATCCTTACTACTAATTCATAAGGGCTTAACAACCCTAACAAACTTTTAAAATACTCATTGTTCAAATATATATTAATGATATTTTGTTTGGATACACTGATAAAAATCTTTGTGATGATTTTGCAAAGAAAATGAGTAGTGAATTTGAAATGAGTTTGATGGGAGACTTGAGTTACTTTCTTAGTTTTAGCATTAAGTAGAAAAAGGATGGCACCTTTTTTAGTCAGTCAAAATATATTAAGGACATCCTCAAGAAGTATGAAATGGATGAAGTTAAACTAATAAGTATTCCCAGGAGTTTCTCAAGTCAGTTAGATAAGGATTCTAAAGGTAAATTTGTTGATAAGAATAAATTTATAGGGATAATTGGATCATTACTTTATTTTACTACTAGCAGACGTGACATCTTGTTTAGTGTCTTTCTTTATGCTAGATTTCAAGCTTGTTGTGAAAAGGGAATTCAATAAAAAATAAACAATTTTACAACATATAAAAAATGAACAATGAAGTGAAAATGAATTAACTGAAATTTTACAATGACTTTTTTCCATCTAATCAAATACTCTTTTCATTTTATACAATATTCATTTTATTTTATTTTTTCCAGCAAACCAAACAGTTGATATTAAATCACTTGAAAATACTATTGAGATTAAAATTTTTCAAAAGTAAAATATATATTCTCTCTCTATTTATTATTAAGATTATGATTTTAAAATATTATAAATAAATATTAACATTTATGTATAAGACTTAAGTATTGTAGAGTGTATAATACGTAAATTCTCTTAAATCTCATAAAATTATAGTTGCTATCTTAAAGCGTTGATAAGCCCTGACTATGGAGAAATTATTTTGTGTGAAATCTGGGCGGAAGTGTATATATTTATTTATAATAGATATTACATTAGATTTTATTTGAGATGACTTTTTTTTACTTCTTAAAATATTTTTTTATATAAAATTTTTAATTTTTTAAAAAATTATTTTAAAAATTAACAAAAAAATAGTCTCAAACAAGCCTAAATATACAGACTACATATACACATCGGACAATTCTTCACATCTGGATTCGGCTCAGAATAATTTCTCTTGACTCCTGACTGAGACCCATTCTTTTGAAAACTGTGAGACCTCGCTCTTTTTCATATAACATCCCATATTTCTTCTGCCGGTAGGATTTGAGCCCTAAGGTCGATTTCATCTCTCTTCATCCTATTAAGACAAATTCCTTTATCTACATCGCAGGGTTTCTCAGCCTGTCGCTCGAGTAAGGGGTTTCGGAGCCTCTTTCTAAACCCTAAACCAAATATTCACGTACTCGCTGTTTAGGCATTATCCATACGGCTTTTCGAGGCATATATTCTCGAAAGCCCAGGGCCACCTGACCCCAGATCGGAGCTTCAGAACATGTCTTCATCGGGACAACCACAGTTTCGTTACACGCAGACGCCCTCCAAGGTGTTGCATCTCCGGAACCTTCCTTGGGAGTGCACGGAGGAGGAGCTTGTCGAGCTCTGCAAGCCGTTTGGGAAGATCGTCAACACCAAATCCAACGTTGGCGCTAACCGCAACCAGGCCTTTGTTGAGTTTGTGAGTGTCCATCTTCTTTTTTCTATTCTCTTTCGGTTATCAAATGAGGTGTTGGTGTTGCTTTCATTTACTGGATTTTGTCGGAGCTTTCAATATTCATCCCTCCTAGATCTTTCAGAAAATATATGTGTTTGTTGCCTTCCATTTAAGATAATTGTGACCTCGTCACAATAATCTTTGTCTGCTTTAGTTTTTTTTTTTGTTTGTTTATAATCCTTGCTTGTTTTTTGGCGAGGAGGTTTGCATGCGACCAATAGTTATTTGAATAATGTCAATGCTCGCAATGCGTTGGAATAGGTGTAGATGGAGTTATGGAAAGCCAAAGCAAGATCTATGATGAAATTACCAATGTTCCGTGGCCATGAAGATGTGAAGTATTTACACGAAAACAAGGGAAAAATAGGCATTTGAGTTGCTTAATATTTGATATATTGTACGTTGATTGAAAGATATGCTGATTCAGCATGTAAGAAGCCAGCAAGTAGTGTTGTTATCCTTGAGACCAACACAATTTTGATTTTGCGGTGGAATTGACGTGTTGAATGGCCAGTATTTTTCTATGATGAGCAAACATTGAAGCTTGGTTCCTGGGAATCGAATTGCTGTTCTTTTACTTGCTATGTCTGAGGTCATCATGCTATTGCATTAAATATTTTCACTTCACTCTTAGGCCATGAACTCCATACTTTTTTTTGTTGATGCCTTTGTCTTGAAGGGGTTAAAAAGTATTTTGTTTTACTTGTTGTGAGATTTGATGCATTCCATAAGCACCCCTAACCTCCCCTCCCCCTACTTGGACCCTGATAATGACTTTCCATAATTGTGATTTAATTGAAATTTTATGTAAAACAATGACCAACAGAGTCAACCATGTGGATTGAGGTAAAAAGATGATACTGCTGAGCTGAATGTACTTGAAGAATAGAGGGAGATATCATGACCTTATTTAGAGATCGTGCGCTTGATATAATGGAATTGGTGAGCTAAATTGTTTGAGATTTAATTATGGTTGAAGTTCAGTGAGAGGATCATTATTCAAGGAGAGGATTGTCATTTTGCAGAAGTGGGAACAACATTTTCCAAATGTACTTATTTGATGGAAATAAAAGAGAATGGAAGAGAACAAAAATAACTTTCAAATTAAATTGTTTCAAATGCTTTTATCACAGGAGGTCCTACTAGAAATCTTTATTATCTATCATTGGGGATTTTGAAATGTGCTTTTGTTTCCATCGTTTAGCAAAGTTCAGATCTTTGATTTTTTAACAGAAAAAATTATCATAATTGAAATAAATTGTTCTCCTTTTCCCTTTTATGTGAAGAAATAGCTTTATGGGGATTGCATTCTGTGGGGTTTGATGTGATTGACATGCTAATATAACGAAGTAGAAACTTGAGATTATTTCTATTCTTTTGTATATCATAAACCATTCTTTTTCTGAAACCTTGTGCTTGATTTAAGAGGAAATATCATGATCTCCCTTTTGAAGCCCATTAGAAATTTATAGAGTTTTTTTACATGGAATTTCTCAGCAAGAAAATTTCAGGACTTGCAAAGAGCCAAAAATATTTACCCATCCGATTATTTCCCCCTTTTCCTTATGCTTCCTTACCTAGTTTCTCTTACATGGGGTACTTGTGGATTTGACAGAATCACAACCTGTGGGTGGTCCTATTGAAAGAAGGCTTCAATTTTAGGTGCTACTCACAACCTTAAATTTATGTGTGTGCTCGCTTTCTCTTACTCTCCATTGCACTTCATATTTCTTCTTCATTCCATTGTACTATTTTTTTCCCCACGGTTGTTTGCTTCATTGTTATTTTAAATGCAGTGCTGCATTATTATTTAGATTTCAGGTCATTCTATAGTTTGCACATCCGCATTATTGTTAAAAAAAACTGTACCACTGCCTATAATGATCAATGGTAATTTAGGCATTCTGTGGTTTTTAGTGATAGATTTGTTCTGATTTACTGCTAGGAAAGGTTCATATTTGAATTGCTGCAAATCTTAAGAGGACAATCAAGAAACTTTTAGAGGAGAAATTATTTTTTGCATAGGGGAATGAGTATAATATTCTATAGCATACCCAAACATACTCCACCCTCCCATAAAATGATATTCATATTTTGATATTATCCTGTCCTAATAGGCACCCTCAAATTGGAGCATATCTATCAATTAGTTACGTGTTATATAATCAAGAAAATGATAGAGGACCTAAAGATTTTGTAAAAGAATCAACTACTTGTTTTGATTTTGTGCATGAGCATTGACAATCTTCATTGAAAACTTAACATCTTGAATGAAATAACAATCAACCTTAACTTGTTTGGTCCTTCATGAATGTACGGTGGCTGACAATGTTGATGACAACATGAGTGTCACAGTACGTAACTATTGGTTGTGTAACTGAAAAATCTAACTCTAAAAAAGATTCTTTATCCACATCATCTCAAATGCATAATGGATCATAGCGCTCCATTTAGCCTGAACATTAGATCTAGCCACAAGGCCGACATCTATTTCTTAATTTTCCAGATGACCAGATTACATTTGAAAAAGGATATGATATCTAGAGGTTAACTTCTTGCCTTCAACTGAGCAAGCATAATCAACATCTGAGAACTCTTCCACATTTTTCAAGTGTTTAATCTTAGTATATAATAACTCGTGTCTAGGACACTTATTATACTTGAAAATGTACATAACATTCTTCCAATGTTTCTGTTTTGAAGTTTGCATGCTTTAACTAACTCAAATGAGAAATGAAATGCCAGGCTCAAATAATTATTTCCCTGACTAGTTTTGATACTTGGATCATGAAGGGGCTCATTCTTATCATAAGTGCTCTAAGACTCAATGTTGGCATCAACATATTTGTAATCTAAAAGACTAGTCTATTTAAGAAGATCAATAACATATATATATTCTGAGAGGGATATACGCCTTTTTTGATGTAGGTAAGTTAAACTCCAAGAAAGGTTTTTTTACTATCATTGATATTTAGTTACAAAACATTGATATTTAGTTACAAAACATTTTCAACAAAGTGTTTTACCTAAGAGGAACCTTTTTGATCATTCCAGTAAGATGTAATTAGCATAAAAAACCAATACGAGAAAGCTTGATTGTGTATGATGAAAATGAAATGATAAATAGTATTACTGCAAAGTCTAATCTTGACAAGAACTTTGTAGAGGTCTTCGAACCAAGTTTGTGGGCTATGTTTAAACCCATGGATGACCTTTTTGACTATACATATGCAATGCTCCTCTTGAGTAATATACCTAGAAGATTGCTCTCTATATATGGCCTTACTAGTATTGACATAGAGGAAAACATTATTGACATTCCAATTGTAGCATAGATTATCCTTAATTGATGGCCACAAGTAAGGGAATCTGGATGGAGTTTAGTCTGACAATTGGGGTGGTGTTAGAATAGCCTATACCATAAATTTGTGTGAACCATTGGCTACTAATCAAAATTTATATCCATTGATTTGGCTATCATGATGAAATTTGACCATGCTCCCATCAACAAGCAATCAGTTTAATTTCCATAGGGATAACAATCAAATCACATGTATGGTGACTAAGTAGATTACTCAATGGTAACTAATTAGAGTACTCAACATTAATAGCCTATTTTCATGGAGGATTCTATAACGTTCCTTGCATGTCATGAGAATATATAAAGAAGATACGTACAGGGTAAATACACCTAAGGAAGAAGATAAATGATTAAACAACATATAGAAATGAATGGAATGAGCATCACATTGCCTTTTAACTTTTCACAGGATAGTAAATATAGATTAGAGATCTTTGGCAGGTGGATGCTGGTTAATGTTATCATGAATGAACCTTTAAAGGGGTAGTGGTAGGTATGGTTGTATAGGAATCTGTGGTGAGGGTATACCTAAGGAAAAGGAGGAATAAAAGAAATGTGTGGTCTCACGAAAGTTATTATTGACCAAAGTATATAAGCGGCCTAAAAGGATCATAAAATCTTATTCCTTTTTGAGCGCAAGAGAATTTTATACCGAATAATTCGAGAAGAGAGTCAGTCATGCTAGTGAAAAACATGAACGAAGTATATACAAGTATGTATCTTAAATACAATTGGTAATACAATTCGTTCATAATAAAGATTGGAGACGAGTGAAGGATTATGGAGAGGAGAGGTGAAAGAACTGTCAAAATAACAGGCTGTAAAGCAGATACATTTAGATATTTTTTTCATTTTTTATTCACATGAAATTCATTAAAATTATGATATGTTGATATTTTGCCAACTTTCACCATGTAAATTTTATTATCTATTTGGTTGTTTTGCACATAAGTTCATATGATTAGCTTTGGTTTCATTGGCTATATTCTAGTCCCACAAAATCATTGCCAAGGTTCTATAGTGTTTGATAAATATAAGATCTTAATTGGTGATCTTATGATATTGCATTAGTTGCATTCAACCTACAGTATATATATGGTTTGCATGTTGTAGTTATCAAATGGATTTTACTTCAGACATGTTTCTACACATCGTACAATATTATATTTGTGATCCTACACATTTTGAAGGTGATGACCAAGGCATAATTTTTTACTTGAGGTATATTGACATTATGTTAAGAAACATCTCTATCATCAATTTATCAAGCTAGCAGCAATGCGATGCACTAATGTATTCATTTTTGTTTTTGAATATTAAATATCCGACTTTATGCTTACATGCAATCATTGCATTAAAATCATTACTTGGTTATAAACTGTATTTCAAGTACATAAGCTTTTCTGTTAATGTTAAGCATTCATGCCCATTTTGGTATTACATATGTTTATTATAACTATCATGTCATAGATCTTCCTTACAAACTAACTTACAAACATGCACATCGCTCTCTTTTTTGTGTCAAAGTCAGTTGTAGGTTTCATATAATTTGTTGAGCTTATTGCTCTCCTTTTATATTTGCATTTGTTTTTTGTTTTACTGGAAAGTTAAGGAGCCTAATGATAGTGTTTGTTTGTCAGGTTTTTATTTAACAGGTATATACTTTAAAGATTGTACGTAAAATCTTTTGTAATTATAGAATTAATTTATTTTGTTGTGGTACCTTGGATATGTCCATGATTAGTGCAAATGATTCTTTTAATGTTTCAATACAATTATATAAATACAATTTTGAGTTTATTTAATCGATGCTTACTATTCTTTGATAGATTATTAGTGATTATGTTTGTAATCTATATGTCGTGGATATGAGGTTTGAATGATTTTGAATTGATGTTTGCATTTTTCTGAAAATGGTTTGCATCCCATCAATTAGACAATCATCATAGAAGTATTTTATGAGGCTGTTATAGGGAGGAAAATAATGATATAGGAAGGGGGTGAAATTCAAGACTTTGACGAGATTGTTCCCTAGTTAGTATTTTTGAGGATAAATGTTATAAATTTGTTAGAGTCTTAGAGACAATCGGAAGTATCTACTTGTTTCATTGAAATAAAGTATTTTGTAGAGTTGGTGGAGAGGGCCAGATTTGCGTAGAATGATTTATCTTTGGCACGTAGGCTAGAAGAAATTCGGGCGGAGAATCATCCTGAAGTGGTTTTAGTAGGAAGATTGTATTTGGGCCTAGAGAGTTTGGGAAGGTTCCAATAAATTATGTTAGTAATGTGTTAACATGTAAATCGCATGGAAAGAGGCATCCAAGAAAGTGTATTGAGTCACTTGGCAATGTTTTCGATGTGTCTATCCTGGTTATAAGATAAAGAGCTGTTTATAACAGGGAAGCATAAGAGAGATCGTAGTTCAAAGCTAAAGGTTTTAGATAAAATTGGAGGTGGAAGACAACCCTAATTAGAGCTTGTGGCGAGGGTTCAAGAAACACATGTGAAGAAAAGACCGCACTGACAAAGCCTAGTGGAAGTCAGAGGGAGCTTGCTTGTTCAATTTTCTCTTTAGTTTGATAAAACAAGAAGCAAAATATTCAATTGACATGGTGTTTAACACAATTAAATTCTACCAAGTCTTATAGAATTCTTTTGATTTTGATGCTAGGCATTCGTTTAGAGCTGGGCAGCATTGTGCTTTGTTGGATTGCATCGCATACTAGTTTATATATTGCGTTTCCTATTAAAGATTTCTTTTTAGCTAGTTATGCATGTACGTGGAATTGAGATCTTTGCAGGAGGTTTGTGTTGGAGTTGATAGTATTAGCTTTGGCTGCGTTTGATGTGATTTTGGGAATGATATGGTTGATTAAATATGGTACCATATTAATTGTAGTAATAAGAGTGTAACTTTGCTCTTAGGTAATAAGATATATTTTTAAGGTGATAGAAGAGTGTTTCCATAAACTTGTGAACCCCACAGATTGACAAGACATGGAAGAAGGGCATCGCTATATTTCTTTCACATATGAAGGATAAGAGTAAATCATTTGGTATATCAGAAGGGGTCCTTGTAGTGAATGAGCTCTTTGATGTGTTTCTTGAAAAGTGAAGTTTTGTATTGGAGTACTTAATATGCTACTATAGTTAAGATTTCCTATAGGACGACATCGAAGAATTACAAAGTTGGTTGATAGAAATTTCATTCGGCTTAATGTGTCACCTTGGGGTGCATCTATGTTGTTTGTGAAGAAGGATAATACAATGTATATGTGCGTGAGTTGAATAAGATAATGCTTATGTGTTGTTTGTGAAGAAGTATAATACAATGTACATGTGCATTCATTTCATGAGTTGAATAATATAATAATTAAAAACAAGTACTAATTGCCTAAAATAGATAATCTGATAATTCAATTGGAATGTGGATGTACGCTCTTTATGATAGAGTTGAGGTTTGGGTATAGTTAGCTGAAGGTGAATAGGATGATGCAGAGAAGATGTCATTTAGTGTACATTATTGTCATCATGAGTTTCTAGCGATGAAGGATAATACAATGTACTTGTGCATACATTACATGAGTTGAATAAGATAATGCTTCTGTGTTGTTTGTGAAGAAGGATAACACAATGTACATGTCCATTCATTACATGTGTTGAATAAGATAACAATTAAAAACAAGTACTAAAAATTCATACTTTCCTTAAAATTAAAATATCATCAAAGAAGACTAATACAAACCTTTGCAGATATGGCTGGAATATCCTGTTTATCAGGGACTGGAAAGGAGATGGAGCATTAGTGAGGCCAAAAGGTATCACTAAAAATTCAGTGTCCCTCATGCGTTCTAAATGCACTCTTGGGAACATCCTCGGGTCTCATCCGGATTTGATGGTATCTTGACTTCAGATCAATCTTCGAGAAAAGCACCGCTCCATAAAGCTCATCAAGTACTGGAATAGGAAACTTGTCTGGCACAGTCTCTTTGTTGAACGCGTAGTAGTCCACGCAAAACCTCCAACTGTCATCTTTCTTTTTCTCTAATAGCACTGGATTGAAAAATGGACTGACACTAATCGAATAATCCCTGTCTCCAACATCTACCTGATCAATCTCTCGATCTCATCCTTTTGAATTTGAGGATAACAGTACGGACGAACACTGATAGGTGAGACTCCTTCCTTAAAGATGATAGCATGCTCGTGTTCTTACGGAGGAGGCAACCCCTGAACTGGTTGTAACACCTCTCAATACTATTGTAGGAGTGGCTGAACTATGTTTGGTGCTTCTATCTTCTCCACATTCTCTTCGCCTTTTAAACTTTGCAGCTCCACAAAAAATCCTACTCCACCCTGGATTACTCTCACCATAGTTTTGAGTGAAATCATAATTTTGGACAGGCTAGGATCCCCTCTAATAACGACTTTCCTCCTCTCAACTTTGAATTCCATCGTTAGAACCTTCCAATCAATCTTGGTCTTCCCCAACTTTTGCAGCCACTTCATCCCCAAGATCACAACTGTGCTCCCCAAATCTAATGGCATAAAATGTTCCAATACCTGAATCTATGGAAGGATTAGGACCACTCCTTTACAAATTCCTCTACTCTTTACTTTTCCTGTTCCCCGCATAACCTCAAAACCCCCCATGTCCACTAATTTCAGTCTCAACTAATCCACCATCCTGTTGCAAACTGAAGTTGTGGGTAGCTCCACTATCCACCAATACTACCACCTCCTGATGCTCGATCTTCCCCTTAACCTTCATGGTGTGGTTTGGTGTGAACCCGACCACTGAGTTAAGGGATACCTCTGCAACATCTAAGTGCAACTGGTCATCTTTCTCCTCTTCTTCCTCTTATGCAGCATCTTACTCATCGCAGACTGTCAGGAGCTATAATAAACGTTCCTTACAGTGGTGGCCTGGAGCGAACTTCTCATCACACCTAAAGCATAAACCCTTGGTCTTCTTCTCTTGAATTTCTAAGTCAATTAACCTCTTGAAGTCCCCCCCCGGCCGTACTCCCTGGCCTCTATCACTCGGGGTTTTCTTTTGAATACGCACCGTTTACACCTTTGGTGCCAGAAATGTAGTGGTTGTGCGGTAGTAGACTCCCGAATTGCTTCTACGGCTACTCCTCTCCAAGGAGTTCTTGTCCTCCACCTGCTGGACTAACTCCATTGCCTCTCCTAACTCATGTGATCTCAGTACTCGAACAACTGCTTGAATATTAGGCTTAAGCCTCTTCATAAAGTTCCTCTCTAACACAGTCTCTAAAAACCTTCCCAATCGGCTAAAAAAATACTCGAACTTCTTCCGGTACTCTATCACCGTCCCCTCCTGCATCTGAGTAAAGAACTATTCATAGAAGTCTCTTTCTCGGCTGGTTCAAAAATGTTCTAGTAAACAGTCTTTGAACTCCCTCCATGATTGGATCGGATCGGATCTCGCAAGTCTCTCCACTTGTACCAGGGCAGAGCCTTCCCTTCCAGATATAGAGTGGCTGTGGTGAGTTTTTCATCTTCAGTCAACCCGTTTATAGTAAAATATTGCTCCAACCTATAAATCCACCCGTGAGCATCTTCTCCCTAAAAAACTGGCATCTTCAATGTTCTCACTCTAGGATCGTCATAGCTCCAATACCTTCTTCCCTCTCTAGAGTAGCGGATGTTGTGATCCCTCCATGTTCCCCGCTCCCCCAAATCAGCTCTCCGATCTTCATCATCCCAATTTCTTCGCCGACCACACTTTTCACACGTTCCCCTCCTTGGAATTGGTTCTAAAGGTGTTATCTCCTATTCTTCCCCTAAAAATTTCACCCCTCGATCCTCCCTCATCGTCCTATATTAGGGTTTCCGCCACTTGTCCAGCCAACGGTGCCCTTGCCTCCGATGATGCCATTTTGGCTTGAAACTCTAACATCCTTTTCTCATTTGTTCCGGATTAAAAAATCTGTTCTCAAGTACTGAAATTTGCTCTATGGATTCAGATTTTAGATGTTCAACTTCCTTCCCCATCAAGCCTCTTCTCTAACGCATCAATCTTCTTAACTGCCATATGTTCCAAAAAAGGTGCTCCGATACCAATTTGGTAGGAATCCAATCTCCACACAATAAAAATAGCAATAATGAAGAGAAACACAGCAGAAATCAGCGAGAAAGAATGATATATTAACACAACAAATCAAGATACAAGTTGATATACTATTCGAGAGGTTAATTGACTCTCCACAAACCATAGGCGCCGCTAGCAACAACTCCAAAGAAAATTACAACAAAATACAATTCACATAATGAAAATAAAATAACCTAATTAACCCTAAATATACCTTCCTAATTCCTTCCCAAATCTCAATTTAAATCGACCCTTTTTCCCTATATAAAATTTCATAATTCTCTCCCAATTTTAGTTTTCTATGGTAAGTAATTAAAGGTAGAATTAATCCCCTTTGAGCCCCCACTTTCCTTGCCCACCGCCCATACTAGTGGGGCTGACAGGCTCATCCGGTCCATCATTTTCCTTGATTGAGGCAAGTTCACAATGCAATATGTGTTATGGAGTATATTTACTCGATAAATAGATTAATGTAGTTGTATGTGAAGAAGATATCATATAACTCTCAAGATGATTGTGTTTGATCATGATGGCAGGGTTTCCTCTGTGTTGTGGGGAGATGTATAAGAAGACTTAGGTGTTAGATTGAACTTAAGTATAACTTTTCACTCACAAATAGATGACCAATTTGAGATTCTTATTCAAATATTAAAGAATTTATTAAGTTTGTGTAATTGATTTTGGTGGTAGCTGGAGGGCAATATATCATTGAATGAATTTTTCCGTAACATGTTTTAGTCCAATATTGGCATGGCTCCAAATGAGGCTTTGTTTAGAAGAAAATTTAAAACATCTTTGATATGGATTGAAATAAGAGAAATTAGACTCTTGGGGTCCATGATTAGTTGTGATGCTGCTGAGAAGGTCAAGCTTATTGTGGACAAGTTGAAAGCATCATTAGATAAATAGAGAAAGTAATTATCCGAAGCATCGTGCAATAGAGTTTCAAGCTGGAGATTTTGTCTTTGTGAAGGTTCAATCAATTGAAGGGTGTAAATAGATTTGATAAAGAAGGAAAATTGAGTTCAATGTATATTGGACCATCTGAGATGATTGCTTGAATTTGAAAGTCTTCCTTCAAGTATCACAGCCAAAGCATATAACCAATGTTTACGATGCATTCTACTTCTCTTTATTGAGGAAGTGAGTTACAGATGGCTGAGAAGATCAAGCTTATTTGGGACAAGTTGAAAGCATCATTAGATAAATAGAGAAAGTAATGATCTGAAGCATCGTGCAATAGAGTTTCAAGCCGAAGATTTTGTCTTTGTGAAGGTCAATTAATTGAAGGGTGTAAATAGATTTGATAAGGAAGGAAAATTAAGTTCAATGTATATTGGACCATCTGAGATGATTGCTTGAATTTGAAAGTCTTCAAGTATCACAGCCAAAGCATATAACCAATGTTTACGGTGCATTTCACTTCTCTTTCACTCCAGAAGTTAAAGATAAATTACAATTAAATATAACTTGCAAAGAGGATTTCATTATATTTTGACTTATGGCATAAAGCAATTAGAAACAAATAGATTCTTCTAGTTAAAGTGTAATGGAAGCACCATTTTGATGAGGAGCAACATGGGAGGAGTTTGAGATGGGCCAATTTTATCTATATCTATTTGATTGTGTTGTGAGCGTATTTCAATGTTGAGGATTGTAACACTTGCGTAGGTTGTGACCTAGTACTAAACTAATGAACATCTAAGAATCTTTTTTTTTTTGTATTTTTCTGATATATAAGTCCATAAGCATTGATGCAACCTAGAAAAACTGTGAAGCCTACTAGGTATGCAAATACTTACTTCCTTTCAAATAAACACAATAATATGACAAAACACCACTTAAACGAGACTTGCCTTAATATAACTTAAAAAGACACAACTCAAACGAACAATACTTTCTTAAAAACACAAAACAACTTTCAACTTGTAAACCACTCTAGACACAACAACATCCTTAAGGCTTACGAACTTTTCGAGAAAAAAAATACAGATGGGGTGGAAACTTGCGGAGAGAAGAAATAGATAAGAAGCCCGAGACGAAGTTAAAGATAGGAGAAGAAGAAGAAGGCTAGCTTGCAAGCTAGAGAAAAACCCTCAGGTTTTCTTTCCAAAAATCAGTCCATATCCTACTTTTACACCAGCCCAAAACATCACCTTAAATAGGAAAGAAAAAGGAGACCAACAGCCAGCCCAGCCGCCCACTTCACCCAACCAAAAGGGGAGGAAAAATAGCATGAAAGGCACGTTTGGACCCCCACCCGAACAGTCACAGCAAGGGAACCGGGACAGCCAAAAGCAGGAACTGAACAGCCAACAAGGGGAACCGGGGAAGCCAGGGAGCAGGAACCGAACAGCCAAACCAAGCAGACATTAGCTCAGCCGCCCCCCATTTTTTGCCTACATCAATTCTCCCTTGATGGAGAATTCTCATCTCCTGATGAGAAAGATGCTGGACTTCCAAGTTGCGTAGACTGAGCCAAATCCAACATTTGTGCAAGTGCCGCATACCTTCTTTGAATAATTTCTTTTTCCTGAATAAATTGGGCTTGAAGTTGACTCTTCCTTAAAAAAAAAAATTAAAAAAAAAGAGTCAAAACAGTCAACAGACCGAAGTTCCACCTCAAGATGTAAAGGAATCTGCTCATGGTAGAAGTTCAGAATCATTCTCATCAGGAGATGAGAATTCTTCACATGGGGAGAATTGATATAGGCAAAAATTTGGCCTTTTGGTGTTCCCTGGCTTTTCTGGTTTCCCTGGCCTTGGCTGTTCGGTTTCTGTGGCTGTTCCCTGGCTTTCCCGATTTTTTGGTTGTTCCGCTCCCTGGCTGTTCGGTTTCTGCTGTGCCTTTTCCCAAGAGTTTCCCTATTCTGGTTGGCTGTTTTGGGCGCCTGATTGGGTGTCTTTTGGGCTGCTTCTTTCCTATTTATATGAGTCTATTTTGTGGGTGTTTTAGATGTGTTATGTGAAAGTATTTGGAGAATGTAAACCTGCGGGTTTGTGCTAGCTTGCGAGCTAATTTCTTCTTCTTCTCTTTTTCTAAGATTTCGTCTTGAGTTTCTAACCTCTTTCTTCTCTCCACGGTTACCACTCCATTGTATCGTTCTTCTCAAGCTTTTACAAGTTGTAAGGTGTCTTTGAATCATATATTTAGGTTGTCTTTGTTTTAATACTAATGTTATCTTGTTTATGTTTATCTATGTTTAAAGAAAGGAAGATAAGTCTACTTTTTGCAAACTTGTGCTTGCATCAAGCATGTTTATTGAGATTGTATGA
The DNA here is from genome assembly GCA_019925795.1 of Dendrobium chrysotoxum. Classification (NCBI taxonomy): domain Eukaryota; kingdom Viridiplantae; phylum Streptophyta; class Magnoliopsida; order Asparagales; family Orchidaceae; genus Dendrobium; species Dendrobium chrysotoxum. Next base: position 111,284 of record CM034306.1, on the reverse strand, counting down.
GACTTCCATAGGCTTATCACATTTTAATTCCAAGAGTTTTACTCTCTAAACGATTAGGTAATTATAAATACGATCTTTGGGTCATATTAATGTTTAGGTCAACAACTCTAGTATGATGGAATGAATTGTGGTATGATTGATACCTTGTCATATATGATTGGCTTTTTGGAGTCACTTTGTGTCAGATTTGAGAACATTTTTTCAGTATATTTTGACTCAACGTGGTATTTTATGGTTATTTGTTTCATTTTTTTTAGGGAATTGATATTTAATGTGTATCAATTTGCTAGAACTTTGCAATTTAGAACTTTGAATTTTTCATATTTGAAAATTTACATTAGCCATTATTTATATTTTCATTTCCATTTCATTGCTATTCTAATTAGAAATAGAGGGAGGAGCGAGAAATTGGGGATGCAGAATACATTATTTGGAGGTCCTAAAGTTAATTTCAGGGTCAAAACAATTCATAGGATACTATCATCCTATCTCAAATTTCAGTGATATCATCTTATTCATTTTTTGTGTTTTCATCATATGGTCTTTACTAAAATTGGGATATGTTGATATTTTGACAACTTTTAGCATGTAAAACTTGTGATATTTTGTTATTTTGGTAGTTTTGCGCATGCCTTAGTGTATTTTCATCAGGTAATTTGTAATTCTACAAGTCATGTTGTAGGTTGAATAGTGTTTTACAAATATTAGATCCTTATTGTTGATTGCATAATATTCTTTGATCATATCATCTATTATTGCATAACTTGCATTCAGTCTACACTTTTTATGTGGTTCGTATGTTGTACTATTTCAGGTGCTGTTATTCTAAGCATGTTTGTAGATAATGCACAATGATATTTTTGTGATCCTACAGATTTTGGCAGTGGATTTCTTTGATACTGGTACTATTTATACACGCTAGATTAAGCCTTCTACTTTATTATGTTGTTTTTGTTAATTTGTGGTTTTACTGTTAATTCATTTAACAGTTCGGTTGTGATTTTCCATTTGAATGGTATGAGCTATTGGTTGTTGGCTATGCTATATAAGTGATGTGGAATGTATACATGCAAAGTAAGTTTAGCTAGCACTTGGGTTGGCTGAGTTGGTTTTGTTTTCTACGTAGCAGGATGAGCTGATGAGTTTTCTCTAAATTTTAGAGGATTTAAAGATGGCCTTATTTCTCAATGGGAGGCATAAGGTTGGTGTGTTCCAGATTTTAACTTTAGGCTTCAGGTGATGACCTTTGTATAATTATTCACCTGAGATATTTCAATAATATGCTTATAAACATCTTATTATTTGTAAATCTGACTTGCTAGAAAAGAAAATAGAAGTATTTCTTACAATAATATGATGTGTTGATGTGTTCATTTATGTTTTTGAATATAACTTTGTGCCAGAAGAAAATAAAAGTATTTCTTACAATAATATGATGTGTTGATGTGTTTATTTTTGTTTTTGAATGTAACTTTGTGCCTTAGTATCAGGTTTTAAGTTGTACTCATGTTTCGATATTTAGGCTTTATATTATTCATGTTAAACCGTATGTACACATTCTGATTTGCACATACGTTTCGTTTCAACTTTCATGTCATACATCAAATTTATTCTCCAACCTAAAAGCATGCATGTTGCCTTACCTTTTGTGCATTGAAGTCATTTGTAGATTTCATATAACCAACTGAGCTTATTGCTCTCCTTATTATATTTTTATGTGTTCTTGTTTTTAAGTGAAGGCGAGGAGCCCATGGAATAGTGTCTGGGTTGGTAGATTTTGAGTGTGTTGGTTTATTCTTGTAGGATTATATTTGCAATAATGGAATCAATGTATTTTGTCATTGTACCATGAATATTCCCTTGATTAGTGTGGATTATTTGTGTAATTAGTACAACTGTATAAATACAATTTTGAGTTTATTTCTCCATGCTTATTGTTCTTTGATGGCTTATTAGTGGTACGTGTATGCAATTTAAATGAATTGTCATATTTTCGAAATATGTTTTGATTTCTTTGAAGGAAACTTGTGATAATTTGAGAAATGGATATGAATTTGAGAATTGGATTATTTTTAATTATGGCTTTTCTCTTGTGTTGATCTGGTCCAATGTGGCCTATTATAGTGTAGGGATTACATTAGGTTGGGTTGTGACATTGTGATGAGATAAAAATAATTGGTGCTGACTTGTCATACAAGAAGAGGTATTGATGCGGACATCCAACCATTCATGCCTATCCGAGGAGGAGCTAAACATCTTCGGCCGTGATCATCCCACGTTATCTTAAATTTTATTTGTAATTTTTTATCTTTATTATGAATTTTCCGTTTTTACCCTTAAGAGGGTCGTCCTATGTAAGCCCTAAGGGCATATGTGTCTTGTTTTAGTTTCTTAGGCCTATATATAGAGGCTCTTGCTTGTGAATGGAAGGATGAATTATTAATAAAATTTTATTTTGCACTTGTGTTCTTTGGAGAGAACTTGGGTAAGATTCCTATGAGAGGGAATCGGAGTTTCCACCTGCCGCAGGATGGGTCCGGGCTCGTGGTTTGAAGTCCCTTGGAGAAGGGCAACATATTACCCGTCAGCTGCAGGATGTGTCCGGGCTCACGGTTGTATCTTTCTTTCTCTATATCCTTTTTCTCCTCCCTTGACCGCCGGCCAAAATCCCCCACTTGCCACCGGTCGATTCTCCCACAACCCTCTCCTTCCCCACCTGAAATCCCACATCTCCTCCTAAGCCTAGCCGACCATCTTCTCCTCACCTCCAAACCACCAACACCCCACAAACCTTAACCCTAATCTCCACATAGCCGCCGGCCACTTTCCCCCTCCCTTGGCTCCACAATTCCCTCTCACATTCAAAGCCCTTCCTATTTTAGTCCTCTAATTTAGTAACAAATTTGAATTCAAAATTCAAATTAATTTGAATTTGACTTTGTTTCCTAATTAGGATTCCTATTTTAGGAAAGTAATTAAATTAGGTCCAATTGAATATCTAATTGGATTTGATTTCAATTATCTTTCGTTATTTAGGTTGCCATTAATTTGGAAAGATTTTAAATTCAAATTAATCTAATTTGAATTTCAAATCCATCCAAATTCCCTCTTGATTACCTTCCTAAATTAAATTTTGTCAATTTGGAAAGTCATTCAATTTTGAATTCAAATAAATTTGAATTTCAAAATTTTTCCAATTTAATAAATTCTACATTAGGGAGCCTCCGTCAATTACTCCCAATTTGAAATTAATTTCAGATTTAATTCCCCCAATCTCATTTAATGCTTGATCCACATACATCGAATGTGGACATTATCTCTCCCTCCACCTATGGCCGGCCCCTCCCCTTTCCATATTCTCCCCCTAATTAATTCCCTCTCCATTAATTAAGGCCATTAACACCCCCCCCCCCCCCCCCCCCCCATTTAGGACGTCCAAGTAGAGACAACTGTAGCTGATCTGGAGGAAGTGTCAACATGTGAGGCTAAGAGAGATGTCTAAAAAATTTAAGTAGTTAGTCATAATTTTCAGATATTAATAAATTTAGAGGAGGAAGCATTGGATGGAGTATGCAGGGTTTGGTCGTTTGTGGAAGCATGCTGAACAGTGGAGGGATAACCAAATTTCTTCCAATAATATCTAGGAGGATGATTGATTCAACTTTAATAAGGGCATAACAAAAACAATACTTTCATGGTGGAAGCCACCACTAGTCTTGCCCACAACATCCATGACTTCACCTGACTACCCTTATAACCAACAACCGTATTTTGGACCAAGTCCTGGTGTTAGCTTCCTCAAGTATTCCGTTGTGATCCAAGTGTCCTAGTAGTGGCTTATTCTTCTATTTGATCAATAACATGTGTTCCTCATCTTTTTTTATATGCACCTTTTCTATATGATAGAGTCTACTTAGAGGTTTGACGATGAGGGTACTTATAGTTGGTTTGAAATGTCTCTTACCAAATGTTTAACTGCATCATTTGGAGGTTTATTTGTTAACTCCTTCAAAAGAAATAATATTTATAATATTAAAAACTGGACGAACATGTCAGATGACAAAGCAAGATGGATGAGATTGAGCTATAAGCTCGAGCTTGTAATTGTTTATATTTGTGGATGGGTATCTTGTAGGATGAATACAAACAAACACATGATCATATTTTTCATATATTTTTAGAAGAATCATTATGATTTACCTTTTTAACATTATTTTGAATTCCTTTTTGCTATTTGTTCTCTCACCTCAATATGAAGGGTTTGAAATTCTCTTATGAATGTAAGAGTATGATAAAAAATGCATGATTGGAGATGCTAGCCACATCAATGGGTCTTTTTGGATCAATAAGGGACTTAATCACCATTAATTGAAGTCAGTTCTCTTCTTTTGGCTAGTTTTGATTGCATGTTAAAAATAGGAATATGTGTTATAATAAGAGTTTTCTCTATGTGTTTGACAGGTAAAAATTTAGTAGTTATATTATTATATTTGAAGACATAAATATTCTCTCTGCCATAGTGCATAATGCTCATATCATACAATCAAGGTTGACTTAAAAGGATGTGTGCTACATTTTTGAGGACATCACATCAGGTCATATCTGCATAACTTCCTATCATAAGGGGAACTAGACACTCACTAGTGATGGGAAAGGTGGGATGGTTCACCCAAACTTACATGGAAGGGCTCATTGTGTGTTTTACCCTTGAGGTTAGCTCTGATTAGGGCTTAGGTGAATATCACATTCATTGCGCCCCCACCATCAATAATAAGTCTACTTTTTTTCTTATTACACAACACATGCATGGAGAAAATATTCTCTCTCTTTGAATCCTTTGTTTCACTCCCAAAAATTGCTAAGCATCCCCTTCAATATAGTTGATATCCTCTAGCTCAATCTCCTCTTCAAATAGGGGTGTCTCATCCAAAACTTCCTCAATATCATTATCCTCATGTGAATCCGATTCGACTAAATTTAAGATTTGATCTTGCACTGATACTTGCATAGTACCCTTTTTATGGAATTTGAAACATATGATCTCTTTAGTTTCTGTGAAACTTTCCTCAATTGGAGTCCTAGTAGCTATGTGCCACTAATGGTGGGGTTAGGCCTATAGTAGGTATCTGGGTAGGAGTAGAAGCGACTTAAACTCTTCAAGTCTAGATAAGAGGTAGCTTTATTCTTTTCCATCCTTTAATATCTAGATGTCATGCATCTCAACCATTCCTAATATCCATTTTGAGACTAATAATAAAATTCTTGGTTATTTGCTGATCAAAGTTTGCATAGTTGGCCCTAGAAGTGGTCTTATGCCACACTAAGAACTCATACATTTACACTAACCAATTTAAAATTTATTAGGATCATGCATATTATCATAAGAAGGTGCCTTAACTTTAACTTTCCTTGAAGGATTATTAAAATTTTCATCATATCTAGTATGGTGGTCCCCTCATTCACATGAAAATGTGGCTTTCTTAGCAACTAATTTTAATTAGCATTTGGGTTATGCTTGTCGGGTAGGTTATGCAGGTGTAGGAGTTGGGGTTGGGTTTGTAGGGGCTAGGTTTTACATCTGTGTTATCAAAACATCTGTTTGATTCCTCTACTCTTGAATATGATGCATACTTTTATGCAATTGGGTTCTAGCCTCTATAAATTCTTATGCCTTAATTCATGGAGTCTAGAATTTATTGCTTCTTCCATCTTAGTTATACCATCAACTTGATCCATAGAGATTTTTTTCCCTTCTTGAGGATAGGGCCTTTTTTTTTGGAATGCATGCAATGCTCTATATGCAAGGAAATGTGTCATGCAGTTTTTAAGATTTTAAACCCTTTGTACTATTTTTGCATTGACATGTTGCATAAAATTTCTCAATGTGTGCTTCTTATGATAAATCACATGTTAGTTCAAAGCAAAATAAAATTTGCTTCCGTGTGGGTTTTTATTCTTGGTTGGTTGTTGATTTGTATGTGGAGCAATCCCTTACCAAGGAAATTAGTCAATTTTATGGTTTAATGGTAAGTTTACTGTAGGCTTTGTGATGGAGGCAACTTGTTGAAGCTAAGTACATAATATCATAGGCTTTCCACAAATATATAATAATCCTTGATTTTCTTCTTGATTTTATTAAATAAAAAATAGAAATAAACTAAGTCCAAAGTTAAAGATTATCTCTTGGTGGATGATAAATCCGCTAACCACAACTACTAATAATTCAAGCTCCAAATGCTCCTTGTGCTAAAATGGCCAAAGTTTAGCTTTAGCTATAATATCGAAATTGACATAGCCTTGGAAGGTGGATCCAAGGTTTGCACTTGCTGTAGTGAGAGGTTAATGATGCGGTGAACACTCCTGGATTGTTTGAGGAATTTTATTTGAGATGATCAAGAGAAGAGGGTTAGTGAAGAACTGATGCAGAACTACGATGTTTTTAGATGAAAACAAGGATTAGCACGATCTATTAAAGAGAGCAAATATCGATTAAGTTACTAGCAATTGAAACGACAACATAAAACAAGAGAGGTGTGCTTGCTTTTAGGCTAAACCACTTGTGAAATGCTTGAACAAACAAATAAATTAGAAACTCAAAATCATGCTAATATAATAGGTGTTCAATCAATATCCCTCAATTAACAATGCGATAAGTAAACAAAGAAGGAGCACTCAAGTAACCCTACGTTTACTAGGCTTTTAGCAAATTAAGTGGCATTGATCCTTTGCGAATCCGTCATCACCTACAAGATTAGGGAATGACGAAGGAATTGAATAGGGAAGAAAGTTCAACCTTAGTCGGAAAGGAATCGTCGTCGAGTGATGTCCGTTTGATTGCTAATAGTAGTGGTGAGGAGTTGTAGAAGTTGAGTGAGGTAGCCTTTGATAGATGAAGTAGCCGGAGGGGTGGAGGTCGTGGCTCGGCCGAAGATGGTCCACCGTCCTTTTGTCCTTTGATCGTCAATTACATCAACCAAGGTGATGTGGATCCGGTCGAGGTATTCTTCGACGGTGTTGTCAAAGTCGAATCCTACGTCGAAGAACGGGAAACGGAGGATGTCGATGTTGTCTTGCTCGTCAAGCACCAAGCCATAGTCCCATTCGGGGACTTCCATTCATGTTGATTGTGAAGGAGAAGGGTTGAAGATGATGTGCCTTTGCTGTCCTTGAAGCTTCTCTTTGGAAGAATAGGGTTCTTTCCCAGAATCCAAGTGAAAGGGGTGGGGGAAAGTGGCTGGCCAAGAGGGGGTTGGGTTGGGGAGTTAGGGTTAGGGTTTTGGAGAGGGAAGAGCGTTTAATTAAAATCTGAATTTAAATTTCAGATTTTAAAGAGGAAGGAAATTTGGAATTGTTTTGAATTCAAATCCCAAAAGAGGTGGGAGGCTTTAAGGAAGAGAGAGGGGAGATTGGAGAGAGAGAGAGGGGGGCGGAAAAGGGTAGGGGCCGGCGGCAATAAAGGAGGGAGGGGATTTGGGATTGATTAGGGGTTACCTAATTTAGGAAATATGACTTAGGAAGGTTTTAAATTAATCATATTTGATTTTAAATTCAAATAGAATTGAATTAAGTAACTTTCCTAAAATAAGAATTATATTTTAGGCAATGATTCTAAATTCAAATAAATTTGAATTCAATCATTAATAGAGTTACCTAAAATATTAATCCAAATTAGGAAGGGTGTAATGGCACATGGGAAAGGGGAAACCAAGGGAAGGGGGGGCGGCGGCTTGGTGAAGGGACTTGGGTGGCCGGCGGTGGTAGAAGGGGAGCGGTTGGGCCGTGGGTGGGGGTAGGGGTGTTAGGCCGTGGGTGGGGAATTGGGGGTGTGGTCCGTAGGTGGTTGGGTTGAAGCCGTGGGGTGGATGGAGGGAGGAGGCCGGCGGTGGGGTTGGGAAGGGAGGGGTCGGTGGGGAGGAGTGGGGAGGGGCCCTAAGTAAACCACGAACCCGACACGTCTAGGTTGGTGGGTGATGCACAAGCTCCCTCTCCTAGGGATCTTCTTCCAAAGCTCTCGACGCTCAAGCTCACAAGCACAAGTGCAGGAAATTTTTTTGTAATAATCATTCATTAACCCAAAACGATACAATAGTGGCCTTTAAATAGCCTCAAACAAAAGACCAAAAAGAAAAGACGATAATGCCCGCTTGGGCTTACAAGCAATCCCCCCTTAAGTAAGGGTAAAACAGTAAACGACAGAAAAGAAACAATAATATAATAAAACTAAAAAATACAAAGACTCGATCGTGGCCGTAGATCGACGAGCACGTCTACGATAGACTTTCCAAGTGTGGATGTCCTCATCAAGAACTTAGAACAAGTCAATCCTAGAATTCTTGCTTAGGGTTCACATTTAGGGTTTCTTATGGTGGAGGGTCTAGGGCTTGAAAAAATTTGGAAATGTTGTGGGCTTTAGAAGAGATTTGGAATATTTGGTGAATTCCAAGTGGTTTAGAAGTCAATGGGATGGGGATCAAGACTAGGTCTGGGTAACCTAGTTTGGAAAGATTTGACTAGTCCTAGAATATTGAGTTGTTTGAAGGTCCTAATGGTGTATTTAGGGGTCATAAAAGCTTGGAAGTGTTAGATGAATTTGTGGAGCTCATATTTGGAGCATTTGGTGACAATCCAAGGATTTGGAGGGTGATGGAGGGGAGGGGAACAAGATTAGGTGACTAGAGAGCTAGTGTGGCTAATTGCTTATGGAGCAGGGTATGATTTGTTTAGTGGTTGTGGGGGTAAGAGAAAGGTCTTGGGAGGTGAGGGAGATTTATGGGATAATGTTGATATGATTATGGGAGAAGGGAGATCATAGATCAACAATTATCTAAGGAGATAACTATATCTTCCACTAAAAAGGAACCTAAGGGAGGGCTGTTATGCCCAAGGATCTATAGTGAAAGAATTTCTTTTTTTCTCTTTTTTAGTATCTATTCAACTCATTCTATTTATTTTGGCTTTTATTTAATAAACAGATTGATAAACATCCTGATCAATTTGACTCCAGAATTGAATAATTGCATTAAAGAAAATCCAAGAAACAATGAAAAATATAATTCACATCACTATAGTCATAATTACATCCTTCAACCAGAGTCTAAAATAATATTTATAATAGCCATAATGGCTGCAAAAATACATAAACCAAAAGCTGAAATGAAAACTACACTAGCATCACTGCACAAACTCAAGCTGTAGGCTCCTTACTTGAAATCATTTAAACTATGTAATGAGCATGAAAGCCGAACAAGTAATCAAAATCTTACCACTAAAATCAATACAAAAAAAAAGAGAAACAATATGTTGTAAATAATATAAAGAAATCTATGAATCAATATATGCTATATGTATCGGTCACTTATATCAATCAATCATTCTATCTTCATTATACAATTAGTTTCATTCAATCATATCATTCAACCATTCTTCTCAGTTTTCAGTTATATGATAGTATCAGTATTCGTAGTTAGTAATGGTAAGCAGTAACAGTAATTCATGCCCGTACTCAATAATCAATATTAGTAAATAGTAATTAGTATCAGTATAATAATTGATATTTTATCTGATAGTCAGTTGAGGGTATCTTATATCTTCTCCAGCACTTATGAATCCTAATTAGTTGCCCATTATGACTCCAATCAATAAACTCCTTATAACTCCCCTTGAATCACGTGACAGTTGCCTTGATTTCTTATGACTCCCAATCAATCTTCAGTTTCTTATGAGGCCCATCCATTGATTCCAATCAGTGGATCATGTGGATCTTGAGGATATCACATGAGGTTATCATATTGTATATCTGATATCAATCAGTACATCATATTCATACATCACATCAAACTAAGACTAGTAGCAATATTATATTCTTGCAGAACTCAATCTTGTCATTCATTTCAATACATATTACATTGCAGTATTATTATGTCAAATCACAGTACAATACTTTTTAACCCATTTCCAATCTGCCTTTTTCCCTACTCATTTTACTCAGAAATTCCTATACACATATTTAATCGGTGAAAATATAATAAAATCATATCAAATCATTCAGAATGATCAAATCTATAACATATCAAAAGTTACGCCGTGAAAGCTTACAAAATCAGAAGATAATGTAGTTTTGACAGATTTAGGAGAGATAAATCTGTATAAATCAAAATCATTGAAAACAGATGAGGATAGTTGCTTACAATTATCAAAACACTTTTCACAACAGAAGTGGCTGACGTAAACGACCAAAAATCGGCTTTTTCTCTCCTTTCTCTCTCCTCCTCCTCTCTACTCCATTTCCTTCCCGAGCAAGTTACGGCCGAAATGGGGGAGGTGGTGTGCTGAAATATGTTAATGCTTGGGTTTAGAATAAAAAATATATAAAAACACTGTTAGTGGTATAGAGCTTAGTGCTGTATGTTGAATCCAAAATTACTGTAGAAAAGAAACTCAAACGTTATAGCGGCATTTTCTGGCGCCGCTGTGCTCTCAAACTTAGTGCCACAACTCACAAGTACAGTGCCGAAGCGCTCCAGTTCAAACATAAAATTCAAAAAATTCATATTTTAAAATACTTTATATTTTAGGGTTGTTATAAGGGCCCACCAAACGCACAACCCAAGAGAATAAATTCTCCTTTTTTTGTCAAAATACCAAAGCTCCTTCATTCATTTAAGAAAATGTTTAAACTATTTTATCATGTTCTAATGTTTGAAATTTAAAAATATTAAGAAGGGTGGAAAATAAAAGTTAGGGGGAGTAAATAAGGAAGTGCAGTGGAATCACTCCAATTCCACTCTCAATAAGGGTTGGTCGGCCCTAACCTCTAAACAAGGAAAAAATAAATTAGACTTAAAAACCTATAAATATTGAGGGAGAATTAAAGGTTGAGTATTTAAATATTAAAATTTAAAATTTGAATTTCCATCTTTAATTATCATTACAATTTCCATACTTTTCATATTAAGGTATTTTATTTTAGATTCTTGGTCTTGATTTAATAGTGTGGTCATTAATATCTGCTACTTGATATTCTGCATCAAAATGTATGCTAAGGCTTGAAGAATAGACAATGTTCAACTAAAGTTGATTGAAACTAAACCACTCTTTTGTGGTCACAAAGACATTCATAATTCTTTTTTTTTTTCTTATTGTATGTTAATATTCTCTTAAGGAAAATGCTTTGTAAGATACTTACATTAGCACTGTTTATGATTAGTTTGTAGTTGTGGCTATATTCCAGATAAGCCTTTGGTGTTAAATTAGCTGTTCAATGGTTTATATTTTCATGAATTCTTTGTTTTTTTTTCTTTTGGATGAAAAAGCTGTTATGATTTATTTAGGATTATTATTGGTTGCAGAAACAATATTGGCGTACAAGTGATAGTATTTTCCATTTTATTAAAGTCATTTAAACCTCACTAGTCATCTGCCTATATTTAGCTTTGTTGCACCGATATAAACATGAGAATATAGACATGACATAATATGAAGATTAAATACATCTATTATTGAAAATATGGGTCACAAATTATATTGAATGGGAACCTCACTAGTCTCTCTCTCTCCCCCTCCCTCTCGTTCTCGCTTCTCAAACATGTTTATATGAGAACACAAACATGATTTACATGTTTCAGTTGTTTATTTTGAAATTAAAAGCCTCTTATTAGTCTTCAGCTCATTACAAGTCCTTTTTCATTGTCAATATTCCACTTAACCCATCACACGTGTGTCTGATATGCGTGTACTTTAATTATTTATGATTTTTAACAGGGAACATCCATGGCGTGACCAATAGATGTCGGGTGTTTGTCTTATTCTGCATTTGTTAGATATTGTATATTATAAAATGTCGTTGGATCATATATGTTAGTCTTGATGTAATGTAATTTCAGTTATATGATATCAGATGTAAGTTACTATTTGAATACCTAGTGTATAATTAACATTGAAGGCATTTATTTTTCTTTTACAACTTAAATGTGGTCTATTTTTAGTGCCCCTCTCTTCTCCTTGTTATAGGTGGACCTTAACCAAGCCATATCAATGGTTTCATATTATGCTTCATCCTCTGAGCCTGCACAGGTTCGTGGCAAAACTGTCTATATTCAATACTCAAATAGGCAGGAGATTGTTAACAACAAGGGTTCTGGTGATATTGCTGGGAATGTCTTACTAGTTACCATTGAGGGTGTCGAAGCAGGTGATGTCAGCATAGATGTGATTCATCTGGTGAGTTTTGCTTGTGTATTTGTTTCTATTAAGTCATGCAAAGTTGCTTTAGAGTTAAAATTTATGGAATTAGCCTCTGCATTTTGATTTTCTTGCTCGTCTGTTGAAGTGGATGTACTTTTAGCATTGTATCAAGTTTCTTGATCTTTTTTTTTTATTTTTATTTTTGTTGGAATTTCTGAGATACAAGAAGATGACTTGCGTTGATCACCAGATCCATGCAACAAGAATTCCGTTATCAGGCTTTGGCTTTCTTTTTGTTTTGATTATACCATTTTTAACCATTTACCTAACCTTGCACGCTTTATCTATGGAAAGTTTTATTTTATATGCGGGCTTTTGAATATGTGGGATATAACTACGTCAAATTTATCGTCTTTTCTATGGGCTGTTGTTTGTTTTTGAAATGTTAATGTTTATATTAATTTAATTTTGATAATTTTATGTATTTCCCGCCTCACCGTTCACACATAATATTGAATAGATGCAAAATGTGTTAATTGTAATTTGATTTTGAACCATAAGTAGTATACCCTAAAGCTTAAACCAAAACACCCTAAATCCTAAAAAGCCTTAAAAATTATAAAACCTAAATCCTAAAAAGCCCTAAACTCGAAACTGTACAACTCCTAAACCCTAGGATTATGGTTTTAGGGTTTAGGAGGCCTATGCATTTTATTTGTCTGTTAAGTATGACTACCCTGGAGTTTGATGTATACCCTGTTTTTGCCTACAATCCACATAATTATTGTGGCATTAGCCCCTTGGGCGCTTGGGCTAGGTGAGATGCCACCTAAGTGCCTTACAGCATGAGGTGATTTGCATAAAAGAATGAGTGCTATATTAGCACTGTGCTCTAGCAGCACTTCAAATGAGCACCTCTTTTATTAGTCAATTTTGTTTAATTAGGCAATACACTGTGCTCAAGCCATGAAGTGCCACCTAAGTCGCATTCTTTTTTTTAATGAAAAATTACTAAAATGGTTCATTGACTATTTATGAAGGACTAAAATAATCTCCAATTATATTATAAGACCAATTTTGCCCCACAGGTCTTTAAAAAGGAATCAAAATAATTCCATAGTTGGACTATTTTGATTCATCTTTAAGGAGTTGAGGGATCAAAATGGTTCTTTAATATAATTGGGGGCCATTTTAGTCATTCATAAAGAGTCAAAAGACCACTCTTTTTTTCCCTTTTGTCTTGTTTAAGATGGCGGACAATTTTTTTTTTCTTTCAAATTGTTGATTTGTATATTGTATATTTTGTAGGGGGTGTAAAAATGGTCAACGGGATGGGTTCGAGTCCGACCCGAATCTGGGCAATTCGACCCGACCCGATAACCCATTTTGATTTAATTTTTTAATAAATTTTTAACAATAAAATTTAGATTAATTAATAAAAAATTAGACAATCATACCAACACAAAAAAATCAAGTAAAAATTGATATAAATGGGTCATTTTGAGTCAAAATCGTGTAGGTGGGTCAAGCCGAACCTTACTTGTTTATTAAACGGGTCAACCTGAACCTGAATTTCTTGGGTCGGGTCATTTTTTGACGCCCGTAATATTTTTATTAATTATTTGTATGGTAAGCTTAATGTCTAAAAATGCAAAAGCAAAAAGTGATGCTTTTTAAGCTCTTAGGCTGTCAACATAGAGCTATGATGTGCTTCATGAATTTGTATTTACATACTATTGATAGTATTATAAATGTGTGAGTAAGATACCAGAAAACTACAGCAGAATTTTACGATTCTAATATGAATATCACAATATAATACAAAATGAAATGACACATAATACAAAGAGGATATTATATTTGATATAGATTGAAGCAAGACATCAGTTTGAACTTGCTTAGTGTTAGAATATTCGAATGTTGTAAAATTGGTTAGAAAAATCATTGAAAGTGTTAGAATATTTCGTAGATCATGACAACTAAAAAAATGTCAACATGCTGTAAAAATTATTTAAATTTTCTTCAAATGGGTTAATGATTTAATTGTATTCCATTTTTTTCTCAATAAAATTAATTTTATTCCTTTCTATGAAGAATCATTAAAAATCTATTAATGTGCAAGTGTATTGGTTTGGAGAATTATATTAAATAAAAAATGTACTAGAACATTGTAGATAATTTTTATGTGACTGAGAAAAGTCTTCCTAACTTGATATTAGGATGCGGCAGTGTTATTATTGCTTTTGGTTTGACAAAGTTTAAGCTTTTGTTATTTCGAAGCAAGATGGGATACCGATGCGTTTTGGAAGTAAAAACAACAAGGTAACAAGTAGAAAACTATAGGAATTTGAAAATAGGGGTTGATTTTGATTAATACTTCAACAATAATGAAAGATCCAATTGATCTATTATTTGAGAGGTAGATTAGTTCTCCCCTAGATGCCGCTAGGAACAACTCCTAAGAAAGCTACAACAAACATAAATCACATATTGAAAATAAAATAACTTAATTATCCTTAAATAAACCATCATATTTCTCTCATAAATATGAATTCAAATCAGCCCTCTTTCCCTTAATAAAACCTTCCTAATTCCCTTCCAAATTTGAATTCAAATCACCCCTCTTTCCCTATATAAAACCTTCTTAATTCCTTCTCAAATATGAATTCAGATCAGCCTTCTTTCCTTAAATAAACCTTTCCAAATTTTTTCCAAAATCTAAATTCAAATCAGCCATCTTGCACTAAATAAACTTTCTTAATTATTTCTCCCTCAATTCTCCTCCTTACATAGTGAATATTAACTTCTCTGGACCCCATAAGGTAGGCCCCTTAGCATATCAATACTTCCCTCCCAAAAAAGCACCTTGGCCTTAAGGTGGAAGATGGGAACAGTCTCCTGATCATCTCATATGGCTCCCATGTGGCTATGCACTCCGGCAAATCCTTTCACCTGATAAGTATCTCTTGAACAATAAACTAAGGATGTTGAGAACGAATTTGCAGATCAATAAGATCATTCCTTGAAATGATTATTTTCTTATCCTCTTTAATTTATTGTTGAAAGTTCTGAGTTGTTCCTTTTCCTTGTCATCAATCATTCGCATTTGCAACTTTCTCATCCTAGAATCGCTACTGCTCTAATAGCTTCTTCCTCCTCCAGGGTATCGGTTATCGTAATCCCTCCATGTTTCCCCCGTGTATCGAGGATGAGAATCCCACATTTCTTTCGCCCGCCTCATATGACTTGATCCCCATGGCTCAGGTTGTCCTGCTCCTCCGGTCGCCCACTCCCCTTGTCCAAAAGATCTCACATAGTGGTCGGCCACCCCACCACCTCCACTAAGAAACCCCCTTTATACTGGCCCCTCATCCGAAAACCCTATTCCACCTCTTATCGGAGCGCTAGGAGTTGACTCTTGACCCCTCGTTTGATGACCCACTCCTCTTGCCCGAAATGCCCTCTCATAGTGATCGGCCACCCTATCACCTCCAACAAAAAATTTCCTTCTTGCTGTCCTCTCATCCAGAAACCCTGATCTGCCCCTTATCGAAGCCCCAGGAGGTGACTCTTGATGAAAGAAACTCTCCTCTTTGAACTCTTCTCTCCCTATCTCTTTTCTCTTAGATTCGACCAAGGGAATCTCAGTCAAATTGTGGTTAGGGTTAGCCATCGAAACCGCTAGTGGAGTTTTGGATTGCATCTCAATGAGCTTCTTCATCATCTTCTCCAACCTCCCAAATCCGCCTTCCATCCGATTCTCCATGGTTGAAAATCTTCCTTCGAGGGTTAAGAATTTCTCCTCTACCCTTGATTTGAATTGCTCTATTTCGCCTTCCACGCACCCACCTTCTTTACTGCCATTGTCTCCAAAAAACTTCGCTCAGATACCACTTTGATGCATTTTGGAAGTAAAAACAGCAAGGTAACACGTAGAAAATTGTAGGAATTTGAAGATAGGGGCTGATTTTGATTAATACTTCAACAATAATGAAATATATAATTGATCTACTATTTGAGTGGTAGATCAGCTCTCCCACAAATCCTAGGCAACGCTAGGAACAACTCCTAAGAAAATTACAACAAACATAAATTACACATGAAAATAAAACAACCTAATTACCCTTAAATAAGCCATCATATTTCCTTCCAAAATCTGAATTCAAATCAACCCTCTTTCCCTTAATAAAACCTTTCTAATTTTCTCCCAAATTTGAATTCAAATCACCCTTATTTCCCTAAATAAAACCTTCCTAATTCGCTCCCAAATCTGAATTCAACTCAACCCTCTTTTCTTAAATAATCATTTCCTAATTTCCTCCCCAATCTTAATTCAAATTAGCTATCTTTCCCTAAATAAACTTTCCTAATTATTTCTTCTCTGATTTCTCCTCCTTACATAGTGAATATTAACTCCTTTGGGCCCCCCAAGGTGGGCCCTCCCTAGCGTATCAGATACTTCTAACCTAAGCTTAAGGCACATCAAGCTACAAGTCAATAACCTCATAGAACTTACCTTTTTAAGTGCCGCAAGAATGAGAATAAAAAAGAGCTTTAAGGTGATTTTCTGAAGCAATGTGTTTCTATAATTATTTTTTCTTAAGCTATTTATCTAATTTGTTTGGCTCTTGCTTTTTTTTTTTCTTCCTTTTCTACCATATGAGCTACACCCCCGTGGCTCCTGCTTATTTGTATAAAGCATTATCATCATCATTAATCTTGTCCCTGCCATTTAGGGACGGAGTAATAAATCTTTCATCTCCATTAATTTGTTTTGGGTGTTTCATTTCACAGATGTTTTAGGCAACTTTTAGCAAGTTATCTTTGTACATGCTCATACTACGAAAATTTATTTTATTTTTTCAACTTCATTTTATATAGATGCTACTCAAATAATCTCTTTTTTTGTCACACATTCATCTTAATATTCTCATCTCTTAATATAGGTTTTGTTGATTTATTTTCTCCTTAAATTGTTGCGATACTCTTTTTCAAATAGTACTCATGAGGCATTTTTTTATTTTAATGATCTTGTTTTTATTCTACAAGTTTCATCCTTACTCCTTTCCACATTTTTTAACACGATGAGTCGAGTTCTATCCATATTTCATTTTGTTAACATTGTTAATTCATAGGTGCTATTTGATCCTCCAACATTGCTAACTTGTTCATAATAATTCAATCTTTGTATATCGTGAATTCAATCTTTATTGTACTACTCAATGGCCGTTCATGTTTGAAAAATTATCTCCATTGTTTCAGCTTGAGAAATAGTATCACCAACGTGGAACAAGTTTTCTTAACATGCATTAGCATGTCTCATTTTACGTATTTTTTAAAATATCTTCATGACCGGAACAAAATGTTATGAACTTAATATCAATCATTGTTGTAAATTGATTGTGATGCGGAATTCTTTGGCCACCCCAAAAATATTATATGCCTAGTTGTTGTTCTATTACTCATATTTTAAAGACACTTTTTACTCGCACTTCCTTTCAATTATTTCTCATGATTCTCTATGATTCTCCATGATATGCTTTTTCAAGTCAATTAATACCCCGTATACAGTAGCCTATTTTTATTGCTTTAGCTATGTATATTATTTATTTATTTTGAATGCATTGAGATGCCCCAAATAGTTAGGATAAGGTAATGATTATGTTGATGATGATGATTGCGTTGAGAATTTGGGATGCTAAATGCTATTTTCATTTTTTTTTTTGGGAATTGTTTTCGTGTTTGTAATGTTAAACATCTCACTTCATTCCCAATGATGCCATTCTTGCTTTTGGTTCTTGGTGCCTTAATGATTCTATTCCGCCTAAGAACTAGGCTTACATGTTCTGCATTAAACCTGTAAGGGTAGAATTACATAATCCTACATGGAGTTGATACCATTGTTATATTTTAGTGTTTGTACCTTTTAATTCTGTTTAAAATTTCATTTAGGTTTTTTCTGCATTTGGATTTGTTCACAAGATTGCTACGTTTGAGAAGGCAGCTGGATTTCAGGTCATTCATAAATAGCTGTTCTTGAATACACTAAATGACTGTCCATTTGGCATTGAGAATTAAAAAACTTCCTGTTTTGTAGGCCTTGATCCAGTTTACCGATGCAGAAACTGCCTCAGCTGCTAGAAATGCGTTAGATGGAAGGAGCATTCCAAGGTTCCATTGGGTTTTCTTAGATTAGTTGAGGCAGGAAGTTTAGTTTTGTAGAAAGCTACTGATCCAACTTCTTGATTGCCAGATACTTACTCCCACAACATGTTACCTCATGCCACTTGCGCATATCATATTCTGCGCACACAGATTTAAATATCAAATTTCAGTCACATCGCAGCAGGTATGCATTCATGCAGAGACGATTAAATGTTTGGATGTTTGGTTGTAATCTAATGCGATATTGATCTCTATTTTTAGCCCTTTTTCATTAAGAAATGGACCATCTTGTGTTCTGGCTGATGTATTTTTTCCTTTTTTAATAGTTTTAGTGAGGTCAGCTGCCAAAATTCAGATGTCTTTTGCCCTGTCTGTAATTTTCTCTGTCACCGGGCCATGATTTGTTGATCATATGAAATTCTGTATATCAATCTGTATGTTGAAGGCAACATTGTTATATACAAACTATAAGTGATTCTTCTGGCTTTAGGAAATCATATTTGATTGATTGTAGGTTTGAATCTAATGTCTTAGTTCTACCATTCCTTTTCATCTCCATATTTGACTAAATGGAAAAAGAAAATGTTTTAATAAGATGCTTGATTTTTTTTTATGTGCATGAACTGAGTCAACCTTTCTTGTTATGTGGTTAGAGAAGGAACGAGTGTTTTTCTTGGAATTTGTCCTAATTTTAATCTGTTTCTTTTTGTGTGTCAAAAACTGGTCAATAATATGTACCGACCCAAATGAATGTGTGATTTCTTGGCATGTGGGTAACAAGGAGGTGTTGGGAGGCGGCGGATCAATGGATGTGAAGAGAGATCAGATGGATAACCTGCAAGTTTTTATCTTCTCCAATTAAGATTTAGGAGAGAACAGATTTAACAAACTCATATTATTAAATGTTATTGAAGACTTGAAATTTTCATGTGCAGCGCAAAAATATTGATGAAATAGGCTTGTTGAACTTTTTGAGAAGAAGCTTGAGACAGTTCCTGCTAGGCGTAGGAGTTGTGTTTCTCTTATCTGTGCAAGTTATATGTGATGTTCTCATTTCTAGAAGCTTTAACTATAATGAACACTTCAATCCTAAATGTTGGTAATATGTTGATTGTCTTTGGATTTTGCTAAGAATTTAAGTAAAATCTTTTTTATTGTTTGGAATCAGAGTGATTGGATATTTCAACCCCAAATTAGAAAAGTTGTGTTTGATAGTAATTTGAATACTAAATTTAAAATTTATTCCAAAATTCCAAAATCCCAAAATCTAAATTTCGTTAGTACTAAGAAATTTTATATATGCACATGCTACAACCTAAACTGATTGTGATGAGAAGTATGAAGGGTTTGCTATTATGCCGCTCGGAAGTGATTAAGCCACAACTTAACTAAATTTCCGTGAAAGTACAGAAGGTTTGTCTAGAATGTCGTCTGTAAATGACTTGTCATAACCTAATTATGATAACAAAATGGACTAGGTTTAAAATTAAGATTAGATTCACTATATGAAATTTGTGGACATTGAATGATAATCCAGTTGAAATAATATGTACAATGATTAGAAGAAGAATCAATATCACTTATTTACAAGCAACTAAATATGAAGAGCAATTTAGTGATGTAGGAAAGTTTGAGTTATATGTTTCCTTAGTTATATGAAAGAAGGTTAATTATAAGAATAAGGTAGGTGTAATTGTAGATTAAGGGCAATTAATAAGAATTGACAAAAAATAAAAAACACAGGGTAAAATAAAGATATCATGCAGTACAAGCTTTGCTAGCCTGCCTAGCTTGAAGTTTGGTGAAAAATTGAGTGGTGATATTTTTTTTCCTTCTTATTATGACCCTGTCTGATGAATAAAGTATGAAAGCTCCTATTTACTAGTGCGTAGTCACTTAGACTTATCTCATTAGAATTGAGAGGAAGCACTGAATTATGAGCTTATGCCTTAACCAATATGAGAGATAGGAACTTCCACAAGAGGATCACTATTCCCATTAATTGTCAGTGATGTTGATGCTGAAATCGAAGGATTATTAGGGGCAAGTTCCACTGATGAAGGAGAAATGATCATTGAATGAGAAGGTTTGTTATGACCATTTGGGTGAACTTCGTGATCCTGAACATAAGATGTTCTTAAATCCGAGTGGGCCTTGAAGCTAGTTAGAGTGAATGTGGCCAAAGATTTTATAGGAAGAGCAATAGGGGTGCCTTCAAATTCAACCTTTTGCCAATAATTGCTAGACGGTATAATACTAAGTTAAGTGTTGCAGAGATAAGGATGCTCAGGATGAGTAGATTTACCCTTAGAGACAGGATACAAAATGTGCATATACGTGAAAAGTTTGAATAGCTCCAGTGGAAGATAAGATTAGAGAGAGTTGCCTTAGATGGTTTTGTCACATAAAACGACGGCCTTCCAATGACCCAGTTAGAAAAGTAGAGGTATTAGATTTGACTTATATTAAGAAAGGTAGAGGTAGACCTAAAAAGACTTGGTTAGAAAATATTAGAAATGATTTTTCTTTATTAGATTTAAACGAGAATTTGACTTTTAATAGGACACAATGGAGAAAAAGGATTTATGTAGCCGACCCTACGTAGTGGGACAAAGGCTTGATGTTGTTGTTGTTGTTGTTGTTGTGGTGTACCAATCCACACCATGGAAGGAATAGAAAGATGAGCAATAGCATCATTAATTTGCAAAGGTTTACCATAAATAGATCCTAATGAATATGAAGTTAATTGATTAAAGTAATTTAAGCAGAACCTACGAAAATTGATGTAGAATGAAAAGCTAGCCATGATTAACAATTTAGAAATATGAAATTAATTCCTGCAAATAGAAAATCTGAAATTAATTTGGGAGGGATTGATTGGGGGGAGAATTAATTGGAGGGAGCAAAGAGGAGAAAGAGGGAGAGAGAGGGTGTCGGTGGTTATGGGAGTGGGGAGGGGATGTGGGAGGGGATTAAGAGAGTGAGATAGATTGCCAATCAAAGCCAATCTAAATGGAGAAAGAGGCTTTAATGCAATTGACTCTCTAAATTAAATTTGAATTTAATTGGCCTTGATTAGAGGGATTTCTCTAATATAACTTTTCTTATTTTAGGAAAGAATTCAAATTCAAAATGAATTAAAATCTGAAATTAAAACCTTCATAATTTAAGATGCATCACATATGGAAAGTAATCAATTAGGGATTTGAAATTCTTTAATGGACATTGATTGAAAATGTAATTAGGAGCCTTAATGGAAATAGGAATTAGAGAGGAGAGAGGTAGAGCCGGCAGCTAAAGGAGGGAGGGAGGAGTTAGGAAGGATTTCAAATAGTTTCCAAGCAAACCAATTTAATTAAAAGAGATTTAATGTCCATATCTCTTTTTATTTGAATTCAAATTCAAATTGGCTTGATTGAAGAAACTTTCCAAATATAACTTATGTTAAATTAAGAAGAATCAAATTTGAAATTGATTCAAAATTAAATTAATATCCTTCCAAATTCGTCATGATTTATTAGGAAAGTAGTAAGACTAGGAAAATTTGGAGGCAAAGGAGGGGAGATGTGGCCGGCGGCTAGGAGAGGATTAGGGTTAGGGCCGGCAGCTAGGAAGGAAGGGGAAGGGGGAAAAAGAAAAGAAGAAGGGGAAATGGGAGTCGGTGGAGAAGATAAACCCCGAGCCCGGGCGCTTCCTGCGGCTGATGGGTAATATTTTGCCCTCATCTAGGGACTTCAAACCACAAGCCCGAACGCTTCCTGCAGCTGGTGGGTAGTACGTTGCCCTCACCTAGTGACTTCAACTCTCATAAGAACTCTCAAAGCTCTTAAGAGCAAAAGTATAGAATTTTTTTCTTAATAAGCATTCATCCCCTCAAAAGAAGAGGATGGGGCTATAAATAGCCAAAATATAATAATAAGACAAATTACAAAAGTGCTCCCGGGGTCACATAGGCCTACTCCCTCAAGTGAGGGTAAAAATAAAAAAATACATAAATAAATCAAAATACAAATAATAACTCAAATTAAAGTGATATAATCATGGTTGTTGATCTTCGGCTCCTCCTCTGATAAACTTTCACAGTCGGATGTTCTCATCAAAAATCCACCCAAATAGGGGTGACAAGCGGTTCCTTGGAGACATCAAATGGGTTGACCACTTTAGCATTTGCATGGGAAAGCCATTGATGTGGTATGTATGATGAGAAAAGAGCATGGTGCAATCTAATTCCAATGAAAGTTGGATAAAAATATGACGATGGTTAAAAAAATCAATTGAAAATTCACCAACCATTTACAAATTTGACATAAATTTGCGAATGACATCCATATTGGAATGACCCAAAAAGATTTTTTCAACAATGTTGAAAGTGAATGGTCAAGCAAGTTCAAAGATCTTAGCGGCAATGAAAAATAAGAGCAGGTTTGCATTGTAAGGTGAATTAGAGTGGACCACCAAAATCCTAGGAATTAAAGATGCAGGAAAATCAGAGATGTTTGGAATAATAAGGGTCGGGGTTGCAAAGGTGGATTTTAGAGTGGACTAAAAAAACCTTAGGGGCCTCCAGGGAGGGAGATGGCATAGCAGTGGGGAGCAAAGAGAAGGAAGGCTGAGATGAGCAAGCCAAAATATGTGAGTAGACGAGTGGAATATATTTTGTGGAAGCGACTATTGATAGGAGGGGAGAGCAGAGGCCGCCACATTATAAGGATTGATAGTAGCTATGAATGAGCTTTCAAACAAGGACAAAAGACGAGGAGGTGATCCCTCATTCAAGTGTGAGGGTTGGAGGATGTGTGTCCCTGTGCTAGCCCAAAGACGCAAGTGCTGCGAAATGGATCCATGTATGTGTGCCAACATGGGAAAGCACACGAGGAGATGCATGCGAAAGCGCATGCAATTGGCGAATGTTCACGGAGGGTTGCAATTGTGCACTGGTGAAGCTAGAGTTTGCTTGTAGAGCGTGAGGTCTTTGGTCAAGGAACATGCACTAATGAAAAAAAATCCAGGTTATTGATATAGTGATTGTTATTAAGTTGGGGTTTATTTGAGATCACTTTATTTATTTTTTAAAAACACATATGTATAGTGTGTTTTTTATTTGTTTTCATTTTTTTATTTTTAAAACACTCAAAACAAAGCATTTTAAATATTAAAAAAAACTTTCATCATCAATCATTGCCATCACATTGATCGCTTCCAATGATCACAGCAATGGCGAACATTGCCATCATCACTTTGCTGGCCATCGTTCCCACCTCAGTGACCACCTGATAAATACAATAACGGCATCAAGCCTTTATGCCATTATGTGGGTTTGGCTGCATGAATCCTTTGTGTCAATTGTGTCTTGTAAGAGTCATATTTTCATTTAAATCTAATAGAAAAAGGTCATTTCTAATACTTTCTAACCAAGTCTTTTTAGTTATACCTCCATTTTTCTTAACATAGACCAAATTTAATACATCTATTCTCCTAACTGGGTCATCAGAAGGCCACATTTAATCTGATCAAATCATCTAAGGCGACTCTCTCTAATTTATTTGCCACTGGAGCTACACCAACCTTATAATGTATATACTCATTTCACATTCTATCTCTAGGAGTGAAGCCACTCATCCACCTGTGCATCCTTATCTCTGTGTCACTTAATTTCATGCTCATCTTTTAATGGCCAACATTTTGCGCCATAAAGCATTGCATGACTCACCACCATCTTATAGAAATTTCACTTAATTTTGAGTAATATTTTTCTTTCACACAACAGGCCCGATGCTTTTCTCCACTTCAACAAACCAACTTGAATGCTGCTAATAATATCTCTATCTATTTCATCATTACTTTGAATAATAGACCCAAGATATATAAAACTTGTACTCTTTTTAAAGACTTGATCACCCAAAGTCACAATCCCCCCACTAGATTTATTACTACTAAAATTACACTTCATGTATTCGATTTTAAATCCACTCAAATGAGAACTTTTAGACTCTAAGATTGACCTCCATAATTCATGTTTTCCTTTAATTCCCTCTCTGGTCTTATCAACAAGAATATCATCAACAAAAAGCATACAAAGGGTACATCCTCTTGCGAATGTCTAGTAAGGACATCCATGACTAAAGCAAAAAGATATGGGCTTAACATTGAACCTTGGTGTAATTTAACTGAAATAGAAAAATATTTGGTCAAACCACCTTGTTTTTGAACACAACAAACAACTCTTGCATACATATCCTTAATGATTTTAATATAAGAATTATTAACTCATTTCTTTTCTAAAACTCTCTAGAGCACTTCTCTTAAAACTATCATATTCTTTTACTAAATCAATAAAATATCATATGTAGATCCTCCTTATTCTTTTTATACTTCTTCATGAAACCTCTCAATAAATGTATAGCTTCCATGGTAGACCTACTCGGCATGAATCTAAATTAATTTTGAGAAACATTAGTGTCACTTCACAACTTATGCTCAATAACTCGCTCCCATAGTTTTAATATATGACACATTAATTTTAATTTCTCTATAATTCGTGCACTCTTGTGCATCACCTTTATTCTTAAAAATAGGAACCAACACACTTCTTCACCATTCATCTAACATCTTTTTAGTCTTCAAAAGAATATTAAAAAGTTTTGTAAGCCAACAGATTCCTTCATCTCTTAAGCATTTTCACATATCTATTGGAATATCATTAGGTCCAACAACTTTTTCACACATCATTTTCTTTAAAGCCTCTCTAACTTCGATTTTACTAATATGATGATAAAAATAAAATCTTTTTCATTTAAGATGCTAAGATCACTAAAGTCAATCATATTTTCACTATTTTCATTGAAAAGTTTATCGAAATATCTCATTTACTTTTGTTGAATATCCTCGTCTGATAAAATCATTTTTTGATTTTCATCCTTAATGCACTTAACTTGAACTAAATCTTTACTTCTCTTATCTGTTTGCTTGACTAACTTGTACATACATCTTCCACCCTTCGTAGTATCTAATCTATTATATAAATCATTATAAATTAAATTCTTTGCATCACATTTTGATTCCACCACCAACTATTTTTATTATGAGCATTTTATTGTGATACTTTAAGCACATACTTCATAATATTTTTAATATCACTAACTACCTTTTTCCACATAATATTAGTTTTCTCATGCACAGTCAAATTCTTAAGATCTTCAATCTTACTCTTAAAAATATTTTTATTAGTATTCTTTAAATGTCCCAATCTAATTATATGACAACATTTTATTTATTTTTTATATTCTACCTCTTCATCTTAAAATCCAAAACTAATAAGCGATGTTGGGTATATAAACTTTTATTCAAATTAACTTCACAATCCGTGCAATCTAAACGATTTATTTTTCTTATAAAAATAATCAATATAAGTTTTGCTATATTCATTCTTATAAATGATGAGGTGCTCCTCTCTTTTTTAAAATAATGTATTAGCAATTACAAAATCATAGGTTATTGCAAAATTTAATATAATCCTACATCTTCATTAGTCACTCTAAACTCATAGCTACCAATAATGCTTTTAAAATCTTCTACCACTCTACTAAAATGTTCATTTAAAATATTCTACCACTTGATAAATAAACAAAAAATATTTTTAAGATACAAAATATGCTTTATTTTATGTTAAAATATAAACAAAATAAAATAAAAAATAAATAAAAATTTAAGTGATTCCAAATGGCATCTTAATTATCCTTAAGGGCATTGCTAATGTGGTTGATGATTATGCTTCTCTATTTTGCTTAAAGGTATTTTGAATCATCTTGAGAAAGAAATCAATGTACTTTTATGATTATGAGGGTAATTATTCTAGTTTATTTAAATGGACATGATACATATAGGTGGGTGTGGACTAGGTGATATAAAAATGATTGAAGGATTTATGCTTGATTTCGAAGTAAATATGGTCTTATAATAATGAGCACCTTTTAAGAAATGAGAAAAGAACTTAATTAAAAAATGCAACAAGCAAACCATAATTTTTTTATTTGGAAATAAATTACTTTTGTAACGTTTGTAAAATGTTTCCAATAGAAATTTGACTGCTCAACATAAAGTAGTTATGGATGATCTTAAGAGTATATAAAACATGATCAAATAACATATTTGTTGGAGGGTATGATGTTTGACCTTAAAAAGTGATAATTTGTTAATCTTTCAAGATTGATTGTTAAGAGGGGAAAATTGGAATTAGATGTTTTAATCAAAAGCTTATTCTAGGATAAAATAGTTAGGTCCATTAAAAAGATTATTTGCAAAGTTTTAGAATCTAGAAATCTATTGTACATAAGGAGAGTAGGTGGTGAGGTAAGAGGGTACAAAACTTTTATAAGTAAAAAAGAATGTGATTTCAATGAGTGATAAAATGTAAATACTATTGAGACTTAAAAATAATCATAAGGGATATAATTATTACAAATGTAAGGAAAGCAACTATAAGTTTTGATGATTTATATATTGGGGATACTTAGAAAGGAGAAAATGAGATATATGAAATATCTAAGGCAATATATGAAGATACTCATGGACTTTGATCAAGTTAAATTTATTAAAAGTAATGATTATAATATATTAGTTAAAGATAAATGCATCAAAGAAAGAAGTAAATACTTTGAGAAATTGTTAAATAAGTTCTTTGAGGAGAAATTTTTTTAGGAGTTATAATGAACAAAAATTGAGATGCATTATAGATTGTTTTTAAAAAACAAAGTGGAATTAACTCTAAAGAAGATTTATAACATTATAGTATGGATAAAGATAATTTTTAAAATTTGGAGAGTTGTGTGTGATATTGGACTGGTTTGATTTGCTAATTTTCTTATTGAGATTTTGAAGGTTAAGAAGATGCCAAAGAGTTGGTCTTTTTGTATCACTATTCAAGAGCATAGTGAAATGTCGAGAATTGTTTTGATTGTAAGGGAATCAACTTTTGAGCCATACAAAGAAGTTATGTGAGAGGCTAATGAAATGTTGTCTTAAAAAATTAATTTAGTTAGTTGACTTTAAATTTTTTTCTTGCATTAAGATAATTCACAGGAAAATATTGAGAACTAAGAATATGATTATTTATTGATATGAGAAGACTTGATATGCTGTATCTTGAGAATTGAAGCTACACATTAATGAAAATGGTTTTTTTGTCAATGATACATTGAATTTGTTAAAGATTTGTATGATAGAATATGATAGAATATTTAGTAGTGTTAGAAGTAGTTGAGTGGCCGAGTTCTCAAGCATTGTATGTTTACATCAATGAGCATCATTAAGTTCATATATTTTTATATTAATTATAGAGATATTTATGAAAGATATTGAAAGTAAGGTGCATTGATGTAAACTTTTTATAGATGACATTATCCTAATTGGTGATATTTCTATTGAATTAATTGTTAAGATAGAATACTGAAGAAAATATTTAAGAGAGAAAGAGAATTAGTAGAGTAAAATTTGAATATATGATACACTATTTTAGTAGGTATGATATTGTTATTATTCAATATTATTGGAAGATAAAATGATACATGGGTGTGATAGCTTAACTATTTTGGATTTAGTATACAGAATAGTGGATCTACAGTGTGACCACCTATTTTAACCCTTTCTAGTCAATCTTGAGGTGTAACAAGGGCAAACAATCTAGTTAGGCATATTTCCTATTAACATCTCTCCAAACTCTTACTAATTAGCATTGAATGAGTATAAAATTAGTTTGCTTAAATTGTCACAAGTATAATTTACACATTGATCCGTTAATGCATTCATCATAATCATTAGTATTGAAGCTTGCATAAAATATAATCATCGAATTGAATACAGAGCTTCTGAATAAAATTTAAATATAAATTCATACGTATGAAAAGTTTTTTAATTTATATCATATACATCTTCTTTTATAATACATTCAAAATTATACATCCAAAAATAGATTATATAGAAGAAAACTTATCACTTGTCTACCACCCTTGCTCCTTTCATTTCTTTGAAATTACACTTATAGTATCTAATGAGTTGCACGTTCAGTGGGATAAATAGTTTTAATATAATGTTCAAACATACATAAAAAATATGACATCTATCTAATAAATGAACTAATATGAGCATTAGTATTCTTAAAAATAACTAGTTTAATGCAATACGCTTTAAATTGGGGCATGCTTTATTAATTAGATACATAAAGGGCGAAACAACAAAAATGAATGTTTATAAGAAAATGAATTATAATGATTAAGTCTCAAGTCATTTACATGCGATAGGCTATTCAATTGTTGGTATTGAGCTAGTTGCTTTATTTTCATCTTCTTTTTTTCTTAGTAATCATTTTCTTAAAAAAATCTGTGTAGGCTTTTCTTATATTTATAACGTCACCTAGCCGGCCAGTTATAATAGCCATTGATAAAATTTGGTCAGTCCAACAATTTAGTTTTCAACGACCCCCTCGATTAAGAGTTTGCCAGTTCTAACTTTTACAATTGAGAGTCAAGAACCTCTTTATTTTACCTACTGAGGCTCATTTCACCAAAAAACTTTTCCCTGGCTACGTAGGTCATTGTAGTCTACTAACATATTTCACATGATATGATTTTTCATTGGCTCTTGTTTTTGTAAGTATTTAATATTAATTAGTATTCTTATGCATATGATGATATCAACTTGCATGATAATGTACCCAAGATAAGACTTGATATGCAAGAATTTACATTTAAAAACTTAAATATGCATTATTTTTTTTATCCAAAGGATAATCTATTTTGCAGTGCGCAGTTGCTTATACTTTAAACACTTGCCAAAGCCAACAAGACATTGCCCATAATATCTCTTTTTGCACCGTTCATATATTGGCTTCTCAAATTAAATCCGCTTTTCTTTGCTATCAAACTTGAACTTCTTATTCTTGAAATTACCACCCTTCTCAAAATTCCTTTCCTTACCAGACTGATGCTCCCAATTTGAATAATTCAATTCATTCTCAACCCTTTTAACTCTTTCTTTTAAGTCTGAGGATTCATTTGCATCCAAGGAGCTATTGTTAATCCCAGCTACTCTCTGAGGTCTCAAAAAATCTATGGCACTTTTTCTCATAAGTATTAACATAATGAGGAGCATATCTAAATAGAGAGAGGAACTGTGCTTGATACCGCATAATTGTTTTTAATCCTCGAGTCAAATTGAAGAATTTGTACTGTAATGCCAGTTGATGATGGAATAAACCAGTCTTTGAACACATTCACAAAGTCATCCCAGTCAATCATTTGATAAAAGCATCATCTCAAACTCTTCATGATTTTCTGCCTGCAACCATCTCATAGCCTTTCCTTTTAACACAAATATTGCTAGTATGACTCTTCTATTTCAGTGCAGATCATACCTTCAAAATTTTTAAAATTTTTAACAATCAGTCTTCAGCAATAGTTGAATCACTTGCTCCCTTGAATTTTGGTGGCTTGAAAGTCTAAAATATCAACAAGTAATTATCTACTCACGACCAAAACTCAGATCTCAACCCACAACTTGAAGATTTTTTTAGTGGATGTCATTTTGTCAACTGCTTAAGAAATAAGGTTCAGAATATCATGTAACTCTTTAGGGTTGGCCTCCTCATTTGTTCTAGTTTGAACTCTTCTTTTTAAATTATCATTTGCTTATATTTTTGTTATAGTTGGCTGGGTGATTGACCATTCATTCTTTGTTGTATTTTTCCAGAAATTTATTTGTAAAAGCATAAATTTACTTATTCAATGCAATTTATTATATGATGATAATATTTTGCATAGGCCACTTCTAAACTATACTAGATCATCTACCTCAATCAGATCAACTTATAGCTATATAGTAATTATGTTTGGAATCAATCTCATTCCTAGCTTCATTTCTAAATTCAATTGTGCTTTTGTTTTAAGTTATAATTCAAACCTTTCCTTAGTACCAACTTCTATTACACTCCATTTTGATTTTCTCCAGTTAATCATGAGACGTAATAGAGGCAGATAATCTAGTCAAACATTTTTTCTACCAACGCCTCTTCTGACTACTATCAATTAAGATAAGTTAGTAGAAAATTAGTGCCTAGGTCATCATAAGCATACATTACACACAAGAATATGTTAATGCATCCATCATAATTATTAATATGGATGTGTGCATAAATAAAATCATCAAATTAACTATAGATCTTCTAAATAATCTTTAAATATAAAATCATATGTACTAAGAATACTTAATTTACACCATATACATCTTTTATAATATATCCAAAACTGCACCAAAAATTTATTGTATAGGAAAAATTTGATCGTCTATCTATCACCCCACCTGCTCCTCTCATTTCCTTAAAATCACAGTTATAATATCTAATAAGCTACAAGCTCAGCGATATAAATATCAACATACGAGAAAAAAAAATGGCATGCTTATCAAATGAACTAATAATGAGCATTAATATTTATTTAAACATAACTAACTTAATGCAATTGATTTAAATCAGGGCATGCTTTATTAATTTTATACGCCAAGGGCTTATCCAAAAATAGTAAACATGAATGTTTGCAAGTAAATGAATTATATCGGTTTAGTGTCAAATCATTTAAATGCATTAGCCAGTCAATTGTTGGTATTAAACTACTTGCTTTGCTTTATTTTCTTTTTTATCCTTAGTAATGCTGACTCTACATAATAGGATAAATGCTTATTGTTGTTGTTGTTGTCTCGTTCTTAGTAATAATTGTCTTATAAATATCATGTAATGTCTGTATAGATTTTTGGCATATTTATATCATTCGGTCATCACCAAACTGGTTAGTCATAATAATCATTGATAAAGTTTGATCTGTCCAACGTTATAGTCATCAACAACCTTGTCGATCCAAAGATTAGCCTGTTCCAAATAGAGTTTAAAAGTTGGGAACCTTTTTTTTTTGGCTCATATTGTTAGAACTTTTATCTCACCCTACATGGGTCTTCAGTCTGTCATCCCATTCCATATGATATAATATTTATTAATTTCCTTACTGTTAACTTTATTTTTATAAGCTTTTAATTATTATTTAGTATTTTTATGCTCATGCTGGCATCAACTTATATAATAATACACCCAAGGTAAGACTTAAAATGTAAGAATTTACATTTAAATGCTTAAATATACATAATGATTTGTTGGGAAAATTAAAAAAATATGAATTTTATGAACATTATATGAATTCTTTGAACATTATTAATGAAGCAGTAAATTTCTTGATATCATTATTTGTCATTAACATGCTCAATTTGAAGAAAATTTATAAATATATATAACATGTCAATGTATTTATAAAAATTTGCAAACATTAGACTTGAATAATTTGTTTCTTATATTAGAGATTGAATATCTCATCAAAATTATCAGATTCTCCTTGAGATGAATCTTTATATTTCTATCTTCTCGAGATTTCTTGTAACAGCCTAGGCGCCTAAAATCAACAATTTTCTCAATTGATAATAATGCTTTATTTAACAACAAAATTTTAACAAAATAGTTTTCAATGACATTTTTTACCTCTATATTTTCTCTTCATACAAACCTTCCATTCTAACAACTCAAATCTAAACTCAAAGCATTGGAATGATTGTGACAAGTTGGATTCTCCTTATCAAAGCCTAAATCCTCCTCCATCCTTCCTCCCTTCTTCCCTTCTTCTCTTCTTCCTACAGTTTCTCCTCCTAGCAGCTTTCAGTTTCAACTCCCGAATAGGGGTAACAGGAGGATTGTGGAACATAGCTTAGGTTATTACTTATTAGTATATAGCTGATTATACATTTATACCTAGTATTACTATATAGAGAAATATCTCAGCCATCCAATTTCCATACAACAGCTGCATTTATACAGATAGGTGGAAATTTATGTAATGCTGTAATGCATTAAAATAGCTACAGTAATATTAAATAGAAACCATAGAAAAATCATTTAATAGATAGCTAAATTAAATATGTTAATATCATGATATTATTTATCTAGAAATTTATATATGAAAATGATCAAAGTTAAGAGTAGAATTTTATAAAAATGGTTTTGATCAATTTCGGGATGTACTAAAAATGGGGTATAATTTCTAAAGATAATTTCATGCTACCCGAATGAAATTTTGGTATTTCATATAGATGATGATATAAATTCTAAAAGCAAGGAGGGTGATTAAGATGGATATGTCACATGAATAATATGCTACAAGTGAATATAATGGACAATTAAATATAAATTCTATCATTAAGCTGAGTAAGGAAAAAATGAGAATGTAATGATGGATGTCTGGTAAAGTTAGAAGGAATAGATTAAGAAATGATTATATTATAGGGATGATGTAATATCTAATGAAGATACGATATTGAAAAATATGTGTTTAGTGAGTTGGCATGTACAACAAAAGTTAGAAGATGCATGAATAAGACAAATAGATAAAAATTAAACGGTAAAGCAAAGATAATTGGGATAGAGGTTGTCAAAAAAGATGTGTAAATTGGGTTTAACAACTTATGCTACATTGAGTAGTAAAAGTTTTGTATCAGTAGTGTGGAATAAGAGAAGATCGTAGACATTTAAATGTAGAAGTGTAGACCAAAGTTAATTTGGATAAAGGTCGTCAAAAAAGATTTGTGTAAAATATGTTTAACAGCTCATGCTGCACTAAGTAGGAAAATTGTTTGAGTAGTATGGAATAAGAGAAATCATGGACATTTTAATGTAGTTTCCATAAAACTACAATTAGGTCAGTTATGTTAAAAAAAAATCACTTATAGATAAGTTGAGCAAGAAAAAAATGAAAATGTCATGACGGATGTATGGTAAAGCTAGAAATGAGATATTAAGAAATGATTATATTAAAGAGATAGTGGAAGTGTCATCTATTAATGGCAATGTAGTGAAAAATAGGCTTTAGGTGGTTTGACAGGAACAACAAAAATTAGAAGATGCACTAGTATGATGAATTTATAAAATTAAAGAGGTCGACTAAAAATAATTTGGATAGATATTGTACAAAAAGATTTGTGTATAGTAGATTTAATAGCTCATGCAGCACTAGGTTGGATAAATGTTGTACGTATGAGAGAATATCATGGAAAATTTAATGTAAATTCTAGACAATTGTAATTAAACCATTTATGTCCTAAGAATTTGAATATCTAGTAATAAAGAAATCACCAATAGACAAGTTGAGTAAATCAAAAAAATATTAATGTTACGATGGATGAATGATAATGTTAGAAGTCAATATTAAAAAAATAGTCTTTATATGATTTAACATCTATTGAATACAGGTACTGGAAAATAGTCTTTATATGATTTGGCCTGTACAACAAAAGGTTAAAAGTTGCCCAATAATGTGCATAAATAAAATTGAAGGGGTAGACCAAAGTAACTTGGATAGAGGTTGTGCAAAAAGATTTGCATGAAATAGGTTTAACAACTCATGCATCCCTAAATATGGATGATTGAAAAATGAGGATATTTTTGCTGAATCTAAATATTTGGGTTGATGCTAATGGTGATGATGAGCTATCCCAAGCCCCATCAAATTGGGTGAGCAATACATTTGTTCTCTGACATGATATTAAGTTTGTCCGTAGTTATTAAAGCTCTTTATTCTCTCATGAATATTTATTTTTTTTGGGGTGAGGTTAATCTATGTACTATATATTAAAGGGAGCAGATGGCCCGGTACATAAAGAGGCATAGAAGAGGACAAATTCTTTGGTTCAAACAATAGACAACCCTCCTATATATATATTTTTCCAATAAATAGTAGTTGAGTGGAGATGTAGGGCTTGAACCCATGTCCTCATGGATAGAAGTGGAGGCATGCACCATTAGGCCCCGGTTGATAGGAAGAGGTTAATCTATTGTTGTTCAGATCTATGCAAGATTGGCAGCATTTATTGATGCACAATTAGTGAAAATAAAACTTGCACTTCCGAATTTAGCTAAATAGATGGATTTTTTCTCCTCATTTTGGTGGCCTTTTGGGCTCCTAAATTTTGTTTTTAGTATACTTTCTGGATTGCATTTGCCATGTACTAGTTACCTTTATTCCGTTTAGGTGACTTCCGAAGTCTGATTGCCTAACTCCCATTTCATGTATTTATAACTTCATATACTTGATTCCCCGAACAGAGACTACACAAATCCCTATCTGCCTGTGAACCCTTCGGCAATAGAGAACGCACTACAGGTTTGCTTCTTATCATGATCTTTGTCTTCTTTTTCCCCAAGTATGTCAAATTCTAAAGATATGTTTTGTATGCAGCCTGCACTAGGTCCCGATGGTAAGACAAAGGAGCCTGATGAGAGCAATGTACTTCTTGCTTCCATTGAGAATATGCAATATGCTGTTTCTGTTGATGTGCTTCACACTGTGAGTCGTTTGCTTCTGTGATCTGGACAAGAATAGGCTCTGTTCTTTAACTTGTAATAACACAGCTCTTACTGAAAAAAAAAAAATCCAGGTCTTCTCGGCCTTTGGTAAAGTCCAAAAAATTGCAATATTTGAGAAGAACGGTGGCATGCAGGCTTTAATCCAGTATCCCGGTAGGCTGGAATAATTCACATTGCTTTTGATTACATTAAACTGGAAATAATTCACTTGAAGAATTCTTCCATCTTTTATCCTGTTTTTGTGTTTGTGTATGCATATCAGGCATTTGCCTTTATCTTCGTTGTTTTTTAGTCTTATGTTTGTTTGCACATTTTATAATGGATGTTGCAGTCATCAAATGCTTATATTAGTTTCTGATTGTGGAGATATCATTGGTCTTGTTGTTGCGGATATATGTATTGGCTGATCCTTACTATATGCAATGCCAGCAAATGGCTGTTTTATTTTGGCTTGTGAGAAAATGATGAATTTTGTTATGTTATTACAGATGTGACAACTGCAGCAGTTTCTAAAGAATCTTTGGAAGGGCACTGTATCTATGATGGTGGTTACTGTAAGCTTCATCTGTCATATTCTCGTCATACTGATCTCAATGTAAAGGTATAAATATGGTTGTGTTGCTGAAAATATTGATAAATGATAACATAAAAAACTTAAGGTAGTTTGATAATGAAGCAGTTTGTTTTATTCTCAGAAAAAAGGACCATGCTTGGTTAGTCATTTTGGGTCGCTGTCATCATTAGTATATGATCTCATGCTTTTTAATTCATAATTTGTTTTCTCTAATACAAGCGCCTTTTTTTTGAAAAATTTTCAGGCACACAGTGATAAAAGCAGGGATTATACAATTCCTGATTCAGGCGTTCTTTCAATACCACAACCTCCTGCTGTGCCTGCTGGTATTGCCAGTTGGCAAGGCGCTCCTCATGCTCCATCAGTGTATGGTGCATCAGCAATTTCTGATGGGCAAATGCCAACATGGGATCCTAATATGATGGGGGTTCGGCCTGATTACCCTACAGCACCTATCACATACACAGGACAAACTTATGCCCCGTCCTCGCTATCTCTATACCCTACATCTACATCTGGGCCGCATCCTACCACTTCTGAATTACGTCAAGCTTCTCAATTGCCTGTATATGGTGCTCAACCGGGCACTCGGCCTTCAACTCTTCCTCCCTCAGTGGGGCGACCACCTTTGCATTATTAGTGTATTGTGTATCCACCGTCAATCTCTACCTGTTGCTGTCAAAGGGCCTTTTAAGTCAAAGTTGATCACCGCTGTTGGTTTTCATAGTTTTGTGGTATGCCTAACTAGTTTTTATTCTTTGATAGCTTTTCCACCGAAAGACCCAACAAGAGTGGTGTTTCACTTATTTGTGTTATCTGGTGATTTTAATGTTGGTTGATGACAACCTATGGTTGCTTTTTGCAAGAGGTATGAAGTTGAAGATTCTTAGAAATTTTTTTCCAAAGCTTAATGTACATTTTGTTCTGTTTATTTGAGCTCCCATTAGATGAATGCTCATGTTGGCGAAAATTAGTTTTCCGCCAATTCCTTTATTTTTCAATTGCTTGAATGTGATTGATATAGTCTTTAGCCATGATAGGGTATCTTCTATAGAAATTGCTAGCAATGTAAATTTAATGGCAATTCTATTTCACAACTAGCTCAAGTAGATGCTTGCATTTTGTTGATAGCTCAAATGCATCATATGGTTCCTTCAATTGGGAATTCATGGCCTAATTTTGCTTGAATGTGGATATAGATTTGCTTAAATGGGAATTCGTAGACCGAATTCATAGTGAGCATGTGCTTGCGTTTAAAAATATACGGGTAGAGGCTTGAATCTTGATAATCTGATTGAGTTTTGGGTGCTCATCATTAGCAATTTAGGAATTCATAGTCCAATTTTGCTCAAATCTAATTGCGAGCCCAATTTGCTTCTAATTTTTGTCTCGTATTATCTCCTACAATTTACTAAGTTTTTGGTCAATAATGTTGAAGTAGTCAAATAGCTTGGTCATTAATGTTAGCATTAAAATGCATGACTAGCAAGATTGAAAGAGATGAAATATAATTGATATATGCTCCTTGTAATACAATAGCAATAGAAGAGGTCCATGAACGGTGAGGCTAGGGCTCTAGATGTGAAGGAAACGCTGTCGTTATGCTACATAATTATAAATAAATAAAATTAAAAAAAAAAAAACAATGGTTGCCAAATTCCTCCGGGAAAGCTTATTTGTCAATGCACAAGCAAGAGTGAATGTGGGGCAAAATGCCCTATTCAATTCAGAATAGGGGTATTGATTTGATATAGGTGCAATGGTGTGTGTTCATGAGGCCCTGCAGTGATATGCAATGGACGGATATAGATGAGATTAGATTCGATGATATAGTTTCAATGCACGCGTGCATTGATTTTGGCATAACTAGATAAATTTGGTCATGCCTAGTTTGATTGGAAGATCCCCTGAGGTTATTTGGAGATGACATATGGTGATGGGGATGTCCAATTGGAATTAAAGCTGGGGCAAAACTCGACGTTAGTTGCAATGTAGAGGGGATGAAAGATTGAGATTGTTAAAACCGAGGTCGGCGCGGTGCACGGATCTAGAAAATTGGAAAAGGAAGTTGGGAATGGTGCCAAGTCATGGCAGAAATCTCTTAGGAATAACTATATATGGCACAGTGGGGATGATTCGAACTTAGATTTGACAGATATTTTATTTTGTTTTGGTTTTTATTTATTTATTTATAGTGAGAATGGGGAACTATAGGAGACAAAGTTGAATGATGAAAGTAGTGAGGGCGAGTGAAGATCAAAGCCTCGGAGCAAATCTGGCGCTAGCTAGACTTGTATGAAGGTGGAGCATCCAAAGTAAGGTTTAAAGATAGCAAAAATTATTGCAACATCTATAGGAATAGGGATAAGTGAGACTATTCAAGAGTGATTATAACTCTAAAAATTTGTGAGATTGAGAAGGTGGAAAAGACTAACCTCCTTTTGAGGACACTTAGATGACTAAAGAAGATATAGAGAAGGTGGTGCCAAGTCTTATTGATCAATATATAAACTTTAACACTACAAAGCAAAGTTCTTTAAGATTTGGTGGAGTTGATGTAGTGTCAAGACAAATGTCAATGATAAGATTACAAATTAAGATTCTATATCAAGATTTGGGTCATTCATTATGCACAATCCAAGCAAGCCTATGAATGTTCCATAAACCTCTTAAAATCTTGGGAGAGTAATTAAGAAGCTTAATTTAAGGCTCTTCGATTGGTAGGCGGGTTGTACTAATCAAGAAGGCAATAATCCTTATATATTAGTTGATTCCAAAATCACTTTACTTGCCTCATAATATCAATTCAAATTTTCATGAATTTGGAAGCTTTTTTATTTTATTTTATTTCTCTTATTTTCTTTCAATTTTTATTCGAGCATGTCATTAATCTATATGAGATAATTTTATTGGCTCATAAGGCTTTCCAAAGTTATCTTGGTTGGAAAAAGATTTATAAATAGGATTTTATTTTGTATTTTTTGATTCATTGCATAAAAATTATTTTTGATTGTGCAAATTTCATGTGAAAAGATTTGGTGGCTCCTCTACTCATTGGTAAAATGTGTTGGCTGATTGCCTGATCCCCTAGGGTAGTCAATAGGCTTGGTGGCTGCTCTACTCACCAAGGCCTTAAGGAATTAGTCACCAAGCTTCACCGATGAGCAGAGTAATCACTAAGCCTTTTCTCATAAAATTTGCACAAGTATAAAATAATTTTTATTCAATGAATCAAAAAGTACAAGGCAAGGTCCTATTTATAGCCCTTTTCCAAAGTCTAAATAACTTTGGAAAGCCTTATGGGCCAATAAAATACTATTACATGGATTGATGATATATCCTAATAAAAAAGAGAAAGAAAATAGGAGAAATTAAACAAAATAAAAGCCTCTAAATTCATGAAATTCAGATTGGCTAAGGCAAGTAGAGTGGTAGTGAAATCATCCAATTTATGAGGATTATTTCCTTCTTGACTAGTAAGGCCTGCCTAACAATTAAGGGGCCTTAAAAATTAAGCTTCTTAATTACTCTCCCATGAGTTTAAGAGAATTATGAAACTTTTATAGGCTTGTTTGGATTGTGCATGATGAACGACACAAATCTTGATGTGGAATCTTAGTTTGTAATCTTGTCCTTGACCTTTGTCTTGGTGCTGCATCAACTCTATCAAACCTTAAAGAACTTTGCTCTGAAGGGTTAAAGTTCATATATTGATCAATAAGACTTGGCACCACCTTCTCTTTATCTTCCTTAATCATCTAAGTGTCCTCAAAAGGAGGTTAGTTTTTTTCCATTTGGCCAAGAATCTACGTGATGAACCTATTAGCAGAGAGAGTTCTTCTGAAATGATGCCAGAATATCCAAAAATTATGAATTATAAGGAGCTTGCAGAATTGGACTTATATCTCCTACAATAGGGTTATCTTGCAAATCTTGAGGCTTAATAATTCCCTAATAAAATAATATATTCTCAATATTACAAATAAGACTTATGCAAATGCCAAAAGACAATTTAAATAGATAAATATTTGATCCAATTTTTTTAAGAATTTTGAATGGGTTATGAGCCCTAACATGGTGCTTACCATATTTGATGGGGTAATGCTTTGGAAAAATTTAAATTAAGACATAATCACCTTCATTATATTTCTTCGTGAAATGTTTATAATTTATTGTATTTGCATATTTATTATTACTAAATTAGATTTGCTACTTTACTTGTTCATGTAGATTTTTAAAATTTTATGCAAATGTAAATGTAGTGTTTGAAAATGAATGACAGAGAATATCTACTAGACCAATTGATTTTTTTGGGTTATAATCATAAATAACTTCTAAAGATATTTTTTGAGTCATTCTAGAAACAGTGCTATTATAAGCAAACAAAAAAGTAGGAAGATGTAAGTCTTAAGTGCTAATATTCTTATCCACTAAACTCCTTAGCAAATTGCCTAGGGTTCTATTAATAACTTTCATCTGCCATCTGATTTGGGGTGAAATAAAGATGGCAATTTTAGTTGTGTACTAAATAGTTTCCCTAATATTTTTCAAAAATATGAAATAAATCTAACATCTCCATCTAAAACTATTATGGATGGTAACTCATGTAACATAACAAATTTTTTGAAGAAGAGTTTGACTATTATGGATGGTAACACATGGGTTAAAAATATGAAAAAAAATCTAACATCCTTGTCTAGAGTGAAGTCAATAGCATGCTGGATGCTCTCATTGGAGGTGGCTCATCAGGTAATTCATTAGGGGTCAGATCAGAGAATTCAAAAAGGAGTTTAGAGATAATATCAGGTATGCAAATTTTTGATGGAGTGGGAGATATCTCCTTAATATGTAATAAGTAAAATGTGATATCCAAATAAACTTCTTTTCTTAACC
The DNA here is from genome assembly GCA_019925795.1 of Dendrobium chrysotoxum. Classification (NCBI taxonomy): domain Eukaryota; kingdom Viridiplantae; phylum Streptophyta; class Magnoliopsida; order Asparagales; family Orchidaceae; genus Dendrobium; species Dendrobium chrysotoxum. The sequence continues at coordinate 71,025 of CM034306.1, read as the reverse complement.
TTTTGAACCCTATGTTTTCAATATGGATCTTATTAGAATGACGTAAGTTAATTGAGAAGGCTTCCCGGGCTGAGAGTGAGGAGGAAGTGGGGGGATCAATAACTAAAAGCTATAGTTTGGTTATCTTCTTATGGGAGGTCATAGGTTTTAGGTCAAAAGAGGTTTTATATGTGGGAAGTGCAACCTCTTTCTTTTGTGGTTTTATAGGGAGCAGTTTCATGGTCTTATTATTAACTTTGAGTGTATAAGTATTTTCTCAACTATAGTGAATCATGTCCATATCATAAAACCAAGGCTGACATAATAGAAAATGCACTATGTCCATGGGTTGAACATCACACTATATTTGGTCCTCATAAATACTTATCTTAATTGGAACTAAGCATATAGAGATAACAAGTAAAGACTTGTGATTAAATCCAACTTACATGAGATGGTTTAGGGTGAGGTTCAAATTCTAGTTTTGTCATAATAAGAGCACTAGTGGAGATAACATTCTTTACAATCCCACTATTTATAACAACTTTACGATGAAAAAATTCTGGTGAAATCAGTTTGTAAAATAGATAGTTGACGGTCCCAAAACCCCCATTTGTACCTACAGGTGCCAATTTTTTAAGAAATTTCAACAATGCACAAAAATTATAAAAAATTTAGGGAAGCTAAAACACAACACTATAAATGTTCTGGTGAAGACGGTTTGTGAATTGGACTTCTCTAGGTCAAGAAAAAAATCTTGAAAATTTTAAGGGTTTTATAGTAGCATCTCATACTCTCTCTCTCTCTCTCACACACACACACACACACACACACACACATGTTTCTCCAAGTTACCAACCTCTTAACATGAACAGTAAGACTCCTATTTATAACATTACAAAATAACTGAATTGGCCTCGCGAAATTGGCTATATGAGATTGTGATGCTACTGGACCAGTAAATTGGTTCACCATTCATCACATCGGTTCACTGGTTCAACCATTTCCCACTAAGGTGGTGTTGTACTCACTTGGTAAAACCTCAGCTCTAAGCTTTCCAATATTTTTCTGAGGACTCTCCGTTGTCGTGCTTAATTGGTGTTGTAATGCTGTTGGAAATTATGGTGCTGCAGTGCTAACTGTATGACGATGGTTCAATTTTCATGAGTTTTAACTTGTGTCCTATACATAAATATAAGAAATAAAAGCATAATAATCATAATAGATACAATTTGAACTTAACAATTTTTCTCTTATCAAAATTTTCTAAACTTTAGGGCATTACTTGTCCTCAAGTGCTTTATACTGCAATGGGATAAAATATATTTTGCTTGAATATAATTTTTGAAAAAAGGTAAAATTAATAATCTAAGTATTTATAAAGTACATAAGTTGAAAGATTATCCAATAAAATAATTTATAATATTTTATTCCTTCATTCTTAATTAATATTCCTTCTAAATCTACCTATAAGCTTTCTTTAAGTATTATGACTCCAATAATTTTCTTTAGGAGTATAGAAGTGGGGTTTGACATTACGGGTAACAATTTTTGATATTTTAATTTAGTTTTTCAAATTTTTTTCTCCTTTTCTTTTTCTCATTTTTTTATTTGGCTAAGTATCTTAAAATGGTTTTGAATACTTGTCTATTACCTCCACTTTTTATTTTTAAGCTGATCTAGACCTTGCAAATACCATTTTTTAATATTATAGTATTTAGCCTTTTTTCAATCTTTTCATTTTATTATTTTTTTTGCTAAGTCTCTTATATTGATTTTGAATACATATATATTGAAAGTTTAATGGATGGTTGAGAAATCAATTGAACTATAGAACGACACACAAAAAGGAGGGTGAATTGATATTTTTAAAAATCTTTTTCAAAAACTTTTCTTTTTGAATTAAACAATAATTTATTTCAAATTTTATAAAGTGGAAGCAAATAATAGGACAAATGCTAAATTTTTATTTTTTTGATTTTTGTAGAAAATAAATATTTTTGTTCTTTTTTATTTTCTAATTTTTAATTCTTTTTCAAACAAAGACTAGACTCAATCAACCACACGTTGTAGTAATCATCAAACTCAAACCAGATCACATAAAGTAAATATGAGAAAGTAAATCACATAAAATAAAATGTGGAAAGAAAAACGAACAAGTAAACCAATTTTTTATAGTGGTTCGATCAACTTGACTTATGTCCACTGCCAAAAGTCTTCATTGGGTGTTGCACTATACAGTTAGTGACTCTCCTTTAGCCTCTACGGCTACGCAGAAAAGCTCTTAAAAAATACTTCCACCTCCTCGGTGTGGCTGAGAATCGAAATCACTTTCATCCTCTAGGTGAGGCAGAGTAATACGAATCACTTTCACCCTCCTGATGAGGCGGAGTAGCCTGGATCACTTTCACTCTTCTGGCGAGGCAGAGCAGCCCAAATTATTTTCACCCTTATGGTGAGGCAGAGTAGCCCAAATCACTTTCACCTTCCCTGATACGGTGGAGTAGCCGATGGCTTTTTGACACCAAAAGGGTCTTCTTCCTAAAACTTCCTTTAAAATGAAACTTAACACATGGAGAAACTCAGGTGCAAGTTGGCCAAAGCGTGAAATTCCTTCTCACACTCCCTTGAACCCAGATGGATCTTTTCCTTCTCTTGCAACTTCACCATCTCTCTCCCTTACTCAAAGCCCTCTCTTTAATACTTTCTCACAAAGGACTCAACCAAATGGTTGTCAAAGACTTGTACAAATTCTATTAAGAGAGTTTATATAATGGGCTTCCAAAAATCCTAATTATTCAATTTTGTCATATCTGTTCATACAATACGAGTTATGGATCGCATAGTACAATTAGTTCAATTCTACCATGTCAGTACTATATGATGAATAGTAGTCCAATATATGGTCGTATAGTATAATTAATTCAATCGAATCATAGTTCATCCAGGACATACCCTGTGATATAAAAAATTATCTCTATCGATCGTCCAATATGATCGTAAACCTTAATTAAGCCATATTCAATTGATTAATCACAAAATTAGTTAAGATTTCAAAATATCACACAATACAATTTGTTTTTTAAAGTATGAATATAACAAAATTTTAAATTTCGAATATTACCTAATTTTAAATAGCAATGAGATTCCTGAATATAACTTATTATCCTGTATAATTTTATTCGTACAATATGATTAGTTCATTTTAATTTCAAGTTTTATTTTACTTAAATAAATATTTTAATTAATTCCTAATTTTATAGATTGCATAGTATGATTTAGATCATCCAGTATGATCTTCAGAAAAAATAATAAAATATTTAATTACACTCCCCTTTATGTGTGTGTGTATGAATGTTAATCCAACATACACTTATAATAAAAATTGACTTAAGAAAAGTAAAAATATAGATTCTTCAATATATAATTTAACTCACACACTAACATAGCATAGTCTTGAGCTTGAATCTTTAGTGTTACTTTGTGTATGCTATTACCTAAAAGGTTAGTAGTGACCAAAGCAAAAAATATCCAAAATAATATGTCGGAATAAGTTGATAATCATCTAATAATATTTGTAATCATAAAAAATATAAGATTGAGATTCTCGATTGTAACAATCTCTCCCTTTTTTATTATAGCAAATATTGTTGGTTAGAATTATAAGTTAATTTTAATTTTCTGCTAAGCACTCCCTCTTATTAAGTGATCTATTTTAAAAATAGGGAGAAAATTTCTTTTTTTACTTTTAATGTGCAAATAACATGAACTAAAATGTAAAGCACAATCAAGAGCAATGAAAACTAAGTAAACCAACTGCACTAATAAAAATAAACAGTACAACTAACAACATTTTACTTCCCCTTGTGACATCACCAAAAAGGAGATCTACTGGTTAACACCAATACAAAATAACATTACAAAGTAAAACATAATAAGGAAGAAACTACACAACATAAAACAACACTACTCATTGGAAGGATCCTGATCAAGTGGTGGTGGTGGTGGCTAGAAGTAGTGAGGAAGTGAGGAAAATTGGTCGCTAATCCATACATAATCAACCTTGTGTTGATGCTGCAGTTGGTCCCAATAAGTGATAGCCTCTTGGATGTGTGTCTTCAGGCGATCAAATTGCTCTATCATAGTATCATAGAATAGTGTATGATATGTAGGTGTTGGTGCTGGTGCCTATGCTATTGTTTGTGTGGGTGCCTCTAGGATTGTTAAGGCTCCGCCTTCTTCATCAAAATCAGGCTCCTCCTTAGCTAGTCATGCCCCACGATGTCTATCACTAAAGTGAAGGTGGAAGGAATTATCTGTGTAGAAAATGGGAGTGGTCAGCTTGTGTTGGGTATATGAGGTTATACTTAGCATTTAAGATATATGCGATGATATATCATAGTTTAATAATTTTCCTACGCCTGGCTCTATGATTTGAATAATAGTCAAGTTCTGTATGTATTTAATGAGAATATGTTCTACATTAAATTCAGGGCCAATCATGTAGAAGTATGTCACAATAGATAATAATGGGGTGATATTTTCTCTATCTCTAGCTTTAGAAATAATTAATATTCTAAGCTGGCAGTGCTAATGGGTCCAAAGAGATCCATGTGAAGGACTTCTAAAGGTTTAGAGGTGCTAATGTCCTTAACAGAGTGAAAGGAGGACTGGACTTGCTTCCCTAATTGACAGGCATCACACATGTGATCCTTAGTGAACTTAAGCTTAGGTACACCTCTAACTAAGTCCTTTTGGGTGACTCTCCTAAAGGTTTTCATACTGGTATTACACAATCTCCTATGCCACAACCAAGACTCATCAGCAGCAGTTTTTAAGTAAATTAAATTTTCAGCTTTAATGCAACTTACATCCAGCTTATAGACATTATTTATCCTTTGTCCCTGCAAAACAATTTTGTCATTTAAGCTTAAAATGTAGCAAGTGGGCAGGAATTTGATGCTATATCTTTTGTCACAAAGTTGACTGATACTCAATAAATTGTATTTCAGTCCATCTACAAGCAAAATATTGTCAATCATAAAATTCTTTAAATCACCAATTATATATGTGCCTACCACCCTCCTGGTGGTGTTATCTCCAAGTGTAACCTTGCCTCCAGCCCTGGCCTCCAGCGAAATGAACTGATTTGCATCTCCAGTCATGTGTCTAGAATATCCGCTATCCAGGTACCATATGCTCTCACGAGGTCTTGTGTGAGAGCACACCTACCAAATCATCAAACGTCAGATTTAGGAATCCAAACAGGTGTGAGTTCCTTCTTATGAAAAGAAGAATGCAATGCATGTGTGCTATGTTGTGAAACAGGCAGTTTGGGCCTCCACACCCAATATGTACTACAGTGAATAGTGCAGGTGTGGGAAATGTGTCCTAACATGCCACAGGAAAAATATCTAACACCAGAAAAAGGGTTAACTAATCTACGTGGGTGATAGTGCCTCTTCCTAGGTTTGTATGAAACATGCTTTGATGATTTTGAACCAGATTCTACAAAAGGTGGAGGTGTATAAAACTGTGCAAACGTAGGAGGTGTTTCATGTTTCTCAAAAGCATTGATCTTAACTTTCAAAATTTTATTTTCTTTCTTTAAACTTGTAATTTAAAATTTCAAAGAACCATTGCTACTCTCCATTCCACATGCCAGATTGTCTAATTCTTTGAAGGCTTTTTCTAAATCAACATGCGCAGTTTTCAATAAATCATACTGAGTAGTTAGATCTGAATATTTTTTGTTCAACTCATCAAACTCATCAAGTAAAAATATGTGATTGCAATCAACAGTAGAATGATCTTTAATCAAAATTTCATACTCTTTTTGTAAGTTCAGAAATTCTAGTTTCAGGCTAGCATGTATTTTCTTAAGCTTCCTATACGATGCATGAATTCTTTCAGATATTTTAAATAACTGATCGTAAGTAAGCTCACATACCTCTTTCTGGTCAGACTGACCAGGATGATCATCAGCCATCAGACACAAATTTGTTTCCTCCTCTTCAGCTTCAGTCTAGAGGAGTCGGATGCAGAGTCTGCTCAGAACATCTTCTGAATCCGCTTCTTGTCCTTCCTAAACTTGTGTTTCTCCGCACCCTTCTCCTTGCTTGGACGAGCTTTAAGTATAGGATAATCAGCCTTAATGTGTCCAGGCTTCCTACATTCAAAACAGACAGTGTCAGATGAACCCTTAAAATTTTTGTTGGACTTACCCTTGTTCCACTTCTGAAAGTTCTTGTGTTTCTTCCTTAGAAAGCTTTTGAATTGCCTAGTGATCAAGGCAACGTCATCGCTATCAGACCCGGAAGAACTAGTATCACTCTCGTTGGCCTTCAGTGCCACTGTTTTCTCCTTCTTCTTCTCACCTGCATCAAGCTGTCTTTGATTTACCCCTTGCTCATAAGCAATGAGTGATCCAAGTAGGCTATCAATAGAGTAAGTATTCAAATCTTTAGACTCAGTGATTGCAGTTATCTTAGCATCATATGAAGAAGGTAAACATCTAAGAATTTTGTTCACTCTTTTGTAGTTTGTAAGTTCTCTTCCTAAGGCATGCAAAGAAGTAACAATTTGAGTGAATCTCGTATACATTTCAGAAATGATTTCAGTAGGTTTCATGCAAAAAAATTCGTAGTCATGATGCAAAATTTTTAACCTAGACTGTTTGACTTCAGTTGCACCCTCGTAAGTGATGCACAATCTATCCCAAATCTCTTTACCTGTACAAGTAGAGACACGCATGTAATCTTCAAATTTTACAGCATAGAAAAAGCATTTCAAATATTTGGCATTTAATTGTGCTAAATCATGATCATCAAAAGTCTAGTCAGTAAAAGGCAGTTCAATTTTCACATTGTTAATCATTCTAAAAGGTGGTTCGTATCCATCCTTAATAAGCATCCACATATGATAATCAATTGATTGAAGAAAAGTGGACATGTGAGTTTTTCAAAAATCAAAAGGAATGTTATCAAATAATGGCGATCGTATAATTGAATAACCTTCAGCAGTATTAAGATTACCAAAGTTAGCCATTGATCAAATTCAAAAGTTTTTAAACTTAAATTTTTGAATCCGTCTCTGATATCACTTGAAAGTTCGATAGGGATGTTAAGCCCTAATGAACTAGTCCCGAGGCTAACCAAGAGGGGGGGTGAATTGGTTATTTAAAAATTCGAGAGCAACAGTAAAAATTTTTTCTATGATATGTAGCGAAAACAAGTAAATACTCAAATGAAAAGATTAAACACAAATTTCACTCAAGCAGATAATCACAGAAAAATTAAAGTGCATAAACTAATCAAAAAGAACCCACCAAATTTTTATAGTGGTTCGGTGAACTTGACCTACGTCCACTCCCCGGAGCCTCCCCTCTGGGTATTGCACTAACTCAAAGTGTCTCTCCTTTTGCTCCCATAACAAGGCGGAGAAGCCTGTACAAAAACTCCTTTTCACCGACACGGTGAGGCAGAGAACCTAACCTCATTTCGCTTCCTCCTGAAGCAGGCAGAGAACCTCGGACTCCTTTCACTTCCTCCTGAAGCAGGCAGAGAACTTGAACTCATTTCGCTTCCTCCTGAAGTGGACAGAGAACCCGAATCTTCTTGCCGATAATCCTTCCAAGAGACAACGACAAGACCAGAGATGACGGGCGGAGAAGACGACTCTGATCCTTACTTGGAGAAACTTTTGTGAATCCCTCACAAACTCCCCCTCATAAGATCCTCTCTCTCTCTCTCCCAAACTCTCTCTCTCTCTAGGGTTTCTCTGGAAAGAAAAGTGGCAAAAGATTTTTCTTGTTCGAAGAAAAATATCTTTTAAAGGAGGGCTCTAAAATTGCCCTAAATCTCAACTGGTCGGCAAGAATCATCAAGGACGATCTAAATATCGTCTTGTATGATTAGTTCAAAATCAGCTGTTTCAGCCTGGACGATCTGGTACTTCTGGACGATCAGTAGAAAAAATTGTTCATATCGTCCCGTACGATTCTGCGATCGTCCGGGACGATTAGTGTAAATCCAGGAATTTCGTCCAGAAGATCGCTCTGGTTGTCCAGAGGAACTTGTGTTGGACGATCCAAAAATGGCTTGATCGTCTAGGACGATACGGATATCGTCCGGGATGATTAGTTCAAAAAGGGCCAAAATCATCCTGATGACCGCTCTGAACGTACAGCTGAAACACACCAGACAATCCAGATCGTCCCAGACGATATGATCGTATCAAGTAAATATTAATTACTTTTCTTAATTACCAGACTAATTTAGGCATGATTGTACTAGATCGTCAGGACGATACATGTATCGTCCGGGACGATTAGACCAAATATCTAAAAATAAAACTTGCCTAACTTGATCTGGCGGCTGAAAATTTTTTATTTGAGGCTATCGTCCCGTATGATGTATGGATCATCCAGGACGATCGGCTTAATTAGACAGCCTTAACTTGGTCGCCCTAATTAGGCTTTCTATTTTTACTTGATCATCCAGGACGATGTGAATATCGTTCAGGACAATTTGAACAAAAATTGAACAGAAACTCTAATTCACTCAAACTCTCCCCCTGAGTGTGTGTGTGTAAGGTTACTTAGCTAGGGGATCAGTTACATTACAATTGACTCAAGAAAAGAAAAGCAGTACATTTGGACACACTTGGACCTGATCTTGAGTTGGTTTGAGTTGCTCTTGATCTTTTGTACCTGAAATGGGTTAGCCAAGCAAAACATAATAGAAACATATTTTTCATCATCAAAATCAGATTTGCAACAGAAAGTATACAAGAGGGTTGCTTGTTGATATGTTCTAAATCTATATGAGAGAGGACTTGACGACCTTGAATTTCTATAGAGATGGAGTCTTCTTCTTGGCACATAAGCTCTTTGGCAAGATTTGCTAAGATATTTGCCACATAATTACTTTCACGGGGAACCCTTTACAAAGTTACGACAGGGATTTACTCAAGTAGGTGACTGGTGTACTGGTGGTACTTGAGGAGTTTAGGATTCAAAATCTTATATGTTCCTGTAATCTGGTTGATTACCGTTAGGAATCATCAAAGATTTTGATCTCTTTAATCTCCATCTGAATTATAAGTTCCAAATCAGTTATCAGAGCTTCGTATTTTACTTTATTATTTGTGCAAGGCTCTGATAAATGATAGGAAAATTATATTATTCCATTTTCTAGTGTTATGAAAATCAGACCAATTCCAGCTTTTTCGAGGATTATAGATTTTTGAGTTTGCCCCATTGAGAGGATGCCGCACAATCAAAATATAATTGCCAGATTGGGTCATTGGATTCCTTTAAACCCATAAATTATTTGTCAAGTAAATCATCACTTAAAGGTGAGTCTGCTGACAGCGGGTGCGCTGTAAGGAAGTCGGCAATGACCTACCCTTTTATAGCACATAGGGGAATGAAAGTGATTTCAAATTGAAGTAATATCATGGACCATTGAGCCAAGTGTCCTGACAATGTGGGTCAGGTCATAAGATATTATAGCAGGTAGACTCTAGAAATTAAACCGATTGAATGAGAGAGCATGTAGTTTCTTAGTTTTTGGGCTACAAAAACTAAAGCAAGATAATGCTTCTCAATCAAAGGGTAGTGGATTTTGGTAGGAAGGAGTCTTCGGCTCATGTAATAGAGAGTATTCTCTTTCCTCTTATTATTGACTTAAGCTAGAAGAGCACCAAGTGACTCGTCGAGGGTAGTGGTGTAAAGAATAAGAGGTTTCCCTAGAATATGGGCTGCTAAAACTAGCTAATTGGTAAGGTATTCCTTGATGCTTTCAAATGCATTCTAACATTTCTCATCCCATTATTGACCTCATTTTTGTATGAGGTTACTAGGACCAACCTAGGCTCTAGATCAATTCCAGGCTGTTGGATCTACCTAGATCTTAGATAAATCTAGACCCTATATCAATCTAGGCATTATGATCTACCTAGATCTTAGATCAATCCAGACCTTAGGATTTAATCCAGACCCTAGATCTACCCAACCATAGGACCAATACAGATCTTAGGTCAATCCAAATTTAAGTTTATCTAAACCTCAAATCAATTTAAACTTCAAACATATCCAGATTTCAAACCTATACAGATCTTAGCCCTAGTTTAAACTTTGATCTAATCTTTTATAAACTCTAATCTTATCCAATAATTAAAATTATTTAATTGATTATTATTGACTTGGATAATTTAAATTCGACCATTCAAATCCAAAACCCAGTTCAAATCTAGAAATTCAAACCCAAAATCCAAGGTTAAAGGCTAATCCTAAAAGCTTTTTCCAGGGATTTTTCAAACACTTTAACCCCAGTCAATTGACCTCTAATTCAGAGTCTATCAATTATATATTAATGGATATGTCTCTAGAGGCAACCCTCCAAATTTAAGCTCAATCTGAGACTTTTAACCCTAAAAATTGGATTAAAATCCGAATGCTGTAAAACATTTAAATATTTATGGCCTATGCCACTAGATCTGCTACCCAATGGATCCTAACCTTGGAGCCTTCTCCAGACCCTCTGATCACATCCAAAACCCTTGATTATAACTTATTAAGCATTAAACTATATTTTGGTGGACCCACTTTAACCCCCAGTTGACCAGAGGTCAAAATGACCAAAATGACCCTTAAGGGCAATTTTTGAGTTTTCTTTGAACTTTAACTTGGCCTTTTTAAATCAAACCAAAGAACTTATTTGAATGCATGCTAATCACCATTAGGAGTGTAATAGACTCAAGCCCAGACCCTGGTTAAGCTTGGTTGACCAGGTCGATACTTTTGACCAAAATACCCCTTAGGTTTAAATAGTCATTTTGAACTAAATGGCATCCAAATTGCATGAAACCACTTCCATTCAATTTTAAATATCAAACCAAATTTGTTGTACCCAAACCTAGGCCCTGGGTCAACCTAGTTAACCAGGCCAAGCTAGGTTGACCAAATAGGCCCTTAAGGCTCCAAATAATCATTTTGATTGAATTGAACTCTCCAGACCTTGGGATCACCTCCATTGGTCTCCAAATATCATTTCAAACTTGTTGAGCCAAAATCTAGACCTCGGGTCAACCTGGTTAACCAAGTCAACCTAGGTTGACAAGATCAACCCTTAAGCTTCTTTATATCCAATAAAACCTTAAATCAATATCAAATCCACTCAAATCTTCTTTAAACACATTTCTTAGTGATTTGGATTTGATTGGGACCTTAACCTAATCAAAAGTTGACTTGGTTAGCTTAATCCAAGTCTAATCAAATAGGACCTATTTAGGTCAAATTTCTTTAAGCATTCAATTCAAGCCATTCAAATCCATTTCAAGTTTCAAATCAAATCCAGTCCATGGTCTAAATGTGTCATAGCTTTTGGTCAAAATTCCTCACATTTTGATTTAAATTTGCAGCCCATGGCTTGATACTTTTCCCAAGACATCCCACTAGCATATGAGGACACCTAGGTGCCACTTCACCTATTTTTGACCAGTTGACTAGTCAATATAGTCAACAAATCAAATGAATAGGTCAAATGTGGTCAAATAACCCCTTTGAGCTATCCCATTCATTTCTAAATCATTTAAACCATCTAAGCCTGCTCTAGAACCTTCCTAGGTTGCCTCTCAACCCTTAGATCAAAATCAAATAACTCTAATCATCTCCCATGCTTATAAGGACAAATTCCCTTTACACATGGGATGTCCTTAATTCCACTGCTTCTAACTACTGCCAAGCCAAATGTCAAGCATCTGGAGTAAAGCCAAAGCAATCAAGACCACCCAATGGGTATAGGGACGTTTGAATATGTCAAGACTCTAAAAACACCTATCATTCTTATCCCTAAACTCTCTCATATCCCCGACCCTCTCAAGCTTTGCCTCCAGTTTCCTAGAGCTCCCCAGACTTTCTTCTACCTTCCCTCAGCCCAGATCCACCGGTCAAACCCTACCGGCGGCAAGCTTCCCAGCGAACCGAAGCGATTTTCATTCAATGGCATATAGGGATTTATCCAGGAACTTCCAGCTCATGGCATCTTCAGCAATATTGAGCATGGACAGACCAAAAATTCAGAGAATCAATAACCTTGAAGATCCAATGGTTAGATTTTCTAAAACTCAAACCCTAGGTAAAATACTTAGAGTTAATTAAATTTTTACAAAGTGTTTTTTAAGCCGTTCAAAACATCCCACATGATTTCTGTTCATATATACTACCTAAGTTTAAAATTTTAAGCAAAATAGTTGATTCGATCAAAAGAAAAATAAAAAAATGTAACCTAGGGTTCTTTCGCAATGTGCATTAGATGTACATTTTTTGGACCATTGATCTCGAAATCAATGGCCCAGATTGAGCCGTTTTGCAGTTTCGTTCGACCCCGGATCTGATCCAACGGTTAGTTTCCTGTCAGGCTTGATCGTGGCAGTTTATCTCAAATGGCGGATGATCAAATGGCCCCGTGCCTCAGTTGACTCATTTAAGTAAAGCAGGTGGACGTCCCCACACATTAAATGCTAATGATTACTAGCGGGGCAATCATTAGCCACGATTTTGAATCCACGAATGGGAGCATGCCGTGTGTCCAGTCCGCCGCCATGCATTTTGATCGATGAATCCCATGGCGCCATGTGGTCCACTACACCGTCATTTTTTATTAAAATTGTTTTTTAAATTAAATTTAAATTATTTTAAAATCAATAAACTTTAGAAAATTATTAAAAATTAATTTTAAATCTAAAAAATCCATAAAATATATCAAAATTTCTAGAAAATTAAATTCTTTAATCTAAAATAAGAATTATTTTAAAATAGTAAATACATTTTAAATAATTTAAAAACATTTGATTTTAAATATTTAATTAATATTAAATTAAATATTAAATTAAATTAAAAAAATCAAATTTTATTTCAAAAACTTTTAAATATTCATTGATATTCTTAAAAATAGTTAATTTTAAAATTTAATATAATTTAAAGTATTTTTATTTAAATATTTTAAATAGTTTTAACATATTAATATTTAATTAATTTTTAACATAATATTATTTTAAATATCTTCAAAATAAATCAAAGTTTGTTTTAAAATATCTTCATTAATTAGATAATATAATTTAAACATTAAAAAATTAAATTTAATTTGGAATATCTAATATTTTTTTAACTGATTTTAATTATTTAATTAACTATTTAAATATTTATTTAATATTTAATTTAAATTAATCTCAAATAATTTTAAAACTTTAAGAAAATATTTTAAATAATCTTAAAATTTTAGAAAATATTTAAGATTTAATTTAAGTTTATTTAATAATTATTAAATATTAATTATTTTTAAATTAATATAAATACATTTAATTAACTTTAAATTTAAAAATTCAAAAAATATTTATTTTAAATCAGAAAAATATGCATAATACCTTAAAATTTTCAGCATTTTAAGTATTTTAATTTAAAATTAATTTCAAAATTAAAAACTTAATTTATTTTAAATATTTATAGTTATTTAATTAATTTATTATTTAATTAAATATTATGTTAAAATATTTTTTAAATTAAAAAAAATTAATTTTCAAATATCTTAAAATTAGAGGGATATATATGTATATTTGAATTATTTTAATGATATTTTAAATTTTAACTTTCAAAGACTTATATTTTCATATAAAGGTGTATACATATTTAAATTCTATTTTAAAATTATATGTATTTAAATCTTTAAATGTTAAGAGATCCCTTGTAATCTTAAACATAGGTTGAGCCAATGTGAATAGAAATCATAGGGAAGGATTAGTGGATAGTTATTTTCCAACTCTTCACTAATCAAAATCTTATATGTATTAATTGCTTTTAATTCATGCATGTGTAGATGCACACGCTCACTTAGCCTAAGCTCTTCTAGTTTTAAGGACTTGATTGCGTTTATGTGTGCATGTCATGTTTGTTATCAAGGATTAGTTGAGACATTAATTTAAGCCCATAAAATCTAGTGACATCATTAAGGATAATAATTAAGAATATATTTAAAAAACTTAAAAAAAATTTAAAAAATAAGATACACCTCCTATTGACATGAAATTTAAACCTAGTGATATCTACAACCTTAAGAAAATTTTTCACTGACTTTTGAGATAATTAAGCCCCTTAATTAATTAACCTAATATTAAACCCTTAATTAACCCTCAAAATTTCTAAAAATTATAATAAGTCAAATTTAAATCCAAAAAATATACATAATACCTCAAATTGACCAGAATTCAAACCTTAACACAATAAAATTGAAAGCCTTTTGATTTGACATCAAATTCAAGCTTAATTTAATTTTAATTAAAAATTAATATTTAATTAATTTAATTAATTAAAAATAATTAAAAAATCTAGAAAATTTCTAAACACTTGTAATCTCTCCTTAGGTCATTCTTGACCTTTGGAGTTGATTTCAAGGAGTTGAGAGTTCATTTGGAGCAAAATCAATAAAAGCCCCTTAATTAAACTAATTAAATAATTCAAATAAATACCCAAACTTCCAAAAATTATAACTAATTCTAGAAAATTTCAAATTGAGCAAACTCAAAGGAATTCAACTCCAATTAAGATCTAATATTTATTAAAAATATCAAACCTTCAAAAATAAGTCAAAGTAAAAAAGTCAACTATTTGGTCAAACTTAAGTCAAAATCAAGTCAAAACTTCAAACATTCATAACTAATTATAAAAAACTCCAAATCCAGTAAACTTAAAGCCTAATTACTCATTAAAAGGTCTAAGAGGCTTTATTTCTTAAGCTTAAATAAACTTAAAATCCTTAATTAAACTATATTAACTAAGTTTTTAGGTTGGACTACCTCGGGCAGTGAGCTACGTATCCTAAAGAGGCTTTATTCCTCGAGCCTATGAAACAACGCCACCAAACGGTTAATGACAAATTCAAGTAATTTAAACTTTAAAATCAGCAATCAATCAATCTCAATTAAAATTTATTAATCTTTAAATCTTGATTAATTTAATTCACTTAATTATATCGATTACCATTAGGTAACCTAGGCCTACGAGGCTATTAAGTTAGCCCTAAGGAATGTGAAATAAATTTTATGGCGTCAGTGAGTAATAAAGGTGGTAACCATTTAACACTTTAAAATACACTTTAAAAAAATTAATATCAAATCACTAATACTTAAACTTTAATTAAATTCTTCCCTTAGGCTTTCCAACCAATCAGAATATCAAACAACTTTAACCAATTATCCTATATAGGATATATCCAAATCACACAGCTTACCTTACATACTTTATATAGTTTGCTAGGACAACCAACTCTAGTCTTAGGCTAGACTGATATTTTACTTTTCTGCTGTGTGCTTGATTTTTCGTAGTTTTCACTACATGCTAGTTGATTTAATTTATTGATGTGACTATTTATTTAATTTCTACACTCTGTGATGTAATTGATGTGCGTTAAATTATCCATAGGTTATGGATGATTTATACTAATTCAATCTTATGCAGGTGGTCATGCTCGTACAGGGCATTTAAAATTAAAGGAGGGAAAATAAAATTAAGCTTTAAATTAACGACGTTTTCTGTAGGTGCTTCAGAAATGCTAAGACCCCCTTTAAATTAAAAAGAGTATGGTTAAGTGTGGTTGTGAATTTGAGCACTTTAATTTCAATTAATATTAACTACTTAAAACTATTTGAATTTAAATTGCTTAGGATAATCTTACAAGTTATATTTGAGTGTATATTTTTAATTTTAATTAATGTAACTTAATTTCAATCAAGTTGTATTTTAAAGTACTTTGAGAATGGGATTAAACATCTAATTTGAAATCCAAAGAGGAAGGGAAATCCTTTAGGGAGAGTCCCTCTCCATTTGGAGATCCAAATTAGGATGATCTTAAAGTATCCAAAGAGGAAAGATAACACCCCTTTCAAGGGGGAGTTCTTTTTCATTTGGTTATCTGAACCTAACGAATCCAAGGAACCCGCCGAAGGATGAAGAAGTGAAGAACGATAAGACCCATTCTTAAAGTCACTTGAGTCTTAGGAGTAAAATTCGAGTTATTGTTAGTGGTACCCAGCCACTTTTAAATTCTACAGACCCCGGGTTATAATATTAAAAGGTACTTGCCTATGTACATTTTATTTATTCAATTGATTTAATTATTCAATTAATTATTTAGTGATCGATAACGATATATAATTTTATGCTTTTAATAGTTTTTTTGATGCTTTTACATGTCGATCTTTGATTTAGCCTAGAACCTGATC
This sequence comes from Dendrobium chrysotoxum, assembly GCA_019925795.1. NCBI lineage: Eukaryota > Viridiplantae > Streptophyta > Magnoliopsida > Asparagales > Orchidaceae > Dendrobium > Dendrobium chrysotoxum. The sequence goes on along the minus strand of CM034306.1, from coordinate 54,768 downwards.
GAAGGCTCATGAGGGTATGAATGAACTATTTCTACTTTAATTAAAATTAAAAATTTTAAGCTCACATAGAAACTCTAACAATTTTAAGAAGTAAGCCTAAGACCACCGGGAGTTCTCATAAGCATGTTTGTTACATTTTCTTTCTTTTTGTTAGGCATCTCCTTGCCTGTGGTTTTTGGCAGATCACCTGGCTTATGAGGGTGCAGATCTGTCAAAAAAAATTTGTGTAATCTCTAGGATAAAATCTATTTTTTAAGCTTTTTTAAAATTGCTTCATTCTAATTTTAAGTATTTATCGAGTCAACTAGCATACATTATATTAGATACCAATTTAAAAATGTTTAAAATTTATAATTGCATTTTACTTTAAGCATCAAATACCCCACATAAGTTAAAGGGCTAATTAAGGTCTACTCTAGATGTCAGCCTTATTCTCAAAAATTTATCTTAAATAATGTCCCTACCATTCTATATTAAAAAACCAGATACATGATTTTGAAGCGCCTAGATGGTTTAGTTGCTCCCCAATCCAAGCTAGGATAAGCCCAGATCCTGCACTATATTAGCTAGGTTCGGGTCACTAATTTTTTAGTGCCCAATTTAGACTTAGGTTCTGAGGTAGGCTCAGGCTATAAGACCTCAATCTCTGAAAATTTAATCACAACCTTCTAATCAAAGTGGTAATTTAACTTAAACCTCTTTCAACTCAAATTCAAGCCCAACACTTAGGATAGGTTGAGGTGTTTTTGAATTATTTTAGAATCCTAAATACCTCCTACTTATTTTCCTTTGACCTCCAGAAATAAGTATTCAATCTTAAACCATTCCCAATTGAAAATTCTAATCCTCACCTCCTTTTTTATAGGAAAAAAAAAACTATGGGGCATAATATAGATGAAATAATCCATTATGTAAGTAAAATAATAAAATTATGCTCTTTTACTCAATTGGAGAAGATGAGATTACAAAATAGCAAACTCAAGCTTAATCTCTGATAATTAGAGTAGAACTTGTTAGGGAAGTCGTAGTGATTGATGATAGTAATATGATGATGTCAGTTGAGTGCTATGATAACCAGACGACAGTGAATGAGTGATGATTATCAAACAATGAGGTCAAATAAGGATGATGAATGTACTATGATGGTTGGATGATTGTAGTTAGAAAAATGCAATTAGATAGAGATGGATGCGTGATGATGGGTGAGTGATGATAGTTGGATAATGGTAATGGCTAGAAGTGATCTTTGATGTTGAACATTCAGTAGGGCTCTAGAGCTCTTCATAATATTCAAGCTTTATCTAATATAAAGTCAAGGGTCCTTTCATGTGAAGAATGATGATTTATTTATAGTTTATGAGAGTTATATTTTGATAAATTAAGCTAAATATTCATAACACTCTATTAGATGACCCATTAAATCTTTTGATTATAGATCATTCATTCAACATTTAAGTGATTTAATGACCTCACAATTGAATGATTGCGAGCTTGTTGGATTCATCTTTTTAATAGGTTCAATTGATTGAGGGCATAAATTTACAAACTATTTGGTCATTTAATTAATGTCCTAAAAATTTTATTCATACTTGTTGCGGACTCAAATATACGCGGCGATAGAGTTTAATATTTCCGTCTCAGCGTTGTACGTATATCCAGCACACAAACAGAAGAGTGAAAGAAACACCAGGATTTTTACGTGGAAAGCCCTGAAAAAGGGAAAAACCACGGGGCCACGCCCAGTTGAAAACGTTCCACTAGTGTTGTTTGAAATACACGAGGCTGACTCGTCCTTTAACTTCAGGACGATCAGATTACAATGAGTATCAATTATAAGGCCAAGCAGAGTTCCGACGTCACTCGGGCGTCAGACAGAATTCCGGCGTCACTTGGAAAGAAGTCCGGCGTCACTCGGGCGTCGGGTAGAATTCTAGCGTCGGACAGAATTCCGGCGTCCCTCGGGCACCAGGTGGTGCTCCGGTGGTGTTCCGGCGGAGTTCCGGCGGTGTTCCGGTGGTGGTCGAGGAGGAGCTGTTCCCTCCTAGACTTCTCTTCTCTTCTTCTTCTCTTCTTGGCTTCTTGGCTTGGGTCCCTTCTTAAGAGAAATGAGGGGCTATTTATAGTTTTTCTGGAGTGGCATAGCCCGTAAATATGTGAGGGATCAGGGGCAAATAGGGAGTGATCCGGATGAACGGCCGATATTGAATCCCTTGATTGTGAACCGTTTATCAAGCATTTGAAGGTCTTAATGATATCAGAATTCTAGGATCTTGGGCTCGTTGGATTCGTCTCGTCGAGCCGCTCGATTCGACTATAAGCTCGCCAAAATCGGAGACCGTTTGGTAACTCAAATAGCTGTTTGATGCTTACAACAGCGCTTCAGGTACTTGATTTGGACTCACTTGGGCTCGGATTGAGTCGAATTTGGTGTCGTTGGATTCGTATTTCCGAGACGCTCAGTTCGACTATAAGTTTGCTGAAATCGGAGTTTAAATGGTCTCCGAAATAATTTTTGAAGTTTCCAACTTGAGTTTTTCCTCGAGATTCGTGCCCGATCAAGATGATTTTCCGATGACGTATCAATACTCATCCTTGATTTGGGCTTATTTGGAGTCGAATTAGATCACTATTGGCATCGTTAGGTTTGTCTTATTATGACATTGAGTTTAATTATATGTTTGCTTAAATTGGAGTCAACATGGTTTTGAATTTAATGTTGTAAGTTTTTAATGTAAATTCTACATCAAAATTCATGTTGAATAAGCAAATTTTCTTGTCATATAATTTTCCCCTTATTTTTCGGCATCATCAAATATCTTACAAAATTTCTAAAAAAAAATACATTTTCAAAACTATTTATTAAATTTTTATCAAAAATACTATAAAATTAATAAATAAAAAGTATCATATGTATTAAATTTATTAGCAAAATTAAAATTAGCAAAACTAATTATATAATATTTAATTTAAATTAATCTTATTTGATCTGGCCGAGTTCGACCTCCTCGACTCAACGATCTCGAATCGCAGCATAGAACGAATATCTGACAGAAGATGCTAACTTTTTCAGCGTAATTGCGTGAAAAAGTCAAAAATTTTGACGAATATTCGAATTTTACAAAAAATGTTAAATGATTTGAAGTTTTTTTTCACAAATGTAGCTTACACCAAACAATTTTATGATTATGCTCCTTTTTAAATTCTTTTCTAACTCCGTCCCTTCTCATAATTTAGACTTTAAATAAGCTCCTTCTTGAGAAAAGTCCAGCTTGGTGAGGCTTTCAAATTTTAGGGAAGAAAAAACAAAAAATCAGCAATTACACCATAATGCTCATGTAAGGGTGAAACTGTCATTCCACTGCCAAAATGACAAAGAATACCCTAGGGCGCGGCAAAAGGGGGATATTTTCTTCCCATTAAGGTTTCAGCCGGCCATTTCATCGCTTACACCCTGCATTTCGCATCCGTAAGAACTAGGGTTTTCCTCGCCGCCGTCCATCTCGTGGTGTTGCTAAGATTGTTCGGAATTCCGTAGGTAATCCAATAATTCTAACCTATTTCACATATTCCTTTTGAATTTTTTTTTCTATTCATACTTTTGGAGTTTCTTCGTTTACTTTTTTCTTTCTATTCATACTTCATCTTTTTAAATCTTATCGTTGTTTGATGATATTTGGTGGCTATTTTGTCATTTTATTATTCGGCATTCCATTATGCCATGAATGGTTTACCCTAGTTCTCAAAGATCTATTGTTAGAAGTACAACACATCTATTGGTTCTCAACTTTTTGTGCATCTTAACCATACCTAGACTGGTTAATATTCTAGTTCCATATTACTTGAGTAGATCTCAAGTTTCTTGTTCATTTTTATTTCATATTTTGGTACTTTGCGATGGAGGATGCACATTTTTTTTTTCAATAGCTGGATGTAAGCAAATGTATTCCCAGTGATGATTTTACTACTCATAGAAAATTTAAATTACTAATGCCAGATCAGCATGTCTGGTTGTTTGAATAATCATGACAATCCTTTGGTTTTTTAGGATTATTTTATAGTTAGAAGCAGCTATGGATCCCAACGAAATATTTCATAATCTACCTTAAGAAAACAAGTGGAACAAGTGTTCAAGACTTTACTTATGTTCAGATTGTCTGTTATGAGCAATCACCTCTTTATGTTCAAAATTATGTTCAAAACCATTTTCATTTCCCCTGCCTATCTTAGATTTTAGTACTACTTGCATATACCTCACCAAATCTCATATTTGCCCTTGTTGGTTTATTTCTTTATCTTCATAACACAAGGCATAATGAAAGACAAAAGTTCTTGTGGCTTCTCTAACTTTGCTGTTCAGGAATCATCTCACTAGGTACTTCTCGAAGTGATTTGCTTTCATACTAAATGGCTGGACAAAGAAACAATCATGGAAAGCGCTCTCATTCACGTTCTGATTATGGAGATAATGGAGGAAGCAAGAGAAGGAATCCTGGCGATGAAAGGGAGGCATATGCTCCGGGACCTGAAGATACTGTCTACCGTTATCTGTGTCCAGGGAGGAAGATTGGAAGTATCATAGGTAGGGGTGGTGATATTGTGAAGCAATTGAGGGCAGACACACAAGCTAAGATAAGAATTGGTGAGACTGTACCTGGCTGTGAGGAGCGAGTTATAACTATTTTTAGCTCAAGTGAAGAGTCTAATTCCCTTGAAGACACTGGAGAAACTGTATGTGCTGCACAAGATGCACTCTTCAGAGTTCATGAGAGATTAATATCAGATGAGGATGCAGGTGATGAAGAAGTCGATGCAAATGCTCCTCAAGTTACAGTTCGCTTACTTGTGCCATCTGATCAAATTGGATGCATCATTGGGAAAGGTGGACAGATTATTCAGGGCATTCGTAGCAGTACAGGTGCTCAGATACGCATATTGAAGAATGAGTATCTTCCTTCTTGTGCCATTAGTACTGATGAACTTCTTCAGGTATTACTATATGCATGCCTTTACTTACCATATGAGCAACATATAGGTTGTGGAAAGGAGGTCATTATGCCTCGGTGTAAATTTTTTCTTTCTCAAATGTAATCTTTCCTCATGGCTAAATCAAGTTAATTTCCTCTTTGGTGGTTTCCACTAAAGGATTTGGTATATACATGCTGTCAAAATCAAAACAGCATGTGGAATCTAAGCCTTTGTCATAGGCATATTTTCTGATCAGTATTGACAAATCGTAGAAAGATTACACTAATTGTCCTAATTTTGATAATTCAATAAAGCCAAAGTTTAAAGAAATTGAGCCAGTTGTACAAAATGTCCAGAAAATTAGTTATGAGGTTTGCGTTTACATGTGTAAGACAGATTTGAGAAACTTTTCAAATCATCATTTTGATCAAGAAAGTCTTTACTCTAGGTTTTCCCTTGGTGCAACATAATGATTATGCCTACATGTTGATTGCATTCATCTCTCCCGTTATGTCAATATATCTAATAAATCCTCTTTTATGTTATATTTTAGATTGCTGGAGATGCTTCTATTGTGAAAAAGGCTCTTTTTGATGTTTCATCTCGTCTCCATGAAAATCCATCACGCTCGCAGCATATGCTATTCTTGAATGTGGCTAACAGCAGTCATTATCGTGGGTTCAATACTGAAACACCTGTCTTGGGTGTGGGTCCATTGGTTAGTCCATTTGGAGGTTACAAGAGTGATTCTGCTGGTGATTGGCCATCATTCTACCCTCCTCCAAGGGATGATGCTTCTACAAAAGAATTCAACTTAAGGATGATATGCCCTTCTGCCAACATTGGAGGTGTCATTGGCAAGGGTGGTTTTATCATCAAACAGATAAGACAAGATTCTGGAGCATTTATAAAGGTTGATAGTTCTAATGCAGAAGATGATTGCATAATCACTATTTCAGCAAAAGAGGTGAAAGAATTTCTTTCCAGCAAATGGAATTCAACCACTCTCTTTATGCAATTTTTTTGAATATTTAGTTTATGTTTTTTCAGCTTTTTGAAGATCCTATTTCTGCAACAATAGATGCTGCGGTGCGCTTGCAGCCTAGGTGCAGTGAGAAATCTGAAAGAGAGTCTGGTGAACCTTCATATACAACACGCTTACTTGTATCGACGACACGCATTGGTTGTCTTATTGGGAAAGGTGGTAGTATCATCTCTGAGATGAGGAGAAGCACTCGGGCAAATATACGCATATTGTCAAAGGAGAACCTTCCCAAAGTTGCATCAGATGATGATGAGATGGTTCAGGTATGGATCCTTTTCTTCTATTTTATAATTACTTGCTGCTTTTATGCAGCAATTGTTTTGCGTTGACTCTAAACCATATGTCATCAGATTAGTGGAGACCTTGATGTTGCCAGGGATGCCCTTGTTCAAATAACAACAAGGTTGAAAGCTAACTTTTTTGAAAGAGAGGGTGCTTTATCAGCATTTCAGCCTTTTGCTTACCATCCTACGTCAAGTGATGTTCCAGAAATTTCAAAATATGGAAGCCGGGATTCAAAGGGGCCTGGTCGTGTTTATTCTTATTCTAGTTCATATGGTGCTTCTGGTGACTTACTTCCCTCTGGAAGTTATTCATCTTCTCAGGTGACTTTACTACTATCCCTTTTGGCTGTATTGTTGTCTAACATTCACATACAATGTATTTTGGCTTTCATGTGGTTGCGAGTTTTCTTTTTTTGTTGACTGCTTGGTGATTGGTTTTGTGTCTCTTTGCTGAAGGTTGGTGGCAGTAGTTATGGGACATATGGTGCCCATTCTGGTCGTGCTGGAAGCACTGGGTAAAGTCATTTTCTTCTCAAAATTTTCTTATTGTTATTATTTAAGATTGTGGCATGCATTCATGAATTGAATTGTTATGTTATTTGAGTCTAACTCTATCATGTTGTTGCTATGGAACGTGTTTGAAGCATATTTGTGTGCTGGATGGCAAGTAAAAAAGCTGGCAGTAATTTATATTCCAATCCTCATGAATATTGTACTCATGGAATATTGATTAACCTATCCATGCAATTCATTTAGCAGTTTAGAATAAGATTGTGGCACAATATTTGAGCCTGACAGATGGCATTACCAAAGCTTGGAAAATATGTCATGGCATGCACATATATATAAACATACATATTTTAATAATTAATAACTAAAAAAAAGCTTTGTATGACAATATAAATTACTAATTATGTTTATATTATATAGCTTGAAGATCAGTATAATCTGTAGTCAAGTAACAAACATATGCGAATGCTTAAGTGGGAGAAGTAGATCGAGTCCAGAAGAATCTTTACTGATTTAACAGGTTGGGTGGCCTGTGCTATTTCCAACGTATGTTTAACAAGTGTCTTTGACATGTCCAAGTGTCCAAGGATTCTTTTTTTTAAACTATGTATAAGATGCTCTCAATGTCTTGTCCTAGCCTCCAAATATCCGAAATGTTGTCTACATTGAAGGACGGCCATCCGGTGTAATCCTTATAGCATTGTTGTTGATTAAAGAAACAAATGGAAGATTTATTTGTTATTAGTCCCACAACGTCTATTGAAAGGCCCTAATATAAATGTTTTTTTATAAAATTGGTTTTAATGTTATGATTCATGTAATGCGTTTTATTATGTGCAGTCAATTAATTTCTTCATTTCTCCTGTGACTCATCTAAAAGTTCCCCTCTATGTTGCACCTAACCGAGCTTCTGTTACCAGGTTATCTGGTCCAAACCCTATTTCTCATGGGAAACATTATGGTTATTAGGGTAAACCCAATAGGGCCGGCAGGTAGACTACTACCTTTACCTTATTTGTCATTCCGGTATAATAGAATTACTTGTAGATGCACTGATCAGTTGCTTCATATTTTGACTATTTATTGTCAGTAGCCTCCCCAGCCCACCTACATTGGATTTATAATACTCATGTTTTTTGACCTTTGTTGCCTTTCCATCCAATTAAAACAGCTGAGGGTCCTGAAGCCTGGAGCCAGCCTTTATGAAGCCTCAAGCCTTAACCAGAAGACCAGATGAACAGAGATTGAAATATCCATGGCCTACCTTGGAAGCTTTATTTAGGAGTACTGACATGCAATGAGATTTATGTCTTGATTGTCTCTGTTGTTATGTAGACCCAATTATGATTAGTGCTCTTAAGGGACTAATATCTTGACAGACCGGTTGTTTGGATGAGTCTCTATAAACTTTAGTACATTGTTATTGCATGTAATGTGAACTTGAACCTTTTTTGAATTATTTTCTTTGGATGCTTGCTAGTTATTAGAGGAAACCTTCCCCAGATTATGGATTATAAGCTTGTTGCTCCTTTCTATCATGGAATTTTAGTTCTTATATTGTTGCTGATATTATGAATTCTATTTGGTAGTTTTCTGTCTATTATTTTTACTTATTTTTTTGTACGTCCTTAGAATCATGCACTAGTTAATTTTTGTTTGTTTCCTTTTTTTGATTATTTTCGAATGGTATTCTAGTTTTGAAATGAAAATCAAAGATTGCTGTCCATTGTATCAATGTGGTTTAGGATTTGTCAGCTTGATTCAATCTAGTTCATGTGAAGTAAGGAAGGAGTGAATAAGTGCTATATGATTTAGTTGTTGGTAGAAATTTTCTTGTATTCCTTTATTTTCCAAGTGATGAACTTAATGACATTTAATCTCCAAATACATTCAAACATTTTTTTTAGCTCATTTTGCTGTGTGCTCAGGTAATATCAAGTTTTTTGCAGAGGGTAATGATCTACACATTCCCTAATGGTTACCAAAGTTTCTTAACAAGCTAAAGGGCACAGACACTCTGAGGTTTGTTTCATCCTTCTATGAATGGATGTGTAACATTTAATTTTATTAATTCTAGCGAGGTTCCACAGGGCTGTCAGTCTTTTATTTGTTGTAGGCTGGAATGTGGAAGGAGTTTTTCAGGTTCTTGAGAAAGTATTGCTTTCTTAAAAAATCTTTTGCATCTGCATTTTTATTACATGAAAGCACACAAAGTTATCACTTTTTGTATATTGCAGCTCACTATTATTGATTTATTATTATATTCAATTGATATGAGAATCCAATGATAATTTTAAGTATGCATGTGATTTTATTTGCTGTTATGGTTGACATTTTGTTGTAGTATCAAATAGTGTTACAATGTAGTGTGTTAAGGATTTGCGTTCAACAAGAAATTGGTGATATGGATTGTTTTCTCAAATTATAGTTAGAAATCCCAGAATTAAGCATTAAGTAAGTTATCATAAAAAAATTTAGCTGACTGCATGTGTTCTTTTTATTAACAAGAATGAGCTAAAAATAAAAATTCTATAGGTATTTCTGGAAACTGTTTCAAATAGTGTTTTCGTTGAAGTACACCTAATGATATTACAGTACTTTCTATTTATGATTCATTTTTTTTGGTCTCGCGTTCATTTTTCTTACAAAAAATTAAATCTGTAAGGTCGCCGGCTTTGTTGCAATCAAGGAATTTTGAGTTCCTCAAGGATTTAGAACCTACCAATCACTGGTTATGGCTTTATGTTTTTGGTTTCTCTTTGTTGAGCTAGTATTGTTCAACATAAATGTGCTTTTGCTGCCTTGTTTAGTTCAATGCATGTGGATGAACATAAATTATTCTTTTGCATTTTTGAGAGTGAAGTCATTTTTGGCTACTATGTTACAGCGGTTGGAATTGACGCTTATTTTGTGCCGAGTTGTAACGTAATCATTTAACGAAAAAATTAAGTTGTAGCTTAATTAAATTACCTATTTTGGCCAATCTGTTTTCGGTCATCATTAGTTGAAAACAATAGTTATGTTGGATTTTAATTCTTTTGATGGCGCCATTAACCATGTTTTGGTTAGCTTATTGTAGTCATTTGTTAACACTTTGTTGAAACATGCAGTGCATGTGTAGAGAAATTTAAGACAGGTAAATAATGAGATCGCCAGGTATTTGTACTATTCTGTTACATCCAAATTTGCGAGATTCTGGACCCGAAAATTTGTTGGACACATGACCATTTTGGGATCGTTGGTTCCAGAATGATACAGGAACTGCCACTTTACTAGCGCTCCTAATATTTTGTGAAATTTGTAGTTATTAATTGAATTATCAGAGATATTAGATGGTATTCATGTTATATTTGGATCGTATTTATGGTTTGCATCGAAATAGTGGATATTGAGATTAATGGGATATGAAGTAACGCTGATGTATTTTTTTTTTTTTAATGCTGGGGAACTCCCCACTTCATTGTACAGATTTGATATGCTGATTAACAAAATTATCACTTGATTAATTGGTTGAAGTCCCACCGTGTAATGGTCTAATTCTCTTAAGGTCAAATACCTCTCATAAATGAAAAACCCTTGGGCATGGGGGCGGTTTTTGGATTTTTATTCTACTGTTAGCCCTGAAGCATTTTCATTTCCAGTGTGTTTACTAGCACCCCCAGGATTTTGGTTCGCTTGAGCATTTTATTTACTTCTCTATTTGTCTTCGGTTAGAGCTAATAGGTATACTACTAAAATTTGAAACTTATTATTTGTATTTTACTCAAATTCTAACCCATTCTGATTTTTTGAAGAAATTTGAGAGATTAGTCCAATATATTTAAAAATTGGAAGGGATATCATTTACAAGGCTGGCCTGTGGGATTTTGGATGGTTAGAACATACCCCAGAACCTGTACTTGTAAATGTATCGAAGATGATGAGGATGCAGCAAAAGCAAATTTATAGGGTCCAAAAGAAAGTGCGGATGATCATAGAGAGAGTCCAAGATGGACCCAACTGAGTGGTGTGAGTCATCATCTTTCTAGAGTGAAGCGGCTAAAATCCAATACAAGAATGGGGAACCAAGCATTATGAAGAATTGCCCTACGTTAACGCAACTAAGAGGATAGGTTATGGGCTACAAGCCACCTGCCAACATGACTAATAAGACGAACAAGTGGTGGCAAACCAAAAATCGAAGAGGCACCATGTCCCATATAATGATCAAGTTGTACAGATAAGCCTACCGTAAATTATAAATGAACGTGGTGAAAGGCACGTAGAGCGAAATGAAAAGCAATTTTCAAATTAGAAGCATCGCATCAACCAAGCAGGCACCCCAATTCTTCGGTACATCAAACAAAGTAGGCAAGATGGATTTTTATCGGATAATGGATCGGCCATTGCTAATATAGAAGTTAATGTAATTAAGGATTCGTTTGGGATAGTTTTTTTTTTAATTTTTATTTTAGGTTAATAATGATAATTTTGTTCAGTTATTATTATTTTGTTGCTTTCTCATTATTGTGATGACAAATTATTTTTTATAGTCAGAATAGAAAAGTTATTTTTTTCACAAAAATGTTATAATCAATTTTATAACATTACTACACATATTATAAATGTTTTGTCCATCATGGTATAGCCTCTCATGTGTGGTAAATCGTAAGGGAGAGAAAGCAATGAAACGTTAAAAAGAGGAGCTAACTTCCAAATGAAGCACCAAGAGTTTATAGATTGAATAATGTTGACTTGGCTCAGTTTGAACTAGCTTGATTATTGAATTTGAACCAAGTTGGTTGAGGCTTGTAGGCCAAGATGATGAAATTTGAAATTCATAGATGCTCAGGAGTTAGGGTGTAATATTAGAGGTGTGTTATAAGGTGTCAATTTCTAGTCAATAAATGAAAGATGAGTATTATTTTTTAGTTTTGTTAAATTGGCGCATTTTTTTGCTTGTAAAATGAGTGTTAATAAAACGAAGTATATTATAAAATAATATATTATAATATGTTATAGCATGTTATGGTATATTATTATATGTTAGAGCATGTTATGTTATATTATAATATATTATAATCGAGCTTATAATAATATAAATTATAAAATTATTGATTTGAAGGCTGAAATGGTAAAATTTGATCGAATTCATAGGAGTCTCTAGGGCGGGGCGTGGTATGGGAGGTGTTTTATGATGTTTTTAGTAAGGAAGATAAGTTTATATATAGAAAATAAATACATTTTATTTATTTAGTTGAATTAGGGGACTCTTGGTTTTTGAGTAATCTAAAATATATTATAATATAAGATAAGATAATATAATATAATATTATATGATATAATATACTATAGTATAATATGTTACAGTATGTTGGAATGTATTGTTAAATGCTATCTTACATTATAATATGATGTATTATCTTATAGTATAATACGATTGAGTATTTAGAAATACATACTAAAAATGCTCATTTGAAATTCAATATGGAACTTGATTGAATTTATGAGGGATTTGGGCTACAGTATCATAGGTGCGTTATAGATAAATGGTGTTGGTGTTAGGGCGGGCAAATATTCACTCTTAATTTTTTTATTTTTAAGATAATTTGAAGAGTTTGAAAGCCCTTAATTTAACATTTTATTCAATATTTGGAAAAAAATGCCGAACTTACTTTTCTACTTTAAGTGGGTTGGATTAATTAAAGAAAGAAAAAAAAAAAACTCACTCTTGTGAATTTATATGTTTATTTTATAAATTTGATGGTATTGTTTTATTAGGTTGTATTTTTTATCTAGAAACTCCAATTTTATCTTTTTTTTTTCATTTAAATATTATTATTATTAGTTAATTAATTATATTAAAATTTTGCCTACTTTGCAAAGAAGGGTTAGTTCTACCCAGAGTAAAAATGATTTAGCCTTTATTTGGGATGACTTTTTTTATTATTTTTTAAAACAGTTTTATACTACAAAAAAATTTAATTTAAGAGACTTTTGTACTAGAAAACTATTTTAAAATAACAGTAAGAAAGTCGTCCTAATTGAAGACTTCATTTGGGGACAGCTTTCTTATTGCCTTTTAACAAGTGTAAACATTTTTTAAACTAAAAATTTTTGTATTAAAAAGTTACGTTAAAAAACAATAACAAAGCTGCCCCAAATGAAATTGGCACAAACATATAACCTAGCTTGAAATTAGTTTATAGTTTGAATTGATTTAATGTCTAACTTGGGTCAATTTGAACTAGCTTGATTATTGAATTTGAACTAAGTTGGTTGAGGTTTGTAGGCCAAGATGATTAAATTTGAGATTCATAGATGCTTAGGGGGTGTAATATTAGAGGTGTGTTATAAGATGTAATTTCTAGTCAATAAATGACAAATGAGTGTTATTTTTTATTTTATTTAAATTGGGGCCTTTTTTGCATGAAAGTGAGTGTCAATAAAATATAGTATATTATAAGATAATATATTATAATATGTTATTGCATGTTATGGTATATTATTACATGTTATATTATGTTATTATAATCAAGCTTATAATAATAGAAATTATAAAATTATTTATTTGAAGGTTGAAATGATGAAATTTGATTGAATTCATAGGAGACTCTAGGGCGTCGCATGAGAGGTGTTTTATGATTTTGTTTTCAGTAAGAAAAATAAGTTTATATATATAAAAAATAAATGTATTTTATTTATTTAGTTGAGTTAGGAATTCTTTTGATTTTTCTGTAATCTAAAATTTATTATAATATAATATTATATAATATACTATTGTATAATATGTTATAGTATGTTGGAGTATATTGTTAAATGATATCTTACATTATAATATGATTTATTATGTTATAATATAATGTGATTAAGTTTACAGTAATAAATATTAAAAATGCTCATTGGAAATTCAAGATGGAATTAATGAGGGCTTCGGGCTGCAGCATTAGAGGTGCATTATACTATGTCATTTTACGTCAGAAAAGTGGGGTTATATATTGAAAATGAACACCTTATTTTTTAGTTGAATTTGAAGATTTTTTTAATTTTTGTGTAGTTCGTAATATAGTGTAAAATAGAATAATATATTATGTTATACTATAACATGTTATAGCACGTTATAACATAATTTTTGCATAATATATAACATGTATGCAAATAAGCGATAAATTCTATATTATAATATAGTGTAGTTGAGCTTACTCAAGTATAATTCATAGTAATGTTAATTTGAAGATCCATATGATGAAGTTTAATCGAATTCGCATTGAGCCATAAGGCACAACACCAAAGTATATTACTTTGGTGTTGTGCATTGTGGCTCGACATGAAACAAGGTCAAATATAAAAAATATATTAGGGTTTAGGGTTTTAGGGTTTTTGGGGTTTGGGTTTAGGGTTTAGGCTTAAGGTTTAGGGTTTTAGGGATTTTAGGGTTTATGGTTTAGTTTTTAGGGTTTAGGATTTTTAGGGTTTAGGGATTAGGATTTTTAGAGTTTAAGGTTTAGGGTTTAGGGCTTATAGAATTGGGTTTTTAAGGATTTTTTATGGATTATTTTAGGGCTTAGGATTTTTTTAGGGTTTAGAGTTTTTTTTTAGGATTTAGGGTTTAGGGTTTAGGGTGTTTAGGGTTTAGGTTTTAGGGTTTAGGGTTTTAGGGTTTAGGTTGTATGGTGTAGGGTGTAGCGTGTAGGGTTTAGGGGTTTTTTTTTTAAATCACAAAAAGTGGGATACATGTTAATTAAAAAGAGAAATTACAAGACCAAATGCCACAAAACTATCTAATGCCCAAAAGAGCTACATCAAACCTAAAAAATAATAAAGGACCCAAAGCAAATAACTTACAACTACAATAGAACCACATAACCAAAATTCATACAGACATTTTAAAAACAATGATAAAAAATGTCATATTTATCCTCATAGAGAAAAATAGTCTTCATAAGCTTGTATATGCCAAATCAGTGAAACCTTCCATATATCCAATTGAAGAAACCATCTCAATATAATCCATAACCATAGATCCATATTCAATGCCAATCCAGAAGCAATCCATAATAGATCCATTAGCTACTCCATCATAACACACATGAAAAAATAGGCAAATAAAACAACAATATACAGAAAACAAAATAAAAATTTAAATACATACAAATAAAATTAAAAACTAACACAACTAATACTAAAATATGAAAATTTATAAAGACAAATAAACATAACAAAATAGAGTTTGAGATAAAAAGCTCAATAAAGTGTAGTATCTAAAAATCTTTTATGGAAATCACAAAATACCCAAATCTCAAACAACAAACCAACACCACCAAAAAAGCCTAAACAGCCACAACGCACCAGCAAACCCAACAATAATAGTACCAGCAAACCACCAAAACACACCCCAAATAGCAACCCCTCTACCAGAAAACACCACCCAACAACAAAATAAATCAATAACCACCTAGAAACCTCAATCTGAACAAACACCAACCAAACAAAACCCAAAACCAACCGCACAACCAAGAACCCTCCCAAATCCAGCACTGAAAGTTTGTTAGGGAAGTTAAGCCCTTGTGAATTAGTCCCGAGGCTAACCAAGAGGGGGGCTGAATTGGTTATTTTAAAAATCTGTGACCAAAAATGATTTAGAAATTTTTTTTTTGAATATTTTAAAACAATTAAAGTTTTGCATGATCCTAAAAGTAATCGATATGGGAAAAGGGCCATGATTTCGTTCGCGTCAGGCTGGACGGGAGAGGAGGCACGACTTTGATCACAGGCTTGTTTGCATGAGGCGGAGCCGGAAGGTGTGTTTTGGTGTACAAAAACCTTTAAAAATTAGGATCCCTAAACCCTAAACTCTAAAATCATAAACCATCCCAAATCCCAAAACCTTTAACAATTAAACCTAAACCTTAAATCATAAACCCTAAAGCCTTAACCTTAAACCATAAAACTTATAACATAAACTTTAAGTTAGGTTTAATTGGGTTTAGGGTTTAGGGTTTAGAGGGGTTTAGGGTTTAGGGTTTAGGGTTTAGGGTTTAGGGTTTAGGGTATAGGGTATAGGGTATAGGGTATAGGGTTTAGGGTTTAGGGTGGCACTTTAGGGTTTAGGGTTTAGGGTTTAGGGTTTAGGGTTTAGGGTTTTAGGGTTTAGGGTTTTAGGGTTTAGGGTTTTAGGGTTTAGGGTTTAGGGTTTAGGGTTTTAGGGTTTAGGGTTTAGGGTTTAGGGTTTAGGGTTTAGTGTTTAGGGTTAAGGGTTATAGGGTTATATCGTTTAGGGTAGAGGGTATAGGGTATAGGGTATAGGGTATAGGGTATAGGATATAGGGTTTAGGGTTTAGGGTTTAGTGTTTAGGGTTAAGGGTTATATGGTTATATCGTTTAGGGTAGAGGGTATAGGGTATAGGGTATAGGGTATAGGGTATAGGATATAGGGTTTAGGGTTTAAGGGTTTTGGGTTTAAGGGTTTAAGGGTTTAGGGTTTAGGGTTTAGGGTTTAGGGGTTTAGGGTTTAGGGTTTAGGGTTTAATAGGGTTATATCGTATAGGGTAGAGGGTATAGGGTATTGGGTACGCATATGGTATAGGGTTTAGGGTTTAGGGTTTAAGGGTTTTGGGTTTAAGGGTTTAAGGGTTTAAGGGATTAGGGTTTAGGGGTTTAGGGGTTAGGGTTAGGGTTTAGGGTTTAGGGTTTTTTTTTTTTAAATCCACTATTGGGGCTTATGCGTTTATTTTAAAGAAACGTTTACAAAAAGTCCTTAAAGAGACTAAAGGCTTAACTAAAAAATGAAAGAAAATACATTAAAGAAAAGAAAATACAAAAAACAAAATAGAATCTAATGAGCCTTAGGTGTCTAACTAGATATAATAAAATAAAAACAACAATAAAAATGAAAGTCTTCATGATCCAACAATCTTTAAAATTCTTTATAAACTTAACCATATGGAAGAATATCAGCCATTTTCAATAATTGAAGTCTTCAACACCACCAAAATATGGATAAGAATACTTAAAGCAAATAAAATAACAATTAAGCATATAATTAATAAAAAGCATACAATTATATAAATTAGTTTGGCTCAGGATTAAAAAATTAAATGAGGAAGAAAAGAATACCAAAGATTTCAAAGTAATTTGGCAAGGGCAAAAACAAACCCAAGCAGAAATATAGCCACTAAAGTTCCAGTCCACCAAATAACCAAACAGAACATAGCCCCACTGCCAACCATCACATATCCACAAAATAACAACCAGCCAGAACATCACAGATCCACGGGTAACCATCTCCCAAAACAGCCAAATAAAATGCTTAGAAATCCAACAAGTCCAGCTCAAAACCGACCAACAAACAACAATCAGAATTATAACCCAACACCTTTCAGCTCCCCTAAAAATCCACAAACCCTAGCAAAACCAAAGAGTCAACCAAAGAAACACCTTGCCAACCAAATTACAAAGAAAAATGGAAAACATAACCTTCCAAAAAAGATTTAAAAATCTAAACATCATTGCCAAAAAATAAACAAATAAAGTAACAAAATTAATACCGAATATAAGGTAATCCAGATTTATCAAGATTGATTAATCCCCTTAATAAAAAGGGGATATTATCATTATAGAATGAATTAAATTGATGCAAATGAGCTCCAGTTTTGGCTAAAAAATCAGCTGCCGAATTTCCTTCTCTCCAAATATGAGATATTCTATAATCAAGTTGAGAGAGCATTCTCTTGATATCTTTTAAAATATAAAAGGTATCAAAATTACCAATATTATCAGCTGAAATAAAATTTATCACAACAAGGCATCAACTTCTAACCATATTTTAAAATGACCAGAAGATAAGCAAATTTGAAGAGCTTTATAAATAGCCATAAGTTCCACAAATAAAACAGAACATTTATTAATAGGAGAAGCAAAAGCCACAACTAAATTACCTTTATCATTTCTCAAGATACCACCACATCCATAAAAACCTTCACTAACCGAACCATTAGTGTTAAGTTTAATGCAATGAATGCTAGGTTTCCTCCAAATAACAAAATTAAAACAAGGCTTATGAAGTTCCTCAAAAATATTAGTATTTAACTTGTTAGCAACGAATTTAAAACCATGAAATTGCTTAGAATGAATTAAATTAACCTTATAAAGTCTATTGATTTTTTCTTTAGTTCTAGCAATTATACGATTATGATTCATATGAATATTCCTATGTTTAGCATCATTTATATCAATCCATAAGAACCAAATAAGAGAGATAGCAGTAATAATTTTAATATGGCCTCTAGAAGTATTATGAAAGATGACAGTAAGAAAATGATTAAAAGATCAAATAACCACTAAAATTATTTGTATTAAAGAAATTATCAAACCAAATCCAAACTCTAGCAGCAATGGGACCATTAATGAAGACATGGTTACTATCTTTTATATGATAACAACAATAGCATTTAGAAGGAAGATAAAAATCTTTCTTCCAAAGAACAACATCAATAGGAATATAACCCTTAATTATTCTCCAAACTAGAATAGAATAGAATGTAGGAATGTTATTGCTCCAAATCATAATGAAAACCATAGAAATATCTTTCTTTCTTCTAATGAAATCCCAGCAACTTTAAAAACAAAATTGCCATTATAAGACAATTTAAAAGAATCTGATCTTTGCTTTGATTATCCAAAGTAAGATCCTTAGTTTTATTAACAATATCAAAAGGAACCAAACTAAGAATATCTTGCATATCCCAAGTATTATTATGAAAAAAACTATTCACTTTTATAGCAGAATAAGAAACAGTAGATAGAAGGGATTCAATAGAGCCCTCAAAAATCCAATTATCTTGCAAAAAAAAAGGAATTACCCGAATTAAGACCCCAAGAAATTAGGGGTTCCATGATATGCTTAATTTGGCAAAGCCTTTTCCAGATTAATGAGTCACCATGCTTATAGAAACAACATAAGGGATGTTTTCCCTTACAATATTTAAAGTTCATAAAAGAAGCCCAAAGACTTTCATTTTTCCTAAAATTCCACCACATTTTCATAGAAGAAACAATGATAGAATCTGAGATAGATTTGCAACCAAGCCCACCTTCATTAAGAGGACCACACAATTTACTCCAAGAAGTCCAATGCATTCTGGTAACATTATTTTTTGAACCCCAAAAAAATTTATTGAGAATCCTCTCCAATCTTAAAACAGTGGCAATATTAGGTTGAATAAAGGAATAAATGAAAAGCCATCAAATTAAGGATGCTCTTAAGAATAGTTAATCTACCACCATAAGATAAAAAATGAAATTCCCAAGATGAAATTCTATCAATCATCTTTTGAATAATTTCATCAAAAAGATAGGATTTCTTTAATCCTCTAAAAATGGGAGCACCTAAATATTTAAAAGGTAAATTTTGATGAACAAAATGAATAATAGAAGAAATTCTATTAATTTTAGCAAGAGTAAAATATTTAGAAGTAAAGAAAGAACTTTTCAAGTCATTAATGGCTAAACCACTCTCTAAAAAGAAATTATTAAGAAAACTTTTAATTTTCTTAATATTGTTTAAACTCCCATTACAAAATATAATGAAATCATCCGCAAAACATAAATGAGATATAGAAAATCCTTCTTTAGTTGAATAATTCATGGAAGGATACTTCTCAAAAATAAAATTGATGCATCTAGAAAAATATTCCATAGCTATAATAAAAAGAGAAGGAGACAATGGATCTCCTAGCCTAAGCCCATGTTTAGAATGAAAAAAACTATTGGAACCACCATTAAGCAATATAGAAAGCCAAACATTATCAATAGGGTTTAGGGTTTAGGGTCTAGGGTTTAGGGTCTAGGGTCTAGGGTCTAGGGTCTAGGGTTTAGGGATTAGGGTCTAGGGTTTAGGGTTTAGGGTTTAAGGTTTTTAGGGTTTAGGGTTTTTAGGGTTTAGGGTTTTTATGGTTTAGGGTTTAGGGTTTGGGGTTTAAGGTTTTTAGGGTTTTTAGGGTTTATGGTTTAGGGTTTAGGGTTTAGGGCTTAGGGCTTAGGGCTTAGGGCTTAGGGCATAGGGATTAGGGCTTAGGGCTTAGGGTTTAATGCTTAGGGCTTAGGGTTTAGGGTTTAGGGTTTAGGGTTTAGGGTTTAGGGTTTTTAGGGTTTAGGGTTTAGGGTTTAGGGTTTAGGGTTTAAGGTTTAGGGTTTAGGTTTTATGATTTAGGGTTTACGATTTAGGGTTTAGGGTTTAGGGTGTCGGGTTTAAGGGTTTAGGGTTTAGGGTTTAAGAGTTTAGGGTTTAGGGTTTAGGGTTTATGGTTTAGGGTTTTAGGGTTTAGGGTTTAGGGTTTTAGGGTTTAGGGTTTAGGGTTTAGTGTTTAAGGTTTAGGGTTTAGGGTTTAGGGTTTAGGGTTTTAGAGTTTATGGTATAGGGTTTAGGGTTTAGGGTTTTAGGGTTTAGGGTTCGGGGTTCTGGGTTCAGGGTTCAGGGTTCGGGGTTCAGGGTTCGGGGTTCAGGGTTCGGGGTTCATGGTTCAGGGTTCAGGGTTCAGGGTTCAGGGTTCAGGGTTCGGGGTTCAGGGTTTAGGGTTTAGGATTTAGGGTTTAGGGTTTAGGGTTTAGGGTTTAGGGTTTTAGGGTTTAGGGTTTAGGATTTAGGGTTTAGGGTTTAGGGTTTAGGGTCGAGGGTCTAGGATTTTTTTTTGGGTGAAACCCTCTGAGGGGGCCTTCATGTTTATTAAAAATAAGGATTACAAAAGTCCTTAAAAAGGACTAAAGGCTCAACTAAATGCTCCAAAGAGCTACAATAAAGAAGGAAAAATAAAACCTAAAGAGCCTAAAGTCCTTTACTAATTACAATAAGCAATAAAAATAAAACCCCCAAGCAACTCCACCCAACCAAACTTGAACATCACCAAGCTCCAAACTCCAAGAGAAACTAAAAGAGCTGATCCAAAAAACCTGCAAAACAACTAAAAACATAGCAAATAACAAAGGCCTCATATATGAAAAATTAGAACAACACCAAATTAAGAGTAAAAGAAAATTCATAAAATTTTATAACCTTGGCTTAGATAAGTGTAGTATCTCAAGATTTTTTATGGAAAAAAACTTCACCCAAATCTCTAAGAATAACAATAAAGGTACCAGCCAAAACCTCCCCCAACAAATATCCACCCTACCTAAAGCCCAAGTAAAGCCATCCAACAAAAACCATCTCCAAAACCGCACCAAACAAACCATCCAATACCTGCTCCCAACCGAAATCAAATCCATGATAACACTTTCAGCCATTAACAACAAACAACACCTCATAACCCAAATCGAAAGCAGGCCACTAGCCATCAACAGGAATTCACATTCATTAGAGAAATGGCAAAGGAAATTTCCATAAAAAATTAATAAAAGAACATCTATGCCAAGGTGATATAATAGAGAATAAACCAATAAGCAGATAACAAAGAAATTCCTTATGAAAAAAATAAAGAAATTAAGCTCTGAATTAAGGCAATCTAGCTCAAAAAATAACCAATAAACCCAACCAGAAATAAAACCACTAACATTCCCATTCACCAAATAACAACCAATCAGAACTAAAACCCAAAGCCAACTATCACATAACCACATAACAACAACCAGCCAAAACATCACAAAACCACAAGAACCTTCACCCAAAACAGGCCAACCAACTGCTAGATAAAATAATCTAAACATAAGTGCCAAAATAAAAATAAAGATAAACAAACTCAATGCCGAATATAAGGTAATCCTATTTTATCAAGATTGATTAATCCCCTTAACAAAAAGGGAATCTTATAAAATGAAGTAAATTGATGCAAATGAGCTCCAATTTTGGCAAGAAAATCAGCCACCGAATTTCCTTCTCTCCAAATATGAGATATTCTATAATCAAGTTGAGAGAGCATTTTCTTAATATCTTTTAAAATGTAAAAGGTATCAAAATTACCAATATTATCATCAGCAATACAATTTATAACTAACAAAGCATCAACTTCTAACCATATTTTAAAATGACCAGAAGATAAGCAAATTTGAAGAGCTTTGTAAATAGCCATAAGTTCTGCAAATAAAAGAGAACATTTATCTATAGGGGAAGCAAAAGCCACAACTAAATTACCTTTGTCATTTCTCAAGATACCACCACATCCATAAAAACCATCACTAACCGAACCATCAGTGTTAACTTTAATACAATGAATGCTAGGTTTCCTCCAGATAACAAATTTAAACCAAGGTATATGAAGCTCCTCAAAAATATTAGTATTTAACTTGTTAACAATAAATTTAAAACCACGAAATTGCTTAGCATGAATTAAATTAACCTTATAAAGGCTATTAATTTTTTCTTTAGTTCTAGCAATTATACGATTATGATTCATAGAAACATTCCTATGTTTAGCATCATTTCTATCCATCCATAAGAACCAAATAAGAGAGATAGCAATAACAATTTTGATATGGCCTCTAGAAGTGTTATGAAATGACAGTAAGAAATTGATTAAAAGATAAATGACCACTAAAATAATTAGTATTAAAGAAATTATCAAACCAAAACTAAACTCTAGCAGTAATGGGACTATTAATGAAAACATGGTTAATATCTTCTATATGATAACAACAGCAACATTTAGACAGAAGATATAAACCTTTCTTCCAAAGAACAACATCCACAGGAATATAACCTTTAATGATTCTCCAAACTAGGATAGAATAGGATGTGGGAATGTTATTGCTCCAAATCAAATTGAAAACCATAGAAATATCTTTCTTACTTCTAATAACATCCCAAGCAACTTTAAAAACAAAATTGCCATTATAAGATAGTTTAAAAAGAATCTGATCTTTGCTTTGATTATCCAAAGTAAGATCCTTAATTTTATTAACAATATCAAAAGGAAGCAAACTAAGAAGATATTGCAAATCCCAAGTATTGTTATGAAAAAAACTATTCACTTTTATAGTAGAATAAGAAACAGTAGAAAGAAGGGACTCAATAGATACTTGAAAAGTCCAGTTATCTTGCCAAAAAAATGAATTACTCGAATTAAGACCCCAAACAATTAAGGGTTCCATAATATTCTTAATTTGGCAAAGTCTTTTCCATATTAAAGAGTTACCATGCTTATAGAAACAACATAAGGGATGTTTTCCCTTACAATATTTAAAGTTCATAAAAGATGCCCAAAGACTTTCATTTTTCCTAAAATTTCACTACATTTTCATAGAAGAAACAATGAGAGAATCCGAGATAGATTTGCAACCAAGCCCACCTTCATTAAGAGGACCACACAATTTACTCCAAGAAGTCCAATGCATTCTATTAACATTGTTTTTAGAACCCCAAAAAAATTTATTGAGAATCCTCTCCAATCTTAAAACAATGGCAATATTAGCTTGAACAATTTAGAACAAATGACAAGCCATAGAATTAAGGATGCTTTTAAGAACAGTTAATCTACCACCATAAGATAAAAAATAAAATTCCCAAGAAGAAATTCTATCAATCATCTTTTGAATAATTTCATCAAAAAGATAGGATTTCTTTAATCCTCTAAAAATGGGAGCACCTAAATATTTAAAAGGTAAATGTTGATGAACAAAATGAGTAATAGAAGAAATTCTATTAATTTTAGCAAGACTAAAATATTTAGAAGTAAAAAAAGAATTTTTTAAATCATTAATGGATAAACCACTCTCTAAAAAGAAATTATTAAGAAAACTTTTAATTTTCTTAATATGGTTTAAACTCCCATTACAGAATATAATGAAATCATCAACAAAACATAAATGAGATATAGGAAATCCATCTTTAGTATAATAATTCATGGAAGGATACTTCTCAAACATAAAATTGATGCATCTAGAAAAATATTCCATAGCTATAATAAAAAGAGAAGGAGACAATGGATCTCCTTGCCTAAGCCCATGTTTGGAATGAAAAAAACCATTATAACCACCATTAAGTAATATTGAAAGCCAAACATTATCAACAGAATTTCTAATCAACCTTATAAATTGATTAGAAAAACCAAAAAGAGCTAAAATATTATAAAGAAACTTCCAAGAAATATTATCATAAGCTTTAGAGATATCAAGCTTAAATAACATGTTACCTCCTCTAACTTTAATATTAAGTTCATGTACCATTTCCTGAGCCAGAAGAATATTATCAGAAATCAATCTCCCTTTAACGAAACCAGTTTGATTTAGAGAGATCATACGAGGCAACAGAGGTCCCATCTTAAAGATATTATTTTGGAAGTTAATTTATTGAAAAAGGTACATAAACTTGTAGGTCTAAATTCATTCCAACTAATAGGATTATCTTTTTTCAGTATAAGAATAATGGCAGAAGAAGTGAAGTATTTAGGCATAGCATTACCATTGAAAAATTCCCCAACAGCATCAACTAAATCATATTTAATAATATTCCAACAACTTTGAAAAAATTGAGAAGTATAACCATCCATACCTGCCGTAGAATTAGGGTTCATTGAAGCAACAGCCATAAATATTTCTTTCTCTATAGGAATAGAAGTTAAAGCAATGTTGTCTTCCATAGAGATGATTTTATCAATAAGAGAAGGATAAACTAATTGATTAACATGAACCTCATTGCAAATAATATTAGAAAAATAATCAATAACAGATTCATGAAGTGAAGTATTAGAAATCCAATTGCCATTCTCATCTTTAATCTTATCAATATAATTGATAGATTTCTTTTTGTTAACCAAAGCATGAAAGTATTTGGTGTTCCTATCCCCTTCAGAAATATGTTTAGAAGCAGCTTTTTGCTTCCAATAGGTTTCTTCCATATCTTGAAACTTAACAAGATTATCTTTGGCTATGTTCAAATCATTAAGGAAAGAAGAATCAGAAATACTAAGATCTTCTAACCGACAAACCTCCTTTTCCATTTGTTCGATATTAGCAAAAATATTTTTGAAATGAGTTTTATTCCACCAATTAAGGTAATGTTTCAACCTTGTTAATTTTAATCACAATCTCACCATACCTTTCACAGAATTGTCTGGAGCCAAAACAACATTCTAGTTAGCCTCAACCACATTAATAAAATTGTAATGAAGAATCCACATATTTTGAAATCTAAAAGTAGGAACACCATTAATTTTAATTTCTTTTTTAATAGAAATAAGTAAGGGACAATGGTCAGATAAACTTCTACTAAGATGCTCAACAGAAGTAAAAGGCCATTTATCAATCCATAAATGGTTGAATAAAATTCTATCCAATCTTTGCCACAATATATTATTACTCCAAGTATAATTAGAACTAATAAAACTAATATAAAAAATTTTACAATCCATAATCATATTGCCAAAATATTCCATCGAATGAATATTAGGCAAAACAACCCCTTTTCTTTCATGAGCATGAAGAACAGTATTAAAATCTCCACCAACAAACCAAGGTTCATTGATAAAAGAAGAAAAAACAAGTATTTGAGAATAAAGAATTTTCCTCTCCATTCTATTACATGAAGCATAAACTAAAGATCCTTTAACAAAAGTGTTAAAATAAGAGATAGAAATATTAACAACTTGAGGAAAATCCTCAATAATATCTAAAGAAATATTTTTAGACCAAAACAACCAAATTTTATTCAAAGAATTGAAAAAGAAATGATCAAAACCCAGTAAAGTAGCAACATGTTTGATTTTAGAATTACTAATCATAGGCTCAATAATACCAAGAAACTCAATAGAATGAAGACGACAAAGATTCCTAATTCTATGCTTTATTGAAAGAGATCCAATCCCTCTCACATTCCAAACTAAAAAATTAATCATTATTTATTAAAAGAATGAGATTTAGCTATAGGCTTGAAGTTTTTAGAATTCTTAGCAGAATTCTTTTTGCCACGAGTATTATAAATAGAATGAAAGATTTTATTCTTACCAACCAATAATTCAGTTTCACTAACTGAACCAGAATCCACTTCACCTTCTTCCAATTCTATGTAAGCCTTACCTTTCTCCAAAGATATATCTTCCTTCAAAGAATTAGAAGATTTATTAAAAGTACAAACATTAGTATCAATCAGTAAAACATTATCATGATTCTTAACCGAATCATCAGCCAACTTTTCTTTAATAGGAGAATCCTTATGAACAATAGGCGAACCAATAGAAGAAACTATTTGCAAATTTCTATTGGGAAACAAAGAGAAATCAGAACAAACTTTATTTTGTAAGGACATACTTTCATCATAAAGCACTATCTCCAAATTATTCTCCTTAGAAAAAGAACTTTCATCATCCAAATTCATGTTAGAAGAACTAACATTATTATGATATTTAAGTTCTATTAATTCTTCTTCAATAATCTTTAAATAATTATTTAAAGAATCATCATGTATCTGTTCTTTAGAAGAAGAATTAATAGGATTCTTTATTGGAGAATAATTCTTAGCATTACCTTTCAAAGCAGGATTTAAAATAAAACAAGAATTAATTGTTGAAATCCAGGATCCCTAGCACTTAATTTTAATGGTGATAACTAATACTTACTGAATTTATATGGACTTCCTTTAAGAGTACAAATGTTTATCTTTGTCTATGAGCACTAATATTTCAGGTCAGATACACACTGCTCAAGGTTGCTGGAGACTCAAACTGGGTAGAATAGGATATTGAAAAACTTGTAAATTTTATTTTCTTGAGTCTGCCACAAAAGCATGTATGTAAAATGAGCAATCATGCACACACACAGAGGGAGATTTATTTTCATGTTATTTTTTTTTTACAAACTTATCGTACTGTACAATTTTCAATCGTAATGTATGATGGATCATTAATACTCAGGCTAATGATTATTTCCAGATGATTAGATTTGTAACCTAATCGTACTGTATGATTGTAATCATACTGTACGATGAGGTTTAATTGAAAAACCCTAGCATGCCATAATAAGTTTGGTAAGTTTATAATTTTAATTTTATGAACTATTTGTACTGTACGATGCAGATCGTACTGTACGATTATTTGAATACTTACCAAAATTATCTCCCGTAATCAGGAAATAAAATGTTGGTTTCTTAATTAAATTAGATCATACTGTACGATATTATATCGTACCGTATGATGGTCAGAGATGATTTCATTCATCCCTTTGATGTACCAGACGAAACCAAGGTTTTTTGTTCTATTCGTTCTGGACGATATTCATATCGTACTGGATGATATCCTGAAAATGAACTAATCGTACTGTACGAATAGTGCAGTGCTGGATGATGGTCAGAGACGAAGTTGCTCGTCCCAGAGATCATCCCACAGATTGTCCTGTATGAATAATTGAAAATAACATGATCGTCCTGTACGATATACCTATCGTACAATACGATATGTGTAGAATTTGAGAACTGTTCGTCTATGCTCGTACTGGATGATGCTGTATTTGAACTGATCGTACAGTATGATTTTATATCATACTGTACGAATAGAGACGAAAAAGTTAAAATTTTTAGAGTTTCTGAAGCCTGATTTAAAAAGAACTTTTAATTTTTTAATTGAGAGTTGTTGGTCTGTCTTCTTGCTGTGAGAGGCATTGAGAGAGGAAGGGACTCTTGAGAGAGAAGTTTTCTTTGGAGAGATCTAGGGCTTGTGAGAGGAAGGTGAAGGTGTGCTTGAGCGTGAGGGAGAAGGAGTGTGAGGGGATCACACGGTGGCTCCAAGCTAGCTGCATGCTTTGCTCCTCTAGTGGCTTTGGGGAGTCTCAGGAAAGTTCTCTAGAGAAGGGAGGCTTCAAGATCAACATCATCAAGGTACTCTGCCGTCTCCAGGAGGGAGAAAAAGAAGAAGGTCCGCTACCGTCACTAGGAGGGTGACATAGCGCTTGGTACTTCGCCACACTGGGGAAGGTGAAAGTGAGTCTTATAAAGGCTTCTCCGCCTTGCTGAGGGAGCAAAAGGAGAGTCAACTTTTAGTAGTACAAATCCCAGAGTAGAGGACTCCAGGGAGTGGACGTAGGTCAAGTGACCAAACCACTATAAAAATCTCTGGTGTGCTTTTTCCTTTTTACCGCTCTCTACTTTTCACACATTTTAATTACAGTATTAATTGCTTGGTGAAAAATTCTGATTTTGATCTTGTATTGTGAAATTCACAAATTATATCACCAATATCGTTGTTGTGAACGAACTATTAGCTTCCACATTCAAATTATTAAATTGCTATTTTAAAAATATAAAAAAAAATTAGAACTCATGTTTAGATTTAAATTTTTAAAATACCAATCACCCCCCTCTTGACGCATCTCGTACTTTCAAGTGGTATCAGAGTGGGGTTTCAAAATAGTGTTTTAGAAAACCTAGAAATGTAAGATCCATGGCTCAATTTGGTAACCGTAACACTATGGAGGATTATTCTATAACCCGTCCACCTTTATTTGATAATATACCGTTTGATTTCTGGAAAATACGTATGTCTACATTTTTACAGTCTCTAGACTATCGCATGTGGATGTTGGTTCAAGAAGGTTATTCTACACCGTTTCGTATGTTGAATGGAGTTAAAACTGAATTAGCTTTTAATGAATGGAGCAATGAGGATAGAGAATTTGCACAGTTAAACGCTAAATGCTTAAATTATTTCTTTTACATATTAAAATCAGAAGATTATATGTGAGTGTCTACCTGTACTACTGGTAAGAAAATTTGGGACAAACTATGTATCACGTACAAAGGAACTAGTGAGGTCAAACAATCTAGGCTGAACATACTGCTACATGATTACGAACTATTCTGCATGAAATCTAGTGAAACTATCTCTGAAATATACACTAGATTCACCTAGATAGTGACATCTTTGCATGCTTTAGGGAGAGAGTTGTCTAACTCGGAGAAAGTGAACAAAATATTGCGATGTTTGCCTAGTTCGTATGATGCAAAAATTACTATAATAACTGAGTCGAAAGACCTAAATGTTTATTCAATTGATAACTTGCTTGGGTCACTCATTGCCTATGAGTAAGGAGTGAGTCAACGATAAAGTGATGCATGTGAAAAGAAGAAGGAGTGAACGGTGGCCTTAAAAGCGAACAATTCTGAAAGTGACAGCTCTGTAGCAGAGGAAGATGACGACATAGCCTTGATGTCTCGTCAGTTCAAGAGTTTTCTGAAACGAAAGAAATGCCGTCATCAACGCAATTGGAACAAAGGTAAAAGCTCAAAGAATACTAAAGTTGTATCTGACACAATTTACTTTGAGTGTAGGAAACCCGGTCATCTCCTAGCTGATTGCCCCAACGTTAAGACTCATCAATCCAAAGAAAAGGGCGAGGAAAGGTCAAAGTTTAGGAAGGGCAAGTCTAAGACATAAAAAGCATTTTGGGCCGACTCTGCCTCAGAATCATCAGAAGAAGAAGCAGAGGAGGAAGTAATAAATTTATGTCTTATGGCTAATGATAATCTTGATCAATCAGATCAAGATGAGGTATGTCAACTTTCTTATGATGAGCTATTGATTATTTCTGAAAAAATTCATGACTCGTATAGAAAGTTAAAGAAAAAACATATTAGTCTTAACTCTAAGTTTAGTACTTTACAAAAGGAGCATGCTAGTGTAGTTAAAGATTTTTTTGACTTGGATAGAGATCATATGTCCCTTCTTGATGAATATGATGCATTAAACAAGAAGCATATTAAGTTAACCACTACACACGATACCTTAAAATCATCACATGTTGAACTAGAGAATGCATTTAAGGAACTAGAAGAACTGACAGATGAACTAAATAGAAGTGAGCATACATTGAGATTTGAATTTGTAAGCTTTAACCAAGAGAATAAATTCCTAAATGAAAAACTTCATGCATTTGAAAATAATAAAACACCTCCCATATTTGCTGAGTTTTTTCAGCCTCCACCATGTGAACCATCTCATTCAAAACTAGCACAGCATGCATCATCCAAACCCATAAATAGGCACTACCACCCCCGTAGATTAGTGAACCGATTTCCCGGTGCTAGGTGTTATTCTTGTGGCATGCTAGGTCACATAGCTGCACGTGCATAATTCACCATAGGACATATCTAGTGTGGAGACCTAAGCTGCATTCATCACAGTATAACATGCATACATTTTATCCATACAAGTATAAGGTGGAACCCAAACTCACTTGGGTTCCCAAAACTAACCTGTGATTGAAATTGTAGGGATGCTCTCATAAAAGACCTAGTGAGAGCATGTGGTACCTGGATAGTGGCTGCTCGAGACACATGTCTGGAGACATGAAGCAATTCGTAACACTGGAGGCCAGGTCAGAAGGCAAGGTAACTTTGGGAGATAACACCACCAAAAAAGTGGTGGGCTCAGGTATCATTGGAAACTCTAAGAATTTGGTAATTGAAAATATACTTTTAGTTGATGGTTTAAAGCATAACCTTTTAAGTATTAGTCAACTATGTGATAAAGGCTTTGACATTAAGTTTCTTTCTAACAAATACATAATTATCTTAAATGGTACACTTGTGTTAGAAGGAAAACACATAAATAATATCTATATGTTAGATTTAAACTGCATTGAAAATTTAAGCTCTTTGTGTCTGAAAATAATAGCTGATGACTCGTGGTTATGGCATAGGAGACTATGCCATGCTAGCATGAAAACACTTAGGAACATCACTCAGAAAGACCTAGTTAGAGGCATACCTAAGTTAGACTTTACCAAGGATCATCTATGTGATGCCTACCAATTAGGAAAATAAGTGAAATCATCATTTCATTCAATTAAGGATATCAGCACCACTAGGCCACTAGAAATTCTACACATGGACCTATTTGGACCTGTTAGTATCGCTAGCCTAGGAGGGAAATCTTATAGATTTATGATAGTGGATGACTACTCTAGGTTTACTTGGGTAAAATTCTTAGCACATAAGAGTGAGTCATTTGAAGAGTTTAGAACTTTCTCTACTTGGATTCAAAGAAAATTAGGATGTGAAATTATGACAATCTATAGTGATCACGGTGGAGAATTTGAGAATGATAAGTTTGAATCGTTCTGTCAAGAGATAGGAATAGAACATAATTTCTCTGCCCTTAGTACTCCTCAGTAAAATGGAATAGCAGAAAGAAAGAATAGAACTTTAGTTGAAGTTGCTAGGGCAATATTAGCTGAATACACTCTTTCTAGATATTTTTGGGCAGAAGCAGTGAATACTGCTTGCTATATTCTAAATAGGGTAAATATTAGATCCAAACTTAATAAGACACCCTATGAGTTACTTAAGGGTCGGACACCCAATCTTTCCCACTTATATATTTTTGGTTGCAAATATTTCATCTTAATCAATGGCAAGTCACCCTTAGGAAAGTTCGATCCTAAATCTGATGAAGGGGTTTTCTTAGGCTACTCATCTGTAGGTAAAGCCTATAGAATCTTTAATAAGAGGACTTCTACCCATGTGGTATTTGATGAATCCAATAAGATCTCTAAATCTAATCATGAAGAAGAAGAAGTTGAGATTATTCAGGGAGTAGAAACCATTGCTTAGGGTTTAGGGTTTAGGGTTTAGGGTTTAGGGTTTAGGGTTTAGGGTTTCGGGTTTCGGGTTTAGGGTTTAGGGTTTAGGGTTTAGGGTTTAGGGTTTAGGGTTTAGGGTTTAGGGTTTTTTTTTTGGTTAAAACCCGCTGAAGGGGCCTCCGTGTTTATTCAGAAAGCAAATGTACAAAAGACCTTAAAAAGGACTTTCAGCTCAACTACTGCTCAAAGAGCTACAAGAAAAAGAAAAATAAAACCTAAGAGCCAAAAATCCAAAACTAAACCAAGTACAAGAAACCTAGATACAATCTAGACCAAACAAAACAAACCAAAACACACCAAAAAAGAACAGAGAAAAAACAAAACAAGCAACCAAAGCAGCAACAGAACAATCCAGGCCAAGACCACCAAGCATCACAGCAAAGAAATCAATTCCACTTAAAGTCGCCAGCCATGTACCAATTCTCTTCATCAATCTCCAATTTGTAAATAAAAGCTTGGCAAAGGAGTCCCAAAGGAAACTGCAAACCTGCAAGCATCTTAAACAAAAGTAATGAAAAAAAACAAAGGAACATAAAAATGAGGATTAAAACCAATTCAAATTTGCTAATAGAATGAATAATTGAGTTGATTGGCTCAGAGAAGTATAGTATCAATAAATCATTTATGGAATAAATAAAATACCAAATTTCTTCAAGAAAGGGAAAGAGGAAACAGCCACAATCTAGAGCCACAAAAGCTAACCTCCAAACCAGACCAAAGCTAATAGCCAACCAGAAACTAACCCAAGACCAACACACCAAGAACAGAACCTCCACCAGATAACCAAAACAACCAACCCCTAACAAACAGAAAACCCAACCACCCACAAAACAGAAACCACCAAACAACCAAGCAGCCAAACTAACCCAAGCCACTAAAGGGAAACCTCTCGGCCCCAACAAAACCCACCACACAGAAACCTTAAACAACCCAGCCAAAGCCAAAGCCAACCACAAAGCTCTCCAACAAGGACTCACAACCCCAATACCACCAATAGAACCAGCCAACATAAAAACCCTCCAACCAAATAAAGAGCACACTCTCAAAGAAATGGCATAAATATCATTCCATAAAAAGATTAAGTAAAAAAACATCATTGCCAATCTACAATCAAAACTCACCCATAAGCAAAATTGAACCAAAAACATTACCTGGAACGAAAATAAGGAAGGCCAGATTTATCCAAATTAATCATACCTCTCAATAATAAAGGAGCATCAGAATTAAAAATTAATTGAAATTGCTGTAAATCAGTACCCATTTTAGCAAGAAAATCTGCACAAGTATTACCTTCCCTCCAAATATGAGAAATCTTATAATCAAGATGAGATAACATTCTTTTAATATCTTTAAGAATATAGTAATTATCAAAATTGCCAAATCTATTATGAAGGATAAATTGAATAACAGATAAGGCATCCATTTCAATCCATATTCTAAAGAAACCTTTAGATAAACAAATCTGAAGGGCTTTGTAAAGAGCCATAAATTCAGCATGAATAGCATTAGATTTCCTCAAAGGAGAAGTAAAGCCAAGAATCATGTTACCTTTATAATCCCTAAAAATGGCACCATAACCAAATTTTTCCTTATAAGCAGAACCATCAGTATTCACTTTAATGAAATTCTCCTTCGGTTTTTTCTAAATGGCAAACCTAAAACAGTCATCCTTAAAAGTTTCCATAAAATTATTGTTTAACTTTTTCATAATAAATTTGTAACCACGAAATTGGAAATTTTTTATTAAATCAGCCTTGTAAAGACAGTTTATCTTATCCAGCGTTCTAGCAATGATCCTTTTATGGTTCATAGGCACATTTCTAAATTTGGCATCATTACGGTCCATCCAAATGAACCAAATAAGACAAACAGCCATCACAATTTTGATATGACCTCTAGGAGAATTATGAGAAATAACAATGAACCAATGATTAAAAGTCAAGTGGCCAGAATAATTATGGGTATTAAAGAAGGAATCATACCAAAGCCAAACTTTAGCAGCAATAGACCCATTCACAAAAACATGATTTATATTCTCAATATGAAAACAACAAAGACATTTAGAAGGAAGATAAAAACCTTTATTCCACAATATAGAGTTTAGGGTTTAGGGTTTAGGGTTTAGGGTTTAGGGTTTAGGGTTTAGGGTTTAGGGTTTAGGGTTTAGGGTTTAGGGTTTAGGGTTTAGGGTTGGAGGGTTTAGGGTTGGAGGGTTTAGGGTTGGAGGGTTGGAGGGTTTAGGGTTTAGGGTTTAGGGTTTAGGGTTTAGGGTTTAGGGTTTATGGTTTAGGGTTTATGGTTTAGGGTTTAGGGTTTTAGGGTTTAGGGTTTAGGGTTTAGGGTTTAGGGTTTAGGGTTGGAGGGTTTAGGGTTGAGGGTTTAGGGTTGAGGGTTGGAGGGTTTAGGGTTTAGGGTTTAGGGTTTAGGGTTTAGGGTTTAGGGTTTAGGGTTTAGGGTTTAGGGTTTATGGTTTAGGGTTTAGGGTTTAGGGTTTTAGAGTTTAGGGTTTAGGGTTTAGGGTTTAGGGTTTAGGGTTTAGGGTTTAGGGTTTTAGGGTTTAGGGTTTAGGGTTTAGGGTTTAGGGTTTAGGGTTTAGGGTTTAGGGTTTATGGTTTAGGGTTTAGGGTATTAGGGTTTAGGGTTTAGGGTATTAGGGTACAGGGTTTAGGGTATAGGGTTTAGGGTTTAGGGTATTAGGGTTTAGGGTATAGGGTTTAGGGTATAGGGTATAGGGTATAGGGTTTAGGGTTTAGGGTTTAGGGTTTAGGGTTTAGGGTTTAGGGTTTAGGGTTTAGGGTTTAGGGTTAGGGTTTTAGGGTTTTTTAGGGTTTAGGGTCTAGGGTTTAGGGTTTAGGGTTTAGGGTTTAGGGTTTACGGTTTAGGGTTTAGTTTAGGGTTTAGGGTTTAGGGTTTAGGGTTTAGGGTTTAGGGTTTAGGGTTTAGGGTTTTTTTAGGGTTAGGGTTTTAGGGTTTAGGGTTTAAGGTTTAGGGTTTAGGGTTTAGGGTTTAGGGTTTAGGGTTTAGGGTTTAGGGTTTAGGCTTCAGGAGTAATCTTCCATAACTAGTTCTAAAAGTCATATTTTTTTTTTCCTTGAGCCTTAAGAAAAATTATCTTTCTATCTTGGAGAGTCTCTGTCTGAAAGATATTATTTTCAGTCTACCAACAGACCAGTTCAGTCAATGCCCAAATTTGTTTCCCGTTTAAGGCAAGAAGCCGTTTGAGGGAAGTTTTAAAATAACTTTGTTATTTTCGGGTCAACTGCTTGGGTGAGGTTTTACAAAGTCCTGGAATAATATCGTAAGATTTCAGATTGTAAATCTAAAGGGTAAAAGAAAAACCCTAAACCCTAAACCCTAAACCCTAAACCCTAAACCCTAAACTCTAAACCCTAAACCCTAAACCCTAAACCCTAAAACCCTAAACCCTAAACCCTAAACCCTAAACCCTAAACCCTAAACCCTAAACCCTAAACTGATACATTCTACGTGGATACATTCCCCCTGGTATCAGAGCAAACGTCCTTCCTTGCATGTTGCTCTTCTTTTCTTCGAAAAGTGATACCATGCCGAAAAGTTTGGCGTTACAAGCCATGTCTGGCAAGGTTACTAGCTGAACTGCGAAACCGTAAAATACTGTTCATCGCCCCAAAGGGTCTGTCTCAATATTTTACTGTTCACTACAGTTCATTATTCCCTCTTATCTGTTGCGTTGTACTTTTTATTTTTTTTATTTTTGTTCTTATCTCTTAGTGTACTTTTTATTATTACTTTATATTGATAGTTATCACCACACTGTTGATTGAGCTTATCACTTCACTGTAGCTCAAATAATATTTTATAATTCTTAATATTATTCCCCCAGCACTATTCCCCTGGTAATAATTTTTATTTTTATGAGTTGTGCTGAAAAACGCTTTGATTATCTAGATTTGTCCATATCAGAAAAATCAAAGTGTGTTGTCTCTTTGGAAAAAGCAAAACATAATTGCTATTTCTCCAAAGAAGGTTTTTCTCACCAGTTACATAGCAAGGAAGCTCATTTGAACTCGCTTACAGATTTATTATTAAAGTTATCTGAAAATTTGGAATTTAATCATCAGAAGTTCTTAAATTCTTCCACTCTCTTCATAGAGAAATTGAAGGAGAAGAATCTGTTGATTAAGAACCTAAGTGATCAGATCGCTTATCTCAAAGCTTCTCAAGAAGATCTGTATAGTAAGTTCCAGCTTCTTAAACTGAATGATATACCTTCAAAAAGAGATATTCAAAGATTATCTACTTTAATTGAGAATAATAAGCCTAAGGAGATTGAGCTTCAATCCCGTGAATTATTATTACAATTAAAGAAAGATATAAAAGATAATAAATCCCAGGTTGATCAACAAATTGATCGGCTAAAAGATTTATTACAATATATTAAACAACTTCAAGAAAGCTGATGAATGAATTGAAATTTAAGGGTACAGAATATCTTGCAACTGTCTCTTACTCTTCAGTTTATTCAAAAGAAAAAGGTTTCGAAGGTTATATTGAGTCAGAATCTCCATCGAAAACTGATAGAATTACTACTCAGCAAAATAATACTATTTTAACATTACTTAGTAGTTTGCATTATCGTTTGAGTGTGATTGAAAAAAACTATAGAAAAACTTTCTAATATTCCTCCTGAATCCAAACTGGAGACTGAGCTAAATATTATCACTAAAAATATCAAAGCTCTTTCCCTGGGTAAGACAAAGGAAATTAGAAGGACCAAAAAGACTTTCCGATTTCTCAAATATGACTGAGCGCAGAACAATTCCATTCTCTGGACCATCTCAGACTATCACAGGAAGACACTCAGTGTCAAGCCAATCAAATAATTTGTCAACCACATGATTAGACAGAGTATTTGATAGATCTGGTACCTCTAGAGATGATTACAGATTAGAAGAATTGGTCAATATTGATAAAGATCTTTCCACTTTTTCTAATGATCATTTAAATAGCTTAAATCCTTCAAGGTTGTACTCATAAGGTTACTTCAGTGCGAGTACAAGACTTTTCAGACATCATAGAGAAGTTCCACTTCATTGTCCAGATAATTCTGAGGTACGACTGAACCTAATCACTCCTGAAGCCTCAAAAGAAATAAAGAAAAGGCACAAGCATCGATACATCCATATCGGTCTTGTTGTGTTTGGAATTTGAGGCCTGGTAAGAAAAAGAACTGGAGGAAAAGTTTTAATTTGTCTTTTTGATTCTCGGTTTAGTACCCCTAATGAATCTATGATTGGAGTCATAGAAGTTGACATGAACAACAACATTGGAATCACCTATATTGTTCCTGATATCACCATGACTGTAGAAGACTTTGAAAAACATGTTAAAGTCTTAGTACAGAGTAAAGGTTATGAAAATTTCCAAGGAAATAATATATGCTTAGATATAGTTGTTCTTTTAGGGTTTACTATGAGTAGTATCCAAACCAGGTTCAAACTTAAGCTAGAGAATGTAATAGACTCTTTGACCTCCAAAGGAATAAAGTTTATTATGCCAAAAGAGGTTGACTCTGAAACACTTGCGGGATTAGAATGGAATATTTCTCCTCTTCGAGAAGAAAATTCTACTATAACCCCCACTGAATATTCAACCTTCCTGAATAATGATAGGAGTCTGTCCATTAGGTTTAGAAATTATAAAGCTTCAGACCAAAATGAAATTGTAGATGAATCAGATCTAGATTTGATGATGATTGAGGATGATGAGGATGGTGAAGGTGAAGATGATGGTAGAGGCTATAAGAATAAAAGCGTTTATATCTCCTATTTACATGGTGTATACACTCACTGGAGAAATGTAAAAGCCCTACAAGATTACTACCAAAAGATCGGCAAGATTAGAAAAACTGATACATTCTACGTGGATACAAAAGACAATATCAGAATCTTGTATGGACCAGAAGATTTAGATTCTGAAAATGAAATACCGATCGAAAGAACCATAAGAAAATCAGAAGATAGGAAGGATCAAATAATTCAAAACTGGGATGATACAAATGATCACCAAACTCAAAATTCGGAAGATCAAATAGAAATTGAAAATAATATTCATTTGGAAAATAATTTAGAAAATACCAAAAATAGTTCTAAAAGTCATATTGAAAATCAATCTGAAGATATTATGGAAGATTACTCTGAAAATTTTGAGGATATGGAAAATCTTATGAATTACTTTGATGATTTTGAAGAAGAAAAAGAAGATGGAATTGAAGAAATAAACTCGGAAGTTGACAATTGTATGATTGAAAGAGTGGATCATGTTATTGCAAACTCTGAATCACAAGATGTCAAATTAGAATTGATGGAAAGGTTCTTGGAAGATACAAAAGAAAGTGTGACAGGAATTGATTTATATGATAATGAAGCAAGTTCTTCAAACTTCAACCCTAATCCTGTTCAAAGATATTATCCAACCACCGAACCTGTCCCTATGGAATATAATATAGGACATCCTCCCAGAACATCTGTGAAAATCTATGACAAAGAAAACCAGTTACTACGAACAACTGGAAAAAGAGCTCCATTGGAAAAATCTTATTTTTCAAAGAATGAGGTTTTATTAAATATTACATCATGTGACCCTCAATTATATGATAACTATTTGGAACAATGGACTGCTCAAATGGCTAGAGACTATCAGAAGAATCACCAAGATTTGGTTGACAGTGGTGAAGAAATGATTAGGCGAGCTGAAAACTATCTAGGCGAAGTAGCAAGAGCTGCTTGGGAATCTTACAAAAAGAAATTTCCAGAGGAAGTTGCAAATCTGGCAAGCCAAGGTAACAATATTCTAAACTTTGCCTATCTGATACATAGAATCTTGACTTCTAGAGATGCCAACACTGGATTAATATTTAAGCAAGCTACTGCTATGCGTGAACTCGAACAAATCCAAATTAGAAATTGGAAATATGTAAAGTATTTTGCGAATGATTTCTTAGCCTTAGCTACTGTATCTGGAAATTATTACTCAACTGAGCTAGGTGAGAGGTTATTTTCAAAATTGCCAGGTAAACTTGGTAAAGAAATACATCATGCCTGGAAGCAACATGAAGTCACTCCACAATTTGACAATATAGGAATAAGGATCCAATTCTTGTTTGAAAAATTGAAGGAGAAATGTACTTACATTTCCATCCAAAAACAACTGAAAAATCAAAACTATGGATTTTGTTCTCAAATTTATACTCCTCAACAATATGGATACTCAAGTCTGAATAGGAAGCCGAGGAGAAAGCCTAAGCCTACAAAGAAGAATCCTTTGAAAAAGAAGTACTTCATTAGAAAGTCCAAAGCTAGAAAACCTTATCTGGACAAGAAACGACATGTTAGAAGATATAACTCCAAGAAGGTTTACAGTAACAAAATCTCATGCTTTGCTTGTAATGAAGAAGGTCACTTAGCTACCACTTGTCCTAAACGAAAGAATCTTTATAACAGAAATGCTGTATTGATTGACTGTGTCAATATTGATCTCCTTGAAGTAGATTCTCAGATTTCTGATACCTCATCGATCTATAGTATTATTTCAATGGAAGAAAATGAACTAATACCTAAAGACTATGGATTGATAAATGATATTTTGGAAACTGCTGATCTGGATAACCTATCTGATCTAGATGAACTAGAAGGCCTGCAATACATGAACCTTGATTTAAACAATTCCATTACTGCTGTTATCCTTACTGATAAGGAAAAATCATGCTGCCATGATTGGAACCTTGGGAAAGGTGATGACAAGATTAAATGTTCTTTTTGCCCATGGTACCCTGCTATTGATCGACGCTACACTTGTAACTTTTGCCTGATTCAAGCCTATTTTAAATGTGTTAATGATAAATATTGTGTTCCCATTCCTAAAATGATTTCTACAGAACGACGAACACATTCTCTTCTTGAATCCAGGATACGAGTACTTGAACATCGAGTTTCTGATCTCGAAGTCAAGATTGAGACACTGGTAATCTCTCCACCGCCTGATCGAAAAGGTAAAGGTATTGTTATTAATGATGAAATCACCCTTGTAGATTTTCAGGTGCTCCATGATTACAAGGATCCCTTTCTGAATGAACCAGGTATTGAGCAAATCCCTATAATTTGTAACCCTGACGATGTTACCAACATTCAAATCCTTGCGAAAATCAATATTCATGGTTTAGAAATTACTTTGCCTGCTTTTATTGATACTGGAGCAACATCTAATACAATTGATGCTGCCTTGGTACCGATTGAATTTGTTCTTACTAGTCCAACTCCGAAATATAGTGCCCAGTTCGATGGTACTAGACTCGAAATGAACAAATACATCCAAAACGTACATCTCAAATTTCAAACTCATTGTCAAGTGTGGTCTAAAGCCTTTCATGTTTCAAAATTATGGGTTAGACCTCTTAATCATTTCCGTGTTCGTATGATTCTTGGTCTTGATTTTCTGTTAAAATCAAATGGTGGTTTGTTCCTGGCTAATGATTATGTCACCATCTTTCGGAATTCATCAGTTTCACCTGTCATATCAGAGTGGGCTGAGGAGCGTGGTGGACACCTCTTAGTACCAAAAATATTACCCCCATTACC
Organism: Dendrobium chrysotoxum; assembly: GCA_019925795.1. Lineage (NCBI taxonomy): Eukaryota > Viridiplantae > Streptophyta > Magnoliopsida > Asparagales > Orchidaceae > Dendrobium > Dendrobium chrysotoxum. The sequence continues at coordinate 14,815 of CM034306.1, read as the reverse complement.
AAAATTGCCAAAACCTCCAGATAACTCTGCTGACTTACACCATGAACTGCATGAACCATACACCAAACCTCCTGAACCTCCTACTAGCAACCCTAAACACATCATGCAATACCAAGTTGCTAAGAAAAGACCTGATCCTAAGCCTCCTGATCCTAACTGCCCTTGCAGCACCCCTGGACTTTGCAAAGCAACAAAACCAGTAGACCCTGCTGATGATGATGACCTGATTGATCATGCCTCTAGTGAGTTTGGATATGATCTAGTTACTCCCAAACAAGTCAAGAAAATCATAACCTATCATGACATAGAACAGTTTGTTTCTCGACTTGAAAAGTTAGAAGTCATAGGCGAAAATCCTATCAAATACTGGGACAAAGACAAGCTCTTTTGTGAACTGAAGATCATCAATCACGATATCAATATCCGAGGAAGTGAGATTAAATTCAATAATTGGGAACTACAAGAATGTAAACTCCATATTGAACAACTTCTAAAACTAGGTGTTATTAGAAGATCAGAATCTAGCCACAGGAGTCCTGCTATGATAGTTATGAAAGAAAGCGAACAAAAGAGAGGACAGTCTAGAATAGTTTTTAATTACAAAAGGTTGAATGATAATACTGAATTTGACAGATACAAAATCCCTGCAAAAGACCAACTGGTAAACAAGATCCAGAATGCTAGATGGTTTAGCAAGTTTGATCTTAAATCTGGATTTTGGCAAGTTAGAATGCATCCTGACTCTATAGAATGGACTGCTTTCTCTTGTCCTGAAGGTCACTTTGAATGGTTAGTTATGCCTTTTGGATTGAAAAATACACCACAGATATTTCAAAGAAAGATGGATAACATATTTGGTTCACTTTCTGATTTCACTTGCATTTATATTAATGATGTTCTTGTATTTTCTCATACCAAAGATGAACACTTCGCTCATTTACATTCTGTCTTAAACAAGTTTGAATCTCATGGTTTGATTATTTCCAAGAAGAAGATGGCTTTGTGTGTCCAGCATATCGAATTTCTAGGCTCCGAAAATGGCAAAGGTAAGATCAAATTACAGCCTCATATCTCGAAAAAGATTCTTGAAATGCCTGACAAACTTGAAGATATTAAGCTGTTGAGAACTTTTTTGGGACTTTTAAATTATGCTCGACCCTTTATCAAAGATTTATCAAAATACACTAAGCCACTCTACAACAAAACCTCTTTGAAAGGCACTAGAACTTTCAACAGAGAAGATGTGCTATTGGTACTTCAAATTAAAGATTTGGTTTCTAAACTACCTGAACTAACTCTTCCCCTTGATTCAGATTACTTGATCATAGAATCTGATGGTTGTGAACAAGGCTGGGGAGGAACACTTATCAGAAAACTAAATAAATTTTCTGAAAAAAAATGAAGAAAGGATCTGCAGATATGCTTCTGGAATTTATAAAGAGAAGGGATACTTGACTTCTCTTGACTATGAAATTCTTGCGATCATTTACAATCTTAAAGCATTTTATCTTTTCATCTGTGATAAAAATGAAATTCTCATTAGAACTGATTGTGAAGCCATTGTTAGATTTGCTAAACAGAACAAAGAAGTCAAAAACACCTTAAGCTCACGAAGGTGGATAAAATTCTTTGACCATGTCATTAACAAAGGCTTATATATAAAATGGGAACATATCAAAGGAAAAGATAATTTTTATCCTGACCAGTTATCTAGACAACTGAACCTTAGAAAAGTATCTAATCAGATTTTACTTGCTGATTACTCTGACGATGAATTTGATCTTATGAATGTTTCTGACAGGATGGAAAACAATGACAAGATCATGAACTTTGGAGGATTCAAACTAAGGAAGTATGATGAATATGAAGCATATGAATCAGCCCAGAGACAGTATTTAGATGAAACACAACTTTGTCTCATTGATAATATTTGGAATATACATAACACTCCTTTCAATAAAGGACAAAAGAAATTAATCATAGGAGCCTTAACTGAATATTTCAAAAAGGTAAGAAAAAGTCCAAGAGATAAAAACTTCCTATGTTATGCTGTATTCTCACCTCCAAAGCCTGGAATCTATTCCAGTTGGAATGAAGCTAAAGAACAAATGGAAAAATCTATAATAACTTCATGGGAAGGTTTCAACAATTTTCAGGCTGCTCAAACAGAAATGAGAAAAAGAACAGGTATCAACTATTATATATCTTCTTCATTAATCTTTTATAATAATTTCAGGATTCTCAAAGAGGAAGAAGACAGAATCTATAAAGAAAAAGCCCCTCAAAAAGAAGTACGACCAAAAACAAATCTTAGTGAAACACTAGAAAGGAGAGATGATGCAAGACAAAATATCAAAAGACATTTGCCTCAAGAACTGAGAGATAGAATATACCACATACCTTATGAAACACAGGTAACAGAATTTATTATATTACAAGAATTTTTAAAATCTGTTGCCAAAGGATACTTCCCAATAAAAGGACTTTCTGCTGCAAAAGAGGTATTTTATGATCTCAAAGACACGTGTACTCGTAATTCCAAAAGATGCAACAAAAGATATAACATGAGTTGTCCTTGTAAAATAAGATACTTGATCTACAAAGCATATATCCAGATTAGTTCTTATGAGGAAATGGAACATAAAGGAATTAAGGTTACCCCACACCTTTTGATATCCTATGGAATCTTAGACTCAATCTGGATAGGATTTAAAGAAAAGAACAAAGGTTATGGTCATAAACTAGAAAGCGTAATATCCTATGCTTTGCAGAAATCTAACTTTGCTATACAGATCAAGATTACATCTACACCTCCAGAATGGCATAAAGCACAAGTTGAACCTGGAAGACATTTGATCAAAGTAAGAACTTGTGAAACAAATCCAGAATATGAAAAGTATGAAGGAAATGATCTTTTCATGGCAGAAAAATTTTTGGCAACACCCACAATAGATATCCCAATCGAAGAACAGCTTGACCACTGGAGAGCTGATATCCAAGCAAATGAATGGTCATGAGATAATGCAGTGGATTATTTTAGATACACTCTAGTTGGAGAAACAGTCACTCAAAAGATATTCCTGGACTCTACAATAGCCGATAACTATTTCTATAGTTTTTGGTACAAAACTAAACGAATTGATCTTATTGAAAAATATAGGAAATTATCTTTTGAAGGCAGAAAAAGCATCTTCCAAAATATTCCTGAACGAGACGACCACATCTGGTATAGCTAAGGTACGCACTTTCTAACTCTACAGGTAACAAATTCGAAGACGAAAATTTGGAAGTATGGTGGGGCCCACAACACTGTATAAGTGAATAATACTGCTACTATTCATACGTACGTCAAAAGATGGTTCTAGATGATTATGTTCTACCAAGATGAGGAATCTTATCCTTAATGAGTCATCCACAATAATGGACATGAAAGTGATAGTTGTTTGGGAAAAAGTCTTCTTAAGTACTATTTGTAATTATTTGTTACTATTTGTAATAGTTCTTAAATAAACCATGGTATAGTGTGCTTAACCATGGATGTAAATGTTTGTCATTATCATGTAATCATGGGAGATAGCCTATAAATACCCCATGAGTGTGTGCTTGTAAAAAAGAGAGCCAAGAAGAAGAGAGGAAAAGAGAGTGAGAAAGAGAGAAAGGAGTAGAGAAAAATTTAGGAAAGTAGTGAGAGAAAAAGAGAGAAAGCTCTCTCTCTTGTAAATAGTTGTCTAGTCCAAGTCTTGGAGTTGAGAAGGAAAACTTCTCAAGGTTTGTAAACCTTTTATCTTAGTTTTCTTTTTCCATATATTTTCTTTAAGCACTTCTTAGTCCTCCTTTTGTTACTTTTTTCTTTTTCTTGAGCCTTAAGAAAAATTATCTTTCTATCTTGGAGAGTCTCTGTCCGAAAGATATTATTTTCAGTCTACCAACAGACCAGTTCAGTCAATGCCCAAATTTGTTTCCCGTTTAAGGCAAGAAGCCGTTTGAGGGAAGTTTTAAAATAACTTTGTTATTTTCGGGTCAACTGCTTGGGTGAGGTTTTACAAAGTCCTGAAATAATATCGTAAGATTTCAGACTGTAAATCTAAAGGGTAAAAGAACTCTAAAATAGAACTATAATATCAGAAGAAATACACGAAGAAGTATCCTTACTTCGGGTTAATATCATCATCATATCAAATTAAAAAAAAAAAAATCAAGAGAACGATTCTCTTCGAACTCCAAGGATTGATAACAGGGAACTTTGAAGAACAGACCTACAGAGTCTGCTTGACTACTAACATTTGTTTCTTTCTTATATTTATTTTGTCAGTTTAATTTTAGTTAGTTTTTATTTCTGCAATTTTATTTCCGCTTAATTTATGTAATTTTATTTTCAAGGTCGGCTGAGACGCCCCTTCTTTCCTTTCTGTCATTTACTTTATGCAATTTTTATATTTGTTTTATTTCGTTCTTGCAATTTTTATTTCCGCTTGCGCTATACTATTTATTAATATTATCTAAGCTGTTAATGGTTGGCGCTGCCACCTACAGCATATTTATATTTATATATCTATATATCTGCTAACCAATTTGTTTTATTCTTATTTATTTATTTTTGAGTTACTGTTCATCTTCTCATCTTCGCCAATGGTACTGTTTATCTGGTTGATGTGAGCTTATGTAAGTTTCTTTTCCGGTTGAGGGTTCCGACATCAGAGAAAACCCCAGTCTACATAGTTTGGACCACCAAACTATTCCCCCTGGAAGGCCTGTTGCTCTTCTTTTCTTCGAAAGGTGATACCATGCCGAAAAGTTGGCGTTACAAGCCATGTCTGGCAAGGTTACTAGCTGAACTGCGAAACCGTAAAATACTGTTCATCATCCCAAAGGGCCTGTCTCAATATTTTACTGTTCACTACAGTTCATTATTCCCTCTTATCTGTTGCGTTGTACTTTTTATTTTTTTTATTTTTGTTCTTATCTCTTAGTGTACTTTTTATTATTACTTTATATTGATAGTTATCACCACACTGTTGATTGAGCTTATCACTTCACTGTAGCTCAAATAATATTTTATAATTCTTAATATTATTCCCCCAGCACTATTCCCCTGGTAATAATTTTTAATTTTATGAGTTGTGCTGAAAAACGCTTTGATTATCTAGATTTGTCCATATCAGAAAAATCAAAGTGTGTTGTCTCTTTGGAAAAAGCAAAACATAATTGCTATTTCTCCAAAGAAGGTTTTTTTTCACCAGTTACATAGCAAGGAAGCTCATTTGAACTCGCTTACAGATTTATTATTAAAGTTATCTGAAAATTTGGAATTTAATCATCAGAAGTTCTTAAATTCTTCCACTCTCTTCATAGAGAAATTGAAGGAGAAGAATCTGTTGATTAAGAACCTAAGTGATCAGATCGCTTATCTCAAAGCTTCTCAAGAAGATCTGTATAGTAAGTTCCAGCTTCTTAAACTGAACGATATACCTTCAAAAAGAGATATTCAAAGATTATCTGCTTTAATTAAGAATAATAAGCCTAAGGAGATTGAGCTTCAATCCCGTGAATTATTATTACAATTAAAGAAAGATATAAAAGATAATAAATCCCAGGTTGATCAATAAATTGATCGGCTAAAAGATTTATTACAATATATTAAACAACTTCATCTAGATCAGATAGGTTATCCAGATCAGCAGTTTCCAAAATATCATTTATCAATCCATAGTCTTTAGGTATTAGTTCATTTTCTTCCATTGAAATAATACTATAGATCGATGAGGTATCAGAAATCTGAGAATCTACTTCAAGGAGATCAATATTGACACAGTCAATCAATACAGCATTTCTGTTATAAAGATTCTTTCGTTTAGGACAAGTGGTAGCTAAGTGAGCAAGTAAAATCAGATTAGATACTTTTCCAAGGTTCAGTTGTCTAGATAACTGGTCAGGATAAAAATTATCTTTTCCTTTGATATGTTCCCATTTTATATATAAGCCTTTGTTAATGACATGGTCAAAGAATTTTATCCACCTTCGTGAGCTTAAGGTGTTTTTGACTTCTTTGTTCTGTTTAGCAAATCTAACAATGGCTTCACAATCAGTTCTAATGAGAATTTCATTTTTATCACAGATGAAAAGATAAAATACTTCAAGATTGTAAATGATCGCAAGAATTTCATAGTCAAGAGAAGTCAAGTATCCCTTCTCTTTATAAATTCCAGAAGCATATCTGCAGATCCTTTCTTCATTTTTTTCAGAAAATTTATTTGGTTTTCTGATAAGTGTTCCTCCCCAGCCTTGTTCACAACCATCAGATTCTATGATCAAGTAATCTGAATCAAGGGGAAGAGTTAGTTCAGGTAGTTTAGAAACCAAATCTTTAATTTGAAGTACCAATAGCACATCTTCTCTGTTGAAAGTTCTAGTGCCTTTTAAAGAGGTTTTGTTGTAGAGTGGCTTAGTGTATTTTGATAAATCTTTGATAAAGGGTCGAGCATAATTTAAAAGTCCCAAAAAAGTTCTCAACAGCTTAATATCTTCAAGTTTGCATGATAATGACAAACATTTACATCCATGGTTAAGCACACCATACCATGGTTTATTTAAGAACTATTACAAATAGTAACAAATAATTACAAATAGTACTTAAGAAGACTTTTTCCCAAACAACTATCACTTTCATGTCCATTATTGTGGATGACTCATTAAGGATAAGATTCCTCATCTTGGTAGAACATAATCATCTAGAACTATCTTTTGACGTACGTATGAATAGTAGCAGTATTATTCACTTATACAGTGTTGTGGGCCCCACCATACTTCCAAATTTTCGTCTTCGAATTTGTTACCTGTAGAGTTAGAAAGTGCGTACCTTAGCTATACCAGATGTGGTCGTCTCGTTCAGGAATATTTTGGAAGATGCTTTTTCTGCCTTCAAAAGATAATTTCCTATATTTTTCAACAAGATCAATTCGTTTAGTTTTGTACCAAAAACTATAGAAATAGTTATCGGCTATTGTAGAGTCCAGGAATATCTTTTGAGTGACTGTTTCTCCAACTAGAGTGTATCTAAAATAATCCACTGCATTATCCCATGACCATTCATTTGCTTGGATATCAGCTCTCCAGTGGTCAAGCTGTTCTTCGATTGGGATATCTATTGTGGGTGTTGCCAAAAATTTTTCTGCCATGAAAAGATCATTTCCTTCATACTTTTCATATTCTGGATTTGTTTCACAAGTTCTTACTTTGATCAAATGTCTTCCAGGTTCAACTTGTGCTTTATGCCATTCTGGAGGTGTAGATGTAATCTTGATCTGTATAGCAAAGTTAGATTTCTGCAAAGCATAGGATATTGATTTATATGATAATGAAACAAGTTCTTCAAACTTCAACCCTAATCCTGTTCAAAGATATTATCCAACCACCGAACCTGTCCCTATGGAATACAATATAGGACATCCTCCCAGAACATTTGTGAAAATCTATGACAAAGAAAACCAGTTACTGCGAACAACTGGAAAAAGAGCTCAATTGGAAAAATCTTATTTTTCAAAGAATGAGGTTTTATTAAATATTACATTATGTGACCCTCAATTATATGATAACTATTTGGAACAATGGACTGCTCAAATGGCTAGAGACTATCAGAAGAATCACCAAGATTTGGTTGACAGTGGTGAAGAAATGATTAGGCGAGCTGAAAACTATCTAGGCGATGTAGCAAGAGCTGCTTGGGAATCTTACAAAAAGAAATTTCCAGAGGAAGTTGCAAATCTGGCAAGCCAAGGTAACAATATTCTAAACTTTGCCTATCTGATACATAGAATCTTGACTTCTAGAGATGCCAACACTGGATTAATATTTAAGCAAGCTACTGCTATGCGTGAACTCGAACAAATCCAAATTAGGAATTAGAAATATGTAAAGTATTTTGCGAATGATTTCTTAGCCTTAGCTACTGTATCTGTAAATTATTACTCAACTGAGCTAGGTGAGAGGTTATTTTCAAAATTGCCAGGTGAACTTGGTAAAGAAATACATCATGCCTGGAAGCAACATGAAGTCACTTCACAATTTGACAATATAGGAATAATGATCCAATTCTTGTTTGAAAAATTGAAGGAGAAATGTACTTACATTTCCATCCAAAAACAACTTAAAAGACAAAACTATGGATTTTGTTCTCAAATTTATACTCCTCAATATAACCCGAAGTAAGGATACTTCTTCGTGTGTTTCTTCTGATATTATAGTTCTATTTTGGAGTTCTTTTACCCTTGAGATTTACAGTCTGAAATCTTACGATATTATTTCAGGACTTTGTAAAACCTCACCCAAGCAGTTGACCCGAAAATCTTGCAGCTGTCTCTTACTCTTCAGTTTATTCAAAAGAAAAAGGTTTTGAAGGTTATATTGAGTCAGAATCTCCATCGAAAATTGATAGAATTACTACTCAGCAAAATAATACTATTTTAGCATTACTTAGTAGTTTGCATTATCATTTGAGTGTGATTGAAAAACTATAGAAAAACTTTCTAATATTCCTCCTGAATCCAAACTGGAGACTGAGCTAAATATTATCACTAAAAATATCAAAGCTCTTTCCCTGGGTAAGAGAGAGGAAATTAGAAGGACCAAAAGACTTTCCGATTTCTCAAATATGACTGAGCGCAGAACAATTCCATTCTCTGGACCTTCTCAGACTATCACAGGAAGACACTCAGTGTCAAGCCAATCAAATAATTTGTCAACCACATGGTTAGACAGAGTATTTGATAGATCTGGTACCTCTAGAGATGATTACAGATTAGAAGAATTGGTCAATATTGATAAAGATCTTTCCACTTTTTCTAATGATCATTTAAATAGCTTAAATCCTTCAAGGTTGTACTCACAAGGTTACTTCAGTGCGAGTACAGGACTTTTCAGACATCATAGAGAAGTTCCACTTCATTGTCCAGATAATTCTAAGGTACGACTGAACCTAATCACTCCTGAAGCCTCAAAAGAAATAAAGAAAAGGCACAAGCATCGATACATCCATATCGGTCTTGTTGTGTTTGGAATTCGAGGCCTGGTAAGAAAAAGAACTGGAGGAAAAGTTTTAATTTGTCTTTTTGATTCTCGGTTTAGTACCCCTAATGAATCTATGATTGGAGTCATAGAAGTTGACATGAACAACAACATTGGAATCACCTATATTGTTCCCGATATCACCATGACTGTAGAAGACTTTGAAAAACATGTTAAAGTCTTAGTACAGAGTAAAGGTTATGAAAATTTCCAAGGAAATAATATATGCTTAGATATAGTTGTTCTTGGCAAAACTATGAGTAGTATCCAAACCAGATTCAAACTTAAGCTAGAGAATGTAATAGACTCTTTGACCTCCAAAGGAATAAAGTTTATTATGCCAAAAGAGGTTGACTCTGAAACACTTTGCGGGATTAGAATGGAATATTTCTCCTCTTCGAGAAGAAAATTCTACTATAACCCCCACTGAATATTCAACCTTCCTGAATAATGATAGGAGTCTGTCCATTAGGTTTAGAAATTATAAAGCTTCAGACCAAAATGAAATTGTAGATGAATCAGATCTAGATTTGATGATGATTGAGGATGATGAGGATGGTGAAGGTGAAGATGATGGTAGAGGCTATAAGAATAAAAGCGTTTATATCTCCTATTTACATGGTGTATACACTCACTGGAGAAATGTAAAAGCCCTACAAGATTACTACCAAAAGATCGACAAGATTAGAAAAACTGATACATTCTACGTGGATACAAAAGATAATATCAGAATCTTGTATGGACCAGAAGATTCA